>JAKSZU010000009.1:71706040-72428195 GCA_026018925.1 Tupaia tana | reverse complement strand
TTCCAGGAGATGAGGAAATTCTTGCAAGATCTAAAAGAGGAATTACACACTTTACAAAAGACTCAAACGGAACTGCTAGAGATGAAGTCTATACTACAAGAAGTCAAAATCTCCCTTGAAAGTATTAAAAGCAGACTAGATCATTGAGAAAATAGAATCTCAGATGTAGAAGAGAAAATGGCTGGCTTAGAAAAGTCCACCACGAAGACTGAGAAAATGGC
The DNA here is from genome assembly GCA_026018925.1 of Tupaia tana. Lineage (NCBI taxonomy): Eukaryota > Metazoa > Chordata > Mammalia > Scandentia > Tupaiidae > Tupaia > Tupaia tana. Next base: position 72,427,974 of record JAKSZU010000009.1, on the reverse strand, counting down.
TCAAATATTTGACAATGATATGCGAGAAGTACTGGATACCATCAAACGTCCAAATATCCGGATAATTGGCATTCCAGAAGGTGAAGAGACCCATAAGGGCATTGATAATCTATTCCATGAAATCCTGCAAGAAAACTTTCCAAACTTAGAGAGGCATTCGAAGATCCAGTCCCAGGAAATACAAAGGACCCCAAATAGAATCAACCCAAAGAGATCTTCTCCAAGACACATTATAGCCAGGTTGATCAAAACCGCAGACAAAGACAAGATACTAAGATTGGCAAGAGAGAAACATCAAGTTACCTACAAAGGACATCTCATCAGGCTAACAGCAGATCTCTCATCGGAAACAATGCGAGCGAGGAGAGAATGGGAAAATATATTCAAAGTGTTACGAGAGAAGCAATTTCAGCCAAGAATACTGTACCCGGCAAGATTATCTTTCAGGTGGGAAGAAAAGACAAGAACATTCTCAGATAAACAAAACCTGAAAGAATTTACCAGCACCAGACCAGATCTCCAAGAAGTTCTCAAGGGTGTGCTCTATCAAGAAAATTAAACACAGACACATGGAAATAAGAGTCAAAAAACTATGAAAGTGGCCAACTTAATCAGAGGGACAAGTCTGGAGTTGAATAGTATATCCCAGAATTTAATCAGGAAAATTGAACCAGAACAGAAGATAAAAGTACATGAGACTGATAGGTTCATGCACCTTCCATTTGAACAGAATCCTAACTTGTTTCCTGGCTTTAAGCAAAGTTCCTTGGCATTTCTTTGAGTTAAGTTAAAACTGGTTTTCTTAGTAGTAATGAGTGAACTCACCATTGAAAGTAGTTAGATTATGTAGGAAATTGTGTGATCAATGCAACGTGGGTGGGAAGGGAATGAAGGACAATTGTAGACACCGGAGGTGGTGTGAGAGGAGGGTGGGAAGGGACAGAGGGTCAGAAAGAGGGGTGGAAGTAATTCTAGGAACTAGTAATGGAAAATTTTTTGTAATGTGCATGATTGTATCACTATGCAGTGTGTACTGGATGGGAGATTGCATTTTGTATGCTGTGATGAAGCTTAGGGAAGGAATGTAAATTGAGTTACAAAAAAAAAGTTTCAGAAAAAAAAATATATATCTATTCAATGACTGCAGTAGGATATGTAGCCACAGCTAGGTACTACTTTATAGGATGCGTAAAGTAAGACTTGTGTTCATGGAAATGTGGGTATCACCTGTGTTTGCTATGAGGGTATTTGGTTTGATTAGGGTCTTTGGTGTTACAATAAAATGTGAGGAGAAAACAGTATAGAAAGCAAACATAGTTACCAGAGACTGTGGGAGGAGAGTGGGAGATGGCAGAGGGTAAGAGATAGAGAATCTAGGATGGGGGGAAAAAAGCAAAACATACAGAAGACAAGAAATGGAAGATCATTTGCTGACAATAACATGTTTGTTGATGTGCGATGTGCTTTATTGAGACAATATATAGTGTAATTTGGATGGAAAATCTCATTTTGTATGCTGTAATGATGTTCAGAGAATGAATGCAAATAAATAAATTTTAAAAAAGGGAAAATTACCAAAAAAAATGAGGAGACAGGAGCAGAGAGAGACAGAGACCTCAGAGAGACAGAGATAGAAGGCCAGAGGGGCTCCCTACCACACTAGTTTTGCTTGCTGGAGGCTGAATTATGAGTAGAAAATCATTTCTCCTGTTCCCTGAAATATCTCGTTCCCAGTAACCTAAGAAGAAATGTTACTAGCATAAAGTCATATTAAATTTTCAGTTTTTTTTCTTAGTTTATTAGATGTAACAGATATATTTTATAGTTAATGTCTGTGGAAATGTCTGTTCTTATATATATGTTATTGGCAGAATGGTGTAATATTAAAAAAAACAAAACACTGGAATTAGAGTCAAAAAACCTATATGAAAAGTTCAGCTCTTCTCTTTCCTGGTTTTTGCATGGCGAGGGTCCATTCACGTCACCCCTCTCACTTTCAGTTTCCACAGTCGTAAAATGTGTGTTATAGCAGCTCTCCTAGATGTATGTGCAATCTGAAACTGTAGGCATCTTGTGAGATGCAAGATTTTAGTATCATATCTTGGTTTGAAGTTTATTCACTATCCTTTTAGAAATTGAACACATAAAGTACAACATACTTTCAAACTACCTAAAATTAATTAACTACTGTTTACATCTCATCACATTTGCTTTCTTTTTATAATTAAAAAGAAAAACAGAAGTACACACACACACAGTAAAGCTAGAATCCCCTTTGGCCCACGAGCTTTAATCATTCAATTCCTTTGCACATTTATTCAACACGAACATATTTTATTTATTTATTTTTTCATGAGCAAGAGACAGAGAGAGGCATCCCCAACAGGGCCCTGATGCCACGATCCACCCCCAGATCTTGAGCACATGCTCATTCAGCACCTTTGAGGAGGTCTCTGGTCATAAACCCAGAACATCCCATATGGATCAACCTTGCAGAAGGTTGTTTTACCACTGTACCACCATAAAGCTCCAATCTGACACGTGTTTACAGAGTGCCTACTGTGTACCAGGCACTGTGCTAGCTGTGAGGTTGGGGATTTATGGTCGGCCAGCCAGACAGAAATCGTTGTCTTCCCTTGTTGTACCAGACTCAGTTCTGCTTCAGGGCCATTATTCAGGGGGTTTTTGTCTTTGTTATTTTGGGGAGAGGTTTTTGCTATAGGGTGCGTGCACGTGCCAGGAAGACAGAGAGAGATAGAAAGCGAGAAATCACCCCCCCAGGGGGATGGCCATGCCACAATCCCTTCTCCTTCATTCTCCTCTCGGGATCTTGGGCATGCATACACATATGCCCGGTGTGAGTTTAAGCCACCAGGTCCCGGACTTGAACCGCGGTCGACTACATGGGAGTTCAGTGACATAGCCATTATGCTAACTGATGGTCCCCCAGTCAAAGAATGTTTTAGCAGTTCATAAGTAAAGGAACTAAGGCCAGCTGGTGGTGCAGCAGAGGAACACAAAGCTGTGTGAGTCCTACCGATATGGGAAGTTCTGGGTTTGCACCCAGAGACCTCCCTGAGCACCCAGGCAGTGTGTGCCTGTGATAGGCTGGCTGAGGCTAGGGGCGGTTCCTAGCACTGGAACTCCCTCTCTTTCTGTGTCACGTGCACATATGCTCATGGAAGGGATACCTTGTGAAGGAAAAAAATAATTATTTTATTTAACAAATATTTATTGAAGTTTAGTTCTACCAGTGATACTACTAAAATTCTCACTGCTATTAACATGTATTGCCTAGTTCCTGTGGCACGCTGGTGTTAGACCCTAAAGGTTAGTACTGAGCAAGGAAGACAGGATCCTTATCCGATGGTGGTCATGGTCTGAAACAGTTTGTTAGTCATCACAACTCTAAAACCTTGCGTGTGTGAACTCATTTCATTCTCATAACAGCCCTTAGAATTTGGACCATTACGGCCTCATTTTATAGATGAAGAAAAGATCGCATAACTAGTAAAAGGCCCCAAACTAAGAGATCGACTAAATAAATTATAAAACACTTACAGTGTTTATAGTACTTTGTAGTTATTAAAAATGTGGCTATGTTGGGACCAGCAGATAGCACAGAGGTTACATCACTAGACTCCCACATGGCCAAGCACAGTTTGAGTCCCCGACCTGGCAGCTTGAAACTCATGCCAGCTACACGTGCATGTGCGTGTGTGCCCAAGATGCTGGGAAGAATGAAGGAGAAGGTATCATTCCTGTGGGGTGATTTTGCACTTTTCCTCTCACTGTGTCTGTCTGTCTGTCTGTCTGTCTGTTTCTTTCTCTGGTGAGCATATGCACCCTAAAGCAAAAAAAAAAAAAAAAAAAAAAAAAACCGTAAAAAAATAAGGAAAAATATTTTGCTATAGAAGAAATTTCATAATATAGAAAATACTATGATTTTGGTCACAAAAAGATGATGCCATTTTTATTAAAAGTAAAATATTCTTACGTAATGTTAACAGAAAGATTACTGATTTATTCACTTTATTTTGCTATGGTGAATATGTAATATAATCCTTTGTGAAAAAGAAAATATAATGTAACTTTTTTTTACAGAGAGCAAGGGAAAATGAAAAGTAACCCCACCCCCCTCCCGGGGGATGGCCACACCACAAAGCCCTCTCCTCCAGGCACCCTTCAGGACTTTGGACATGCGTGCACATGTACTCAGCATGGTCCTCAAGCTGCTAGGTCTGGGACTAAGCCTGCAAGTCAGCCATGTTGGACCTAGCTGCCCCAAACTCCATGCCAACACAGGCCTTATAATGTAAGTTTTAAGATAAAAAAATTTTCTTGGGGGCTAGCATGCGGTGGTAGTTAAGGCTGCTGGCTCACACATGGTCAACTCTTCTGTTTCAGTCCTGGACCCGGTGGCTTGAAAAACACTCTGGGCACATGGGTGTGCATGTCCAAAATCCCAAGAAAAAGAATGAAAGAGAAGGGATTGTGATACAGTCAATCCCCCTGAGGTTGGTGCTTTCTCACTGACTCCCTCTCTTTCCAGTGGGCACATATACCCTATAGCAATTTTTTAAAAATATTCTTAAATTGTAGACAGGATTAAGCCTAAGCTCATCCTGACAGCAATATCACAAAGTACAAATTGTTGGGGTCTGAATTAATGTGGTTTTAGGTATATCCATTCATAATTGAATGCCATTGTGTAGTTTGTATTATCTATCTTTAGTAGTGATGGGAATAACCAGATTGAGTGGGTGGCCAGTTATTGACCCATAGCAAAGTTGCAGAGTTGTTCATAATACAATTAAGAATAAAAGAAATGGGGATTTAGTGAAATTAAATCATATTCTGTGATTTACTATTTTTCTCCTGATAATGAAAATTTTATATATTTATGTGTGTGCATCTGTGTGTTTGTGTGTGTATATGTGTGTGTGTGTGTGTGTGTGTGTGTGTGTGTGTATGGGTGTTGGCTGCCGCCGTTGGCCGCCGAGCCAAGATGGCGCTGCTGGCTGCATAGGGAGGCGTGTACAAACAACTCCTTCTACAGCCAATCAGGACTTGCCTCGCACAGGTGAAGGAACTTGCGGGTGGAGCCGCCGGGAGAACCCTATATATACGGGGAGAAAGAAGAAGTAGGGGAGAAGCTAGCTGGTAAAGAGGAGAGAAGCTAGCTGGCTGAAGAAGCTGGTACCGGGAAGAAGCTAGCGGGAAAAGCTGAAACCTGTAAAGACTGCGGGAGGAAGAACCGGGTGTCGTGCCATCTCGGCAGCAGAGACGGTGCCGACATATGGGTTTTTTTTCTTCTGGAGTGTGTGTGTTTGCCAGAGAGAGAGAAAGCATTCCCCCATGGGGAATGGGTCATGTCGAAGTCCCTTCTCTATTTCTCTGTCCTGTTGAGATGTGCTGCATGCACACCTAAGTGCCAGCCACGTTTTACAAGCTGCTGGTCTGGGATTCCAGCCTAATAGTCAGCCATGTGGGATCCACCTCCCTTGACCACCAGGCCATGGGGCCAACTCTGAAAATTGTATCCCATGTGATGCACCAAGACCTATCTATATTTATCAGCATCTGTATTTTCTTTCAGGTTAACACAAGGACTGTAGAGCTCTATCAGCCCCTTCTTTACTTCACCTGCTTCCCCATCTGAACTACTCACACTAGCTTTATCTCTGTGACTTGGAATGCCCAGTTTGGGATTATCTCCAGAAACACACACATACAGCCTTTTATTTTATACATTTTACTTAGTTACTCACTCCTTGTTCCCCCCATAGGACTGCCTCGATGTAGTTCTCTTAGAATATGTCCTACAATAATCTTTTCAAAGTCTGCCTTTTAATGCAAAGTTTCTGAACCTGCAACATCTCACACCATCATTTTTTTGCCATCATATTTACCTAATAGTATTTTGGGGTATAAAATCCTATTTTTCCAGGGCTTTTACTTCAACACCTTGGAATAATACCTGATTAGCTTCTTGCATCCAATGTTATTGTGGAGGAGGCTGTTGTAGACCTAGTTTTATTCTTTTGAAGGTCTTTCTTCTTCACTTTGGCAAGCATTTATTCTCACTCTCTCTCTCTCTCTCTCTCTCATCTTGAATTTTTTTTTTTTTTGGGAGAGGTTTTTCGCTATAGGGCGCGTGCGCTCGCCAGACAGACAGAGACATAGAGATAGAAAGCGAGAAATCACCCCCCAGGGGGGATGGTCACGCCGCAATCCCTTCTCCTCCACTCTCCTCTCGGGATCTTGGGCATGCACGCACACGCACCCGGCGTGAGTTGTAAGCCACCGGGTCCGAGACGCGAACCGCGGTCGACTACGTGGGAGTCCAGTGACATAGCCATTACGCTAACTGCTGGTTCCCTCTCATCTTGAATTTTATCATGTGTCTAGGTACAGTTTTTTTCCTCATCTACTTTGTTTAGCTTTCTCTAGAAGCTCCTTCAAAGAGATGTCTTCTTTTGCTGATTCTGAAATATTCTGTCTTCAAACATTTTCTTCTTTCTCCTTGTTTTCCTCTTCAAAGTCTTCTTCTATTAGTTTAATAACAGGAGTATTCTCTCCTGCATTTCTTACAGATTGTTATTTTTTTAACTATAGACATGAACACTTGACAGAGACAGAGACAGAGAAAGAAAGTGAGAAAGCACTCACAAGAAGGATGGCCACACCACAATCCCTTCTCTTTCGTTCTCCTCTTAAGATTTTGGCCATGCACACACGCACTCCTGGCGTGTTTTTCAAGCCTCTGGGTCCAGGATTCTAACTGCACAATCAGCCATGTGGGATCCATCAGCTTAACCTCCATGCCTCCTGCTGGCCTACAGATTGTTCTTTTGTATTTGCTGTCTCTTTATAATAACTTTTACTTATGCAGCATTAGCTGTTTGCCAAAAATTCTTATGTGTACTTTGCACTCATTATTAATAATTCACTTACTCCTCATTACAATTCTGTAGGGTAGGTAGTATTACTAGAAGCATTATAAAGATGAACAAAAATGGTTACAGACAGCCAAGTGTAAGATACTCAGGGTAGCTTACCCAGTAGGTGCCAGACTTGAGATTTGAACACAGTCATCTGGATCCAGAGTCCATACTTTAAAAACTATGCCATGTAGTTTCTCCTTATTCTTGATGCTACTGGTGAAGCTATTGGATCTGTTGTTCTAGCTCCTGGTAGAACTGATTGTACCTACTCTGGTATTTGTCTTTCCTGTTTTTATTTTTAACTTGGATTTTTTATACTCAACTATTTCTACCTGTCTTTTTATTTATCACTACTAGTTCTTGCTTCATGTTATCGTTAGCCTCCTTTGTTTCTTAGAGAATATATACTATGCTTATTTTCAGTTTGTCATCTATTTCCTTAATTGGGCCTCATCTGCTAAAGTTTGTCTGGTTCTTCCATAGCTGTTGTGCACCTTGGTCATCTGATGTCCCTGTGAGCTCCTCTGTGATCTCCATGGACAATGTGGACCGAGAGTGGAAAACAGCATGCCCTTCCTGGGGCATTGGAGGAGCTGGCAGTGGGCTATGGCCAGAAGAGTCTTCTTACGGTTAGCAACAGTGCCAGGGCTCGCAGGATGAAGGAAGGGGAGAAAGGTACAGCTGCAGAACCTGCCCCTGCTGTTACCCCACACTACACCACAGCCACCAAGGTTCTAATGAGACCCGTCCTCTAAGGAACCCCAGCTGGTGCTAAGGTTCCCCTCCCTTGTGATGTCAAAGCATGGTTCCAAAGTATGAGTCTGAGGGAACAAAAGCATACCACACAAGCTTTCCCACAAACTTCTCTATTTTCATGCCCACCCTACTGCACTTGGACTGCTGTGTTCCTTCTTTTTTTTTTTCTCTCAACAAAACTGTTTCAGTCTTCCCAGGGTTTCTTGTTTTTTGTTTTGTTTCATTTTATTTTGCTTCAGGTTTTTGTCATAGGATGATATGCTCCCCAGAGAGAGAGATGTGAAAAGGAAAGTGAGAGATAACCCCTAGGGGTGATGGCCGTGCCACAGTGCCTTCTCCTCTATTCTCCTCCTGGGATTTTGGGCATGCGTGTATACGTGCCATTGTGCGGGGTCCAGGACTTGAACCATGATTGGCCATGTGGGAATTTAGCTGTCTTACCAATGCGGGTCCTGGGTTTCTTCTTTTTTTTAAAAAAAAAAAAAAAGAATTATTTTATTTAACTTTATTTGTTTATTTCAGTTTGACCAGAGAGGGACAGAGAGAGAAAGAGAAAGTGAGAAAGCAAGCCACCAGGTCTAGGACTCAAACCATAGTCAGCCATGTGGGAATCTAGCACCTTTAACCACTACGCCACCTGCCACCTGCCAGCCCTCTTGTGTTTTTAATACCAATTTTTAAGATATTTTTATGTCTTTCTTGCTTTTATGACATCTCCATGGACTGGTCCTTGGAAACTTCCTGCAACCACTGCACATTAACCACTTTCTAAGGAACCAGAAACCTTGAACTCAGTTGTTAAACAACTGCAGAAAAGGAAAAATCCTTTTTCTTGATATAGTAGAAATATTCAGATTCCATAAGGTCAAGGAAGACTACCCCTCAAATGTATTTGGTCAAGTAAGTGTGGTCATTTATGGTTAGTGGCCCAGACTTGCCTGTGGGGACAGACCTCCAGGTTTTCTGCTTCTTCGTGCCATCCCTTGGGGAGGAAGTTTAGGAAGAAGTGGATGAACTGCAAATGGGCCCTGAGTCCTGGAACCATCATTTGATTTTTCTCCACCCCCGCCCCCACCCACTGTGTACTGTGGTGGCCTAGACAGCTGGCAATAGGCAGGTGGGCCCATGGAGGGAAGGCTGGCTGCGGTGTGGGCCTGCAAACCCAGGGCTACAGACTGACTCGACAGGCCACGTTAGGCTGCTGTTGTGATGTTAACTTTGGAGGTATTTGAAGAAGAGACTCAAAAGGACTACTTTGAGAAAGATGCCCCCTTTTTTCTCTGTTCGCATCGAGGCAACTGCGGTGGCACAGAGGCAGCACACAGCCAGCACACCACTCTGCCAGGCTGAGGACGAGTGGGAAGGCCCAGGTTCTGGCCCAAGTCCCCCTGTGCATGCAGGCACTCACGAGCCATGACCCTGTCTGCCTGGGGCTAGGCGTGGGTCACAGCATGAAGACCCTGCTGGGTGCTCTCTCTTCGCCTCTCCCTTCTTCTTTGTTACGGAAGATTCAGCAACAATGGATGCTAAGAAAATAGGGTCTTACAGACCCAGAGATGACTTACTGTCTAGTCAGAGACACCCAAGGAAACAAAAGCATTGAAGAGGGGCAAGAATCACACATCCAGGCTAACATTTATTGAGAACTTAGTATGCCTGCATTTTAAACACTTCACCTCATTTATTCTTTATTGAAACCCATAAGAACTAATATCTATACTTGAGATTTTCTTTTCTCAGCATCGTGCTCGGTAATCACAAGATGGCTGCTGCACCGCATCAGCTGATAATTAACTCTGTTTGCTGGAGCCTGCTTTCCCAAAACTGCATTCCATAAAGACGCCTACATCAAACGAACAATTGCGGAACTGCATTAGACCCACCCTTAATCCAACCCTAAATAAAACCTATGTTCCCTATTGTTAAAACTTTATGAGCTGATAATTAAAACACATAGCCCCTCACCCATTTACTTCCATGTATCACATTTTCAATAAAAAGGCACGATGATTCCTAGCAGTGGTCACTCTTCAGAGAGCGATCTCTGGGGAATGTCCGACTCAGGACGTCCATGAAAGGGCACCGAGGCCTTAGTCTTCTTTCCAGTGTCACCTCCGATGAGTCAACCCACCCCTGCCAAGGCTGGTCCCCAGCAATTCTTCATTGCAATTTCATGAAAAGTGCTATTATTTTCTCCATTTTACCAAGAAACTAAAGCTTCAGGTATCCCTGTTTTGTTTTGTTCTGTTTTAGCAATTGCTTTATCGTCAAGCATCACCCCATGATACAGACGACAGAGTTTCTAGCACGGATTCCCAGTAGTGTCCACCAGAGCAGAAGGGAAAGAGAGTCGCTTGGTAAGCTGACAGGCTCCATGCTAAAGAGAATCTGAAAACATAGGCAAACAGCCAGGTTTTTTATAGCAATTTAGAAATGTTGGATAATCAATTGGTGAAGCATACATGTGGGTTATTTCCAGGAGAATCCCATAGGTCATAATGTCATCGTCCTTGACCTCTGAGCACCACAAACAGCTTCACATTCTTGTAACTGGTGTTTTCTTTAGCATAATGATCACAGTTGTTAATTGCCATGATGTCGGAGGACATGAACCTCATTCATAAAGTGATGTGTGCATGGGCGTGCACCTGCATGTACTTGTCTGTAGATGTATTTTTTATTAATATCCACACAAGACATATTTACAAAATTTGTATAGGACCAGCTCAGTGGCGCAGAGGTAACGTGCTGCTCTAACAATATCTGGTCAACGTAGAGGATCACGGGCTCAGTTTTCTGGCCGACCTGCACACACTGGGTGCGCTTGCTCAGGTTCCTGGATGCCTGGGGGGACTGCTGTGTGAAACCCTGGTGACGGTACTTGTTTCTCTCCTCCCTGTGTCTCACTCTCATGAAAAAATAAACCTATAAAAATTTTCACAGGAAAGGTATATTATGAAAAGACTACACATAGATTTCAAAATTATTTATGTCAAAATACTTAACGTTAATCCTATTATCCCATGAACTTTTTGAAGTCCCCAGAAAGATATATGTTATCAAAAGCAATACAGAGCGTCCCCTGCAAGGCTCTGGCCAGCAAGGGACACTGAGGGAGGGTCACCTCTGACCCCCACCCCACTTCCAGACCCCCAGGCCCCAGACTCCACCTTCTAGACCTTCCTGGACTGCCAGCAGGCAATAGCGTCCCCTGCAAGGCTCTGGCCAGCAAGGGACACTGAGGGAGGGTCACCTCTGACCCCCACCCCACTTCCAGACCCCCAGGCCCCAGACTCCACCTTCTAGACCTTCCTGGACTGCCAGCAGGCAATAGCGTCCCCTGCAAGGCTCTGGCCAGCAAGGGACACTGAGGGAGGGTCACCTCTGACCCCCACCCCACTTCCAGACCCCCAGGCCCCAGACTCCACCTTCTAGACCTTCCTGGACTGCCAGCAGGCAATAGCGTCCCCTGCAAGGCTCTGGCCAGCAAGGGACACTGAGGGAGGGTCACCTCTGACCCCCACCCCACTTCCAGACCCCCAGGCCCCAGACTCCACCTTCTAGACCTTCCTGGACTGCCAGCAGGCAATAGCGTCCCCTGCAAGGCTCTGGCCAGCAAGGGACACTGAGGGAGGGTCACCTCTGACCCCCACCCCACTTCCAGACCCCCAGGCCCCAGACTCCACCTTCTAGACCTTCCTGGACTGCCAGCAGGCAATAGCGTCCCCTGCAAGGCTCTGGCCAGCAAGGGACACTGAGGGAGGGTCACCTCTGACCCCCACCCCACTTCCAGACCCCCAGGCCCCAGACTCCACCTTCTAGACCTTCCTGGACTGCCAGCAGGCAATAGCGTCCCCTGCAAGGCTCTGGCCAGCAAGGGACACTGAGGGAGGGTCACCTCTGACCCCCACCCCACTTCCAGACCCCCAGGCCCCAGACTCCACCTTCTAGACCTTCCTGGACTGCCAGCAGGCAATAGCGTCCCCTGCAAGGCTCTGGCCAGCAAGGGACACTGAGGGAGGGTCACCTCTGACCCCCACCCCACTTCCAGACCCCCAGGCCCCAGACTCCACCTTCTAGGTAGGTAGCCAGAATCTCCTTAAGGCGGGATTTTTTTTTCTCTTTTCTTTTCCCTTGACCCCCCTGCATTCTCTTTTTAACACCTAGCCCTCCTTCTCCCCCCAGACCTTCCTGGACTGCCAGCAGGCAATAGCGTCCCCTGCAAGGCTCTGGCCAGCAAGGGACACTGAGGGAGGGTCACCTCTGACCCCCACCCCACTTCCAGACCCCCAGGCCCCAGACTCCACCTTCTAGGTAGGTAGCCAGAATCTCCTTAAGGCGGGATTTTTTTTTCTCTTTTCTTTTCCCTTGACCCCCCTGCATTCTCTTTTTAACACCTAGCCCTCCTTCTCCCCCCAGACCTTCCTGGACTGCCAGCAGGCAATAGCGTCCCCTGCAAGGCTCTGGCCAGCAAGGGACACTGAGGGAGGGTCACCTCTGACCCCCACCCCACTTCCAGACCCCCAGGCCCCAGACTCCACCTTCTAGGTAGGTAGCCAGAATCTCCTTAAGGCGGGATTTTTTTTTCTCTTTTCTTTTCCCTTGACCCCCCTGCATTCTCTTTTTAACACCTAGCCCTCCTTCTCCCCCCAGACCTTCCTGGACTGCCAGCAGGCAATAGCGTCCCCTGCAAGGCTCTGGCCAGCAAGGGACACTGAGGGAGGGTCACCTCTGACCCCCACCCCACTTCCAGACCCCCAGGCCCCAGACTCCACCTTCTAGGTAGCTAGCCAGAATCTCCTTAAGGCGGGATTTTTTTTTCTCTTTTCTTTTCCCTTGACCCCCCTGCATTCTCTTTTTAACACCTAGCCCTCCTTCTCCCCCCAGACCTTCCTGGACTGCCAGCAGGCAATAGCGTCCCCTGCAAGGCTCTGGCCAGCAAGGGACACTGAGGGAGGGTCACCTCTGACCCCCACCCCACTTCCAGACCCCCAGGCCCCAGACTCCACCTTCTAGGTAGGTAGCCAGAATCTCCTTAAGGCGGGATTTTTTTTTCTCTTTTCTTTTCCCTTGACCCCCCTGCATTCTCTTTTTAACACCTAGCCCTCCTTCTCCCCCCAGACCTTCCTGGACTGCCAGCAGGCAATAGCGTCCCCTGCAAGGCTCTGGCCAGCAAGGGACACTGAGGGAGGGTCACCTCTGACCCCCACCCCACTTCCAGACCCCCAGGCCCCAGACTCCACCTTCTAGGTAGGTAGCCAGAATCTCCTTAAGGCGGGATTTTTTTTTCTCTTTTCTTTTCCCTTGACCCCCCTGCATTCTCTTTTTAACACCTAGCCCTCCTTCTCCCCCCAGACCTTCCTGGACTGCCAGCAGGCAATAGCGTCCCCTGCAAGGCTCTGGCCAGCAAGGGACACTGAGGGAGGGTCACCTCTGACCCCCACCCCACTTCCAGACCCCCAGGCCCCAGACTCCACCTTCTAGGTAGGTAGCCAGAATCTCCTTAAGGCGGGATTTTTTTTTCTCTTTTCTTTTCCCTTGACCCCCCTGCATTCTCTTTTTAACACCTAGCCCTCCTTCTCCCCCCAGACCTTCCTGGACTGCCAGCAGGCAATAGCGTCCCCTGCAAGGCTCTGGCCAGCAAGGGACACTGAGGGAGGGTCACCTCTGACCCCCACCCCACTTCCAGACCCCCAGGCCCCAGACTCCACCTTCTAGGTAGGTAGCCAGAATCTCCTTAAGGCGGGATTTTTTTTTCTCTTTTCTTTTCCCTTGACCCCCCTGCATTCTCTTTTTAACACCTAGCCCTCCTTCTCCCCCCAGACCTTCCTGGACTGCCAGCAGGCAATAGCGTCCCCTGCAAGGCTCTGGCCAGCAAGGGACACTGAGGGAGGGTCACCTCTGACCCCCACCCCACTTCCAGACCCCCAGGCCCCAGACTCCACCTTCTAGGTAGGTAGCCAGAATCTCCTTAAGGCGGGATTTTTTTTTCTCTTTTCTTTTCCCTTGACCCCCCTGCATTCTCTTTTTAACACCTAGCCCTCCTTCTCCCCCCAGACCTTCCTGGACTGCCAGCAGGCAATAGCGTCCCCTGCAAGGCTCTGGCGAAACCGCGCGCCGCGCTAGCGCGCGGCGCGCGACTTTTTCTTTATTTTTCTGTGTTGTCTTTCCTTTCGTTGCATATTGTCCTCTCCTCCTTATTTTTTACCTTGCCAGACAGCCTAGACAGCCCTAGAATCATATATCTGAAATTTCCTAGGAAGGTAAGTGTCTTTGGGATCCTCCCTAGTACTGATCCCCTTTGAAAAAGGAGATTCTGTTTGTTAGACACTTCTGTAGAGTTCTCTGCCTGAAAACACACTGGTAAAAACAACAGAAGAGAGACTTCAACAAACAGCTATTCCCATCAAAAAGGAAAGACTCTTCCTTCTCGTGTGGCAAAAGTTCTCCCAAGAAGTCTTTAAAAGGGAAGTAATCCTCCAATGGCTAAAGGTAGAAAAAGAGCCTCAGGTCTGAATAAACAAGAAAATATGTCTCCAACAAAGGAAAATGCCCCTCCATGTATCGTAAATATGGAGGACGTTACCAAAATGACAGACACAGAATTCCGAACATTCATGGTGACCAAATTCTGTGAATTGGAAAAAAAAAGAGACAACGAACTACAGGAAATTAGGAAGTCCTTCCAGGATATGAAAGAAGAAATGGATACCCTGAGAAAGAATCAGGTGGAACTATTAGAGATAAAGTCTATAATACAAGAAATCAAAAACTCTCTGGAAAGTATTAAGAGCCGATTAGACCATGCTGAAGATCGAATCTCTGATGTAGAAGATAAAACCTCTGATCTAGAAAAAAACTACAAAAAGATCGAGAAAATAACTAAAAAACATGAGGATAATATACGAGAAATACTAGACTCTATTAGACGCCCAAACATCAGAATAATCGGCATCCCAGAAGGTGAAGAAACTAATAGCGGAATGGAAAATCTATTCCATGACATCTTGGAAGAAAATTTCCCAAGCCTAGAGAGGCACCGAACCATACGGACCCAAGAAATACAAAGGACCCCAAATAGAATCAACCCCAGAAGATCTTCCCCAAGGCACATCTTAGCCAGGCTGTCTAACGTCACAGAAAAAGACATGATACTAAAACTGGCAAGAGAGAAACGAGAAATAACTTACAAAGGCCATCCCATAAGACTAACACCAGACCTCTCATCAGAAACAATGCAAGCAAGAAAAGAATGGGAAGACATACTGAAAGTGTTAAGAGAGAAACAATTTCAGCCAAGACTACTATACCCTGCAAGATTATCCTTCATTTGGGAAAAAAAGATTAAAATCTTCTCAGACAAACAAAACCTGAAAGAATTTGCCAACACCAGACCAGCTCTTCAAGAAATCCTGAAGAAAGTACTGTTCCAGGAAAACTAAAGACGCAACAGCCAGAAACAAAGAAATAACAGGCAACTAAGACAATGGCTAACTTAAATGTCGGTACAGACCCTATAACATCGATAATAACATTGAATGTTAATGGGTTAAATTCTCCAATCAAGAGACACAGACTGGCTGAATGGATAAAAAAACAGAAACCCTCTATCTGTTGCCTACAAGAAACCCACCTCATGGAAAAAGACATACATAGACTGAAAGTGAAAGGTTGGAAAAAGGTTTTCCATGCAGTTGGGAACCAAAAAAGAGCTGGAGTTGCGATACTAATTTCTGACAAAATAGGCTTTAAAACAAAAAGTGTCCGAAGAGACAAAGAAGGGCACTATATCATAGTAAAAGGCTCTATAGATCGAGAAGATATAACGCTTATTAATATCTATGCTCCTAACACAGGAGCACCCAAATATGTGAAGGAAAGATTGTTAGATCTGAAAGGGGAGATAGACTGCAACACACTAATTGTTGGAGATCTCAACACCGCATTATCCCCTCTGGACAGATCATCTAGGCAAAAAATAGGTAGAGAGATCAAGGACCTAAATGATACCATAAATCAATTGGACTTAACAGACATCTATAGAACTTTCCACCCAAAAACCACAAGATATAGTTTTTTCTCACCCCGACATGGAACTTTCTCGAAGATTGACCACATCATAGGACACAAAGCAAGCCTCTGCAGATTCAGAGGCATAGAAACTATTTCCAGCATCTTCTCTGACCATGATGGAATTAAACTTGAGTTTAATTTCAAGAGAATTCCTCAAAAAAACCTAAAAACATGGAAACTAAATAACCTACTCCTGAATGACTCCACTATTACCGAAGAAATAAAGTCCGAAATCAAAAGATTCATGGAAGCCAATGACAATGAAGATACAAGTTTCCATAATCTTTGGGACACTGCCAAAGCAGTCATAAGAGGGAAGTTCATAGCAATTAGTGCACATAAGAGGAAGACAGAGAAAAGGCTAATGGATCACCTAACATCAAGCCTTAGAGAATTGGAAAAGCAACAGCAAAAAAATCCAAAAAATTACAGGAGAAAGGAAATAATAAAGATCCGAGCAGAAATAAATGAAATAGAAAATAAACGTACTATACAGAAAGTAAGTGAAAGCAAAAGCTGGTTCTTTGAAAGGATAAACAAAATTGATACCCCACTAGCGAGACTTATTAAGAAGAAGAGAGAAAGGAACCAGGTGAATCAAATCTGCAATGAGGCTGGTAACATAACAACAGACATAGTAGAAATTCAAAACATCATTAGAGGATACTTTGAACATCTATACGCTAAGAAACAAGATAATCTGGATGAGATGGACAAATTCCTGGACAAATATAATCTACCAAGAATGAGCCAGGAAGAAATAGAAAGTCTGAATAGGCCCATAACAAGCCAGGAGATTGAATCAGTAATAAGTAACCTCCCAACAAAGAAAAGCCCTGGCCCCGATGGATTCACCTCTGAATTCTACAAAACTTTCAAAGAAGAGTTAACTCCCATTCTGCTCAAATTATTTCTAAAGATCCAAAAGGGTGAATCTCTCCCTAATTCATTCTATGAAGCCTCTGTCACCCTCATCCTCAAAACAGATAAAGACAGGACAAGGAAGGAAAACTATAGACCAATATCTCTGATGAACATAGACTCAAAGATTCTCAACAAGATACTAGCAAATCGTATTCAACAACTTATACAGAAGATCATACACCATGATCAGGTAGGCTTTATTCCAGGAATGCAAGGTTGGTTCAACATACGCAAAACCATTAATGTAATACACCATATTAATAGGAAGAAAGACAAAAACCATTTGGTCATATCGATTGACGCAGAAAAAGCATTTGATAAGATACAACATCCCTTCATGATCAAGACTCTTAGCAAAATCGGCATAGAAGGGCCATTTCTCAATACAATAAAAGCCATCTATGAAAAACCCATAGCGAACATCATCCTGAACGGAGAAAAGCTGAAAGCTTTCCCACTAAACACAGGAACAAGACAAGGATGCCCACTTTCTCCTCTCCTTTTCAATATAGTACTGGAAGTCCTTGCCAACGCAATCAGAAAAGAGGAAAAAATAAAGGGCATTCGAATAGGAAAAGAAGAGGTGAAACTCTCTCTATTTGCAGATGACATGATTGTATACATAGAAGACCCAATGGCCTCCATGGAAAAACTACTGGAAGTAATACATGAATTCAGTAAAGTTGCAGGATATAAAATCAATATACAGAAATCGATAGCATTTTTATATACGAATAACAGGCAGACTGAGATAGAACTGAAAAAACTTATTCCGTTTACCATAGCCACTAAAAGTATAAGATATTTAGGAATAAATCTAACCAAAGAAGTTAAAGACCTCCACAAGGAAAACTACGAGAAGGTAAAAAAAGAAATTGAAAATGACACCAAAAAATGGAAAGACATCCCATGTTCATGGATTGGAAGAGTTAATATAATCAAAATGGCGATTTTACCCAAATTAATCTACCTATTTAATGCAATGCCAATCAAAGTACCAGACACATTCTTCACAGATCTAGAAAAGACAATCTTAAAATTTGTCTGGAATCATAAAAGACCCCGTATTGCCAAAGCACTTCTACACAAGAAGAATGGAGTGGGTGGCATCTCAATCCCCGATCCAAAAATATATTACAAAGCTGTGGTAATAAAGACAGCATGGTATTGGCACAGAAACAGACATGTGGACCAATGGAACAGAATAGAGTCCCCAGAAATAAGTGCCCAAACATACAGTCAACTGATCTTTGACAAGGGGTACCAGTCAATCCAGTGGGAAAATGAAAGCCTCTTCAGCAAGTGGTGCTGGAGAAACTGGACTTCCACTTGCAGAAAGATGAATCTGAACCCCTACCTCTCTCCTTTGACAAGAATCAAGTCAAGGTGGATCAAGGATCTAAATCTAAGACCTCAAACTATAAAGCTGCTCCTGGAGAATGCTGGGGAAACCCTGGGAGACATTGGTGTAGGGAAAGACTTCCTAAAGAAGACCCTCAAAGCAGAGTCCATCGTCCACAAAATAGACAAGTGGGATTACATCAGACTAAGAAGCTTCTGCATGGCCAAAGACACAGTAGTTAGTGTGAATCGACAGCCCTCAGAATGGGAAAATATTTTTGTAAATCTTGCATCAGATAAGGGACTGATAACCAGAATACACAAGGAACTAAAAAAGGTGTTTGGAAAAAAGATGAGCAACCCTATTAAAAGATGGGAGAAGGAGATGAAGAAAACACTCTCTAAAGATGACATACGAATGGCCAAAAGGCATATGAAAAAATGTTCAACCTCCCTCATCGTAAGGGAAATGCAGATAAAAACAACAATGAGGTACCACCTAACCCCAGTCAGATTGTCTAATATTAAAAAAACAAAAAATGATAAGTGTTGGCGGGGATGTGGTGAAAGGGGAACTCTTTTACACTGCTGGTGGGAATGTAGATTGGTCCAACCACTGTGGAGAATAATTTGGAGATTCCTCAAAAATCTACAGATAGATCTGCCATACGATCCAGAGATCCCACTCCTCGGTATCTACCCAAAAGACAGAAGAATCCTTCATTGGAAAAGTGCTTGCACATCGATGTTTATTGCGGCACTATCCACAATTGCTAAGTCATGGAACCAACCCAGATGCCCCCGTATGGAGGAATGGATTGAAAAACTGTGGCACATATACTCTATGGAATACTACTCAGCCATAAAAACCAACAGAGCCCTGGCTTTTGACAGAAAGTGGAAGAATATGGAAGATGTACTGCTGAGTGAGGCAAGCCAGGCTATGAAGGAGAGACATTGTATGTCCCCACTTAACATATACCGTTTGTCTGCATTCTATGTCTGAAACTGATTGACCAACAGTTGAACAAACACAAGAGATGGGTGTGAATGTCAGATGAGGTGTATGTGGAGGAGTGGGGCCCAACGAAAGACATTTGGAGAAGGGATACAGAGGTAGAGCATTGACGGGATGGGGAGGTGTGGTGTTATCTGTTGAAGATATTTCGATCAACGGGTCTGGGGAGAAATGTTCACATATCGAAATGGTCTCATTGTAAGCCAAACAATATGATTGAAAGTATATACAAAAATAAATAAAGTAATTAAAAAAAAAAAAAAAAAAAAAAAAAAAAAAAAAAAAAAAAAAAAAAAAAGAACATGTTAAGAGACATGCTAGGGCACATGCTGTGATTCCTACAAGAGGATATGCTGAGAGACAAGTAAGGGGATGAATGGTGTGTCTTTTTAAGAGATGGTCTATGAATTCTTCACAGGGACTTGCTCTGGGACCAGCAAGGAGACCTACTGAGAGTCCCGCAAGGAGACCTCTTATGAGACCCAAAGGGGAACTTGTTCTAGGAGTTGTAGAGGGACATATTATGAAACCAGCAGAAGGATATGCTAGGTAGACTTCTAGATATGCAAAACAATCTACCCTGTAAGTTTTTTCATATATCTTTTCATATAACAGGTCCAAAATGAACTGTTAACTTTTAAATTAGATTGCATTTTTCACATGCACACACTTGTCACCAAGCTTGAGTCTAAAGACATTATGCAGTCATTATACTAAAGAATTAAGGATATATATATATATATATATATATATATATATGAAATAATTTATAGAAAATCTACTCTTATGGAAGACTTACTGCTGAGTGAAGCAAGCCATGCTATGAAGGAGAGACGTTGTATGTCCCCACTTAATATATACCGAGTGTCTGCACTCTAAATGTGTATATATATATATATATATATATACATATATATATTTGTATATATATGTATATATATTTTTTGAAACCATTCTGCTTCTGTTGTTACAGAGTTTTAAAATTATACAAAATTATAAGACATATTTTGAACATTATCTTTAAAATTCAGTATTTTGAGATCTTGAAAGTTGTTTGTAAACTGTCAAGAATTATGGAGTATGAGCTAAAATTTTTTGCTATGTAAAGTAAATGTTTGTGGAAAAATGTAAAAATAAATTTAAAAAAATGATAAAAAAAAGAAAATCTACTCTTAGTAAGAAGGAACAGTTTAAAGAAAAAGTCTTTTGCAATTATACTCAGTTTCCCTCAATTTTGAGAGGAAGATGAAAAGAAGAAAACATCATATTGGATGTTTCTCTAAACCGAAGTAACATTTGAAAAAAATGACAAATTCATCTTTTAGAAAAATAGTCATCATTTCACTATATCCCCCCCCAAATCACCAAATATGGAGAACATTTTTATCATCATTTTTAACATACAAAGCAACAATGTTCATAAAAAGAATGATCAAAGTATAAAAGAAAAAAGGCTGTACAGAAAATCTAAGTGGAAATGTTGAGTTATCCTCTAGGCTGTTTTCCACTATAAAAATATAATAAAGTTTCAGAATCTACCCAAAAACATCAGAGGTCTTTAAAGTTTTCATTTGTTTTCTTCCATGTAATGATACCCCATATATAGCATTTCACTAAATCATACAACATAAAGAAGTGTTTACTGCTTTATCTAATTTTGTTGTAAAATAATTATTCATAAATATAAATATTTATAGGATAAAAGGTGATGTTATAATTTATGAATACAATGTGAAATAATGAAATCAAGCTAGTTAATATATTCTCAAATATTTAACCACTTTTGTGGTGAGAAAATTTACAATTTTCCTCTCAGCAATTTAGTAATGCACAATTTGTAATTATTAACTGTATATACCACATTGTGCAATAGAACTAAAAATCTTTCTTTCTCATATCTGAGATTTTATGCTAGTTGTTATTATCTCCCTATTCTTCCTGGCCCCCCCCCAAACCTCTGTAGCCACTGTTTTATTTTCTGCCTCTATGAGTTTGACTTCTTTTTTAAGGTTTTTGCCATAGGGTATGTGCACTCTCCAGAGAGAGAGAGAGACAGAGACAGTGAGTGGGAAAATGAGAAATCACTCACAGGGAGGGGTAAGGGGGAGGTTGCCTATGCTGCAATCCCTTCTCCATTCTTCTCTTGAGATTTTGGGCATACGCCTACACATGCCTGGCATTGAGTTTCAAGCCACTGGGTCTGAGACTTGAACCACTCTAGCCCATGTGGGAGTCCAGCACCTTAACCACCACACTACCTACTGGCCTCATAAATTTGATTTTTTTGAGGTTCCATATATAAGTTAAAATATGTCGCATTTGTCTTTCTGGTTTATTTAGCTTTTTAGCTTATTTCACTTAGCATAACGTTCTCTAAGTCCATCCACTATGTCAGGAAAGACAAAATATCTTTCTTTTCAAAAGCTGAATATGAGACCAGCAGATGGTGTAATGGCTATATTGCTGGACTCCCACATGGCTGACTGTAGTTAAAATCCTGTACCCAACAGCTTGAAACTTACACCAGACATGTGTGCGTGAGTACCCAAAATCCCAAGAGGAGAAGGGATTGTGGCATTGTCATACTTTCTGGGCATGTAGGGGGTTCTTTTCTATATATATATCTCTTTCTCCCTGTCTCTCCAGAGTGTGCATGTTTCTTACAGAAATAACATCTGTTAAAAAAAAAGAAGGTAAATAGTATCACATTGTGCAATGCATCAAATTGCATTGAATATGTAGATTGCTTTGGGTAGTATAGATATTCTGATAATATTAATCCTTCAAATCCATATACACAGTCATCTTAATCCTTCAAATCCATATACACAGTCATCTTTTCATTTACTTTGGTGTCTTCAATTTCTTTTATCAATATTTTATAGTTTGCAGTATCCAGATCTTTTACCTCCATGGTTAAGCCCATTTCTGAGTTTTTGTTTGTTTGTTTGTTTTTTTGGGGTTTTTTTGCAGTTATTGTAAATGTGATTTTTTATTTATTTCTGTTTTGAATAGTTTGTTTTCTTTTTTTTGGAGAGGTTTTTTCTATAGGGTGCATGTGCTCACCAGACAGAGACAGAGAGACAGAAAGTCAGAAATCACCCCCCCCCCCCGGGGGCGATGGCCATGCTGCAATCCCTTTTCCTCCATTCTCCTCTCGGGATCTTGGGCACACACACACACATGCCTGATGTGAGTTTTAAACCACTGGGTCCAGGACTCAAACCACAGTCGACTACATGGGAGTCCAATGACATAGCCTTTACGCTAACTGCTGATCCCTGTTTTGAATAGTTTGTTAATGTATAGAAGTCCTACTGATTTATATGTGTTGATTTTGTAAACCACAACTTTATTATATTTGTTTATTCTTACAGTTTTAGAAGGTATCAGTAGGGTTTTCTATGTACAAAATTATTTCATCAGCAAACAGTAACAATTATGCTTCTTCCTTTTCTATTTTGATGTATTTTCTTTCTCTTATCTAATTGCTCTTAATAGGACTTTCAGTACTATGTTGAATGAAAGTGTCAAGCATGGGCATTCATGGGACCAGCAGATGGCATAAAGGTTATGTTGCTGGACTCCCACATAGTCAACTATGGTTCAAGTCCTTGAATCAGCAGCTTGAAACTAATGCCAGGCGAATGGCATGCATGCCCAAAATCCCAAGAGGAGAGAGGATCATGGCATGGTCATTCCCCCGGGGGGGGGGTGATTTCTGGCTTTCTGTCTCTCTGTCTCTGTATCTCTGGTGAACTCACACACCCTATTAAAAGAAATCTCTCTTAAAAAAAAAAACACAGTGGACATCATTGTTTTGTTCCTGATTTTAGAGAAAAAGCTTTTGACTTTTCCCCATTTGATATAACGTTAGCTGTGAGTTTGTTTTATGTGACCTTTATTGTGTTGAGATACATTCCTTCTAAACTTAATTTGTTGATAGTTTTTTTTTAACATGAAAGCTGTTGAATTTTGTCAAAAGCTTTTTCCGTCATTATTGAGATTATTACATGGTTTTTGTCCATTCTGTTGATATAATATATGTTTATTGATTTGCATATGTTGAACTATCCTTGCATCCCTGGAATGAATCCCATTTGATCATGGCGAATGATATCATATATATACACATTGTTAATGAATTTTGTATCTATATTCATTGGGGATATTGGCTTGTAATTTTTTTTGTTATTATTGTGTCCTTGTCTGGTTTTTGTATAGGAATAATGGTAACCTTGTAGAATGAGTTTGGAAGCCCCCACTTCTCTTTGATTTTTTTGGAAGCACTTTAAAGGATTTGTATTAGTTCTTCTTTAAATGTTTGGTAGAATTCAGTCATGAAACCATCAGGTCCTCCTTAATTGGAAACTTTTTATTACTGGCTCAATTTCTTTACTTGTTATTGGTTTATTTATATTTTCTATTTCTTCATAACGCAATCTTCACAGGCTATATGTATCCAGAAATTTGTATATATCTTCTAGATCATCCAGTTAGTTAATGAGTAATTGTTCTTAATAGTCTCTGATAATCCTTTTTGTTTCTGTGGTATCAATTTTAATGTGTCTCTCTCTCTTTTTTTAACTTCTGCTTTTATTTATTTGAATTTTTATTCTTTCTTAGTCTAGCTAAAGGTTTATCAATTTTGTTTATATTTTCTAAAACCAACTCACTTTGTTCATCTTTTGTGTTATTTTTATATTCTCTATTTCACTTATTTTTGCTCTGATCTTCATTGTTTCCTTCACTCTACTATTAGAGTTGAGTTTGTTCTTGTTTTTTTTTATTTTTATTTTTTTTAGTTTCTTGATGTGCAACATGAGGTTGTTTATCAAAGATCATTCTTCTTTTTTAATACAGGCATTTACTGCTATTAATTTCTCTCAGAAATGCTTTTGCTGTAATTTATAAGTTTTGGTATATTGTGTTTTCATTTTCATTTGTATTAAGAAAGTTTTTGATTTTCTATTTAATTTCTTAATTGACACATTGTTTACTCAGAAGCATGTTGTATAATGTTTTTATATTTGAAAAGTTTCCAAGATTTTTCATTATTGATTTTGACTTTAAAAAAATATTTTTCTTTCTTTTCTTTTTATGAGAGAGAGAGAAAAGTATCCTCAACAGGATCTCACACCATGATCCTTCTCCCAGGCTTTGCCAGCCACTTAGCTAGGATTAAGCATGCACTGGGCATATACAAGTTGATCCAAGAGCTGAACCCTGAACTTCAATATGGCCTTCAGTATTACAGAGCATTGCTCTACAGCTTCACCATTAAAACTAGGCCTGATTTCTAACGTTATAATATTGTGGTTTGAATAGATACTTTATGTGATTTTAATTTTCTTAGATTTGTTAAGACTTGTTTTGTGCTCTACCATATGATCTACTTTGTAGAACATTCTGTGTGCAGTTAAAAAGAATGTGCATTCCTCAGTTGTTGGATGGAATGTTCTAAAATGTGAAGTCCATTTGATCTAGAATGTATTTAAATCTGATATGTCTTTGTTGATTTTCTGTCTGGGTGATCAGTCCATTGCCAGCATGGGGTGTTAATGTTCCCTATTATTATCGTATTACATTCTGTCTCTCTCTTTAGATCTATTACTACTTGCTTTATATATTTAGATGCTCTGATGGGTACATGAATATATACTATATTATGTTCACTTACTGTATTGATCCCTTTATTGCTATGTAATGACTTTGTTTCTTTTTACAGTTTTTGATTTAAAGCCTATTTCATCTAATATAAGTATTGAAATTCCTGCTCTCTTTGGGTTTCCATTTAAATAGAATACCTTTTTCCATTCTTTTACTTTCAGTATATATGCATCCTATCCTTATAGGAGAAATAAGTGCATTGGATGCAGTATATATATATATATATATATATATATATATATATATATATATATATATAATATATATATATAAAATCTGTGTCTTATCCATTCAGCTACTCTGTGTCTTTTAATTGAAGAATTCAATAAAAGAGGTCTTCAAAAAATTCATGGAGAATGCATATTATGAAAAATTTTACTTTGATTTCATTTTATGCATCAAAATAAACTAATACTTTAATTCCACTTTCATGCATTTTTGAAGTAATCTTATGCATTTATATTTGAGATGATTAATGACAGACAGATAAGAACTTACTGTTGACATTTTGTTAATACTTTTCTGATGTTTTATAAATAATTTCTTTTCTTCCTCCTTGCATCCTGTCTTCCTTTGTGGTTAAGTGATTTTTCTCTAGTACTATGCTTTGATTCCTTGCTTTTTATTTTATTTTTAGTGCATCTATTATAGCTTTTTTATTTGCTTTTACCATGAAACTCATAAAAAAGGTAGCAGGTTATGTAAAGCTGATAACAATTTAACTTTGATCATAAAACATGTATACTTTATTACTACCCACATTTTGAATTTTGATGTCACATTTTAAACTTCTAAAAAATGTATACTTCATATATATGTGGGAGTTACCAAGGATTGAGTAATTCTCAGAAATTTGACTTAGAACTCCAACTCTTGCCCACTCCACTCTTCTTGCACAGGATTGCTTTGGCAATACAGGGTCTTTTATGATTCCAGACAAATTCTTTTTTCTTTTTTTTTGGGGGGGGGGAAGGTTTTTGCTATAGGGTGCTTGTGCTCACCAGAAAGACAGAGAGAGACAGAGAGACAAAAAGTGTGAAATCAACCCCCAAGACGGATGGCCATGCCACAATCCCTTCTTCTCCATTCTCCTCTTGGGATCTTGGACACGCACATGCACCCGGTGTGAGTTTAAGTCACCAGGTCTGGGATTTGAACCGCGGTCAACTACGTGGGAGTCCAGTGACATAGCCATTACATCAACTGCTGGTCCTGATTCCAGACAAATTCTATGATTATCTTTTCTATATTTGTGAAGAATGTCTCTGATAATTTTATTGGAATTGTATTAAATATTTAGATTAAATTGGGTAGAATTGCCATTTTGATTATATTATTTCTTCCAATCCAGGAACATGGATGTCCTTCCACTTTTCTATGTCTTTATCAGTATATTTTTTAAGATTTTCATAGTTTTCCTTGCAAATGTCTTTGACTTCCTTACCTAAGTTTATCCCTAGGTGTCTTATATATTTTGTGGCTATGGTAAAATGGATTCCTTTCTTCAGTTCTATATCAGTTAGCTTAGTGTTTTTATATAGAAACGATATAGATTTTTGGATGTTGATTTTGTATCTTGCCACTTTACTGTATTCATTTATTACTTTGAGAAGTTTTTTCAGGGATACCTTTAGGTCTTTTATGTATACAATCATATTATATGCAAATAAAGACTTTTTAAACTCTTCTGTCCGTATTTGAGTGCCTTTTATATTATTCTCTTATCTTATTGCATTGGTTAGGACTTCCAGTACTATATAGAAAGGAAGTGGAGAAAGTGGGCAGCCTCGTCTTGTACGAGTTTTTAGTGAAAAAGCTTTCAGCTTTTTCCCCATTTAGAATAATGTTAGCTATAAGTTTTTCATATATGGATTTTATTCTGTTGCAAAATGACCCTTATATGCTGATTTTGCTAAGAGTCTTGATCAGGAAGGGATGTTGTATTTTGTCAAATGCTTTTTTTGCATCAATTGAAATGATCATGTGTGTTTTTTTAAATCTTTCTTTCTTTTAATATGGTGTATTACATGTATAGTTTTGTGTATGTTGAACCACCCTTGCATCCCTGAAATAAAACCTACCTGATCATGATGAATAATCTTCTTTATATGTTGTTAAATATGATTTGCAAGTATCTTGTTGAGAATTTTTTCATCTATATTCATCAGAGTTATTAGTCTGTAGTTTTACCTTTTTGCCATGTCTTCATCTGTTTTTGGAATGAGGATGATGGAGGCTTCCAAATGAATTTTGTATCTTTAGAAATAGTTTGAATAGCTTGTGGGCTAACTCTTCTTTGAAAGTTTATAGAATTCAGAAGTGAAGCCATCAGGACCTGAGCTATTCATTGTTGGGAGGTTATGTATTACTGAGTCTCATTGCTTGCTCTGGGTCTATTTAGGCTTTCTATGCCCTCCTGATTCAATCTTGGTAGGTTATTTGCCTTCAGGAATTTGTGGAGTAGGAGGCTGCCTACTCCACTCTTCTTGTGCAAGATTGCTTTGGCAATACAGGGTCTTTTAAAATTCGAGACAAATTCTATGATAGTCTTTTTTAGATTTTTGAAGAATGTTTCTGGTAATTTGATTGGAATTGTATTAAATATGTAGATTAATTTCGGTAGACTTGCCAAATTTTATTTTCTTTGAAATGGTCCCATGTGGGGTGAGAAAAATGTACATTTTGTGGTCTTAGAGTGGAATGTTCTATATATGTCTGTAAAGTCCATTTGATTTATAGTATCATTTAGGTCCTGTATCTCTCTGCTTATTTTTTGTCTAGAAAATCTCCCTAAATGAAATAATGAGGTGTTGATATCCCCGACAATAATAGTGTTGCAATCTGTCTCCTTTTAGCTCTAGCAGTTATTCTTTCATGTATTTAGTTGCTCCATGATCTCTTGTTTGTTTGCATATAGTTACTCACATTATCCTTTAATGATATTTTCTATTTCTATTGTGTCTGCTGTAATATTGTCTGTTTGATTATCTGGTTTCTTTCTTTCCCAATCACTCAAACTAATCATGTGTCAATCTTGTTAATCTTTGCAAAGAACCAGCTTTTGCTTTCATTTATTTTCTGTGTATTTTGTTTCTTTTCTATTTCATTTATTTCTGCTTGAATCACTATTATTTCTTTTCTCCTGGAATTTTGTTTGTTTTTTTTTTGTTTGTTTTGTTTTTTCCAATTCCTTGAAGTATGATGTTAGGTTGTCTAATTACCACCTTTCCATCTTTTTCTTATGTGCACTAATTGCTATGAATTTCCCTCATATGACTGCTTTTGTTGTGTCCCATAGATTAGGAAAACTCTTGTACTCATTATCATTTGTTTCCATAAATCTCATGATTTCAGATTTAATTTCTTAGGCAGTTTAGAAGTTATTCAGAAGTAGGTTTTTTAGTTTCCATGTGTTTGTGTATTTTGTGGATTTTTCCTGAAATTAATATCAAGTTTAATTCCATTATGGTCAGAGAAGAGGCTGGATATAGTTTATATGCCTTTGAATCTGTAAAGGCTTGATTTGTGCCCTATCATATAGTCAATCTTTGAAATGGTCCCATGTGGGGGTGAGAAAAATATATGTTTTGTGGTCTTAGGGCAGAAAGTTCTATAGAGGTCTGTCAAGTCCGTTTGATTTATGGTATTATTTAGGTCCTGTATCTCTGCTTATTTTTTGTCTAGAAGATGTCTCTTAAGGAGAAAATGGGGTGTTGAGATCCCCAACAAAAATAGTGTTGCAAACTATCTCTCCTTTTAGCTCTAGCAGTCTTTCCTTCACGTATTTAGGTGCTCCTTAGTTGGATGCATAGATATTTACATGGGTTATGTTGTCTTGATAAATTAGCCCTTTTGCTACTATATAATGCCCTGTTTTGTCTCTTCTTACAGTTTTTGTCTTAAAGCCTATTTTGTCTGAAATTAGTATCGTGACTCGAGCCCTATTTTGATTTCCGTTTGAACAGAATGTCTTTTTTCCAGCCCTTTGCTTTTAGTCTATGCATGTCTTTACCCATAAGGTGTATTTCTTGTAGGCAACAGGTAGAAGGTTGATGTTTGTATGTTTTATCCATTCAGCCAGTTCTGTGCCTCTTGATGAGAGAATTTAATCCATTATCAGTCACCATTATAACCGATATTTTCAAACATTTTCTTATCATTAAGTAAGCCACTTTCTTGGTTTTTGTTTTGTTTTGTTTTGTTTTGTTCTCTTATATCTGTCTGTCTGACTTTAGTTTTCCTGGTATAGCACTCCCTTCAGAACTTCTCGAAGAGCTGGTCTAGAATTGGTAAATTCTTTCAGGTTTTGTTTATCAATGTTTTCATCTTTTCTTCCCATATGAGGATAATCTTGCTGAGTATAGTAACCTTAGTTGAAATTGTTTTTCATTTAATACTTTGAATATATTTCCCCATTCTTTCCTTGTCTGTATTGTTTCCAACGAGAGGTCTGATGTTAAGTGAGATGTCTCTTACTCCACTCTTTGTATAGCATTGCTTCGGTGATACAGGGTCTTTTATGATTCTAGACAAATGTTATGATTATTTTTTCTAAATTTAGGAAGAATATCCCTGGTAATTTCATTGGGATTGCATTAATTTTGTATCTAAGTTTGGGTAGTATTAATATTTTTATTATGTTAATTCTTCAAATCCAGGAACATGGGATGTCTTTCCATTTTTTTGTGTATGTCATTTTGAATTTCTTTTTTATTCCGCTTTTCTTTTTTTATTAATTAAATTTATTTTTGTATATACTTTCAATCATATTGTTTGGCTTACAATGAGACCATTTCGATATGTGAACATTTCTCCCCAGACCCGCTGATCGAAATATCTTCAACAGATAACACCACACCTCCCCATCCCGTCAATGCTCTACCTCTGTATCCCTTCTCCAAATGTCTTTTGTTGGGCCCCACTCCTCCACATACACCTCATCTGACATTCACACCCATCTCTTGTGTTTGTTCAACTGTTAGTCAATCAGTTTCAGACATAGAATGCAGACAAACAGTATATGTTAAGTGGGGACATACAATGTCTCTCCTTCATAGCCTGACTTGCCTCACTTAGCAGTACATCTTCCATATTCTTCCACTTTCTGTCAAAAGCCAGGGCTCTGTTGGTTTTTATGGCTGAGTAGTATTCCATAGAGTATATGTGCCACAGTTTTTCAATCCATTCCTCCATACGGGGGCATCTGGGTTGCTTCCATGACTTAGCAATTGTGAATAGTGCCACAATAAACATCGATGTGCAAGCACTTTTCCAATGAAGAATTCTTCTGTCCTTTGGGTAGATACCGAGGAGTGGGATCTCTGGATCATATGGCAGATCTATCTGTAGATTTTTGAGGAATCTCCAAATTATTCTCCACAGTGGTTGGACCAATCTACATTCCCACCAGCAGTGTAAAAGAGTTCCCCTTTCACCACACCCCCGCCAACACTTATCATTTTTTGTTTTTTTAATATTAGGCAATCTGACTGGGGTTAGGTGGTACCTCATTGTTGTTTTTATCTGCATTTCCCTTACGATGAGGGAGGTTGAACATTTTTTCATATGCCTTTTGGCTATTCGTATGTCATCTTTAGAGAATGTTTTCTTCATCTCCTTCTCCCATCTTTTAATAGGGTTGATCATCTTTTTTCCAAACACCTTTTTTAGTTCCTTGTGTATTCTGGTTATCAGTCCCTTATCTGATGCAACATTTACAAAAATATTTTCCCATTCTGAGGGCTGTCGATTCACACTAACTACTGTGTCTTTGGCCATGCAGAAACTTCTTAGTCTGATGCAATCCCACTTTTCTATTTTGTGGACGATGGACTCTGCTTTGAGGGTCTTCTTTAGGAAGTCATTCCCTACACCAATGTCTCCCAGAGTTTCCCCAGCATTCTCCAGGAGCAGCTTTATAGTTTGAGGTCTTAGATTTAGATCCTTGATCCACCTTGACTTGATTCTTGTCAAAGGAGAGAGGTAGGGGTTCAGATTCATCTTTCTGCAAGTGGAAGTCCAGTTTCTCCAGCACCACTTGCTGAAGAGGCTTTCATTTTCCCACTGGATTGACTGGTACCCCTTGTCAAAGATCAGTTGACTGTATGTTTGGGCACTTATTTCTGGGGACTCTATTCTGTTCCATTGGTCCACATGTCTGTTTCTGTGCCAATACCATGCTGTCTTTATTACCACAGCTTTGTAATATATTTTTGGATCGGGGATTGAGATGCCACCCACTCCATTCTTCTTGTGTAGAAGTGCTTTGGCAATACGGGGTCTTTTATGATTCCAGACAAATTTTAAGATTGTCTTTTCTAGATCTGTGAAGAATGTGTCTGGTACTTTGATTGGCATTGCATTAAATAGGTAGATTAATTTGGGTAGAATTGCCATTTTGATTATATTAACTCTTCCAATCCATGAACATGGGATGTCCTTCCATTTTTTTGTGTCATTTTCAATTTCTTTTTTTATCTTCTCATAGTTTTCCTTGTGGAGGTCTTTAACTTCTTTGGTTAGATTTATTCCTAAATATCTTATACTTTTAGTGGCTATGGTAAACGGAATAAGTTTTTTCAGTTCTATCTCAGTCTGCCTGTTATTCGTATATAGAAATGCTATCGATTTCTGTATATTGATTTTATATCCTGCAACTTTACTGAATTCATATATTACTTCCAGTAGTTTTTCCATGGAGACCACTGGGTCTTCTATGTATACAATCATGTCATCTGCAAATAGAGTTTCACCTCTTCTTTTCCTATTCGAATGCCCTTTATTTTTTCCTCTTTTCTGATTGCGTTGGCGAGGACTTCCAGTACTATATTGAAAAGGAGAGGAGAAAGTGGGCATCCTTGTCTTGTTCCTGTGTTTAGTGGGAAAGCTTTCAGCTTTTCTCCATTCAGGATGATGTTCGCTATGGGTTTTTCATAGATGGCTTTTATTGTATTGAGAAATGGCCCTTCTATGCCAATTTTGCTAAGAGTCTTGATCATGAAGGGATGTTGTATCTTATCAAACGCTTTTTCTGCATCAATCGATATTACCATATGGTTTTTGTCTTTCTTCCTATTAAAATGATGTATTACATTTATGGTTTTGCGTATGTTGAACCAACCTTGCATTCCTGGAATAAAGCCTACCTGATCATGGTGTATGATCTTCTGTATAAGTTGTTGAATACGATTTGCTAGTATCTTGTTGAGAATCTTTGAGTCTATGTTCATCAGAGATATTGGTCTATAGTTTTCCTTCCTTGTCCTGTCCTTATCTGTTTTGAGGATGAGGGTGACAGAGGCTTCATAGAATGAATTAGGGAGAGATTCACCCTTTTGGATCTTTAGAAATAATTTGAGCAGAATGGGAGTTAACTCTTCTTTGAAAGTTTTGTAGAATTCAGAGGTGAATCCATCGGGACCAGGGCTTTTCTTTGTTGGGAGGTTACTTATTACTGATTCAATCTCCTGGCTTGTTATGGGCCTATTCAGACTTTCTATTTCTTCCTGGTTCATTCTTGGTAGATTATATTTGTCCAGGAATTTGTCCATCTCATCCAGATTATCTTGTTTCTTAGCGTATAGATGTTCAAAGTATCCTCTAATGATGTTTTGAATTTCTACTATGTCTGTTGTTATGTTACCAGCCTCATTGCAGATTTGATTCACCTGGTTCCTTTCTCTCTTCTTCTTAATAAGTCTCGCTAGTGGGGTATCAATTTTGTTTATCCTTTCAAAGAACCAGCTTTTGCTTTCACTTACTTTCTGTATAGTAAGTTTATTTTCTATTTCATTTATTTCTGCTCGTATCTTTATTATTTCCTTTCTCCTGTAATTTTTTGGATTTTTTTGCTGTTGCTTTTCCAATTCTCTAAGGCTTGATGTTAGGTGTCCATTAGCCTTTTCTCTGTCTTCCTCTTATGTGCACTAATTGCTATGAACTTCCCTCTTATGACTGCTTTGGCAGTGTCCCAAAGATTATGGAAACTTGTATCTTCATTGTCATTGGCTTCCATGAATCTTTTGATTTCGGACTTTATTTCTTCGGTAATAGTGGAGTCATTCAGGAGTAGGTTATTTAGTTTCCATGTTTTTAGGTATTTTTGAGGATTTCTCTTGAAATTAAACTCGAGTTTAATTCCATCATGGTCAGAGAAGATGCTGGAAATAGTTTCTATGCCTCTGAATCTGCAGAGGCTTGCTTTGTGTCCTATGATGTGGTCAATCTTCGAGAAAGTTCCATGTCTGGGTGAGAAAAAACTATATCTTGTGGTATTTGGGTGGAAAGTTCTATAGATGTCTGTTAAGTCCAATTTATTTATGGTATCATTTAGATCCTTGATCTCTCTACCTATTTTTTGCCTAGATGATCTGTCCAGAGGGGATAATGCGGTGTTGAGATCTCCAACAATTAGAGTGTTGCAGTCTATCTCCCCTTTCAGATCTAACAATCTTTCCTTCACATATTTGGGTGCTCCTGTGTTAGGAGCATAGATATTAATAAGCGTTATATCTTCTCGATCTATAGAGCCTTTTACTATGATATAGTGCCCTTCTTTGTCTTCTCGGACACTTTTTGTTTTAAAGCCTATTTTGTCAGAAATTAGTATCGCAACTCCAGCTCTTTTTTGGTTCCCAACTGCATGGAAAACCTTTTTCCAACCCTTCACTTTCAGTCTATGTATGTCTTTTTCCATGAGGTGGGTTTCTTGTGGGCAAGAGATAGAGGGTTTCTGTTTTTTTATCCATTCAGCCAGTCTGTGTCTCTTGATTGGAGAATTTAACCCATTAACATTCAATGTTATTATTGATGTTACAGGATCTGTACCGACATTTAAGTTAGCCATTGTCTTAGTTGCCTGTTATTTCTTTGTTTCTGGCTGTTGCGTCTTTAGTTTTCCTGGAACAGTACTTTCTTCAGGATTTCTTGAAGAGCTGGTCTGGTGTTGGCAAATTCTTTCAGGTTTTGTTTGTCTGAGAAGATTTTAATCTTTTTTTCCCAAATGAACGATAATCTTGCAGGGTATAATAGTCTTGGCTGAAATTGTTTCTCTCTTAACACTTTCAGTATGTCTTCCCATTCTTTTCTTGCTTGCATTGTTTCTGATGAGAGCTCTGGTGTTAGTCTTATTGGATGGCCTTTGTAAGTTATTTCTCGTTTCTCTCTTGCCAATTTTAGTATCATGTCTTTTTCTGTGACATTAGACAGCCTGGCTAAGATGTGCCTTGAGGAAGATCTTCTGGGGTTGATTCTATTTGGGGTCCTTTGTATTTCTTGGGTCCGGATGGTTCGGTGCCTCTCTAGGCTTGGGAAATTTTCTTCCAAGATGTCATGGAATAGATTTTCCATTCCGCTATTAGTTTCTTCACCTTCTGGGATGCCAATTATTTTGATGTTTGGGCGTCTAATAGAGTCTAGTATTTCTCGTATATTATCCTCATGTTTTTTAGTTATTTTCTCGATATTTTTGTAGTTTTTTCTAGATCAGAGGTTTTATCTTCTACATCAGAGATTCGATCTTCAGCATGGTCTAATCGGCTCTTAATACTTTCCGGAGAGTTTATGATTTCTTGTATTATAGACTTTATCTCTAATAGTTCCACCTGATTCTTTCTCAGAGTATCCATTTCTTCTTTCATATCCTGGAAGGACTTCCTAATTTCCTGTAGTTCGTTGTCTCTTTTTGTTTTTCCAATTCAGAGAATTTGGTCACCATGAATGTTCGAAATTCTGTGTCTGTCATTTTGGTAACGTCCTCCACATTTACGAGACATGGAGGGGCAATTTCCTTTGTTGGAGACATATTTTCTTGTTTATTCAAACCTGAGGCTCTTTTTCTGCTTTTAGCCATTGGAAGATTACTTCTCTTTTAAAGACCTCTTCGGAGAAATTTTGTCCCACGAGAAGTAAGAGTCTTTCCTTTTTGATGGGAATAGCTGTTTGATGAAGTCTCTCTACTGTTGTTTTTACCAATGTGTTTTCAAGAGTGGAACTCTACAGAAGTGTCTAACAAGCAGAATATCCTTTTTCAAAGGGGATCAGTACTAGGGAGGATCCCAGAGACATTACCTTCCTATGAAATTTCAGATATATGATTCTAGACCTGTCTAGTCTGTCTGTCACGGTAAAAAATAAGGAGGAGAGGACAATATGCAACGAAAGGAAAGACAAAAGAGAAAAATAAAGAAAAAGTCGCGGGTCGCGCATTAGCGCAGCGAGCGATTTCGCCACAGGTTTGCAGGAGAGCCTATTGCCTGCTGGCAGGCACGGAAAGTCTGGGGGGAGAAGAAGAGCTAGGTGTTAACAAGAGAATGCAGGGGGTTCAAGAGAAAAAAAAAAACGCCTCAAGGAGGTCCTGGCTACCTACCTAGAAGG
This sequence comes from Tupaia tana, assembly GCA_026018925.1. Classification (NCBI taxonomy): domain Eukaryota; kingdom Metazoa; phylum Chordata; class Mammalia; order Scandentia; family Tupaiidae; genus Tupaia; species Tupaia tana. The sequence goes on along the minus strand of JAKSZU010000009.1, from coordinate 72,392,871 downwards.
TGGAGTCTGGGGCCTGGGGGTCTGGAAGTAGGGTTGGGGTCAGAGGTGACCCTCCCTCAGTATCCCTTGCTGGCCAGAGGCTTGCAGGAGAGCCTATTGCCTGCTGGCAGGCACGGAAAGTCTACAAGGGGGAGTCTGGGGCCTGGAGGTCTGGAAGTGGGGTTGGGGTCAGAGGTGACCCTCCCTCAGTATCCCTTGCTGCCAGAGGCTTGCAGGAGAGCCTATTGCCTGCTGCCAGGCACAGAAAGTCTAGAAGGTGGAGTCTGGTGCCTGGAGGTCTGGAAGTGGGGTTGGGGTCAGAGGTGACCCTCCCTCAGTATCCCTTGCTGCCAGAGGCTTGCAGGAGAGCCTATTGCCTGCTGCCAGGCACAGAAAGTCTAGAAGGTGGAGTCTGGTGCCTGGGGGTCTGGAAGTGGGGTTGGGGTAAGAGGTGACCCTCCCTCAGTATCCCTTGCTGGCCAGAGGCTTGCAGGAGAGCCTACAGCCTGCAGGCAGGCACGGAAATTCTTGGGGGAGAAGGAGAGCTAGGTGTTAACAAGAGAATGCAGGGAGTTCAAGAGAAAAAAAAAACCCTCAAGAAGATCCTGGCTACCTACGTAGAAGGTGGAGTCTGGGGCCTGGGGGTCTGGAAATGGGGTTGGGGTCAGAGGTGACCCTCCCTCAGTATCCCTTGCTGGCCAGAGGCTTGCAGGAGAGCCTATGGTCCGCTGACAGGCACGAAAAGTCTGGGGGGAGAAGGAGAGCTAGGAGTTAAAAAGAGAATGCAGGGGGTTCAAGAGAAAAAAAAACCGCCTGAAGGAGATCCTGGCTACCTACCTAGAAGGTGGAGTCTGGGGCCTGGGGGTCTGGAAGTGGCGTTGGGGTCAGAGGTGACCCTCCCTCAGTATCCCTTGCTGGCCAGAGGCTTGCAGGAGAGCCTATTGCCTGCTGGCAGGCACGGAAAGTCTGGCGGGAGAAGGAGAGTTAGGTGTTAAGAGAATGCAGGGGTTTCAAGAGAAAAAAAAAAAACGCCTCAAGGAGATCCTGGCTACCTAACTAGAAGGTGGAGTCTGGAGCCTGGGGGTCTGGAAGTGGGGTTGGGGTCAGAGGTGACCGTTCCTCAGTATCCCTTGCTGGCCAGAGGAATGGAGAAGAGCCTATTGCCTGCTGGCAGGCACGGAAAGTCTAGAAGGTGGAGTCTGGGGCCTGGGGGTCTGGAAGTGGGGTTGGGGTTACAGGTGACCCTCCCTCAGTATCCCTTGCTGGCCAGAGGCTTGCAGGAGAGCCTATTGCCTGCTGGCAGGCACGGAAAGTCTTGGGGGAGAAAGAAAGCTAGGTGTTAACAAGAGAATGCAGGGGGTTCAAGAGAACAGAAAAAAAAAACCCTCAAGGAGATCCTGGCTACCTGCGTAGAAGGTGGAGTCTGGGGCCTGGGGGTCTGGAAATGGGGTTGGGGTCAGAGGTGACCCTCCCTCAGTATCCCTTGCTGGCCAGAGGCTTGCAGGAGAGCCTATTGCCTGCTGGCAGGCACGGAAAGTCTGGGGGGAGAGGAGAGCTAGGGGTTAAAAAGAGAATGCACGGGGTTCAAGAAAAATATAAACCGCCTCAAGGAGAGCCTGGCTACCTACCTAGAAGGTGGAGTCTGGGGCCTGGGGGTCTGGAAGTGGGGTGGGGTCAGAGGAGACCCTCCCTCAGTATCCCTTGCTTGCCAGAGGCTTGCAGGAGAGCCTATTGCATGCTGGCATGCACGGAAATTCTCGGGGGTGAAGGAGAGCCAAGTGTTAACAAGAGAATTCAGGGGGTTCAAGAGAAAAAAAAAACCCTCAAGGAGATCGTGGCTACCAACCTAGAAGGTGGAGTCTGGGGCCTGGGGGTCTGAAAGTGGGGTTGGTGTCAGAGGTGACCCTCCCTCAGTATCGCTTTTTGGCCAGAGTCTTGCAGGAGAGCCTATTGCCTGCTGGCAGGCACGGAAAGTCTGGGTGGAGAAGGAGAGCTAGGTGTTAACAAGAGAATGCGGGGGTTCAAGAGAAAAAAAAAATCACATCAAGGTGATCCCGGATACCTACCTAGAAGGTGGAGTCTGTTGCCTGGGTGTCTGGAAGTGGGGTTGGGGTCAGAGGTGACCCTCCCTCAGTATCACTTGCTGGACAGCGGCTTGCAGGAGGGCCTATTGCTTATTGGCCGGCACGGAATGTCTGGGGGGAGAAGGAGAGCTAGGAGTTAACAAGAGAATGCAGGGGATTCAAGAGAAAAAAAAAAACTGCCTGAAGGAGATCCTGTCTACCTACCTAGAAGGTGGAGTCTGGGGCCTGGGGGGTCTGGAAGTGGGGTTGGGGTCATAGGTTACCCTCCCTTAGTATCCTTTGCTGGCTAGAGGCTTGCAGGAGAGCCTATTGCCTGCTGGGATGCACGGAAAGTCTGGGGGGTGAATGAGAGTTAGGTGTTAACAAGAGAATGCAGGGGGTTCAAGAGAAAAAAAAAACTCTCAAGGGGATCCTGGCTACCTACCTAGAAGGTGGAGTCTGGGGCCTGGGGTCTGGCAGTGGGGTTGGTGTTAGAGTTGACTCTCCTTCAGTATCTCTTGCTGGACAGAGGCTTGCAGGAGAGCCTATTGCCTGCTGGCAGTAACGGAAAGTCTGGGGGGAGAAGGAGTGCTAGGTGTTAACAAGAGAATGCAGAGTGTTCAAGAAAAAAAAAAAAAAAAAACCGCCTCAAGAAAATCCTGGCTACCTACCTAGAAGGTGGAGTCTGGGGCCTGGGGACTGGAAGTGGGGTTGGGGTTACAGGTGACCCTCCCTCAGTATCCCTTGCTGGCCAGAGGCTTGCAGGAGAGCCTATTGCCTGCTGGCAGGCACGGAAAGTCTTGGGGGAGAAAGAAAGCTAGGTGTTAACAAGAGAATGCAGGGGGTTCAAGAGAACAAAAAAAAAAACCTCAAGGAGATCCTGGCTACCTGCGTAGAAGGTGGAGTCTTGGGCCTGGGGGTCTGGAAATGGGGTTGGGGTCAGAGGTGACCCTCCCTCAGTATCCCTTGCTGGCCAGAGGCTTGCAGGAGAGCCTATTGCCTGCTGGCAGGCACGGAAAGTCTGGGGGGAGAAGGAGAGCTAGGTGTTAACAAGAGAATGCAGGGGGTTCAAGAGAACAAAAAAAAAAAACCGCCTCAAGGAGATCCTGGCTACCTACCTAGAAGGTGGAGTCTGGGGCCTGGGGGTCTGGAAGTGGGGTTGAGGTCAGAGTTTACCCTACCTCAGTATCCCTTGCTGGCCAGAGGCTTGCAGGAGAGCCTATGGCCTGCTGGCAGGCAAGGAAAGTCTGGGGGGAGAAAGAGAGCTAGGTGTTAAAAAGAGAATGCACGGTGTTCAAGAAAAATATAAACCGCCTCAAGGAGAGCCTGGCTACCTACCTAGAAGGTGGAGTCTGGGACCTGGGGGTCTGGAAGTGGGGTTGGGGTCAGAGGTGACCGTTCCTCAGTATCCCTTGCTGGCCAGAGGGATGGAGAAGAGCCTATTGCCTGCTGGCAGGCACGGAAAGTCTAGAAGGTGGAGTCTGGGGCCTGGGGGTCTGGAAGTGGGGTTGGGGTTAGAGGTAAATCTCCCTCAGTATCCCTTGCAGGCCAGAGGCTTGCAGGAGAGCCTATTGCCTGCTGGCAGGCACGGAAAGTCTTGGGGGAGAAAGAGAGCTAGGTGTTAACAAGAGAATGCAGTGAGTTCAAGAGAAAAAAAAAAAACCCTCAAGGAGATCCTGGCTACCTACCTAGAAGTTGGAGTCTGGGGCCTGGGGGTCTGGAAGAGGGGTGGGGGTCAGAGGAGACCCTCCCTCAGTATCCCTTGCTTGCCAGAGGCTTGCAGGAGAGCCTATTGCATGCTGGCATGCACGGAGAGTCTGGGGGGAGAAGGAGAGCTATGTGTTAACAAGAAAATGCAGGGCATTCTAGAGAAAAAAAAAATCGCCTCAAGGAGATCCTGGATACCTACCTAGAAGGTGGAGTCTGAAGCCTGGGCGTCTGAAAGTGGGGTTGGGGTCATATGTGACCCTCCCTCAGTATCCCTTGCTGGCCAGAGGCTTGGAGGAGAGCCTATTGCCTGCTGGCAGGCATGGAAATTCTGGGGGGAGAAGGAGAATTAGGTGTTAACAAGAGAATGCAGGGGGTTCAAGAGAAAAAAAAAATGCCTCAAGGAGAGCCTGGCTACCTACCTAGAAGGTGGAGTCTGGGACCTGGGGGTCTGGAAGTGGGGTTTGGGTCAGAAGTGGACATCCCTCAGTATCCCTTGCTGGCCAGAGGCTTGCAGGAGAGCCTATTGCCTGCTGGCAGGCACGGAGAGTCTGGGGGGAGAAGGAGAGCTATGTGTTAACAAGAAAATGCAGGGCATTCTAGAGAAAAAAAAAAATCGCCTCAAGGAGATCCTGGATACCTACCTAGAAGGTGGAGTCTGAAGCCTGGGAGTCTGAAAGTGGGGTTGGGGTCATATGTGACCCTCCCTCAGTATCCCTTGCTGGCCAGAGGCTTGGAGGAGAGCATATTGCCTGCTGGCAGGCATGGAAATTCTGGGGGGAGAAGGAGAATTAGGTGTTAACAAGAGAATGCAGGGGGTTCAAGAGAAAAAAAAAATGCCTCAAGGAGAGCCTGGCTACCTACCTAGAAGGTGGAGTCTGGGACCTGGGGGTCTGGAAGTGGGGTTTGGGTCAGAAGTGGACATCCCTCAGTATCCCTTGCTGGCCAGAGGCTTGCAGGAGAGCCTATTGCCTGCTGGCAGGCACGGAGAGTCTGGGGGGAGAAGGAGAGCTAGGAGTTAACAAGAGAATGCAGGGGATTCAAGAGAAAAAAAAAAAAAACCGCCTCAAGCATATCCTGTCTCCCTACGTAGAAGGTGGAGTCTGGGTCCTGGTGGTCTGGAAGTGGGGTTGGGGTCAGTGGTGACCCTCCCTCAGTATCCTTTGCTGGCCAGAGGCTTGCAGGAGAGCCTATTACCTGCTGGAAGGCACTGAGAGTGTGGGGGGAGAGGAGAGGTAGGTGTTAACAAGAGAATGCAGGGGGTTCAAGAGGAAAAAAAAAAACCGCCTCAAGAAGATACTGGCTACCTACCTAGAAGGTGGAGTCTGGGGCCTGTGGGTCTGGAAGTGGGGTTGGGGTCATAGGATACCCTCCCTCAGTATCCCTTGCTGGCTAGAGGCTTGCAGGAGAGCCTATTGCCTTCTGGCATGCACGGAAAATGTGGGGGGGCGAAGGAGAGCTAGGTGTTAACAAGAGAATGCAGGGGGTTCAAGAGAAAAAAGAAAACCCTCAAGGAGATCCTGGCTACCTACCTAGAAGGTGGAGACTGGGGCCTGGGGTCAGGAACTGGGGTTGGGGTCAGATGTGACCCTCCTTCAGTATCTCTTGCTGGCCAGAGGCTTGCAGGGGAGCCTATTGCCTGCTGGCAGTCACGGAAAGTCTGGGGGGAGAAGGAGAGCTAGGTGTTAACTAGAGAATGCAGGGGGTTCAAGAAAAAAAAAATCGCCTCAAGGAGATCCTGGATACCTACCTAGAAGGTGGAGTCTGAAGCCTGGGCGTCTGGAAGTGGGGTTGGGGTCATATGTGACCCTCCCTCAGTATCCCTTGCTGGCCAGAGGCTTGCAGGAGAGGCTATTGCCTGCTGGCAGGCACGGAAATTCTGGGGGGAGAAGGAGAGCTATGTGTTTACAAGAAAATGCAGGGGGTTATAGAGAAAATAAAAATCGCCTTAAGGAGATCCTGGATACCTACATAGAAGGTGGATTCTGAAGCCTGGGGGTCTGGAAGTGGGGTTGGGGTCATATGTGACCCTCCCTCAGTATCCCTTGCTGGCCAGAGGCTTGCAGGAGAGCCTATTGCCTACTGGCAGGCACGGAGAGTCTGGGGGGGAGAGAAGGAGAGCTAGGAGTTAACAAGAGAAAGCAGGGGATTCAAGAGAAAAAAAAAACCGCCTCAAGGATATCCTGTCTACCCTACCTAGAAGGTGGAGTCTGGGGCCTGGTGGTCTGGTAGTGGGGTTGGGGTCAGTGGTGACCCTCCCTCAGTATCCCTTGCTGGCCAGAGGCTTGCAGGAGAGCCTATTGCCTGCTGGCAGGCACGGAGAGTCTGGGGGGGAGAGGAGAGGTAGGTGTTAACAAGAGAATGCAGGGGGTTCAAGAGGAAAAAAAAAAAAACCGCCTCAGGGAGATCCTGGCTACCTACCTAGAAGGTGGAGTCTGGGGCCTGGGGGACTCGAAGTGGGGTTGGGGTCAGAGATGACCCTCTCTCAGTATCCCTTGCTGGCCAGAGCAATGCAGGAGAGGCTATGGCCTGCTGGCAGGCACGGAAAATCTAGAAGGTGGAATCTGGGGCCTGGGAACTGGAAGTGGGGGTTGGGGTCAGAGGTGACCCTCCCTCAGTATACCTTGCTGGCCAGAGGCTTGCAGGAGAGCCTATTGCCTGCTGGCAGGCACGGAAAGTCTGGGGGGAGAGGAGAGGTAGGTGTTAACAAGAGAATCCAGGGGGTTCAAGCGAAAAAAAAAAAAAAAAAACGCCACAAGGAGATCCTGGCTACCTACCTAGAATGTGGAGTCTGGGGGCCTGGTGGTCTGAAAGTGGGGTTGGGGTCATAGGTGACCCTCCCTCAGTATCCATTCCTGGACAGAGGCTTGCAGGAGAGCCTATTGCCTGCTGGCAGGTACGGAAACTCTGGGGGGAGATGGAGAGCTAGGTGTTAACAAGAGAATGCAGGGAGTTCAAGAAAAAAAAAAAAAACCGCCTCAAGGAGATCTTGGCTACCTACCTAGAAGGTGGAATCTGGGGCCTGGGGGTCTGGAAGTGTGGTTGGGTGTCAGAGGTGACCCTTCCTCAGTATCCCTTGTTGGCTAGAGGCTTGCAGGAGAACCTATTACCTGCTCGCAGGCATGGAAAGTCTGGGGGAAGAAGGAGAGCTAGGTGTTAACAAGAGAATGCAGGGGGTTCAAGAGAAAAATAAAAAAACCGCCTCAAGGAGATCCTGGCTACCTACCTAGAAGGTGGAGTCTGGGGCCTGGGTGTCTGGAAGTGGGGTTGGGGTCCGACGTGACCCTCCCTCAGTATCCCTTGTTGGCTAGAGGCTTGCAGGAGAGCCTATTCCCTGCTGGCAGGCACGGAAAGTCTTGGGGGAGAAGGAGAGCTAGGTGTTAACAAGAGAATGCAGGGGGTTCAAGAGAAAAATAAAAAAAACCGCCTCAAGGAGATCCTGGCTACCTACCTAGAAGGTGGAGGCTAGGGCCTGGGGTCTGGAAGTGGGGTTGGGGTCAGAGGTGACCCTCCCTCAGTATCCCTTGCTGGCCTGAGGCTTGCAGGAGAGCCTATTGCCTGCTGGCAGACAAGGAAAGTCTGGGGGGAGAAGGAGAGCTAGGGGTTAAAAAGAGAATGCACGGGGTTCAAGAAAAATATAAACCGCCTCAAGGAGAGGCTGGCTACCTACCTAGAAGGTGGAGTCTGGGACCTGGGGGTCTGGAAGTGGGGTTGGGGTCAGAGGTGAACCTCCCTCAGTTTCACTTGCTGGCCAGAGACTTGCAGGAGTGCCTATTGCCTGCAGGCAGGCACGGAAAATCTGGGGGGAGAAGGAGAGCTAGGAGTTAACAAGAGAATGCAGGGGATTCAAGAGAAAAAAAAAAAACCGCCTCAAGGAGATCCTGTCTACCTCCCTAGAAGGTGGAGTCTGGGGCCTGGGGGTCTGGAAGTGGGGTTGGGGTCAGTGGTGACCCTCCCTCAGTATCCCCTGCTGGCCAGAGGCTTGCAGGAGAGCCCATTGCCTGTTGGCAGGCACGGAGAGTCTGGGCGGAGAGGAGATGTAGGTGTTAACAAGAGAATGCAGGGGGTTCAAGAGGAAAAAAAACCGCCTCAAGGAGATCCTGGCTACCTACCTAGAAGGTGGAGTCTGGGGCCTGGGGGTCTCGAAGTGGGGTTGGGGTCAGATGTGACCGTTACTCAGTATCCCTTGCTGGCCAGAGGGATGGAGAAGAGTCTATTGCCTGCTGGCAGGCACGGAAAGTCTAGAAGGTGGAGTCTGGGGCCTGGGGGTCTGGAAGTGGGGTTGGGGTTAGAGGTAACCCTCCCTCAGTATCCCTTGCAGGCCAGAGGCTTGCAGGAGAGCCTATTGCCTGCTGGCAGGCACGGAAAGTCTTGGGGGAGAAAGAGAGCTAGGTGTTAACAAGAGAATGCAGGGAGTTCAAGAGAAAAAAAAAAAAAAACCCTCAAGGAGATCCTGGCTACCTACCTAGAAGTTGGAGTCTGGGGCCTGGGGGTCTGGAAGTGGGGTGGGGGTCAGAGGAGACCCTCCCTCAGTATCCCTTGCTTGCCAGAGGCTTGCAGGAGAGCCTATTGCATGCTGGCATGCACGGAAATTCTCGGGGGTGAAGGAGAGCCAAGTGTTAACAAGAGAATTCAGGGGGCTCAAGAGAAAAAAAAAAACCCTCAAGGAGATCCTGGCTACCAACCTAGAAGGTGGAGTCTGGGGCCTGGGGGGTCTGGAAGTGGGGTTGGTGTCAGAGGTGACCCTCCCTCAGTATCGCTTTTTGGCCAGAGTCTTGCAGGAGAGCCTATTGCCTGCTGGCAGGCACGGAAAGTCTGGGTGGAGAAGGAGAGCTAGGTGTTAACAAGAGAATGCGGGGGTTCAAGAGAAAAAAAAATCGCATCAAGGTGATCCCGGATACCTACCTAGAAGGTGGAGTCTGTTGCCTGGGTGTCTGGAAGTGGGGTTGGGGTCAGAGGTGACCCTCCCTCAGTATCACTTGCTGGACAGCGGCTTGCAGGAGGGCCTATTGCTTGTTGGCCGGCACGGAATGTCTGGGGGGAGAAGGAGAGCTAGGAGTTAACAAGAGAATGCAGGGGATTCAAGAGAAAAAAAAAACTGCCTGAAGGAGATCCTGTCTACCTACCTAGAAGGTGGAGTCTGGGGCCTGGGGGTCTGGAAGTGGGGTTGGGGTCATAGGTTACCCTCCCTTAGTATCCCTTGCTGGCTAGAGGCTTGCAGGAGAGCCTATTGCCTGCTGGGATGCACGGAAAGTCTGGGGGGTGAATGAGAGCTAGGTGTTAAAAAGAGAATGCAGGGGATTCAAGAGAAAAAAAAAAACTCTCAAGGGGATCCTGGCTACCTACCTAGAAGGTGGAGTCTGGGGCCTGGGGTCTGGAAGTGGGGTTGGGGTTAGAGTTGACTCTCCTTCAGTATCTCTTGCTGGCCAGAGGCTTGCAGGAGAGCCTATTGCCTGCTGGGCAGTAACGGAAATTCTGGGGGGAGAAGGAGTGCTAGGTGTTAACAAGAGAATGCAGAGTGTTCAAGAAAAAAAAAAAAAACGCCTCAAGAAAATCCTGGCTACCTACCTAGAAGGTGGAGTCTGGGGCCTGCGAGTCTGGAAGTGGGGTTGGCTTTAGAGGTGACCCTCCCTCAGTATCCCTTGCTGGCCAGAGGTTTGCAGGAGAGCCTAGTGCCTCCTGGCATGCACGGAAAGTTTTGTTGGAGAAGGAGAGCTAGGTGTTAACAAGAGAATGCAGGGGGTTCAAGAAAAAAAAAAACCGCCTCAAGGAGATCATGGCTACCTACCTAGAAGATGGAGTCTGGATCCTGGGGTTCTGGAAGTGGGGTTGGGGTCAGAGGTGACCCTCCCTCAGTATCCCTTGCTGGCCAGAGGCTTGCAGGAGAGCCTATTGACTGCTGGCAGGCACGGAAACTCTGGGGGGAGAAAGAGAGCTAGGGGTTAACAAGAAAATGCAGGGGAGGTCAAGAGAAAAAAAAAAAAAACCCACAAGGATATCCTGGCTACCTACGTAGAAGGTGGAGTCTGGGGCCTGGGTGTCTGGAAGTGGGGTTGGGGTGAGAAGTGACCCTCCCTCAGTATCCCTTGCTGGCCAGAGTCTTGCAGGAGAGCCTATTGCCTGCTGGCAGGCACGGAAATTCTGGGGGGAGAAGGAGAGCTAGGTGTTAACAAGAGAATGCAGGGGGTTCAAGAGAAAAAATAAATACGGCCTCATGAAGATCCTGGCTACCTACCTAGAAGGTGGAGTCTGGGACCTGGGGGTCTGGAAGTGGGGTTGGGGTCTGAGGTGACCCTCCCTCAGTATCCCTTGCTGGCCAGAGGCTTACAGGAGAGCCTATTGCCTGCTGGCAGGCACGGAAAGTATGGGGGGAGAATGAGAGCTAGGTGTTAAGAAGACAATGCAGGGCGTTCAAGAGTAAAAAAAAATAAAAAACGCCTCAAGCAGATCCTGGCTACCTACCTAGAAGGTGGAGTCTGGGTCTGGGGGTCTTGAAGTGGGGTTGGGGTCAGAGGTGACCCTCCCTCAGTATCCCGTGCTGGACAGAAGCTTGCAGGAGAGCCTATTGCCTGCTGGCAGGCACGGAAAGTATGGGGGGAGAAGGAAAGCTAGGTGTTAACAAGAGAATGCAGGGCGTTCAAGAGAAAAAAAAAAACAACGCCTCAAGGAGATCCTGGCTACCTACCTAGAAGGAGGAGTCTGGGGCCTGGGGGTCTGGAAGTGGGGTTGCGGGTAAGAGGTGACCCTCCCCTCAGTATCCCCTTGCAGGCCAGAGGCTTGCATGAGAGCCTATTGTCTGCTGGCAGGTACGGAAATATGGGGGGAGAAGTAAAGCTAGGTGTTAACAAGAGAATGCAGGGAGTTCAAGATGAAAAAAAAAAAAACCGCCTCAAGGAGATCCTGGCTACCTAACTAGAAAGTGGAGTCTGGGGACTGGGGGTCTGGAAGTGGGGTTATGGTCAGAGGTGACCCTCCTTCATTATCCCATGGTGGCCAGAGGCTTGTAGGAGAGCCTATTGCCTGCTGGAACGCATGGAAAATCTGGGGGGAGAAGGAGAGCTAGGTGTTAACAAGAGAATGCAAGGGGTTCAAGAGAAAAAAAAAAAAACCGCCTCAAGGAGATACTGTCTACCTACTTAGAAGGTGAAGTCTCGGGCCTCGGGGTCTGGAAGTGGGGTTGGGGTCAAAGGTGACCCTCCCTCCGTATCCATTACTCGCCAGAGGCTTGCAGGAGAGCCTGTTGCCTGCTGGCAGACACGTAAAGTATAGAAGGTGGAGTCTAGGGCCTGGGGTTCTGGAAGTGGGGTTGGGGTCAGAGGTGACCCTCCCTCAGTATCCCTTGCTGGCCAGAGGCTTGCAGGAGAGCCTATTGCCTGCTGGCAGGCACGGAAAGTCTGGGGGGAGAAGGAGACCTAGGTGTTAACAAGAGAATGCAGGGTGTTCAAGAGAAAAAAAAAAAAAAAAAAAACGCCACAAGGAGATCCTGGCTACCTACCTAGAAGGTGGAGTCTGGGGCCTGGGGGTCTGGAAGTGGGGTTGGTGTCAGAGGTGACACTCCCTCAGTATCCCTTCCTGGCCAGAGGCTTGCAGGAGGGCCTATTGCCTGCTAGCAGGCATGGAAAGTCTTGGGGAAAAAAGGAGACCTAGGTGTTAACAAGAGAATGCAGGGAGTTCAAGAAGAAAAAAAAAAAAAAACCGTCACAAGGAGATCCTGGCTACCTACCTAGAAGGTTGAGTCTGGGGCCTGGGTGACTTGAAGTGGCGTTGGGGTCAGAGGTGACCCTCCCTCAGTATCCCTTCCTGGCCAGAGGATTGCAGGAGGGCCTATTGACTGCTGGCAGGCACGGAAACTCTGGGGGGAGAAAGAGAGCTAGGGGTTAACAAGAAAATGCAGGGAGGTCAAGAGAAAAAAAAAAAAAAAACCCACAAGGATATCCTGGCTACCTACGTAGAAGGTGGAGTCTGGGGCCTGGGTGTCTGGAAGTGGGGTTGGGGTGAGAGGTGACCCTCCCTCAGTATTCCTTGCTGGCCAGAGTCTTGCAGGAGAGCCTATTGCCTGCTGGCAGGCACGGAAATTCTGGGGGGAGAAGGAGAGGTAGGTGTTAACAAGAGAATGCAGGGGGTTCAAGAGGAAAAAAAAAAACGCCTCAAGGAGATCCTGGCTACCTAACTAGAAAGTGGAGTCTGGGGACTGGGGGTCTGGAAGTGGGGTTATGGTCAGAGGTGACCCTCCTTCATTATCCCATGGTGGCCAGAGGCTTGTAGGAGAGCCTATTGCCTGCTGGAACGCATGGAAAATCTGGGGGGAGAAGGAGAGCTAGGTGTTAACAAGAGAATGCAAGGGGTTCAAGAGAAAAAAAAAAAAAAAACCGCCTCAAGGAGATCCTGTCTACCTACTTAGAAGGTGAAGTCTCGGGCCTCGGGGTCTGGAAGTGGGGTTGGGGTCAAAGGTGACCCTCCCTCCGTATCCGTTGCTCGCCAGAGGCTTGCAGGAGAGCCTGTTGCCTGCTGGCAGACACGGAAAGTATAGAAGGTGGAGTCTAGGGCCTGGGGTTCTGGAAGTGGGGTTGGGGTCAGAGGTGACCCTCCCTCAGTATCCCTTGCTGGACAGAGGCTTGCAGGAGAGCCTATTGCCTGCTGGCAGGCACGGAAAGTCTGGGGGTAGAAGGAGACCTAGGTGTTAACAAGAGAATGCAGGGTGTTCAAGAGAAAAAAAAAAAAAAAAAAACGCCACAAGGAGATCCTGGCTACCTACCTAGAAGGTGGAGTCTGGGGCCTGGGGGTCTGGAAGTGGGATTGGTGTCAGAGGTGACACTCCCTCAGTATCCCTTCCTGGCCAGAGGCTTGCAGGAGGGCCTATTGCCTGCTAGCAGGCATGGAAAGTCTTGGGGAAGAAGGAGACCTAGGTGTTAACAAGAGAATGCAGGGAGTTCAAGAAGAAAAAAAAAAAAAACCGCCACAAGGAGATCCTGGCTACCTACCTAGAAGGTTGAGTCTGGGGCCTGGGTGTCTTGAAGTGGCGTTGGGGTCAGAGGTGACTCTCCCTCAGTATCCCTGGCTGGCCAGAGGCTTGCAGGAGAGCCTATTGCCTGCTGGCAGACACGGAAAGTCCTGGGAGAAAAGGAGAGCTAGGTGTTAACAAGAGAATGCAGGGGGTTCAAGAGCAAAAAAGAAAAAAACCGGATCAAGGTGATCTTCTCTACCTACCTAGAAGGTGCAGTCTTGGGCCTGGTGGTCTGGAAGTGGGGTTGGGGTCAGAGGTGACCCTCCCTCAGTATCCCTGGCTGGCCAGAGGCTTGCAGGAGAGCCTATTGCCTGCTGGCAGGCACGGAAAGTCCTGGGGGAAAAGGAGAGCTAGGTGTTAACAAGAGAATGCAGGGGGTTCAAGAGCAAAAAAGAAAAAAAACCGGATCAAGGTGATCTTCTCTACCTACCTAGAAGGTGCAGTCTTGGGCCTGGTGGTCTGGAAGTGGGGTTGGGGTCAGAGGTGACCCTCCCTCAGTATCCCTGGCTGGCCAGAGGCTTGCAGGAGAGCCTATTGCCTGCTGTCAGGCACGGAAAGTCTGGGGGGAGAAGGAGAGCTAGCTGTTAACAACAGAATGCAGGGGGTTCAAGAGAAAAAAAGAAAAAAACTGCCTCAAGGTGATCTTGGTTACCTACCCAAAAGGTGCAGTCTTGGGCCTGGGGGTCTGTAAGTGGTGTTTGGGTCAGAGGTGACACTCCCTCAGTATCTCTTGCTGGACAGAGGCTTGCAGGAGAGCCTTTTGCCTGCTGGCAGGCACGGAAAGTCTGGGGGGAGAAGGAGAGCTAGGTGTAAACAAGAGAATGCAGGGGGTTCAAGAGAAAAAAAAAAAAAAAACGTCTCAAGGAGATCCTGGCTACCTACCTAGAAGATGGAGTCTGGGGCCTAGAGGTCTGGAAGTGGGGTTGTGTCAGAGGTGACCCTCCCTCATTATCCCTTGCTGGCCAGAGGCTTGCAGGAGAGCCTATTGCCGGCAGGCCGGCACGGAAAGTCTGGGGGGAGAAGGAGAGCTAGGTGTTAACAAGAGAATGCAGGGGGTTCAAGAGAAAAAAAAAAAACCGCCTCAAGGAGATCCTGGCTACCTACCTAGAAGGTGGAGTCTTGTACCTGGGAGTCTGAAAGTGGGGTTGGCTTCAGAGGTGACCCTCCCTCAGTATCCCTTGCTGGCCAGAGGTTTGCAGGAGAGCCTAGTGCCTCCTGGCATGCACGGAAAGTTTTGTTGGAGAAGGAGAGCTAGGTGTTAACAAGAGAATGCAGGGGGTTCAAGAAAAAAAAAACCGCCTCAAGGAGATCATGGCGACCTACCTAGAAGATGGAGTCTGGAGCCTGGGGGTCTGGAAGTGGGGTTGGGGTCAGAGGTGACCCTCCCTCAGTATCCCTTGCTGGCCAGAGGCTTGCAGGAGAGCCTATTGACTGCTGGCAGGCACGGAAACTCTGGGGGGAGAAAGAGAGCTAGGGGTTAACAAGAAAATGCAGGGAGGTCAAGAGAAAAAAAAAAAAAAAAACCCACAAGGATATCCTGGCTACCTACGTAGAAGGTGGAGTCTGGGGCCTGGGTGTCTGGAAGTGGGGTTGGGGTGAGAGGTGACCCTCCCTCAGTATCCCTTCCTGGCCAGAGGATTGCAGGAGGGCCTATTGCCTGCTGGCAGGCATGGAAAGTCTTGGGGAAGAAGGAGCCCTAGGTGTTAACAAGAGAATGCGGGGAGTTCAAGAGGAAAAAAAAAAACCGCCTCAAGGAGATCCTGGCTACCTAACTAGAAAGTGGAGTCTGGGGACTGGGGGTCTGGAAGTGGGGTTATGGTCAGAGGTGACCCTCCTTCATTATCCCATGGTGGCCAGAGGCTTGTAGGAGAGCCTATTGCCTGCTGGAATGCATGGAAAATCTGGGGGGAGAAGGAGAGCTAGGTGTTAACAAGAGAATGCAAGGGGTTCAAGAGAAAAAAAAAACCGCCTCAAGGAGATCCTGTCTACCTACTTAGAAGGTGAAGTCTCGGGCCTCGGGGTCTGGAAGTGGGGTTGGTGTCAGAGGTGACACTCCCTCCGTATCCGTTGCTTGCCAGAGGCTTGCAGGAGAGCCTGTTGGCTGCTGGCAGACACGGAAAGTATAGAAGGTGGAGTCTAGGGCCTGGGGTTCTGGAAGTGGGGTTGGGGTCAGAGGTGACCCTCCCTCAGTATCCCTTGCTGGCCAGAGGCGTGCAGGAGAGCCTATTGCCTGCTGGCAGGCATGGAAAGTCTGGGGGGAGAAGGAGACCTAGGTGTTAACAAGAGAATGCAGGGTGTTCAAGAGAAAAAAAAAAAAAAAAAAACGCCACAAGGAGATCCTGGCTACCTACCTAGAAGGTGGAGTCTGGGGCCTGGGGGTCTGGAAGTGGGGTTGGTGTCAGAGGTGACACTCCCTCAGTATCCCTTCCTGGCCAGAGGATTGCAGGAGGGCCTATTGCCTGCTAGCAGGCATGGAAAGTCTTGGGGAAGAAGGAGCCCTAGGTGTTAACAAGAGAATGCAGGGAGTTCAAGAAGAAAAAAAAAAAAAACCGCCACAAGGAGATCCTGGCTACCTACCTAGAAGGTTGAGTCTGGGGCCTGGGTGTCTTGAAGTGGCGTTGGGGTCAGAGGTGACCCTCCCTCAGTATCCCTGGCTGGCCAGAGGCTTGCAGGAGAGCCTATTGCCTGCTGGCAGGCACGGAAAGTCCTGGGGGAAAAGGAGAGCTAGGTGTTAACAAGAGAATTCAGGGTGTTCAAGAGCAAAAAAGAAAAAAACCGGATCAAGGTGATCTTCTCTACCTACCTAGAAGGTGCAGTCTTGGGCCTGGTGGTCTGGAAGTGGGGTTGGGATCAGAGGTGACCCTCCCTCAGTATCCCTGGCTGGCCAGAGGCTTGCAGGAGAGCCTATTGCCTGCTGTCAGGCACGGAAAGTCTGGGGGGAGAAGGAGAGCTAGCTGTTAACAACAGAATGCAGGGGGTTCAAGAGAAAAAAAGAAAAAAACTGCCTCAAGGTGATTTTGGTTACCTACCCATAAGGTGCAGTCTTGTGCCTGGGGGTCTGTAAGTGGTGTTTGGGTCAGAGGTGACACTCCCTCAGTATCCCTTGCTGGACAGAGGCTTGCAGGAGAGCCTATTGCCTGCTGGCAGGCACGGAAAGTCTGGGGAGAGAAGGAGAGCTAGGTGTAAACAAGAGAATGCAGGGGGGTTCAAGAGAAAAAAAAAAAAAAACCGTCTCAAGGAGATCCTGGCTACCTACCTAGAAGGTGGATTCTGGGGCCTAGAGGTCTGGAAGTGGGGTTGTGTCAGAGGTGACCCTCCCTCATTATCCCTTGCTGGACAGAGGCTTGCAGGAGAGCCTATTGCCTGCAGGCCGGCACGGAAAGTCTGGGGGGAGAAGGAGAGCTAGGTGTTAACAAGAGAATGCAGGGGGTTCAAGAGAAAAAAAAAAAAAACGCCTCAAGGAGATCCTGGCTACCTACCTAGAAGGTGGAGTCTGGGGCCTGGGGATCTGGAAGTGGGGTTGGGGTCGGAGGTGACCCTCCCTTAGTATCCCTTGCTGGCCAGAGGCTTGCAGGAGAGCCTATTGCCTGCTAGTTGGCAAGGAATGTCTGGCGGGAGAAGGAGAGCTAGGTGTTAAGAAGAGAATACAGGGCGATCAAGGGAAAAAAAAAAAAAAAAAAACGCCTCAAGGAGATCCTGGCTACCTACCTAGAAGGTGGAGTTGGGGCCTGGGTGTCGGGAAGTGGGGTTGGGGTCAGAGGTGACCCTCCCTTAGAATCCCTTGTTGGACAGAGATTTGCAGGAGAGCCTATTGCATGCTGGCAGGCACCGAAAGTCTGGGGAGAGAAGGAGAGCTAGGTGTTAACAAGAGAACGCAGGGGGTTCAAGAAAATTTTAAAAAACCGCCTCAAGGAGATCCTGGCTACCTATCTAGAAGGTGGAGTCTGGAGCCTGGGGGTCTGGAAGTGGGGTTGGGGTCAGAGGTGACCCTCCCTCAGTATCCCTTCCTGGCCAGAGGCTTGCAAGAGAGCCTATTGTCTGCTGGCAGGCAGGGAAAATCTGGGGGAGAAAGGAGAGCTAGGTGTTAACAAGGGAATGCAGGGGGTTCAAGAGAAAAAAAAAAACCGCCTCAAGGATATCCTGTTTTCCTACCTAGAAGGTGGAGTCTGGGGCCTGGGTGTCTGGAAGTGAGGTTGGGATCAGAGGTGACCCTCCTTCAGTATCCCTTGCTGGCCAGAGGCTTACTCGAGAGCCTATTGCCTGCTGGCAGTCAAGGAAAGTCTGTGGGGAGAAGGAGAGCTAGGTGTTAACAAGAGAATGCAGGGGGTTCAAGAGAAAAAAAAAAAAACGCCTCATGGAGATCCTGGCTACGTACTTAGAAAGTGGAGTCTGGGGACTGGGGGTCTGGAAGTGGGGTTGGGGTCAGAGGTGACCCTCCTATAGTATCCCATGGTGGCCAGAGGCTTGCAGGAGAGCCTATTGCCTGCTGGAAGGCACGGAAAATCTGGGGGGAGAAGGAGAGTTAGGTGTTAACAAGAGAATGCAAAGGTTTCAAGAGAACAATAAAAAAACCGCCTCAAGGAGATCCTGGCTACCTACATAGAAGGTGGAGTCTGGGGCCTGGGGGTCTGGAAGTGGGGTTGGGGTCAGAGGTGACCCTCCTTCAGTATCCCTTGCTGGCCAGAGGCTTCCAGGAGAGCCTATTGCCTGCTGGTAGGCACGGAAATTCTGGGGGGAGAAGGAAAGCTAGGTGTTAACAAGAGAATGCAGGGTGTTCAAGAGAAGAAAAAAAATACCGCCTCAAGGAGAACCTGGCTACCTACCTAGAAGGTGGAGTCTGGGTCCTGGGGGTCTGGAAGTGGGGTTGGGGTCAGTGGTGACCATCCCTCAGTATCCCTTGCTGGCCAGAGGCTTGCACGATAGTCTATTGCCTGCTGGCAGGCACGGAAACTCTGGGGGGCGTAGTAGAGCTATGTGTTAACAAGAGAATGCAGGGGATTGAAGAGAAAAAAAAATCGCCTCAAGGAGATCCTGGCTACCTACCTAAAAGGTGGAATCTGGGGCCTGGGTGTCTGCAAGTGGGGTTGGGGTCAGACGTGAGCCTCCCTCAGTATCCCTTGCTGGCCAGAGGATTGCAGGAGAGCCTATTGCCTGCTGACAGTCACGGAAAGTCTCGGGGGAGAAGGAGAGCTAGCTTTTAACAAGAGAATGCACGGGGTTCAAGAGAAAAAAGAAATCGTTAGGAAGATCCTGGCTACCTACCTAGAAGATGGAGTCTGGGGCCTGGGGGTCGGGAAGTATGTTTGGGGACATAGGTGACCCTCCCTCAGTATCCCTTGTTGGCCAGACACTTGCAGGAGAGCCTATTGCCTGCTGGCAGGCACCGAAAGTCTGGGGGGAGAAGGAGAGCTAGGTGCTAACAAGAGAATGCAGGGGGTTCAAGAGAAAAAAAAAAAAACCGCCTCAAGGATATCCTGTTTACCTACCTAGAAGGTGGAGTCTGAAGCCTGGGGGTCTGGAAGTGGGGTTGGGATCAGAGGTGTCCCTCCTTCAGTATCCCTTGCTGGCCAGAGGCTTACTCGAGAGCCTATTGCCTGCTGGCAGTCACGGAAAGTCTGGGGGGAGAAGGAGAGCTAGGTGTTAACAAGAGAATGCAGGGGGTTCAAGAGAAAAAAAAAAAAAAAACCGCCTCACGGAGATCCTGGCTACCTACCTAGAAAGTTTAGTCTGGGGACTGGGGGTCTGGAAGTGGGGTTGGGGTCAGAGGTGACCCTCCTTCATTATCCCATGGTGGCCAGAGGCTTGCAGGAGAGCCTATTGCCTGCTGGAAGGCACGGAAAATCTGGGGGGAGAAGGAGAGCTAGGTGTTAACAAGAGAATGCTGGGGGTTCAAGAGAAAAAAAAAACCGCCTCAAGGAGATCCTTTCTAACTACGTAGAAGGTGAAGTCTCGGGCCTCGGGGTCTGGAAGTGGGGTTGGGGTCAAAGGTGACCATCCCTCAGTATCCGTTGCTCGCCAGAGGCTTGCAGGAGAACCTGTTGCCTGCTGGCAGACACGGAAAGTCTAGAAGGTGGAGTCTGGGCCTGGGGTTCTGGAAGTGGGGTTGGGGTCAGAGGTGACCCTCCCTCAGTATCCCTTTCTGGCCAGAGGCTTGCAGGAGAGCCTATTGCCTGCTGGAAGGCACGGAAAGTCTGGGGGGAGATGGAGAGCTAGGTGTTAACAAGAGAATGCAGGGAGTTCAAGAAAAAAATAAAAAGGCCTCAAGGAGATCTTGGCTACCTACCTAGAAGGTGGAGTCTGGGGCCTGGGCGTCTGGAAGTGGGGTTGGGGTCATAGGTGACCCTTCCTCAGTATCCCTTGTTGGCCAGAGGCTTGCAGGATAACCTATTACCTGCTGGCAGGCATGGAAAGTCTGGGGGGAGAAGGAGAGCTAGGTGTTAACAAGAGAATGCAGGGGGTTCAAGAGAAAAATAAAAAAACCGCCTCAAGGAGATCTTGGCTACCTACCTAGAAGGTGGATTCTGGGGCCTGGGGTCTGGAAGTGGGGTTGGGGTCAGAGGTGACCCTCCGTCAGTATCCCTTGCTGGCCAGAGGCTTGCAGGGTAGCCTATTGCCTGCTGGCAGGCACGGAAAATTTGAGGGGAGAAGGAGCGCTAGGTGTTAAAAACAGAATGCAAGGGGTTCAAGAGAAAAAAAAAATGCCTCAAGTAGATCCTGGATACCTACCTAGAAGGTGGAATCTGGGGCCTGGGTGTCTGGAAGTGGGGTTGGGGTCAGACGTGGCCCTCCCTCTGTATCCCTTGTTGGCTAGAGGCTTGCAGGAGAGCCTATTGCCTGCTGGCAGGCACGGAAAGTCTGGGGGGAGAAGGAGAGCTAGGTGTTAACAAGAGAATGCAAGTGGTTCAAGAGAAAAATAAAAAAAAACGCCTCAAGGAGATCCTGGCTACCTACCGAGAAGGGGCAATCTGGGGCCTGGGTGTCTGGAAGTGGGGATGGGGTCAGAAGTGACCCTCCATCAGTATCCCTTGCTGGACAGAGGCTTGCGGGAGAGCCTATAGCCTGCTCTCAGGCACGGAAAGTCTGGGGGGAGAAGGAGAGCTAGCTGTTAACAAGAGAATGCAGGGGGTTCAAGAGAAAAAAAAAAGCCTCAAGGAGATCCTGGCTACCTACCTAGAAGGTGGAGTCTGGGGCCTGGCGGTCTGGAATTGGGGTTGGGGGCAGAGGTGACACTTTCTCAGTATCCCTTGCTGGCCACAGGCTTGCAGGAGAGCCTATTGCCTGCTGGCAGGCACGGAAAGTCTGGGGGGAGAAGGAGAGCTAGGTGTTAACAAGAGAATGCAGGGAGTTCAAGAGAAAAAAAAAAACGCCTCAAGGAGATATTGGCTACCTACCTAGAAGGTGGATTCTGGGGCCTGGGGGTCTGGAAGTGGGGTAGGGGTCAGAGGTGACCCTCCCTCAGTATCACTTGCTGGCCAGAGGCTTGCAGGAAAGCCTATTGCCTGCTGGCAGGCACGGAAAGTCTAGGGGGAGAAGGAGAGCTAGGTCTTAACAAGAGAATGCCGGGAGTCAAGAGAAAAAAAAAAACTGCCTCAAGGAGATCCTGGCTACCTACCTAGAAGGTGGAGTCTTGTACCTGGGAGTCTGAAAGTGGGGTTGGCTTCAGAGGTGACCCTCCCTCAGTATCCCTTGCTGGCCAGAGGTTTGCAGGAGAGCCTAGTGCCTCCTGGCATGCACGGAAAGTTTTGTTGGAGAAGGAGAGCTAGGTGTTAACAAGAGAATGCAGGGGGTTCAAGAAAAAAAAAACCACCTCAAGGAGATCATGGCTACCTACCTAGAAGATGGAGTCTGGAGCCTGGGGGTCTGGAAGTGGGGTTGGGGTCAGAGGTGACCCTCGCTCAGTATCCCTTGCTGGCCAGAGGCTTGCAGGAGAGCCTATTGACTGCTGGCAGGCACGGAAACTCTGGGGGGAGAAAGAGAGCTAGGGGTTAACAAGAAAATGCAGGGAGGTCAAGAGAAAAAAAAAAAACCCACAAGGATATCCTGGCTACCTACGTAGAAGGTGGAGTCTGGGGCCTGGGTGTCTGGAAGTGGGGTTGGGGTGAGAGGTGACCCTCCCTCAGTATCCCTTGCTGGCCAGAGTCTTGCAGGAGAGCCTATTGCCTGCTGGCAGGCACGGAAATTCGGGGGGGAGAAGGAGAGTTATGTGTTAACAAGAGAATTCAGGGGGTTCAAGAGAAAAAAAAAATACGGCCTCATGGAGATCCTGGCTACCTACCTAGAAGGTGGAGTCTGGGACCTGGGGGTCTGGAAGTGGGGTTGGGGTCGGAGGTGACCCTCCCTCAGCATCCCTTGCTGGCCAGAGGCTTTCAGGAGAGCCTATTGCCTGCTGGCAGGCACGGAACGTCTAGGGGGAGAATGAGAGCTAGGTGTTAAGAAGACAATGCAGGGCGTTCAAGAGTAAAAAAAAAAAAAAAACGCCTCAAGGAGATCCTGGCTACCTACCTAGAAGGTGGAGTCTGGGTCTGGGGGTCTTGAAGTGGGGTTGGGGTCAGAGGTGACCCTCCCTCAGTATCCCGTGCTGGACAGAAGCTTGCAGGAGAGCCTATTGTCTGCTGGCAGGCACGGAAAGTATGGGGGGAGAAGGAAAGCTAGGTGTTAACAAGAGAATGCAGGGCGTACAAGAGAAAAAAAAAAAAAAAAAAAAAACGCCTCAAGGAGATCCTGGCTACCTACCTAGAAGGAGGAGTCTGGGGCCTGGGGGTCTGGAAGTGGGGTTGCGGTAAGAGGTGACCCTCCCTCAGTATCCCTTGCAGGCCAGAGGCTTGCATGAGAGCCTATTGTCTGCTGGCAGGCACGGAAAATCTGGGGGGAGAAGTAAAGCTAGGTGTTAACAAGAGAATGCGGGGAGTTCAAGAGGAAAAAAAAAAACCGCCTCAAGGAGATCCTGGCTACCTAACTAGAAAGTGGAGTCTGGGGACTGGGGGTCTGGAAGTGGGGTTATGGTCAGAGGTGACCCTCCTTCATTATCCCATGGTGGCCAGAGGCTTGTAGGAGAGCCTATTGCCTGCTGGAACGCATGGAAATCTGGGGGGAGAAGGAGAGCTAGGTGTTAACAAGAGAATGCAAGGGGTTCAAGAGAAAAAAAAAAAAAAACCGCCTCAAGGAGATCCTGTCTACCTACTTAGAACGTGAAGTCTCGGGCCTCGGGGTCTGGAAGTGGGGTTGGGGTCAAAGGTGACCCTCCCTCCGTATCCGTTGCTCGCCAGAGGCTTGCAGGAGAGCCTGTTGGCTGCTGGCAGACACGGAAATTATAGAAGGTGGAGTCTAGGGCCTGGGGTTCTGGAAGTGGGGTTGGGGTCAGAGGTGACCCTCCCTCAGTATCCCTTGCTGGACAGAGGCTTGCAGGAGAGCCTATTGCCTGCTGGCAGGCACGGAAAGTCTGGGGGGAGAAGGAGACCTAGGTGTTAACAAGAGATAGCAGGGTGTTCAAGAGAAAAAAAAAAAACGCCACAAGGAGATCCTGGCTACCTACCTAGAAGGTGGAGTCTGGGGCCTGGGGGTCTGGAAGTGGGGTTGGTGTCAGAGGTGACACTCCCTCAGTATCCCTTCCTGGCCAGAGGATTGCAGGAGGGCCTATTGCCTGCTAGCAGGCATGGAAAGTCTTGGGGAAGAAGGAGACCTAGGTGTTAACAAGAGAATGCAGGGAGTTCAAGAAGAAAAAAAAAAAAAAAAAACCGCCACAAGGAGATCCTGGCTACCTACCTAGAAGGTTGAGTCTGGGGCCTGGGTGTCTTGAAGTGGCGTTGGGGTCAGAGGTGACCCTCCCTCAGTATCCCTGGCTGGCCAGAGGCTTGCAGGAGAGCCTATTGCCTGCTGGCAGGCACGGAAAGTCCTGGGGGAAAAGGAGAGCTAGGTGTTAACAAGAGAATTCAGGGTGTTCAAGAGCAAAAAAGAAAAAAACCGGATCAAGGTGATCTTCTCTACCTACCTAGAAGGTGCAGTCTTGGGCCTGGTGGTCTGGAAGTGGGGTTGGGGTCAGAGGTGACCCTCCCTCAGTATCCCTGGCTGGCCAGAGGCTTGCAGGAGAGCCTATTGCCTGCTGTCAGGCACGGAAAGTCTGGGGGGAGAAGGAGAGCTAGCTGTTAACAACAGAATGCAGGGGGTTCAAGAGAAAAAAAAGAAAAAAACTGCCTCAAGGTGATCTTGGTTACCTACCCAAAAGGTGCAGTCTTGTGCCTGGGGGTCTGTAAGTGGTGTTTGGGTCAGAGGTGACACTCCCTCAGTATCCCTTGCTGGACAGAGGCTTGCAGGAGAGCCTATTGCCTGCTGGCAGGCACGGAAAGTCTGGGGAGAGAAGGAGAGCTAGGTGTAAACAAGAGAATGCAGGGGGTTCAAGAGAAAAAAAAAAAAAAACCGTCTCAAGGAGATCCTGGCTACCTACCTAGAAGGTGGATTCTGGGGCCTAGAGGTCTGGAAGTGGGGTTGTGTCAGAGGTGACCCTCCCTCATTATCCCTTGCTTGCCAGAGGCTTGCAGGAGAGCCTATTGCCTGCAGGCCGGCACGGAAAGTTTGGGGGGAGAAGGAGAGCTAGGTGTTAACAAGAGAATGCAGGGGGTTCAAGAGAAAAAAAAAAAAAAAACGCCTCAAGGAGATCCTGGCTACCTACCTAGAAGGTGGAGTCTGGGGCCTGGGGGTCTGGAAGTGGGGTTGGGGTCGGAGGTGACCCTCCCTTAGTATCCCTTGCTGGCCAGAGGCTTGCAGGAGAGCCTATTGCCTGCTAGTTGGCAAGGAATGTCTGGCGGGAGAAGGAGAACTAGGTGTTAAGAAGAGAATACAGGGCGATCAAGGGAAAAAAAAAAAAAAAAACGCCTCAAGGAGATCCTGGCTACCTACCTAGAAGGTGGAGTATGGGGCCTGGGGGTCGGGAAGTGGGGTTGGGGTCAGAGGTGACCCTCCCTTTGTATCCCTTGTTGGACAGAGACTTGCAGGAGAGCCTATTGCCTGCTGGCAGGCACCGAAAGTCTGGGGAGAGAAGGAGAGCTAGGTGTTAACAAGAGAACGCAGGGGGTTCAAGAAAATTTTAAAAAACCGCCTCAAGGAGATCCTGGCTCCCTATCTAGAAGGTGGAGTCTGGACCCTGGGGGTCTGGAAGTGGGGTTGGGGTCAGAGGTGACCCTCCCTCAGTATCCCTTCCTGGCCAGAGGCTTGCAAGAGAGCCTATTGTCTGCTGGCAGGCAGGGAAAATCTGGGGGAGAAAGGAGAGCTAGGTGTTAACAAGGGAATGCAGGGGGTTCAAGAGAAAAAAAAAAACCGCCTCAAGGATATCCTGTTTTCCTACCTAGAAGGTGGAGTCTGGGGCCTGGGTGTCTGGAAGTGAGGTTGGGATCAGAGGTGACCCTCCTTCAGTATCCCTTGCTGGCCAGAGGCTTACTCGAGAGCCTATTGCCTGCTGGCAGTCACGGAAAGTCTGGGGGGAGAAGGAGAGCTAGGTGTTAACAAGAGAATGCAGGGGGTTCAAGAGAAAAAAAAAAAAAAAAACGCCTCATGGAGATCCTGGCTACGTACTTAGAAAGTGGAGTCTGGGGACTGGGGGTCTGGAAGTGGGGTTGGGGTCAGAGGTGACCCTCCTACAGTATCCCATGGTGGCCAGAGGCTTGCAGGAGAGCCTATTGCCTGCTGGAAGGCACGGAAAATCTGGGGGGAGAAGGAGAGTTAGGTGTTAACAAGAGAATGCAAAGGTTTCAAGAGAAAAAAAAAAAACCGCCTCAAGGAGATCCTGTCTACCTACTTAGAAGGTGAAGTCTCGGGCCTCGGGGTCTGGAAGTGGGGTTGGGGTCAAAGGTGACCCTCCCTCCGTATCCGTTGCTGGCCAGAGGCTTGCAGGAGAGCCTGTTGCCTGCTGGCAGACACGGAAAGTCTTGAAGGTGGAGTCTGGGGACTGGGGTTCTGGAAGTGGGTTTGGGGTCAGAGGTGACCCTCCCTCAGTATCCCATGCTGGCCCGAGGCTTGCAGGGGAGCCTGTTGCCTGCTGACAGGCACGGAAAGTCTTGGGGGAGATTGAGAGCTAGGTGTTAAAAAGAAAATGCAGAGGGTTAAAGAGAAAAAAAAAATAAAAACGCCTCAAGAAGATCCTGGCTACCTACCTACATGGTGGAGTCTGGGGCCTGGGGGTCTGGAAGTGGGATTGGGGTCAGAAGTGACCCTCCCTCAGTATCCCTTGCTGGTCAGAGGCTTGCAGGAGAGCGTATTGCCTGCTGGCAGGCACGGCAAGTCTGGGGGGAGTAGGAGAACTAGGTGTTAACAAGAGAATGCAGGGGGTTCAAGAAAATAAAAAAAAAAACCGCCTCAAGGAGATCCTGGTTACCTACCTAGAAGGTGGAGTCTGGGGCCTGGGGGTCTGGAAGTGGGGTTGGGGTCAGAGGTGACCCTCCCTCAGTATCCCTTGCTGGCCAGAGGCTTGCAGGAGAGCCTATTGCCTGCTGGCAGGCACGGAAAGTCTGGGGGAGAAAGGAGAGCTAGGTGTTAACAGGAGAATGCAGGTGGTTCAAGAGAAAAAAAAAAACCGCCTCAAGGAGATCCGGTTTACCTACATAGAAGGTGGAGTCTGGGGCCTGGGGGTCTGGTAGTGTGGTTGGGGTCAGAGGTGACCCTCCCTCAGTATCCCTTGCTGGCCAGAGGCTTGCAGGAGAGCCTATTGTCTGCTGGCAGGCACGGAAAGTCTGGGGGAGAAAGGAGAGCTAGGTGTTAACAGGAGAATGCAGGTGGTTCAAGAGAAAAAAAAAAAAACCGCCTCAAGGAGATCCGGTTTACCTACATAGAAGGTGGAGTCTGGGGCCTGGGGGTCTGTAAGTGGGGTTGGGATCAGAGGTGACCCTCCTTCAGTATCCCTTGCTGGCCAGAGGCTTGCACGAGAGCCTATTTTCTGCTGGCAGACATGGAAATTCTGGGGGGAGAAGGAGAGCTAGGTGTTAACAAGAGAATGAAGGGGGTTCAAGAAAAAAAAAAAAAACACCTCAAGGATATCCTGGCTACATATCTAGAACGTGCACTCTGGGGCCTGGGGGTCTGGAAGTGGGGTTGGAGTCAAGGTCACCCTCCCTCAGTATCCCTTGCTGGCCAGAGGCTTGCAGGAGAGCCTATTGCCTGCTGGCAGGCACGGAAAGTCTGGGGGGAGAAGGAGAGCTAGGTGTTAAAAAGAGAATGCAAGTGGTTCAAGAGAACAATAAAAAAACCGCCTCAAGGAGATCCTGGCTACCTACGTAGAAGGTGGAGTCTGGGGCCTGGTGTTCTGGAAGTGGGGTTGGGGTCATAGGTGACCCTCCCTCAGTATCCCTTGCTGGCCAGAGGCTTGCAGGAGAGCCTATTGCCAGCTGGCAGGCACGGAAACTCTGGGGAGAGATGGAGAGCTAGGTGTTAACAAGAGAATGCAGGGAGTTCAAGAAAAAAAAAAAACCGCCTCAAGGAGATTTGGCTACCTACCTAGAAGGTGGAGTCTGGGGTCTGGGGGTCTCGAAGTGCGGTTGTGGTCAGAGGTGACCCTCCCTCAGTATCCCTTGATGGCCAGAGGCTTGCACGAGAGCCTATTGTCTGCTGGCAGACATGGAAATTCTGGGGGGAGAAGGAGAGCTAGGTGTTAACAAGAGAATGAAGGGGGTTCAAGAAAAAAAAAAAAACACCTCAAGGAAATCCTGGCTACATACCTAGAACGTGCAGTCTGGGGCCTGGGGGTCTGGAAGTGGGGTTGGGGTCAGAGGTCACGCTCCCTCAGTATCCCTTGCTGGCCAGAGGCTTACAGGAGAGCCTATTGCCTGCTGGCAGGCACGGAAAATCTGGGGGGAGAAGGAGACCTAGGTGTTAACGGGAGAATGCAGGGGGTTCAAGAGAAAAAAAAAACCGCCTCAAGGAGATCCGGTTTACCTACATAGAAGGTGGAGTCTGGGGCCTGGGGGTCTGGAAGTGGGGTTGGGATCAGAGGTGACCCTCCTTCAGTATCCCTTGCTGGCCAGAGGCTTGCACGAGAGCCTATTGTCTGCTGGCAGACATGGAAATTCTGGGGGGAGAAGGAGAGCTAGGTGTTAACAAGAGAATGAAGGGGGTTCAAGAAAAAAAAAAAAAAAACACCTCAAGGATATCCTGGCTACATACCTAGAACGTGCAGTCTGGGGTCTGGGGGTCTGGAAGTGGGGTTGGGGTCAGAGGTCACCCTCCCTCAGTATCCCTTGCTGGCCAGAGGCTTGCAGGAGAGCCTATTGCCTGCTGGCAGGCACGGAAAGTCTGGGGGGAGAAGGAGACCTAGGTGTTAACAAGAGAATGCAGGGAGTTCAAGAGAAAAAAAAAAAACCGCCACAAGGAGATTCTGGCTACCTACCTAGAAGGTGGAGTCTGGGGCCTGGGTGTCTTGAAGTGGCGTTGGGGTCAGAGGTGACCCTGCCTCAGTATCCCTTGCTGGCCACAGGCTTGCAGGATAGCCTATTGCCTGCTGGCAGGCATGTAAAGTCTGGGGGGAGAAGGAGAGCTAGGAGTTTACAAGAGAATGCAGGGGGTTCAAGAGAAAAAAAGAAAAAAACCGCCTCAAGGTGATCTTGGTAATCTACCTAGAAGGTGCAGTCTTGGTCCTGGGGGTCTGGAAGTGGGGTTGGGGTCAGAGGTTACCCTCCCTCAGTATCCCTTGCTGGCCAGAGGCTTGGAGGAGATCCTATTGCCTGCTGGCAGGCACGGAAAGTCTGGGGGGAGAACGAGAGCTAGGTGTTAACAAGAGAATGCAGGGGGTTCAAGAAAAAAAAAACCGCCTCAAGGAGATCCTGGCTACCTACCTAGAAGGTGGAGTCTGGGGCCTAGAGGTCTGGAAGTGGGGTTGGGTCAGAGGTGACCCTCCCTCAGTATCCCTTGCTGGATAGAGGCTTGCAGGAGACCCTATTGTCTGCTGGCAGGCACGGAAATTCTGAGGGGAGAAGGAGAGCTAGGGGTTAATAAGGGAATGCAGGGGGTTCAAGAGAAAAAAAGAAAAACCGCCTCAAGTAGGTCATGGCTAACTACCTAGAAGGTGGAGTCTGGGGCCTGGGGGTCTTGAAGTGGGGTTGGGGTCAGAGGTGACACTTCCTTAGTATCCCTTGCTGGCCAGAGGCTTACAGGAGAGCCTATTGCCTGCTAGCAGGCACGGAAAGTCTGGGGGGAGAAGGAGAGCTAGGTGTTAACAAGAGAATGCAGGTGGTTCAAGAGAAAGAAAAAATATCGGCCCCAAGGAGATTCTGGCTACCGAACTAGAAGGTGGAGTCTGGGGCCTGGGGTCTGGAAGTGGGGTTGTGGTCAGAGGTGACCCTCCCTCAGTATCCCTTGCTGGCCAGAGGCTTGCAGGATAGCCTGTTGCCTGCTGGCAGGCACGGAAGTTCTGGGGGGAGAAGGACAGCTAGGTGTTAACAATAGAATGGAGAGGGTTCAAG
The DNA here is from genome assembly GCA_026018925.1 of Tupaia tana. Classification (NCBI taxonomy): domain Eukaryota; kingdom Metazoa; phylum Chordata; class Mammalia; order Scandentia; family Tupaiidae; genus Tupaia; species Tupaia tana. The sequence goes on along the minus strand of JAKSZU010000009.1, from coordinate 72,364,678 downwards.
AGAAAAAAAATAAAACGCCTTAGAGAGATCCTGGCTACCTACCTAGAACGTGGAGTCTGGGGCCTGGGGCCTGGAAGTGGGGTTGGGGTCAGAGGTGACCCTCCCTCAGTATCCCTTGCTGGCCAGAGGCCTGCAGGAGAGCCTATTGCCTGCTGGCAGGCATTTAAAGTCTGGGGGGAGAAGGAGAGCTATGTGTGAACAAGAGAATGCAGAGGGTTCAAGAGAAAAAAAAGAAAAAAACCGCCTCAAGGGGATCCTGGCTACCTACGTAGAAGGTGCAGCCTTGGGCCTGGGGGTCTGGAAGTGGGGATGGTGCCAGTGGTCACCCTCCCTCAGTATCCCTTGCTGGCCAGAGGCTTGCAGGAGAGCCTATTGCCTGCTGGCAGGAACGGAAAGTCTGGGGGGGGAGAAGGAGAGCTAGGTGTTAACAAGAGAATGCATGAGGTTCAAGAGGAAAAAAAAAAACCGCTTCAAGGAGATCCTGGCTACCTACCTACAAGGTGGAGTCTGGGGCCTGAGCGTCTGGAAGTGGGGTTGGGGTCAGAGGTGACCCTCCCTCAGTATCCCTTGCTGGCCAGAGGCTTGCAGGAGATCCTATTGCCTGCTGGCAGGCACGGAAAGTATGGGTGGAGAAGGAGAGCAAGGTGTTAACAAGAGAATGCAGGGGGTTCAAGAGAAAAAAAAAAAAAAAAACGCCTCAAGGAAATCCTGGCTACCTACCTTACCTTGAAGGTGGAGTCTGCGGCCTGGGGGTCTGGAAGTGGGGTTGGGTTCAGAGGTGACACTCCCTCAGTATCCCTTGCTGGCCAGAGGCTTGCAGGAGAGCCTGTTGCCTGTTGGCAGGCACGGAAAATCTGAAGGGAGAAGGAGAGCTAGGTGTTAACAAGAGAATGCAGGGGATTCAAGAGAAATAAACCGACTCAAGGAGATCCTGGCTACCAACCTTGAAGGTGCAGTCTGGGGCCTGGGGGTCTCGAAGTGGGGTTGGGGTCAGAGGTGACCCTCCCTCAGTATCCCTTGCTGGCCAGAGGGTTGCAGGATAGCCTATTGCCTGCTGGCAGGCACCGAAAGTCTAGAGAGAAGGAGAGCTAGGTGTTAACAAGAGAACGCAGGGGGTTCAAGAAAATTTTAAAAAACCGCCTCAAGGAGATCCTGGCTACCTACCTAGAAGGTGGAGTCTGGAGCCTGGGGGTCTGGAAGTGGGGTTGGGGTCTGAGGTGACCCTCCCTCAGTATCCCTTGCTGGCCAGAGGCTTGCAGGAGAGCCTATTGTCTGCTGGCAGGCAGGGAAAATCTGGGGGAGAAAGGAGAGCTAGGTGTTAACAAGGGAATGCAGGGGGTTCAAGAGAAAAAAAAAAAAAAAACGGCTCAAGGATATCCTGTTTACCTACCTAGAAGGTGGAGTCTGGGGCCTGGGGGTCTGGAAGTGGGGTTGGGATCAGAGGTGACCCTCCTTCAGTATCCCTTGCTGGCCAGAGGCTTGCTCGAGAGCCTATTGCCTGCTGGCAGGCACGGAAAATTTGGGGGGAGAAGGAGAGCTAGGTGTTAACAAGAGAATGCAGGGGGATCAAGAGAAAAATAAAACTGCATCAAGGAGATCCTGGCTACCTACATAGAAGGTGGAGTCTGGGGCCTGGGGGTCTGTAAGTGGGGTTGGGGTCAGAGGTGACCCTCCCTCAGTATCCCTTGCTGGCCAGAGGCTTGCAGGATAGCCTATTGCCTGCTGGCAGGCATGGAAAATTTAGGGGGAGAAGGAGAGCTAGGTGTTAAAAACAGAATGCAGGGCGTTCTAGAGAAAAAAAAAAAACTGCCTCAAGGAGATCCTGGCTACCTACCTAGAAGGTGGAATCTGGGGCCTGGGTGTGTTGAAGTGGGGTTGGGGTCAGACGTGACCCTCTCTCAGTATCCCTTGTTGGCTAGAGGCTTGCAGGAGAGCCTATTGCCTGCTGGCAGGCACGGAAAGTCTGGGGGGAGAAGGAGAGCTAGGTGTTAACAAGAGAATGCAAGTGGTTCAAGAGAACAATAAAAAAACCGCCTCAAGGAGATCCTGGCTACCTACCTAGAAGGTGGAATCTGCGGCCTGGTGTTCTGGAAGTGGGGTTGGGGTCATAGGTGACCCTCCCTCAGTATCCCTTGCTGGCCAGAGGCTTGCAGGAGAGCCTATTGCCTGCTGGCAGGCACGGAAACTCTCGGGGGAGATGGAGAGCTAGGTGTTAACAAGAGAATGCAGGGAGTTCAAGAAAAAAAAAAAAAACCGCCTCAAGGAGATCTTGGCTACCTAACTAGAAGGTGGAGTCTGGGGTCTGGGGGTCTCGAAGTGCGGTTGCGGTCAGAGGTGACCCTCCCTCAGTATCCCTTGATGGCCAGAGGCTTGCAGGAGAGCCTATTGCCTGCTGGCAGGCACGGAAAATCTGGGGGGAGAAGGAGAGCTAGGTGTTAACAAGAGAATGCAGGGGGTTCAAGAGAAAAATAAAACCGCATCAAGGAGATCCTGGCTACCTACATAGAAGGTGGAGTCTGGGGCCTGGGGTCTAGAAGTGGGGTTGGGGTCAGAGGTGACCCTCCCTCAGTATCCCTTGCTGGCCAGAGGCTTGCAGGAGAGCCTATTGCCTGCTGGCAGGCACGGAAAATTTGGGGGGAGAAGGAGAGCTAGGTGTTAACAACAGAATGCAGGGGGTTCAAGAAAAAAAAAAACTGCCTCAAGGAGATCCTCGCTACCTACCTAGAAGGTGGAATCTGGGCCCTGGGTGTCTGCAAGTGGGGTTGGGGTCAGACGTGACCCTCCCTCAGTATCCCTTGCTGGCCAGAGGTTTGCAGGAGAGCCTATTGCCTGCTGGCAGTCACGGAAAGTCTGGGGGGAGAAGGAGAGCTAGCTTTTAACAAGATAATGCACTGGGTTCAAGAGAAAAAAAAAATCCTCAAGGAGATCCTGGCTACCTACCTAGAAGATGGAGTCTGGGGCCTGGGGGTCTGGAATAGGGGTTGGGATCAGAGGTGACCCTCCTTCAGTATCCCTTGCTGGCCAGAGGCTTGCTCGAGAGCCTATTGCCTGCTGGCAGTCACGGAAAGTCTGGGGGGAGAAGGAGAGCTAGGTGTTAACAAGAGAATGCAGGGGGTTCAAGAGAAAAAAAAAAAACCGCCTCATGGAGATCCTGGCTACCTACTTAGAAAGTGGAGTCTGGGGACTGGGGGTCTGGAAGTGGGGTTGGGGTCAGAGGTGACCCTCCTACAGTATCCCATGGTGGCCAGAGGCTTGCAGGAGAGCCTATTGCCTGCTGGAAAGCACAGAAAATCTGGGGGTAGAAGGAGAGTTAGGTGTTAACAAGAGAATGCAAAGGGTTCAAGAGAAAAAAAAAAACCGCCTCAAGGAGATCCTGTCTACCTACTTAGAAGGTGAAGTCTCGGGCCTCGGGGTCTGGAAGTGGGGTTGGGGTCAAAGGTGACCCTCCCTCCGTATCCGTTGCTGGCCAGAGGCTTGCAGGAGAGCCTGTTGCCTGCTGGCAGACACGGAAACTCTAGAAGGTGGAGTCTGGGGCCTGGGGTTCTGGAAGTGGGTTTGGGGTCAGAGGTGACACTCCCTCAGTATCCCATGCTGGCCCGAGGCTTGCAGGGGAGCCTATTGCCTGCTGACAGGCACGGAAAGTCTGGGGGGAGATTGAGAGCTAGGTGTTAAAAAGAAAATGCAGAGGGTTAAAGAGAAAAATAAAATAAAAACGCCTCAAGGAGATCCTGGCTACCTACCTACATGGTTGAGTCTGGGGCCTGGGGGTCTGGAAGTGGGGTTGGGGTCAGAGGTGACCCTCCCTCAATATCCCTTGCTGGCCAGAGGCTTGCAGGAGAGCCTATTGCCTGCTGGCACGGAAAGTCTGGGGGGAGAGGAGAGGTAGGTGTTAACAAGAGAATGCAGGGGGTTCAAGCGGAAAAAAAAAAAAAAAACGCCACAAGGAGATCCTGGCTACCTACCTAGAATGTGGAGTCTGGGGCCTGGTGGTCTGGAAGTGTGGTTGGGGTCATAGGTGACCCTCCCTCAGTATCCCTTCCTGGCCAGAGGCTTGCAGGAGAGCCTATTGCCTGCTTGAAGGCACGGAAAATCTGGGGGGAGAAGGAGAGCTAGGTGTTAACAAGATAATGCAGGGGGTTCAAGAGAAAAAAAAAAAACCGCCTCAAGGAGATCCTGGCTACCTACCTAGAAGGTGGAGTCTGGGGCATGGGTGTCTGGAAGTGGGGTTGGGGTCCGACGTGACCCTCCCTCAGTATCCCTTGTTGGCTAGAGGCTTGCAGGATAGCCTATTGTCTGCTGGCAGGCACGGAAAATTTGGGGGGAGAAGGACAGCTAGGTGTTAACAACAGAATGCAGGGGGTTCAAGAGAAAAAAAAAACTGCCTCAAGGAGATCCTTGCTACCTACCTAGAAGGTGGAATCTGGGGCCTGGGTGTCTGCAAGTGGGGTTGGGGTCAGACGTGACCCTCCCTCAGTATCCCTTGCTGGCCAGAGGATTACAGGAGAGCCTATTGCCTGCTGGCAGTCACAGAAAGTCTTGGGGGAGAAGGAGAGCTAGCTTTTAACAAGAGAATGCACGGGGTTCAAGAGAAAAAAAAAAATCCTCAAGGAGATCCTGGCTACCTACCTAGAAGGTGGAGTCTGGGGCCTGGGGGTCTGGAATTGGGGTTGGATTCAGAGGTGACCCTTTCTCAGTTTCCCTTGCTGGCCAGAGGCTTGCAGGAGAGCCTATTGCCTGCTGGCAGGCACGGAAAATCTGGGGGGAGAAGGAGAGCTAGGTGTTAACAAGAGAATGCAGGGGTTTCAAGAAAAAAAAAAAACCGACTCAAAGAGATCCTGGCTACCTACCTAGAAGGTGGATTCTGGGGCCTGGGGGTCTCGAAGTGCGGTTGCGGTCAGAGGTGACCCTCCCTCAGTATCCCTTGCTGGCCAGAGGCTTTCAGGAGAGCCTATTGCCTGCTGGCAGGCACGGAAAATTTGGGGGGAGAAGGAGAGCTAGGTGTTAACAAGAGAATGCAGGGGGATCAAGAGAAAAATAAAACCGCATCAAGGAGATCCTGGCTACCTACATAGAAGGTGGAGTCTGGGGCCTGGGGGTCTGGAAGTGGGGTTGGGGTCAGAGGTGACCCTCCCTCAGTATCCCTTGCTGGCCAGAGGCTTGCAGGATAGCCTATTGCCTGCTGGCAGGCACGGAAAATTTAGGGGGAGAAGGAGAGCTAGGTGTTAAAAACAGAATGCAGGGCGTTCTAGAGAAAAAAAAAAACTGCCTCAAGGAGATCCTGGCTACCTACCTAGAAGGTGGAATCTGGGGCCTGGGTGTCTTGAAGTGGGGTTGGGGTCAGACGTGACCCTCTCTCAGTATCCCTTGTTGGCTAGAGGCTTGCAGGAGAGCCTATTGCCTGCTGGCAGGCACGGAAAGTCTGGGGGGAGAAGGAGAGCTAGGTGTTAACAAGAGAATGCAAGTGGTTCAAGAGAACAATAAAAAAACCGCCTCAAGGAGATCCTGGCTACCTACCTAGAAGGTGGAGTCTGGGGCCTGGTGTTCTGGAAGTGGGGTTGGGGTCATAGGTGACCCTCCCTCAGTATCCCTTGCTGGCCAGAGGCTTGCAGGAGAGCCTATTGCCTGCTGGCAGGCACGGAAACTCTGGGGGGAGATGGAGAGCTAGGTGTTAACAAGAGAATGCAGGGAGTTCAAGAAAAAAAAAAAAAAAAAAAACGCCTCAAGGAGATCTTGGCTACCTACCTAGAAGGTGGAGTCCTGGGGTCGGGGGTCTCGAAGTGCGGTTGCGGTCAGAGGTGACCCTCCCTCAGTATCCCTTGATGGCCAGAGGCTTGCAGGAGAGCCTATTGCCTGCTGGCAGGCACGGAAAATCTGGGGGGAGAAGGAGAGCTAGGTGTTAACAAGAGAATGCAGGGGGTTCAAGAGAAAAATAAAACCGCATCAAGGAGATCCTGGCTACCTACATAGAAGGTGGAGTCTGGGGCCTGGGGTCTAGAAGTGGGGTTGGGGTCAGAGGTGACCCTCCCTCAGTATCCCTTGCTGGCCAGAGGCTTGCAGGAGAGCCTATTGCCTGCTGGCAGGCACGGAAAATTTGGGGGGAGAAAGAGAGCTAGGTGTTAACAACAGAATGCAGGGGGTTCAAGAAAAAAAAAAAACTGCCTCAAGGAGATCCTGGCTGCCTACCTAGAAGGTGGAATCTGGGCCCTGGGTGTCTGCAAGTGGGGTTGGGGTCAGACGTGACCCTCCGTCAGTATCCCTTGCTGGCCAGAGGTTTGCAGGAGAGCCTATTGCCTTCTGGCAGTCACGGAAAGTCTGGGGGGAGAAGGAGAGCTAGCTTTTAACAAGATAAAGCACTGGGTTCAAGATAAAAAAAAAATCCTCAAGGAGATCCTGGCTACCTACCTAGAAGGTGGAGTCTGGGGCCTGGGGGTCTGGAATTGGGGTTGGAGTCAGAGGTGACCCTTTCTCAGTATCCCTTGCTGGCCAGAGGCTTGCAGGAGAGCCTATTGCGTGCTGGCAGGCACGGAAAATCTGGGGGAGAAAGGAGAGCTAGGTGTTAACAAGGGAATGCAGGGGGTTCAAGAGAAAAAAAAAACCGCCTCAAGGATATCCTGTTTACCTACCTAGAAGGTCGAGTCTGAGGCCTGGGGGTCTGGAAGTGGGTTTGGGATCAGAGGTGTCCCTCCTTCAGTATCCCTTGCTGGCCAGAGGCTTACTCGAGAGCCTATTGCCTGCTGGCAGTCACGGAAAGTCTGGGGGGAGAAGAGGAGCTAGGTGTTAACAAGAGAATGCAGGGGGTTCAAGAGAAAAAAAAAAAAAAAAAACGCCTCACGGAGATCCTGGCTACCTACCTAGAAAGTGGAGTCTAGGGACTGGGGGTCTGGAAGTGGGGTTGGGGTCAGAGGTGGCCCTCCTTCATTATCCCATTGTGGACAGAGGCTTGCAGGAGAGCCTATTGCCTGCTGGAAGGCACGGAAAATCTGGGGGGAGAAGGAGAGCTAGGTGTTAACAAGAGAATGCAGGGGGTTCAAGAGAAAAAAAAAAAAAACCGCCTCAAGGAGATCCTGTCTAACTACTTAGAAGGTGAAGTCTCGGGACTCGGGGTCTGGAAGTGGGGTTAGGGTCAAAGGTGACCCTCCCTCAGTATCCGTTGCTCGCCAGAGGCTTGCAGGAGAACCTGTTGCCTGCTGGCAGACACGGAAAGTCTAGAAGGTGGAGTCTGGGCCTGGGGTTCTGGAAGTGGGGTTGGGGTCAGAGGTGACCCTCCCTCAGTATCCCTTTCTGCCCAGAGGCTTGCAGGAGAGCCTATTGCCTGCTGGAAGGCACAGAAAGTCTGGGGGGAGATGGAGAGCTAGGTGTTAACAAGAGAATGCAGGGAGTTCAAGCAAAAAAAAAAAAAGGCCTCAAGGAGATCTTGGCTACCTACCTAGAAGGTGGAGTCTGGGGCCTGGGCGTCTGGAAGTGGGGTTGGGGTCATAGGTGACCCTTCCTCAGTATCCCTTGTTGGCCAGAGGCTTGCAGGATAACCTATTACCTGCTGGCAGGCATGGAAAGTCTGGGGGGAGAAGGAGAGCTAGGTGTTAACAAGAGAATGCAGGGGGTTCAAGAGAAAAATAAAAAAACCGCCTCAAGGAGATCTTGGCTACCTACCTAGAAGGTGGATTCTGGGGCCTGGGGTCTGGAAGTGGGGTTGGGGTCAGAGGTGACCCTCCGTCAGTATCCCTTGCTGGCCAGAGGCTTGCAGGATAGCCTATTGCCTACTGGCAGGCACGGAAAATTTGGGGGGAGAAGGAGCGCTAGGTGTTAAAAACAGAATGCAAGGGGTTCAAGAGAAAAAAAAAAAAAAAAAACTGCCTCAAGGAGATCCTGGCTATCTACCTAGAAGGTGGAATCTGGGGCCTGGGTGTCTGGAAGTGGGGTTGGGGTCAGACGTGGCCCTCCCTCTGTATCCCTTGTTGGCTAGAGGCTTGCAGGAGAGCCTATTGCCTGCTGGCTGGCACGGAAAGTCTGGGGGGAGAAGGAGAGCTAGGTGTTAACAAGAGAATGCAGGGAGTTCAAGAGAAAAAAAAAAAAACGCCTCAAGGTGATACGGGCTACCTACCTAGAAGGTGGATTCTGGGGCCTGGGGGTCCGGCAGTGGGGTAGGGGTCAGAGGTGACCCTCCCTCAGTATCACTTGATGGCCAGAGGCTTGCAGAAAAGCCTATTAGCTGCTGGCAGGCACGGAAAGTCTAGGGGGAGAAGGAGAGCTAGGTCTTAACAACAGAATGCCGGGAGTCAAGAGAAAAAAAAAAAAACTGCCTCAAGGAGATCCTGGCTACCTACCTAGAAGGTGGAGTCTTGTGCCTGGGGGTCTGGAAGTGGGGTTGGCGTCAGAGGTGACCCTCCCTCAGTATCCCTTGCTGGCCAGAGGTTTGCAGGAGAGCCTAGTGCCTCCTGGCATGCACGGAAAGTTTTGTTGGAGAAGGAGAGCTAGGTGTTAACAAGAGAATGCAGGGGGTTCAAGAAAAAAAAAACCGCCTCAAGGAGATCATGGCTACCTACCTAGAAGATGGAGTCTGGAGCCTGGGGGTCTGGAAGTGGGGTTGGGGTCAGAGGTGACCCTCCCTCAGTATCCCTTGCTGGCCAGAGGCTTGCAGGAGAGCCTATTGACTGGTGGCAGGCACAGAAACTCTGGGGGGAGAAAGAGAGCTAGGGGTTAACAAGAAAATGCAGGGAGGTCAAGAGAAAAAAAAAAAAAACCCACAAGGATATCCTGGCTACCTACGTAGAAGGTGGAGTCTGGGGCCTGGGTGTCTGGAAGTGGGGTTGGGGTGAGAGGTGACCCTCCCTCAGTATCCCTTGCTGGCCAGAGTCTTGCAGGAGAGCCTATTGCCTGCTGGCAGGTACGGAAATTCTGGGGGGAGAAGGAGAGCTAGGTGATAACAAGAGAATGCAGGGTGTTCAAGAGAAAAAAAAAAAAAAACCGCCTCAAGGAGATCCTGGCTACCTACCTAGAAGGTGGTGTCTGGGGCCTGGGGGTGTGGAAGTGGGGTTGGTGTCAGAGGTGACACTCCCTCAATATCCCTTGCTGGCCAGAGGCTTGCAGGAGGGCCTATTGCCTGCTAGCAGGAATGGAAAGTATGGGGGGAGAAGGAGAGCTAGGTGTTAACAAGAGAATGCAGGGGGTTCAAGAGAAAAAAGCAATACGGCCTCATGGAGATCCTGGCTACCTACCTAGAAGGTGGAGTCTGGGACCTGGGGGTCTGGAAGTGGGGTTGGGGTCGGAGGTGACCCTCCCTCAGTATCCCTTGCTGGCCAGAGGCTTGCAGGAGAGCCTATTGCCTGCTGGCAGGCACGGAATGTCTGGGGGGAGAATGAGAGCTAGGTGTTAAGAAGACAATGCAGGGCGTTCAAGAGTAAAAAAAAAAAACGCCTCAAGGAGATCCTGGCTACCTAACTAGAAGGTGGAGTCTGGGTCTGGGGGTCTTGAAGTGGGGTTGGGGTCAGAGGTGACCCTCCCTCAGTATCCCGTGCTGGACAGAAGCTTGCAGGAGAGCCTATGGCCTGCTGGCAGGCACGGAAAGTATGGGGGGAGAAGGAAAGCTAGGTGTTAACAAGAGAATGCAGGGCGTTCAAGAGAAAATAAAAAAAAACATCTCAAGGAGATACTGGCTACCTACCTAGAAGGTGGAGTCTGGGGCCTGGGGGTCTGGAAGTGGGGTGGGGGTCAGAGGTGACCCTCCCTCAGTATCCCTTGCTGGCCAGAGGCTTGCAGGACACGCTATTGCCTGCTGGCAGGCACGGAAATTCTGGGGGGAAGAAGGAGAGCTAGGTGTTAACAAGAGAATGCAGGGGATTCAAGAGAAAAAAAAAAAAAAAAAACATCTCAAGGAGATACTGGCTACCTACCTAGAAGGTGGAGTCTGGGGCCTGGGGGTCTGGAAGTGGGGTCGTGGTCAGAGGTGACCCTCCCTCAGTATCCCTTGCTGGCCAGAGGCTTGCAGGAGAGCCTATTGTCTGTTGGCAGGCACGGATATTCTGGGGGGAGAAGGAAAGCTAGGTGTTAACAAGAGAATACAGGGGGTTCAAGACAAAAATAAAACCGCCTCAAGAAGATCCTGGCTACCTACCTAGAAGGTGGAGTCTGTGTCGTGGAGGACTGGAAGTGGGGTTGGGGTGGGAGGTGACCCTCCCTCAGTATCCCTTGCTGGACAGAGGCTTGCAGGAGAGCCTATTGCCTGCTGGCTGGCACGGAAAATCTGGGGGGAGAGGAAAGCTAGGTGTTAAGAAGAGAATGCAGGGGGTTCAAGAAAAAAAAAAAAACCGCCTCAAGGAGATCCTGCCAACCTACCTAGAAGGTGGAGTCTGGGGCCTGGGGGTCTGGAAGTGGGGTTGGGGTCAGAGGTGACACTCCCTCAGAATCCCTTGCTGGCCAGAGGCTTGCAGGAGAGCCTATTGTCTGCTGGCAGGCACGGAAAATCTGGGGGAGAAAGGAGAGGTAGGTGTTAACAAGGGAATGCAGGGGGTTCAAGAGAAAAAAAAAACACCTCAAGGATATCCTGTTTACCTACCTAGAAGGTGGAGTCTGGGGCCTGGGGGTCTAGAAGTGGGGTTGGGATCAGAGGTGACCCTCCTTCAGTATCCCTTGCTGGCCAGAGGCTTACTCGAGAGCCTATTGCCTGCTGGCTGTCACGGAAAGTCTGGGGGGAGAAGGAGAGCTAGGTGTTAACAAGAGAATGCAGGGGGTTCAAGAGAAAAAATAAACCGCCTCAAAGAGATCCTGGCTACCTACCTAGAAAGTGGAGTCTGGGGACTGGGGGTCTGGAAGTGGGGTTGGGGTCAGAGGTGACCCTCCCTCAGTATCCCGTGCTGGCCAGAGGCTTGCAGGAGAGCCTAGTGCCTGCTGGAAGGCACGGAAAATCTGGGGGGAGAAGGAGAGCTAGGTGTTAACAATAGAATGCAAGGAGTTCAAGAGAAAAAAAGAAAACCGCCTCAAGGAGATCCTGTCTACCTACTTAGAAGGTGAATTCTTGGGCCTCGGTGTCTGGAAGTGGGGTTGCGGTCAATGGTGACCCTCCCTCCGTATCTGTTGCTGGCCAGAGGCTTGCAGGAGAGCCTGTTGCCTGCTGGCAGACACGGAAAATCTAGAAGGTGGAGTCTGGGGCTTGGGGTTCTGGAAGTGGGGTTGGGGTCAGAGGTGACCCTCCCTCAGTATCCCTTGCTGGCCAGAGGCTTGCAGGAGAGCCTATTGCCTCCTGGCATTCACGGAAAGTCTGGGGGGAGAAGGAGACCTAGGTGTTAACAAGAGAATGCAGGGGGTTCAAGAGAAAAAAAAAATGCCTCAAGGAGATCCTGGCTACCTACCTAGAAGGTGGAGTCTGGGGCCTGGGGGTCTGGAAGTGGGGTTGGTGTCAGAGGTGTCCCTCCCTCAGTTTCCCTGGCTGGCCAGAGGCTTGCAGTAGAGCCTATTGCCTGCTGGCAGGAACGGAAAGTCTAGAAGGTGGAGTCTGGGGCCTGGGGGTCTGGAAGTGGGGTTGGGATCAGAGGTGACCCTCATTCAGTATCCCTTGCTGGCCAGAGGCTTGCACGAGAGCCTATTGTCTGCTGGCAGGCACGGAAATTCTGGGGGGAGAAGGAGAGCTAGTTGTTAACAAGAGAATGCAGGGGGTTCAAGAAAAAAAAAAAAACACCTCAAGGAGATCCTGGCTACATACCTAGAAGGTGCAGTCTGGGGCCTGGGGGTCTGGAAGTGGGGTTGGGGTCAGAGGTGACCCTCCCTCAGTATCCCTTGCTCTCCAGAGGTTTGCAGGAGAGCCTATTGCCTGCTGGTAGGCACGGAAAGTCTAGAATTGTACTCTGGGTCCTGTGGGTCTGGAAGTGGGTTTGCGGTCAGAGGTGACCTTCTCTCAGTATCCCTTGCTGGCCAGAGGCTTGCCGTAGAGCCTATTGCCTGCTGGCAGGCACGGAGTCTGGGAGGAGAAGGAGAGCTAGGTGTTACTAAGAGAATGCAGGGGGTTCAAGAGAAAAATAAAATAAAACCGCCTAAGGAGATCCTGGCTACCTACCTAGAAGGTGGAGTCTGGGGACTGGGGGTCTGGAATGGGGTTGGGGTCAGAGGTGACCCTCCCTCAGTTTCCCTGGCTGGCCAGAGGCTTGCAGGAGAGCCTATTGCCTGCTGGCAGGCACGGAAAGTCTAGAAGGCGGAGTTTGTGCCTGGGGGTCTGGAAGTGGGGTTGGGGTCAGAGGTGACCATCCCTCAGTATCCCTTGCTAACCAGAGGCTTGCAGGAGAGCCTATTGCCTGCTGGCAGTCACGGAAAATCTAGAGGGAGAATGAGAGCTAGGTGCTAACAAGAGATTGCAGGGGGTTCAAGAGAAAATAAAAATCGCCTTAAGGAGATCTTGGCTACCTACCTAGAAAGTGGAGTCTGGGGCCTGGGGTTCTGGAACTGAGGTTGTGGTCAGAAGTGACCCTGCCTCAGTATCCCTTGCTGGCCAGAGGCTTGCAGGAGAGCCAATGCCTGCTGGCAGGCACGGAAAGTTTAGGGGGAGAAGGAGAGCTAGGTGTTAAGAAGAGAATGCAGGGGGTTCAAGAAAAAAAAAAAAAAAACCGCATCAAGGAGATCCTGGCTACCTACCTATAAGATGGAGTCTGGTGCCTGGGGGTCTGGAGGTGGGCTTGGGGTCTGAGATGACCCTCCCTCAGTATCCCTTGCGGGCCACAGGCTTGCAGTAGAGCCTATTGTTTGCTGGCAGGCACGGATTGTCTAGAAGGTGGAGTGTGGGCCTGGGGGTCTGGAAGTGGGGTTGGGATCAGAGGTGACCATCCCTCAGTATCCCTTGCTAACCAGAGGCTTGCAGGAGAGCCTATTGCCTGCTGGCAGGCACCGAAAGTCTGGGGGGAGAAGGAGATCTAGGTGTTAACAAGAAAATGCAGGGGGTTCAAGATAATAAAAAAAAAACCACCTCAAGGAGATCCTGGCTACCTACCTAGAAGGTGGAGTCTGGGGCCTGGGGGTCTGGAAGTGGGGTTGGGATCAGAGGTGACACTCCTTCAGTATCCCTTGCTGGCCAGAGGCTTACTCGAGAGCCTATTGCCTGCTGGCAGTCACGGAAAGTCTGGGGGGAGAAGGAGAGCTAGGTGTTAACAAGAGAATGCAGGGGATTCAAGAGAAAAAAAAAAACGTCTCAAGGAGATACTGGCTACCTACCTAGAAGGTGGAGTCTGGGGCCTGGGGGTCTGGAAGTGGGGTCGTGGTCAGAGGTGACCCTCCCTCAGTATCACTTGCTGGCCAAAGGCTTGCAGGAGAGCCTATTGCCTGCTGGCAGGCATGGAAATTCTGGGGTGAGAAGGAGAGCTAGGTGTTAACAAGAGAATTCAGGGGGTTCAAGAGAAAAAAAAAACTGCCTCAAGGAGATCCTGGCTAACTACCTAGAATGTGGAGTCTGGAGCCTCGGGTTCTGTAACATGGGTCGGTGTCAGTGGTGACCCTCCCTCAGTATCTCTTGCTGGCCAGAGGCTTGCAGGAGAGCCTATTGTCTGCTGGCAGGCACGGAAAATCTGGGGGAGAAAGGAGAGCTAGATGTTAACAAGGGAATGCAGGGGGTTCAAGAGAAAAAAAAAAACGCCTCAAGGATATCCTGTTTACCTACCTAGAAGGTGGAGTCTGGGACCTGGGGTTCTGGAAGTGGGGTTGGGATCAGAGGTGACCCTCCTTCAGTATCCGTTGCTGGCCAGAGGCTTACTCGAGAGCCTATTGCCTGCTGGCAGTCACGGAAAGTCTTGGGGGAGAAGGAGAGCTAGGTGTTAACAAGAGAATGCAGGGGGTTCAAAAGAAAAAAAAAACCGCCTCAAGGAGATCCTGGCTACCTACATAGAACGTGGAGTCTGGGGACTGGGTGTCTGGAAGTGGGGTTGGGGTCAGAGGTGACCCTCCCTCAGTATCCCGTGCTGGCCAGAAGCTTGCAGGAGAGCCTAGTGCCTGCTGGAAGGCACGGAAAATCTGGGGGGAGAAGGAGAGCTAGGTGTTAACAAGAGAATGCAGGGGGTTCAAGAGAAAAAAAAAAAAAACTCCTCTAGGAGATCCTGGCTACCTACCTAGAAGGTGGAGTCTGGGGCCTGGGGGTCTGGAAGTGGGGTTGGTGTCAGAGGTGACCCTCCCTCAGTTTCCCTGGCTGGCCAGAGACTTGCAGGATAGCCTATAGCCTGCTGGCAGGCACGGAAAGTCTAGAAGGTGGAGTGTGGTCCTGGGGGTCTGGAAGTGGGGTTGGGGTCAGAGGTGACCATCCCTCAGTATCCCTTGCTAACCAGAGGCTTGCAGGAGAGCCTATTGCCTGCTGGCAGTAACAGAAAATCTAGGGAGAGAAGGAGAGCTAGGTGCTAACAAGAGAATGCAGGGGTTTCAAGAGAAAATAAAAACCGCCTTAAGGAGATCCTGGCTACCTACCTAGAAAGTGGAGTCTGGGACCTTTGGTTCGGGAACTGAGGTTGTGGTCAGAGGTGACCCTCCCTCAGTATCCCTTGCTGGCCAGAGGCTTGCAGGAGAGCCTATTGCCTGCTGGCAGGCACGGAAAGTTTAGGGGGAGAAGGAGAGCTAGGTGTTAACAAGAGAATGCAGGGGGTTCAAGAGAAAAAAAAAAAACCCTCAAGGAGATCCTGGCTACCTACCTATAAGATGGAGTCTGGTGCCTGGGGGTCTGGAGGTGGGGTTGGGGTCTGAGATGACCCTCCCTCAGTATCCCTTGCGGGCCACAGGCTTGCAGTAGAGCCTATTGTTTGCTGGCAGGCTCAGAAATTCTTGAAGGTGGAGTCTGGGGCCTGGGGGTCTGGAAGTGGTGTAGGGGTCAGAGGTGACCCTCCCTCAGTATCCCTTGCTAGACAGAGGCTTGCAGGAGAGCTTGTTGCCTGCTGGCAGGCACGGAAAATCTGGGGGGAGAAGGAAAGCTAGGTGTTAACAAGAGAATGCAGGGGGTTCAAGAGAAAAAAAAAAAACCGCCTCAAGGAGATCCTGGCTACGTACTTAGAAGGTGCCGTCTGGGGTCAGGGGGTCAAGAAGTGGGGTTGGGGTCAGAGGTGACCCTCCCTCAGTACCCCTTGCGGGCCAGAGACTTGCAGGAGAGCCTTTTTCATGCTGGCAGGCACGGAAAGTCTAGAAGGTGGAGTCTGGGGCCTGGGGGTCTGGAAGTGGGGTTGGGGTCAGAGGTTACACTCCCTCAGCATCCCTTGCTGGCCAGAGGCCTGCAGGAGAGCCTATTGCCTGCTGGCAGGAACGGAAAGTCTAGAAGGTGGAGTCTGGGGCCTGGGGGTCTGGAAGTGGGGTTGGGGTCAGAGGTGACACTGCCTCAGTATCCCTTGCTGGCTAGAGGCTTGCAGGAGAGCCTATTGCCTGCTGGCAGGCACGGAAAGTCTGGGGGGAGAAGGAGACCTAGGTGTTAACAGGAGAATGCAGGGGGTTCAAGAGAAAAAAACAAAACCCCTCAAGGATATCCTGGCTACCAACCTAGAAGGTGAAGTCTGGGGCCTGGGGGTCTGGAAGTGGGGTTGGGGTCAGAGGTGACCCTCCCTTAGTATCGCTTGCTGGCCAGAGGCTTGCAGGAGAGCCTATTGCCTGCTGGCAGGCACGGAAAGTCTGGGGGGAGAAGGAGAGCTAGGTGTTAACAAGAGAATGCAGGGGGTTCAAGAGAAAAAAAAAAACCCTCAAGGAGATCCTGGCTACCTACCTATAAGATGGAGTCTGGTGCCTGGGGGTCTGGAGGTGGGCTTGGGGTCTGAGATGACCCTCCCTCAGTATCCCTTGCGGGCCACATGCTTGCAGTAGAGCCTATTGTCTGCTGGCAGGCACGGAAATTCTTGAAGGTGGAGTCTGGGGCCTGGGGGTCTGGAAGTGGTGTAGGGCTCAGAGGTGACCCTCCCTCAGTATCCCTTGCTGGACAGAGGCTTGCAGGAGAGCCTATTGCCTGCTGGCAGTTACGGAAAGTCTACAAGGTGGAGTCTGGGGCCTGGGGGTCTGGAAGTGGGGTTGGGGTCAGAGGTGACCCTCCCTCAGTATCCCTTGCTGGCCAGAGGCTTGCAGGAGAGCCTATTGCGTGCTGGCAGGCATGGAAAGTCTGGGGGGAGAAGGAGAGCTAGGTGTTAACAGGAGAATGCAGGGGGTTCAAGAGAAAAAAACAAAACCCCTCAAGGATATCCTGGCTACCAACCTAGAAGGTGTAGTCTGGGGCCTGGGGGTCTGGAAGTGGGGTTGGGGTCAGAGGTGACCCTCCCTTAGCATTGCTTGCTGGCCAGAGGCTTGCAGGAGAGCCTATTGCCTGCTGGCAGGCACGGAAAGTCTGGGGGTAGAAGGAGATCTAGGTGTTCACAAGAGAATGCAGGGTGTTCAAGAGAAAAAAAAATTGCCTCAACGAAATCCTGGCTACCTACCTAGAAGGTGGAGTCTGGGGCCTGGGGGTCTGGAAGTGTGGTTGGTGTCAGAGGTGGCCCTCCCTCAGTATGCCTTGCTGGCCAGAGGCTTGCAGGAGGGCCTATTGCCTGTTGGCAGGCACGGATATTCTGGGGGGAGAAGGAGAGCTAGGTGTTAACAAGAGAATGCAGGGAGTTCAAGAGAAAAAAAAAAAACGCCTCAAGGAGATACTGGCTACCTACCTAGAAGGTGGAGTCTTGGGCCTGGTGGTCTGGAAGTGGGGTTGGTGTCAGAGGTGAAACTCCCTCAGTATCCCTTGCTGGCAAGAGGCTTGCTGGAGGCCCTATTGCCTGCTAGCAGGCATGGAAAATCTGGGGGGAGAAGGAGAGCTAGGTGTTAACAGGAGAATGCAGGGGGTTCAAGAGAAAAAAAAAAAAAAAACGGCCTCAAGGAGATCCTGGCTACCTACCTAGAAGATGGAGTCTGGGGCCTGGGGGTCTGGAAGTGGGGTTGGGGTCGGAGGTGACCCTCCCTCAGTATCCCTTGCTGGCCAGAGGCTTGCAGGAGAGCCTATTGCCTGCTGGCAGGCACGGAATGACTGGGGGGATAAGGAGAGCTAGGTGTTAAGAAGACAATGCAGGGCGTTCAAGAGTAAAAAAAAAAAACGCCTCAAGGAGATCTTGGCTACCTACATAGAAGGTGGAGTCTGGGTCTGGGGGTCTTGTAGTGGGGTTGGGGTCAGATGTGACCCTCCCTCAGTATCCCGTGCTGGACAGAAGCTTGCAGGAGAGCCTATTGTCTGCTGGCAGGCACGGAAAATCTGGGGGGAGGAGGAGAGCTAGGTGTTAACAAGAGAATACAGGGGGTTTAAGAGAAAAATAAAACCGCCTCAAGAAGATCCTGGCTACCTACCTAGAAGGTGGAGTCTGGGGCCTGGGGGTTGGAAAGTGGGGTTTGGGTCAGAGGTGACCCTCCCTCAGTATCCCTTGTTGGCCAAAGACTTGCAGGAGAGCCTATTGCCTGCTGGCAGGCACCGAAAATCTGGGGGGAAAAGGAGAGCTAGGTGTTAACAAGAAAATGCAGGGGGTTCAAGAAAATAAAAAAAAAAACCGCCTCAAGGAGATCCTGGCTACCTACCTAGAAGGTGGAGTCTGTGGCCTGGGGGTCTGGAAGTGGGGTTGGGGTCAGAGGTGACACTCCCTCAGTATCTCTTGCTGGCCACAGGCTTGCAGGAGAGCCTATTGTCTGCTGGCAGGCACGGAAAAGCTGGGGGAGAAAGGAGAGCTAGGTGTTAACAAGGGAATGCAGGGGGTTCAAGAGAAAAAAAAAAAACGCCTCAAGGATATCCTGTTTACCTACCTAGAAAGTGGAGTCTGGGGCCTGGGGGTCTGGAAGTGGGGTTGGGATGAGAGGTGACCCTCCTTCAGTATCCCTTGCTGTCCAGAGGCTTACTCGAGAGCGTATTGCCTGCAGGCAGTCACGGAAAGTCTGGGGGGAGAAGGAGAGCTAGGTGTTAACAAGAGAATGCAGGGGGTTCAAGAGAAAAAAACCGACTCAAGGAGATCCTCGCTACCTACCTAGAAAGTGGAGTCTGGGGACTGGGGGCCTGGAAGAGGGGTTCGGGTCAGAGGTGACACTCCCTCAGTATCCCGTGCTGGCCAGAGGATTGCAGGAGAGCCTAGTGCCTGCTGGAAGGCACGGAAATTCTGGGGGGAGAAGGAGAGCTAGGTGTTAACAAGAGAATGCAAGGGGTTCAAGAGAAAAAAAAAACCGCCCCAAGGAGATCCTGTCTACCTACTTAGAAGGTGAAGTCTTGGGCCTCGGGGCCTGGAAGTGGGGTTGTGGTCAAATGTGACCCTCCCTCCGTATCCGTTGCTGGTCAGAGGCTTTCAGGAGAGCCTGTTGCCTGCTGGCAGACACGGAAAGTCTAGAAGGTGGAGTCTGGGGCCTGGGGTTCTGGAAGTGGAGTTGGGGTCAGAGGTGACCCTCCCTCAGTATCCTGTGCTGGCCAGAGGCTTGCAGGAGAGCCTAGTGCCTGCTGGCAGGCACAGATAGTCTGGGGGGAGAAGGAGAGCTAGGTGTTAACAAGAGAATGCAGGGGGTTCCAGAGAAAAAAAAATAACCGCCTCAAGGAGATCCTGGCTACCTACCTAGAAGGTGGAGTCTGGAGCCTGGGTGTCTGCAAGTGGGGTTGAAGTCAGAGGTGACCCCCCCTCAGTATCCCTGGCTGGGTAGAGGCTTTCAGGAGAGCCTATTGCCTGCTGTCAGGCATGGAAAGTCTCGGGGGAGAAGGAGAGCTAGGTGTTAACAACAGAATGCAGGGGGTTCAAGAGAAATAAAGAAAAAAACTGCCTCAAGGTGATCTTGGCTACCTACCCAGAAGGTGCAGTCTTGGGCTTGGGGGTCTGGAAGTGGGGTTTGGGTCAGAGGTGACCCTTCCTCAGTATCCCTTGCTGGACAGAGGCTTGCAGGAGAGCCTATTTCCTGCTGGCAGGCTCGGAAAGTCTCGGGGGAGAAGGAGAGCTAGGTGTTAACAACAGAATGCAGGGGGTTCAAGAGAATAAAAAAACCGTCTCAAGGAGATCCTGGGTACCAACCTAGAAGGTGGAGTCTGTGGCCTAGAGGTCTGGAAGTGGGTTTGGGTCAGAGGTGACCCTCCCTCACTATCCCTTGCTGGCCAGAGGCTTGCAGGAGAGCCTATTGCCTGCTGGCAGGCACGGAAAGTCTGGGGGGAGAAGGAGATCTAGGTGTTAACAAGAGAATGCAGGGGGTTCAAGAGAAAAAAAAAAACCGCCTCAAGGAGATCCTGGCTACCTACCTAGAAGGTGGAGACTGGGGCCTGGGGGTCAGGAAGTGGGGTTGAGGTCACAGGTGACCCTCCCTCAGTATCCCTTCCTGGCCAGAGGCTTGCAAGAGAGCCTATTGCCTGCTGGCAGGCACGGAAACTCTGGGGGGAGAAGGAGAGCTAGGTGTTAACAAGAGAATGCAGGGGGTTCAAGAGAAAAAAAAAAAAAACGGCCTCAAGGAGGTCCTGTCTACCTACCCAGAAGGTGGAGTCTGGGGCTTGGGGGTTTGGAAGTGGGGTTGGGGTCGGAGTTGACCCTCCCTCAGTATCCCTTGCTGGCCAGAGGCTTGCAGGAGAGCGTATTGCCTGCCGGCAGGCACGTAATGTCTGGGGGGAGAAGGAGATCTAGGTGTTAAGAAGAGAATGCAGGGGGTTCAAGAGAAAAATAAAGTAAAACCGCCTCAAAGAGATCCTGGCTACCTACCTAGAAGGTGGAGTCTGGGGACTGGGGGTCTGGAATGGGGTTGGGGTCAGAGGTGACCCTCCCTCAGTATCCCTTGCTGGCCAAAGGCTTGCAGTAGTGCCTATTGCCTGCTGGCAGGCACGGAAATTCTGGGGGGAGAAGGAGACCTAGGTGTTAACAAGAGAATGCAGGGGGTTCAAGAGAAAAAAAAACAACGCCTCAAGGAGATCCTGTCTACCTACTTAGAAGGTGGAGTCTGGGGCCTGGGCATCGGAAAGTGGGGTTGGGGTCAGAGGTGACCCTCACTCAGTATCCCTTCCTGGCCAGAGGCTTGCAGGAGAGCCTATTGCCTGCTGGCAGGCACGGAAATTCTGGGGGGAAGAAGGAGAGCTAGGTGTTAACAAGAGAATGCAGGGGATTCAAGAGAAAAAAAAAAAAAAGTCTCAAGGAGATACTGGCTACCTACCTAGAAGGTGGAGTCTGGGGCCAGGGGGTCTGGAAGTGGGGTCGTGGTCAGAGGTGACCCTCCCTCAGTATCCCTTGCTGGCCAAAGGCTTGCAGGAGAGCCTATTGCCTGCTGGCAGGCATGGAAATTCTGGGGTGAGAAGGAGAGCTAGGTGTTAACAAGAGAATTCAGGGGGTTCAAGAGAAAAAAAAAACTGCCTCAAGGAGATCATGGCTAACTACCTAGAATGTGGAGTCTGGGGCCTCGGGTTCTGTAACATGGGTCGGTGTCAGTGGTGACCCTCACTCAGTATCCCTTGCTGGCCAGAGGCTTGCAGGAGAGCCTATTGTCTGCTGGCAGGCACAGAAAATCTTTGCGAGAAAGGAGAGCTAGGTGTTAACAAGGGAATGCAGGGGGTTCAAGAGAAAAAAAAAACCGCCTCAAGGATATCCTCTTTACCTACCTAGAAGGTGGAGTCTGAGGCCTGGGGTTCTGGAAGTGGGGTTGGGATCAGAGGTGACCCTCCTTCAGTATCCCTTGCTGGCCAGAGTCTTGCTCGAGAGCCTATTGCCTGCTGGTAGTCACGGAAAGTCTGGGGGGAGAAGGAGAGCTAGGTGTTAACAAGAGAATGCAGGGGGTTCAAGAGAAAATAAAAAACCGCCTCATGGAGATCCTGGCTACCTACCTAGAAAGTGAAGTCTGGGAACTGGTGGTCTGGAAGTGGGGTTGGGGTCAGAGGTGACACTCCTTCAGTATCCCATGGTGGCCAGAGGCTTGCCGGAAAGCCTATTGCCTGCTGGAAGGCACGGAAAATCTGGGGGGAGATGGAGAGCTAGGTGTTAAGAAGAGAATGCAAGGGGTTCAAGAGAAAAAATTAAAAACCGCCTCACGGAGATCCTGTCTAACTACTTAGAAGGTGAAGTCTCGGGCCTCGGGGTCTGGAAGTGGGGTTGGGGTCAAAGGTGACCCTCCCTCCGTATCCGTTGCTGGCCAGAGGCTTGCAGGAGAGCCTGTTGCCTGCTGGCAGACACGGAAAGTCTAGAAGGTGGAGTCTGGGGCCTGGGGTTCGGGAAGTGGGGTTGGGGTCAGAGGGGACACTCCCTCAGTATCCCATGCTGGCACGAGGCTTGCAGGAGAGCCTATTGCCTGCTGACAGGCACGGAAAATCTGGGGGGAGATTGAGAGCTAGGTGTTAAAAAGAAAACGCAGAGGGTTAAAGAGAAAAAAAAAAAAAAAAAAAAAAAAAAAAAACGCCTCAAGGAGATCCTGGCTACCTAAATAGATGGTGGAGTCTGGGGCCTGGGGGTCTGGCAGTGGATTTGGGGTCAGAGGTGACCCTCCCTTAGTATCGCTTGCTGGCCAGAGGCTTGCAGGAGAGCCTATTGCCTGCTGGCAGGCACGGAAAGTCTGGGGGGAGAAGGAGAGCTAGGTGTTCACAAGAGAATGCAGGGGGTTCAAGAAAATAAAAAAAAAAAAACCGCCTCAAGGAGATCCTGGCTACCTACCTAGAAGGTGGAGTCTGGGGCCTGGTGTTCTGGAAGTGGGGTTGGGGTCAGAGGTGACCCTCCCTCAGTATCCCTTGCTGGGCAGAGGATTTCAGGAGAGCCTATTTTCTGCTGGCAGGCACGGAAAGTCTGGGGGAGAAAGGAGAGCTAGGTGTTAACAAGAGAATGCAGGGGGTTCAAGAGAAAAAAACAACCGCCTCAAGGAGATCCGGTTTACCTACCTAGAAGGTGGAGTTTGGGGCCTGGGGGTCTGGAAGTGGGGTTGGGATCAGAGGTGACCCTCATTCAGTATCCCTTGCTGGCCAGAGGCTTGCACGAGAGCCTATTGTCTGCTGGCAGGCACGGAAATTCTGGGGGGAGAAGGAGAGCTAGGTGTTAACAAGAGAATGCAGGGGGTTCAAGAAAAAAAAAAAAACACCTCAAGGAGATCCTGGCTACATACCTAGAAGGTGCAGTCTGGGGCATGGGGGTCTGGAAGTGGGGTTGGGGTCAGAGGTGACCCTCCCTCAGTATCCCTTGCTCTCCAGAGGTTTGCAGGAGAGCCTATTGCCTGCTGGTAGGCACGGAAAGTCTAGAATTGGAGTCTGGGTCCTGTGGGTCTGGAAGTGGGTTTGCGGTCAGAGGTGACCCTCTCTCAGTATCCCTTGCTGGCCAGAGGCTTGCAGTAGAGCCTATTGCCTGCTGGCAGGCACGGAGTCTGGGAGGAGAAGGAGAGCTAGGTGTTACTAAGAGAATGCCGGGGGTTCAAGAAAAAAATAAAATAAAACCGTCTCAAGGAGATCCTGGCTACCTACCTAGAAGGTGGAGTCTGGGGACTGGGGGTCTGGAATGCGGTTGGGGTCAGAGGTGACCCTCCCTCAGTATCCCTTGCTGGCCAAAGGCTTGCAGGAGTGCCTATTGCCTGCTGGCAGGCACGGAAATTCTGGGGGGAGAAGGAGACCTAGGTGTTAACAAGAGAATACAGGGGGTTCAAGAGAAAAAAAAACAACGCCTCAAGGAGATCCTGTCTACCTACTTAGAAGGTTGATTCTGGGGCCTGGGGGTCGGAAAGTGGGGTTGGGGTCAGAGGTGACCCTCACTCTGTATTCCTTCCTGGCCAGAGGCTTGCAGGAGAGCCTATTGCCTGCTGGCAGGCACGGAAATTCTGGGGGGAAGAAGGAGAGCTAGGTGTTAACAAGAGAATGCAGGGGATTCAAGAGAAAAAAAAAAACGTCTCAGGGAGATACTGGCTACCTACCTGGAAGGTGGAGTCTGGGGCCTGGGGGTCTGGAAGTGGGGTTGTGGTCAAAGGTGACCCTCCCTCAGTATCCCTTGCTGGCCAAAGGCTTGCAGGAGAGCCTATTGCCTGCTGGCAGGCATGGAAATTCTGGGGTGAGAAGGAGAGCTAGGTGTTAACAAGAGAATTCAGGGGGTTCAAGAGAAAAAAAAAAACTGCCTCAAGGAGATCCTGGCTAACTACCTAGAATGTGGATTCTGGGGCCTCGGGTTCTGTAACATGGGTCGGTGTCAGTGGTGACCCTCCCTCAGTATCCCTTGCTGGCCAGAGGCTTGCAGGAGAGCCTATTGTCTGCTGGCAGGCACGGAAAATCTGGGGGAGAAAGGAGAGCTAGGTGTTAACAAGGGAATGCAGGGGGTTCAAGAGAAAAAAAAAAAACCGCCTCAAGGATATCCTGTTTACCTACCTAGAAAGTGGAGTCTGGGACCTGGGGTTCTGGAAGTGGGGTTGGGATCAGAGGTGACCCTCCTTCAGTATCCGTTGCTGGCCAGAGGCTTACTCGAGAGCCTATTGCCTGCTGGCAGTCATGGAAAGTCTGGGGGGAGAAGGAGAGCTAGGTGTTAACAAGAGAATGCAGGGGGTTCAAGAGAAAAAAAAAAACCGCCTCAAGGAGATCCTGGTTACCTACCTAGAACGTGGAGTCTGGGGACTGGGTGTCTGGAAGTGGGGTAGGGGTCAGAGGTGACCCTCCCTCAGTATCCCGTGCTGGCCAGAAGCTTGCAGGAGAGCCTAGTGCCTGCTGGAAGGCACGGAAAATCTGGGGGGAGAAGGAGAGCTAGGTGTTAACAAGAGAATGCAAGGGGTTCAAGAGAAAAAAAAAAAAACGCCTCAAGGAGATCCTGTCTACCTACTTAGAAGGTGAAGTCTTGGGCCTCGGGGTCTGGAAGTGGGGTTGGGGTCAAAGGTGACCCTCCCTCCGTATCCGTTGCTGGCCAGTGGCTTGCAGGAGAGCCTGTTGCCTGCTGGCAGACACGGAAAGTCTAGAAGGTGGAGTCTGGGGCCTGGGGTTCTGGAAGTGGGGTTGGGGTCAGAGGTGACCCTCCCTCAGTATCCCTTGCTGGCCAGAGGCTTGCAGGAGAGCCTATTGCCTTCTGGCCGGCACGGAAAGTCTGGGGGGAGAAGGAGAGCTAGGTGTTAACAAGAGAATGCAGGGGGTTCAAGAGAAAAAAAAAAAAAAAAAAACGCCTCTAGGAGATCCTGGCTACCTACCTAGAAGGTGGAGTCTGGGGCCTGGGGATCTGGAAGTAGGGTTTGTGTCAGAGGTGACCATCCCTCAGTTTCCCTGGCTGGCCAGAGGCTTGCAGGATAGCCTATTGCCTGCTGGCAGGCACGGAAAGTCTAGAAGGTGGAGTGTGGTCCTGGGTGTCTGGAAGTGGGGTTGGGGTCAGAGGTGACCATCCCTCAGTATCCCTTGCTAACCAGAGGCTTGGAGGAGAGCCTATTGCCTGCTGGCAGTAACAGAAAATCTAGGGGGAGGAGGAGAGCTAGGTGCTAACAAGAGAATGCAGGGGTTTCAAGAGAAAATAAAAACCGCCTTAAGGAGATCCTGGCTACATACCTAGAAAGTGGAGTCTGGGGACTGGGGGTCTGAAAGTGGGGTTGGGGACAGAGATGACCCTCGCTCAGTATCCTTTGCTGGCCAGAGGCTTGCAGGAGAGCCTATTGCCTGCTGGCAGGCACGGAATGTTTAGGGGGAGAAGGAGAGCTAGGTGTTAACAAGAGAATGCAGGGGGTTCAAGAGAAAAAAAAAACCCCTCAAGGAGATCCTGGCTACCTACCTATAAGATGGAGTCTGGTGCCTGGGGGTCTGGAGGTGGGGTTGGGGTCTGAGATGACCCTCCCTCAGTATCCCTTGCAGGCCACAGGCTTGCAGTAGAGCCTATTGTCTGCTGGCAGGCACGAAAATTCTTGAAGGTGGAGTCTGGGGCCTGGGGGTCTGGAAGTGGTGTAGGGGTCAGAGGTGACCCTCCCTCAGTATCCCTTGCTGGACAGAGGCTTGCAGGAGAGCCTGTTGCCTGCTGGCAGGCACGGAAAATCTGGTGGGAGAAGGAAAGCTAGGTGTTAACAAGAGAATGCAGGGTGTTCAAGAGAAAAAAAAAAAGAACCACCTCAAGGAGATCCTGGCTACGTACTTAGAAGGTGCCGTCTGGGGTCAGGGGGTCAAGAAGTGGGGTTGGGGTCAGAGGTGACCCTCTCTCAGTACCCCTTGCGGGCCAGAGACTTGCAGGAGAGCCTTTTGGCTGCTGGCAGGCACGGAAATTCTACAAGGTGGAGTCTGGGGCCTGGGGGTCTGGAAGTGGGGTTGGGGTCAGAGGTTACACTCCCTCAGTATTCCTTGCTGGCCAGAGTCTTGCAGGAGAGCCTATTGCCTGCTGGCAGTTACGGAAAGTCTAGAAGGTGGAGTCTGGGGCCTGGGGGTCTGGAAGTGGGGTTGGGGTCAGAGGTGACCCTCCCTCAGTATTCCTTGCTGGCCAGAGGCTTGCAGGAGAGCCTATTGCCTGCTGGCAGGCACGGAAAGTCTGGGGGGAGAAGGAGAGCTAGGTGTTAACAGGGGAATGCAGGGGGTTCAAGAGAAAAAAACAAAACCCCTCAAGGATATCCTGGCTAACAACCTAGAAGGTGTAGTCTGGGGCCTAGGGGTCTGGAAGTGGGGTTGGGGTCAGAGGTGACCCTCCCTTAGTATCGCTTGCTGGCCAGAGGCTTGCAGGAGAGCCTATTGCCTGCTGGCAGGCACGGAAATTCTGGGGGGAGAAGGAGAGCTAGGTGTTCACAAGAGAATGCAGGGTGTTCAAGAGAAAAAAAAATCGCCTCAACGAAATCCTGGCTACCTACCTAGAAGGTGGAGTCTGGGGCCTCGGGGTCTGGAAGTGGGGTTGGGGTCAGAGGTGGCCCTCCCTCAGTATCCCTTGCTGGCCAGAGGCTTGCAGGAGGCCCTATAGCCTGGTAGCAGGCATGGAAAATCTGGGGGGAGAAGGAGAGCTAGGTGTTAACAAGAGAATGCAGGGGGTTCAAGAGAAAAAAAAAAAAAAAAACAGCCTCAAGGAGATCCTGGCTACCTACCTAGAAGATGGAGTCTGGGGCCTGGGGGTCTGGAATTGGGGTTGGGGTCGGAGGTGACCCTCCCTCAGTATCCCTTGCTGGCCAGAGGCTTGCAGGAGAGCCTATTGCCTGCTGGCAGGCACGGAATGTCTGGGGGGATAAGGAGAGCTAGGTGTTAAGAAGACAATGCAGGGCGTTCAAGAGTAAAAAAAAAAAAAAAAACGCCTCAAGGAGATCCTGGCTACCTACATAGAAGGTGGAGTCTGGGTCTGGGGGTCTTGAAGTGCGGTTGGGGTCAGATGTGACCCTCCCTCAGTATCCCGTGCTGGACAGAAGCTTGCAGGAGAGCCTATTGCCTGCTGGCAGGCACGGAAAGTATGCGGGGAGAAGGAAAGCTAGGTGTTAACAAGAGAATACAGGGGGTTCAAGACAAAAATAAAACCGCCTCAAGAAGATCCTGGCTACCTACCTAGAAGGTGGAGTCTGTGTCGTGGAGGACGGGAAGTGGGGTTTGGGTGAGAGGTGACCCTCCCTCAGTATCCCTTGTTGGCCAGAGGCTTGCAGGAGAGCCTATTGCCTGCTGGCTGGCACGGAAAATCTGGGGGGAGAAGGAAAGCTAGGTGTTAAGAAGAGAATGCAGGGGGTTCAAGAAAATAAAAAAAAAAACTGCCTCAAGGAGATCCTGCCTACCTACCTAGAAGGTGGAGTCTGGGACCAGGGGGTCTGGAAGTGGGGTTGGGGTCAGAGGTGACACTCCCTCAGTATCCCTTGCTGGCCAGAGGCTTGCAGGAGAGCCTATTGTCTGCTGGCAGGCACGGAAAATCTGGGGGAGAAAGGAGAGCTAGGTGTTAACAAGGGAATGCAGGGGGTTCAAGAGAAAAAAAAAAAAAAACCGCCTCAAGGATATTCTGTTTACGTACCTAGAAGGTGGAGGCTGGGGCCTCGGGGTCTGGAAGTGGGGTTGGGATGAGAGGTCACCCTCCTTCAGTATCCCTTGCTGGCCAGAGGCTTACTCGAGAGCCTATTGCCTGCAGGCAGTCAGGGAAAGTCTGGGGGAGAAGGAGAGCTAGGTGTTAACAAGAGAATGCAGGGGGATCAAGAGAAAAAAACCGCCTCAAGGAGATCCTGGCTACCTACCTAGAAAGTGGAGTCTGGGGACTGGGGGCCTGGAAGTGGGGTTGGGGTCAGAGGTGACACTCCCTCAGTATCCCGTGCTGGCCAGAGGCTTGCAGGAGAGCCTAGTGCCTGCTGGAAGGCACGGAAAATCTGGGGGGAGAAGGAGAGCTAGGTGTTAACGAGAGAATGCAAGGGGTTCAAGAAAAAAAAAAAAAACCGCCCCAAGGAGATCCTGTCTACCTACTTAGAAGGTGAAGTCTTGGGCCTCGGGGTCTGGAAGTGGGGTTGTGGTCAAAGGTGACCCTCCCTCCGTATCCGTTGCTGGTCAGAGGATTTCCGGAGAGCCTGTTCCCTGCTGGCAGACACGGAAAGTCTAGAAGGTGGAGTCTGGGACCTGGGGTTCTGGAAGTGGGGTTGGGGTCAGAGGTGACCCTCCCTCAGTATCCTGTGCTGGCAACAGGCTTGCAGGAGAGCCTAGTGCCTGCTGGCAGGCACAGATAGTCTGGGGGGAGAAGGAGAGCTAGGTGTTAACAAGAGAATGCAGGGGGTTCAAGGAAAAAAAAAAAATAACGACTCAAGGAGATCCTGGCTACCTACCTAGAAGGTGGAGTCTGGAGCCTGGGTGTCTGCAAGTGGGGTTGAGGTCAGAGGTGACCCCCCCTCAGTATCCCTGGCTGGGTAGAGGCTTGCAGGAGAGCCTATTGCCTGCTGTCAGGCACGGAAAGTCTGGGGGGGGAAGGATATCTGGCTGTTAACAACAGAATGCAGGGGCTTCAAGAGAAATAAAGAAAAAAACTGCCTCAAGGTGATCTTGGCTACCTACCCAGAAGGTGCAGTCTTGGGCCTGGGGGTCTGGAAGTGGGGTTGGGGTCAGAGGTGACCCTCCCTCAGTATCCCTTGCTGGCCAGAGGCTTGCAGGAGAGCCTATTGCCTGCTGGCAGGCACGGAAAGTCTGGGGGGAGAAGGAGAGCTAGGTGTTAACAAGAGAATGCAGGGGGTTAAAGAGAAAAAAAAAAAAAAACGACTCAAGGAGATCCTGGCTACCTACCTAGAAGGTGTAGTCTGGGTCTGGGGGTCTGGAAGTGGGGTTGGGGTCAGAGGTGACCCTCCCTCAGTATCCCTTGCTGGCCAGAGGCTTGCAGGAGAGCCTATTGCCTGTTGGCAGGCACGGAAACTCTGGGGGGAGGAGAGCTAGGTGTTAATAAGAGAATGCAGGGGGGTTCAAGAGAAAAAAAAAAAAAAAAAAACGACCTCAAGGAGATCCTGTCTACCTACCCAGAAGGTGGAGTCTGGGGGCCTGGGGGTCTGGACGTGGGGTTGGGGTCAGAGGTGACCCTCCCTCAGTATCCCTTGCTGGTCAGAGGCTTGCAGGAGAGCCTATTGCCTGTTGGCAGGCACGGATATTCTGGGGCGAGAAGGAGAGCTAGGTGTTAACAAGAAAATGCTGGGAGTTCAAGAGAAAAAAAAAAAAAACGCATCAAGGAGATCCTGGCTACCTACCTAGAAGGTGGAGTCTGGGGCCTGAGGGTCTGGAAGTGGGGGTTGGGGTCAGAGGTGACACTCCTTCAGTATCCCTTGCTGGCCAGAGGCTTGCAGGAGAGCCTACTGCCTGCTGGCAGCCACGGAAAGTCAGGGGGGAGAAGGAGACCTAGGTGTTAACAAGAGAATGCAGGGGGTTCAAGAGAAAAAAAAAAAAAACTCCTCAAGGAGATCCTGGCTACCTACCTAGAAGGTGTAGTCTGGGTCTGGGGGTCTTGAAGTGGGGTTGGGGTCAGAGGGGACCCTCCCTCAGTATTCCTTGCTGGACAGAAGCTTGCAGGAGAGCCTATTGCCTGCTAGCAGGCACGGAAATTATGGGGGGGAGAAGGAAAGCTAGGTGTTCACAAGAGAATGCAGGGGGTTCAAGAGCAAGAAAGAAAAAAACCGGCTCAAGGTGATCTTCTCTACTTACCTAGAAGGTGCAGTCTTGGGCCTGGGGGTCTGGAAGTGGGCTTGGGGTCAGAGGTGACCTTCCCTCAGTATCCCTTGTTGGACAGAGACTTGCAGGAGAGCCTGTTGCCTGCTGGGAGGCATGGAAAATCTGGGGGGAGAAGGAGAGCTAGGTGTTAACAAGAGAATGCAGGTTGTTCAAGAGAAAAAAGAAAAACCGCCTCAAGGAGATCCTGGCTACCTACCTAGAAGGTGGAGTCTGGGGCCTGGAGGTCTGGAAGTGGGGTTGGGGTCAGAGGTGACCCTCCCTCAGTATCCCGTGCTGGCCAGAGGCTTGCAGGAGAGCCTAGTGCCTGCTGGCAGGCACAGATAGTCTGGGGGGAGAAGGAGAGCTAGGTGTTATCAAGGGAATACAGGGGGTTCAAGAGAAAAATAAAACCGCCTTAACAAGATCCTGGCTACTTACCTAGAAGGTGGAGTCTGGGGCCTGGAGGTAGGGAAGTGGGGATGGGGTCAGAGGTGACCCTCCCTTACTATCCCTAGTTGGCCAGAGACTTGCAGGAGAGCCTATTGCCTGCTGGCAGGCACCGAAAGTCTGGGGGGGAGAAGGAGAGCTAGGTGTCAACAAGAGAATGGAAGGGGTTCAAGAAAATAAAAAAAAAAACCGCCTCAAGGAGATCCTGGCTACGTACCTGGAAGGTGAAGTCTGGGGCCTGGGGATCTGGAAGTGGGGTTGGGGTCAGAGGTGACCCTCCCTCAGTATCCCTTGCTGGCCAGAGGCTTTCAGGAGAGCCTATTGTCTGCTGGCAGGCACGGAAAATCTTTGCGAGAAAGGAGAGCTAGGTGTTAACAAGGGAATGCAGGGGGTTCAAGAGAAAAAAAAAAACCGCCTCAAGGATATGCTCTTTACCTACCTAGAAGGTGGAGTCTGGGGCCTGGGGGTCTGGAAGTGGGATTGCGGTCAGAAGTGACCCTCCCTCAGTATCCCTTGCTGGTCAGAGGCTTGCAGGAGAGCCTATTGCCTGTTGGCAGGCACGGAAATTCTGGGGGGAAAAGGAGAGCTAGGTGTTAACAAGAGAATGCAGGGAGTTCAAGAGAAAAAAAAAAACCGCCTCAAGGAGATCCTGGCTAACTACCTAGAAGGTGGAGTCTGGGGCCTGGGTGTCTGGAAGTGGGGTTGGGGTCAGAGGTGACCCTCGCTCAGTATCCTTTGCTGGCCAGAGGCTTGCAGGAGAGCCTATTGCCTGTTGGCAGGCACGGAAAGTTTAGGGGGAGAAGGAGAGCTAGGTGTTAACAAGAGAATGCAGGGGGTTCAAGAGAAAAAAAAAACCCTCAAGGAGATCCTGGCTACCTACCTATAAGATGGAGTCTGGTGCCTGGGGGTCTGGAGGTGGGGTTGGGGTCTGAGATGACCCTCCCTCAGTATCCCTTGCGGGCCACAGGCTTGCAGTAGAGCCTATTGTCTGCTGGCAGGCACGAAAATTCTTGAAGGTGGAGTCTGGGGCCTGGGGGTCTGGAAGTGGTGTAGGGGTCAGAGGTGACCCTCCCTCAGTATCCCTTGCTGGACAGAGGCTTGCAGGTGATCCTGTTGCCTGCTGGCAGGCACGGAAAATCTGGTGGGAGAAGGAAAGCTAGGTGTTAACAAGAGAATGCAGGGGGGTTCAAGAGAAAAAAAAAAAGAACCACCTCAAGGAGATCCTGGCTACGTACTTAGAAGGTGCCGTCTGGGGTCAGGGGGGTCAAGAAGTGGGGTTGGGGTCAGAGGTGACCCTCTCTCAGTACCCCTTGCGGGCCAGAGACTTGCAGGAGAGCCTTTTGGCTGCTGACAGGCACGGAAATTCTACAAGGTGGAGTCTGGGGCCTGGGGGTCTGGAAGTGGGGTTGGGGTCAGATGTTACACTCCCTCAGTATTCCTTGCTGGCCAGAGGCTTCCAGGAGGCCCTATTGCCTGGTAGCAGGCATGGAAAATCTGGGGGGAGAAGGAGAGCTAGGTGTTAACAAGAGAATGCAGGGGGTTCAAGAGAAAAAAAAAAAAAAAAACAAAAACAGCCTCAAGGAGATCCTGGCTTCCTACCTAGAAGATGGAGTCTGGGGCCTGGGGGTCTGGAATTGGGGTTGGGGTCGGAGGTGACCCTCCCTCAGTATCCCTTGCTGGCCAGAGGCTTGCAGGAGAGCCTATTGCCTGCTGGCAGGCACGGAATGTCTGGGGGGAAAAGGAGAGCTAGGTGTTAAGAAGACAATGCAGGGCGTTCAAGAGTAAAAAAAAAAAAAAGCGCCTCAAGGAGATCCTGGCTACCTACATAGAAGGTGGAGTCTGGGTCTGGGGGTCTTGAAGTGGGGTTGGGGTCAGATGTGACCCTCCCTCAGTATCCCGTGCTGGACAGAAGCTTGCAGGAGAGCCTATTGCCTGCTGGCAGGCACGGAAAGTATGCGGGGAGAAGGAAAGCTAGGTGTTAACAAGAGAATACAGGGGGTTCAAGACAAAAATAAAACCGCCTCAAGAAGATCCTGGCTACCTACCTAGAAGGTGGAGTCTGTGTCGTGGAGGACGGGAAGTGGGGTTTGGGTGAGAGGTGACCCTCCCTCAGTATCCCTTGTTGGCCAGAGGCTTGCAGGAGAGCCTATTGCCTGCTGGCTGGCACGGAAAATCTGGGGGGAGAAGGAAAGCTAGGTGTTAAGAAGAGAATGCAGGGGGTTCAAGAAAATAAAAAAAAAAAACTGCCTCAAGGAGATCCTGCCTACCTACCTAGAAGGTGGAGTCTGGGACCAGGGGGTCTGGAAGTGGGGTTGGGGTCAGAGGTGACACTCCCTCAGTATCCCTTGCTGGCCAGAGGCTTGCAGGAGAGCCTATTGTCTGCTGGCAGTTACGGAAAATCTGGGGGAGAAAGGAGAGCTAGGTGTTAACAAGGGAATGCAGGGGGTTCAAGAGAAAAAAAAAAAACCGCCTCAAGGATATTCTGTTTACCTACCTAGAAGGTGGAGTCTGGGGCCTGGGGGTCTGGAAGTGGGGTTGGGATGAGAGGTGACCCTCCTTCAGTATCCCTTGCTGGCCAGAGGCTTACTCGAGAGCCTATTGCCTGCAGGCAGTCACGGAAAGTCTGGGGGAGAAGGAGAGCTAGGTGTTAACAAGAGAATGCAGGGGGATCAAGAGAAAAAAACCGCCTCAAGGAGATCCTGGCTACCTACCTAGAAAGTGGAGTCTGGGGACTGGGGGCCTGGAAGTGGGATTGGGGTCAGAGGTGACACTCCCTCAGTATCCCGTGCTGGCCAGAGGCTTGCAGGAGAGCCTAGTGCCTGCTGGAAGGCACGGAAAATCTGGGGGGAGAAGGAGAGCTAGGTGTTAACAAGAGAATGCAAGGGGTTCAAGAAAAAAAAAAAAAAACCGCCCCAAGGAGATCCTGTCTACCTACTTAGAAGGTGAAGTCTTGGGCCTCGGGGTCTGGAAGTGGGGTTGTGGTCAAAGGTGACCCTCCCTCCGTATCCGTTGCTGGTCAGAGGCTTTCAGGAGAGCCTGTTCCCTGCTGGCAGACACGGAAAGTCTAGAAGGTGGAGTCTGGGACCTGGGGTTCTGTAAGTGGGGTTGGGGTCAGAGGTGACCCTCCCTCAGTATCCTGTGCTGGCCAGAGGCTTGCAGGAGAGCCTAGTGCCTGCTGGCAGGCACAGATAGTCTGGGGGGAGAAGGAGAGCTAGGTGTTAACCAGAGAATGCAGGGGGTTCAAGGAAAAAAAAAATAACGACTCAAGGAGATCCTGGCTACCTACCTAGAAGGTGGAGTCTGGAGCCTGGGTGTCTGCAAGTGGGGTTGAGGTCAGAGGTGACCCCCCCTCAGTATCCCTGGCTGGGTAGAGGCTTGCAGGAGAGCCTATTGCCTGCTGTCAGGCACGGAAAGTCTGGGGGGGGAAGGATATCTGGCTGTTAACAACAGAATGCAGGGGCTTCAAGAGAAATAAAGAAAAAAACTGCCTCAAGGTGATCTTGGCTACCTACCCAGAAGGTGCAGTCTGGGGCCTGGGGGTCTGGAAGTGGGGTAGGGGTCAGAGGTGACCCCCCCTCAGTATCCATTGCTGGCCAGAGGCTTGCAGGAGAGCCTATTGCCTGCTGGCAGGCACGGAAATTCTGGGGGGAGAAGGAGACCTACGTGTTAACAAGAGAATGCAGGGGGTTAAAGAGAAAAAAAAAAAAAAAAACGACTCAAGGAGATCCTGGCTACCTACCTAGAAGGTGTAGTCTGGGTCTGGGGGTCTGGAAGTGGGGTTGGGGTCAGAGGTGACACTCCCTCAGTATCCCTTGCTGGCCAGAGGCTTGCAGGAGAGCCTATTGCCTGCTGGCAGGCACGGAAACTCTCGGGGGAGAAGGAGAGCTAGGTGTTAATAAGAGAATGCAGGGGGTTCAAGAGAAAAAAAAAAAAAAAAAAAACGGCCTCAAGGAGATCCTGTCTACCTACCCAGAAGGTGGAGTCTGGGTCCTGGGGGTCTGGAAGTGGGGTTGGGGTCAGAGGTGACCCTCCCTCAGTATCCCTTCCTGGTCAGAGGCTTGCAGGAGAGCCTATTGCCTGTTGGTAGGCACGGAAATTCTGGGGGGAGAAGGAGAGCTAGGTGTTAACAAGAGAATGCAGGGAGTTCAAGAGAAAAAAAAAAAACCGCATCAAGGAGATCCTGGCTACCTACCTAGAAGGTGGAGTCTGGGACCTGAGGGTCTGGAAGTGGGGTTGGGGTCAGAGGTGACACTCCTTCAGTATCCCTTGCTGGCCAGAGGCTTGCAGAAGAGCCTACTGCCTGCTGGCAGCCACGGAAAGTCACGGGGGAGAAGGAGACCTAGGTGTTAACAAGAGAATGCAGGGGGTTCAAGAGAAAAAAAAAAACTCCTCAAGGAGATCCTGGCTACCTACCTAGAAGGTGTAGTCTGGGTCTGGGGGTCTTGAAGTGGGGTTGGGGTCAGAGGGGACCCTCCCTCAGTATCCCGTGCTGGACAGAAGCTTGCAGGAGAGCCTATTGCCTGCTAGCAGGCACGGAAATTATGGGGGGGAGAAGGAAAGCTAGGTGTTAACAAGAGAATGCAGGGCGTTCAAGAGAAAATAAAAATAACCGCCTCAAGGAGATCCTTGCTACCTACCTAGAAGGTGGAGTCTGGGGCCTGGGGGTCTGGAAGTGGGGTTGGGGTAAGAGGTGACCCACCCTCAGTGTCCCTTGCAGGCCAGAGTCTAGGATGAGAGCCTATGGTCTGCTGGCAGGCACGGAAAATCTGGGGGGAGAAGGAGAGCTAGGTGTTAACAAGAGAATACAGGGGGTTCAAGAGAAAAATAAAACAGCCTCAAGAAGATCCTGGCTACCTACCTAGAAGGTGGAGTCTGGGGCCTGGGGTTCTGGAAGTGGGGTTGGGGTCAGAGGTGACCCTCCCTCAGTATCCCTTGCTGGCCTGAGTCTTGCAGGAGAGCCTATTGCCTGCTGGCAGGCACGGAAAGTCTGGGGGGAGAAGGAGACCTAGGTGTTAACAAGAGAATGCAGGGGGTTCAAGAGAAAAAAAAAAAACGCCTCAAGGAGATCCTGGCTACCTACCTAGAAGGTGGAGTCTGGGGCCTGGGGGTCTGGAAGTGGGGTTGGTGTCAGAGGTGACCCTCCCTCAGTATCCCTGGCTGGCCAGAGGCTTGCAGGAAAGCCTATTGCCTGCAGGCAGGCACGGAAAGTCCTGGGGGAGAAGGAGAGCTAGGTGTTCACAAGAGAATGCAGGGGGTTCAAGAGCAAAAAAGAAAAAAACCGGCTCAAGGTCATCTTCTCTACTTACCTAGAAGGTGCAGTCTTGGGCCTGGGGGTCTGGAAGTGGGCTTGGGGTCAGAGGTGACCTTCCCTCAGTATCCCTTGCTGGACAGAGACTTGCAGGAGAGCCTGTTGCCTGCTGGGAGGCACGGAAAATCTGGGGGGAGAAGGAGAGCTAGGTGTTAACAAGAGAATGCAGGTTGTTCAAGAGAAAAAAGAAAAACCGCCTCAAGGATATCCTGGCTACCTACCTAGAAGGTGGAGTCTGGGGCCTGGAGGTCTGGAAGTGGGGTTGGGGTCAGAGGTGACCCTCCCTCAGTATCCCGTGCTGGCCAGAGGCTTGCAGGAGAGCCTAGTGCCTGTTGGCAGGCACAGATAGTCTGGGGGGAGAAGGAGAGCTAGGTGTTAACAAGGGAATACAGGGGGTTCAAGAGAAAAATAAAACCACCTCAACAAGATCCTGGCTACCTACCTAGAAGGTGGAGTCTGGGGCCTGGGGGTAGGGAAGTGGGGATGGGGTCAGAGGTGACCCTCCCTTAGTATCCCTTGTTGGCCAGAGACTTGCAGGAGAGCCTATTGCCTGCTGGCAGGCACCGAAAGTCTGGGGGGAGAAGGAGAGCTAGGTGTCAACAAGAGAATGGAAGGGGTTCAAGAAAATAAAAAAAAAACCGCCTCAAGGAGATCCTGGCTACGTACCTGGAAGGTGAAGTCTGGGGCCTGGGGATCTGGAAGTGGGGTTGGGGTCAGAGGTGACACTCCCTCAGTATCCCTTGCTGGCCAGAGGCTTGCAGGAGAGCCTATTGTCTGCTGGCAGGCACGGAAAATCTTTGCGAGAAAGGAGAGCTAGGTGTTAACAAGGGAATGCAGGGGGTTCAAGAGAAAAAAAAAAAAAAAACCGCCTCAAGGATATGCTCTTTACCTACCTAGAAGGTGGAGTCTGGGGCCTGGGGGTCTGGAAGTGGGATTGGGGTCAGAAGTGACCCTCCCTCAGTATCCCTTGCTGGTCAGAGTCTTGCAGGAGAGCCTATTGCCTGTTGGCAGGCACGGAAATTCTGGGGGGAGAAGAAGAGCTAGGTGTTAACAAGAGAATGCAGGGAGTTCAAGAGAAAAAAAAAAAACCGCCTCAAGGAGATCCTGGCTACCTACCTAGAAGGTGGAGTCTGGGGCCTGGGTGTCTGGAAGTGGGGTTGGGGTCAGAGGTGACCCTCCCTCAGTATCCCTTGCTGGCCAGAGACTTTCAGGAGAGACTATTGCCTGCTGGCAGGCATGGAAAGTCTGGGGGGAGAAGGAGAGCTAGGTGTTAACAAGAGAATGCAGGGGGTTCAAGAGAAAAAAAAAAAAACGCCTCAAGGAGATCCTGGCTACCTACCTAGAAGGTTGAGTCTGGGGCCTGGGTGTCTTGAAGTGGCGTTGGGGTCAGAGGTGACCCTCCCTCATTATCCCTGGCTGGCCTGAGGCTTTCAGGAGAGCCTATTGCCTGCTGGCAGGCACGGAAAGTCTGGGGGGAGAAGGAGAACTAGGTGTTAACAAGAGAATGCAGGGGGTTCAAGAGCAAAAAAGAAAAAAACCGCCTCAAGGTGATCTTGGCTACCTACCTAGAAGGCGCAGTCTTGGGCCTGGGCGTCTGGAAGTGGGGTTGGGTTCAGAGGTGACCCTCCCTCAGTATCCCTTGCTGGACAGAGGCTTGCAGGAGAGCCTATTGCCTGCTGGCCAGCACGGAAAGTCTGGGGGGAGAAGGAGAGCTAGGTATTAACAAGAGAATGCAGGTGGTTCAAGAGAAAAAAAAAAAAAACCGCCTCAAGGAGATCCTGGCTACCTACCTAGAAGGTGGAGTCTGGGGCCTGGAGGTCTGGAAGTGGGTTTGGGGTCAGAGGTGACCCTCCCTCAGTATCCCGTGCTGGCCAGAGGCTTGCAGGAGAGCCTATTGCCTCCTGGCAGGCACGGAAATTCTGGGGGGAGAAGGAGAGCTAGGTGTTAACAAGAGAATGCAGGGGGTTCAAGAGAAAAAAAAAAATAACCGCCTCAAGGAGATCCTGGCTACCTACCTAGAAGGTGTAGTCTGGAGCCTGGGTGTCTGCAAGTGGGGTTGGGGTCAGAGGTGACCCTCCCTCAGTATCCCTGGCTGGGCAGAGGCTTGCAGGATATCCTATTGCCTGCTGTCAGGTACGGAATGTCTGGGGGGAGAAGGAGAGCTAGCTGTTAACAACAGAATGCAGGGGGTTCAAGAAAAAAAAAAAAAAACTGCCTCAAGGTGATCTTGGTTACCTACCCAGAAGGTGCAGTCTTGGGCCTGGGGGTCTGGAAGTGGGATTTGGGTGAGAGGTGACCCTCCCTCAGTAACCCTTGCTGGACAGAGGCTTGCAGGAGAGCCTATTGCCTGCTGGCAGGCACGGAAAATCTGGGGGGAGAACGAGAGCTAGTTGTTAACAAGAGAATGCAAGGGGTTCAAGAGAAAAAAAAAAACCGCCTCAGGGAGATCCTGGCTACCTACCTAGAAGGTGGAGTCTGGGGCCTAGAGGTCTGGAAGTGGGGTTGTGTCAGAGGTTACCCTCCCTCAGTATCCCTTGCTGGCCAGAGGCTTGCAGGAGAGCCTATTGTCTGCTGGCAGGCACGGAAATTCTGGGGGGAGAAGGAGAGCTAGGGGTTAACAAGGGAATGCAGGGGTTCAAGAAAAAAAAAAAACACCTCAAGGAGATCCTGGCTACATACCTAGAAGGTGCAGTCTGGGGCCTGGGGGTCTGGTAGTGGGGTTGGGGTCAGAGGTGACCCTCCCTCAGTATCCCTTGCTGGCCTGAGGCTTGCAGGAGACCCTATTGCCTGCTGTCAGGCACCCAAAGTCTGGGGGGAGAAGGAGAACTAGGTGTTAACAAGAGAATGCAGGGGGTTCAAGAGCAAAAAAGAAAAAAACCGCCTCAAGGTGATCTTGGCTACCTACCTAGAAGGTGCAGTCTTGGGCCTGGGGGTCTGGAAGTGGGGTTGGGGTAAGAGGTGACCCTCCCTCAGTATCCCTTGCTGGACAGAGGCTTGCAGGAGAGCCTATTGCCTGCTGGCCGGCACGGAAAGTCTGGGGGGAGAAGGAGAGCTAGGTGTTAACAAGAGAATGCAGGTGGTTCAAGAGAAAAAAAAAACGCCTCCAGGAGATCCTGGCTACCTACCTAGAAGGTGGAGTCTGGGGCCTGGAGGTCTGGAAGTGGGGTTGGGGTCAGAGGTGACCCTCCCTCAGTATCCCTGGCTGGGCAGAGGCTTGCAGGAGAGCCTATTGCCTGCTGGCAGGCACGGAAAGTCTGGGGTGAGAAGGAGAGCTAGCTGTTAACAACAGAATGCAGGGGGTTCAAGAAAAAAAAAAAAAAAAAAAACTGCCTCGAGGTGATCTTGGCTACCTACCCAGAAGGTGCAGTCTTGGGCCTGGGGGTCTGGAAGTGGGGTTTGGGTGAAAGGTGACCCTCCCTCAGTATCCCTTGCTTGCCAGAGTCTTGCAGGAGAGCCTATTGCCTGCTGGCAGGCACGGAAAGCTGGGGGGAGAACTAGAGCTAGGTGTTAACAAGAGAATGCAGGGGGTTCAAGAGAAGAAAAAAAACCGCCTCAGGGAGATTCTGGCTACCTACCTAGAAGGTGGAGTCTGTGGCCTAGAGGTCTGGAAGTGGGGTTGGGTCAGAGGTGACCCTCCCCCAGTATCCGTTGCTGGCCAGAGGCTTGCAGGAGAGCCTATTGCCTGCTGGCAGGCACGGAAAGTCTGGGGGGAGAAGGAGAGATAGGTGTTAACAAGAGAATGCAGGGGGTTCAAGAGAAAAAAAAACGTCTCAAGGAGATCCTGGCTACCTACCTAGAAGGTGGAGTCTGGGTCCTGGGGGTCTGGAAGTGGGGTTGGGGTCAGAGGTGACCCTCCCTCAGTATCCCTTGCTGGCCAGAGGCTTGCAGGAGAGCCTATTGCCTGCTGGCAGGCACGGAAAGTCTGGGGGGAGAAGGAGAGCTAGGTGTTAACAAGAGAATGCAGGGGGTTCAAGAGAAAAAAAAAAAACGCCTCAAGGAGATCCGGGCTACCTACATAGAAGGTGGAGTCTGGGGCCTGGGGGTCTGCAAGTGGGGTTGGGGTCATAGGTAACCCTCCCTCTGTATCTCTTGCTGTTCAGAGGCTTGCAGGAGAGCCTATTGCCTGCTGGCAGGCACGGAAAGTCTAGAAGGTGGTGTCTGGGGCCTGGGGGTCTGGAAATGGGGTTGGGGTCCTAGGTGACCCTCCCTCAGTATCCCTTGCTGGCCAGAGGCTTGCAGGAGAGCCTATTGCCTGCTGGCAGGCACGGAAAGTCTGGGGGGAAAAGGAGAACTAGGTGTTAACAAGAGATTGCAGGGGTATCAAGAGAAAAAAGAAAAATCCGCCTCAAGGGGAACCTGGCTACCTACATAGAAGGTTGGGTCTGAGGCCTGGGGGTCTCTAAGTAGGTTTGGGGTCAGAGGGGATCCTCCCGCAGTATCCCTTGCTGGCCAGAGGCTTGAAGGAGAGCCTATTGCCTG
Organism: Tupaia tana; assembly: GCA_026018925.1. NCBI lineage: Eukaryota > Metazoa > Chordata > Mammalia > Scandentia > Tupaiidae > Tupaia > Tupaia tana. The sequence continues at coordinate 72,325,478 of JAKSZU010000009.1, read as the reverse complement.
CTATCAGGCACGGAAATTCTTGGGGGAGAAGGAGAGCTAGGTGTTAATAAGAGAATGCAGGGGGTTCAAGAGAAAAAAAAAACCACCTCAAGGAAATCCTGGCTACCTACCTAGAATGTGGAGTCTGGGGCCTGGGGGTCTGGAAGTGGGGTTGGGGTCAGAGATGACTCTCCCTCAGTATCCCTTGCTGGCCAGAGGCTTGCAGGAGAGCCTATTGCCTGCTGACAGGCACGGAAAGCCTAGAAGGTGGAGTAAGGGGCCTGGGGGTCTGGAAGTGGGGTTGGGGTCAGAGGTGACCCTCGCTCCATATCCCTTTCTGTCCAGAGGCTTGCAGGAGAGCCTATTGCCTGCTGGCAGGCACGGAAAGTCTGGGGGGAGAAGGAGAGATAGGTGTTAACAAGAGAATGCAGGGGGTTCAAGAGAAAAAAAAAACGTCTCAAGGAGATCCTGGCTACCTACCTAGAAGGTGGAGTCTGGGTCCTGCGGGTCTGGAAGTGGGGTTGGGTTCAGAGGTGACCCTCCCTCAGTATCCCTTGCTGGCCAGAGGCTTGCAGGAGAGCCTATTGCCTGCTGGCAGGCACGGAAAGTCTGGGGGCAGAAGGAGAGCTAGGTGTTAACAAGAGAATGCAGTGTGTTCAAGAGAAAAAAAAACCGCCTCAAAGAGATCCTGGCTACCTACCTAGAAGGTGCAGTCTGGGGCCTGGGGGTCTGGAGGTGGGGTTGGGGTCAGAGGTGACACTCCCTCAGTATCCCTTGCTGGCCAGAGGCTAGGAGGAGAGCATATTGCCTGCTGGCAGGCACAGAAAACTGGAGGGAGAAGGAGAGCTAGGTGTTAATTAGAGAATGCAGTGGGTTCAAGAGAAAAAGAAAATAAAACCGCCTCAAGGAGATCCTGGATACCGACCTAGAAGGTAGAGTCTGGGGCCTGGGGGTCTGGAAGTGGGGTTGGGGTCAGAGGTGACGCTTCCTCAGTATCCCTTGCTGGCCAGAGGCTTGCAGGAGAGCCTATTGCCTGCTGGCAGGCACAGAAATTCTAGAAGGTGGAGTCTGGGGCCTGGGGGTCTGGAAGTGGGGTTGGGGTCAGAGGTGATCCTCTCGCAGTATCCCTTGCTGTCCCGAGGCTTGCAGGAGAGCCTATGGCCTGCTGGCCGGCACGGAAATTCTAGAAAGTGGAGTCTGGTGCCTGGGGGTCTGGAAGTGGGGTTGGGGTCAGAGGTGACCCTCCCTCAGTATCCCTTGCTGCCCAGAGGCTTGCAGGAGAGCCTTTTGCCTGCTGGCAGCCATGGAAAGTCTGGGGAGAGAAGGAGAGCTAGGTGTTAACAAGAGAACGCAGGGGGTTCACGAGAAAAAAAAAAAAAGCCGCCTCAAGGAGATCCTGGCTACCTACCTAGAATGTGGGGTCTGGGGCCTGGGGCTCTGGAAGTGGGGTTGGGGTCAGAGGTGACCCTCCCTCAGTATCCCTTGCTGGCCAGACGCTTGCAGGAGAGCCTATTGCCTGCTGGCTGGTACGGAAAGTCTGGTGGGAGAAGGAGAGCTTTGTGTTAACAAGAGAAGGCAGAGCGTTCAAGAGAAAAAAAAAAAAAACCGCCTCAAGGATATCCTGGCTACCTACCTAGAAGGTGGAGTCTGGGGCCTGGGGGTCTGGAAGAGGGGTTGTGGTCAGAGGTTACCCTCCCTCAGTATCGCTTCATGGCCAGAGGCTTGCAGGAGAGCCTATTGTCTGCTGAAAGGCACGGAAAGTCTGGGGTGAGAAGGAGAGCTAGGTGTTAACAAGAGAATGCAGGGGGTTCAAGAGAAAAAAAAAACCGCCTCAAGGAAATCCTGGCTACCTACCTAGAACGTGGAGTCTGGGGCCTGGGGGTCTGGAAGTGGGGTTGGGGTCAGAGGTGACCCTCCCTCAGTATCCCTTGCTGTTCAGAGGCTTGCAGGAGAGCTTATTGCCTGCTGGCAGGCACGGAAAGTCTAGAAGGTGGAGTCTGGGGCCTGGGGGTCTGGAAGTGGGGTTTGGGTCCGAGGTGACCCTCCCTCAGTATCCCTTGCTGGCAGAGGATTGCAGGAGAGCCTATTGCCTGCGGGCATGCACGGAAAGTCTAGAAGGTGGAGTCTGGGCCTGGGGGTCTGGAAGTGGGGTTGGGGTCAGAGGTTATCCTCCCTCAGTATCCCTTGCTGGCCAGAGGCTTGCAGGAGATTCTATTACCTGCTGGCCGGCACGGAAAGTCTAGGAGGTGGAGTCTGGTGCCTGGGGGTCTGGAAGTGGGATTGGGGTCAGAGGTGACCCTCCCTCAGTATCCCTTGCTGGACAGAGGCTTGCAGGAGAGCCTGTTGCCCGCTGGCAGGCACGGAAAATCTGGGGGGAGAAGCAGAGCTTGGTGTTAACAAGAGAATACAGGGGGTTCAAGAGAAAAAAAAAAAACTGCCTCAAGGAGATCCTGGGTACCTACCTAGAAGGTGGAGTCTGGGGTCAGGGCGTCAGGAAGTGGGGTTGGGGTCAGAGGTGACCCTCCCTCAGTACCCCTTGCGGGCCAGAGACTTGCAGGAGAGCCTTTTTTCTGCTGGCAGGCACGGAAATTCTAGAAGGTGGAGTCTGAGGCCTGAGGGTCTGGAAGTACGGTTGGGGTCAGGTGACCCTCCCTCAGTATCCCTTGCTGGCCAGAGGCTTGCAGGAGAGCCTATTGCCTGCTATCAGGCATGGAAATTCTTGGGGAGAAGGAGAGCTAGGTGTTAACAAGAGAATGCAGGGGGTTCAAGAGAAAAAAATAAAACGCCTAAAGGAGATCCTGGCTACCTACCTAGAAGGTGGAGTCTGGGGCCTGGGGGTCTGGAAGTGAAGTTGTGGTCAGAGGTGACCATCCCACAGTATCCCTTGCTGGCCAGAGGCTTGCAGGAGAGCCTATTGCCTGCTGGCAGGCATGGAAAGTCTAGAAAGTGGAGTCTGGGGCTTGGGGATCTGGAAGTGGGGTTGGGGTCAGAGGTAACACTCCCTCAGCATCCCTTGTTGGCCAGAGGCTTGCAGGAGATCCTATTGCCTGCTGGCAGTCACAGAATGTCTAGAAGGTGGAGTCCTTAGCCAGGGGGTCTGGAAGTGCTGTTGGGATCAGAGGTGACCCTCCCTCAGTATCCCTTGCTTGCCAGAGGCTTGCAGGAGATCCTATTGCCTGCTGGCAGGCACGGAAATTCTAGAAGGTGTAGTCTGGGGCCTGGGGATCTGGAAGTGGGGTTGGGGTCAGAGATTACATTCCCTCAGTATCCCTTGCTGGCCAGAGGCTTGCAGGAGAGCCTATTGCCTGCTGGCAGGCACGGAAAGTCTAGAAGGTGGAGTCTGGGGCCTGGGGGTCTGGAAGTGGGGTTGGGGTCAGAGGTGACCCTCCCTCAGTATCCCTTGCTGGCCAGAGGCTTGCAGGAGAGCTTATTGCCTGCTGGCAGGCACGGAAATTCAAGAAGGTGGAGTCTGGGGCCTTGGGGTCTGGAAGTGTGGTTGGGGTCAGAGGTGACCCTCCCTCCGTATCTCTTGCTGGCCAGATGCTTGCAGGAGAGCCTATTGCCTGCTGGCAGGCACGGAAACTCTGGGGGGAGAAGGAGAGCTAGGTGTTAACAAGAGAATGCAGGGGGTTCAAGAGAAGAAAAAAACCGCCTCAAGGAAATCCTGGCTACCTACCTAGAAGGTGGAGTCTGGGGCCTGGGGGTCTGGAAGTGGCGTTGGGGTCAGAGATGACTCTCCCTCAGTATCCCTTGCTGGCCAGAGACTTGCAGGAGAGCCTATTGCCTGCTGACAGGCACGGAAAGTCTAGAAGGTGTAGTCTGGGGCCTGGGGGTCTGGAAGTGGGGTTGGGGTCCGAGGTGACCCTCCCTCAGTATCCCTTGCTGGCCAGAGGCTTGCAGGAGAGCCTATTGCCTGCTGGCAGGCACGGAAAGTCTGGGAGAGAACGAGAGCTAGGTGTTAACAAGAGAATGCAGGGGGTTCTAGAGAAAAAAAAAAAAAAAAAAAACTCCTCAAGGAGATCAGGGCTACCTACATAGAAGGTGGAGTCTGGGGCTGGGGGTCTGGAAGTGGGGTTGGGGTCAGAGGTGACCCTCCCTCAGTATCCCTTGCTGTTCAGAGGCTTGCAGGAGAGCCTATTGCCTGCTGGCAGGCACGGAAAGTCTAGAAGTTGGAGTCATTGTCTAGAGATTACTGGAGGTTTTACTATAATGCATTTCATAAATATAATAGAATTACTTTGTAAATATATGTAATGAAATATACATATGTTCAAGAATCACTGAATTATGCCCAAAGAGTTTAATTTCTAGTATTGGATTGAAACTGAGATGTAAAAATAAACTATATATTATGTAATCTTTTGGAGATATCATGATTTGTTAAATTAGGAAACATATTTTATGGGTACAGTATCCTTTTATATGTTTTTCTATTTGCTTGTTGACTTCTTTTCTCTTGCATCTCACCATATAATTAAAGGCAAAAATAATTTTCTGACTTATCCTCCTAAGAATCCTAAATATAGTGAATGATATATCCTTTTCTAATCCTGCATAAAATAATTTTATTCTGTCTAGAGGGCAAATTCGTGAAAGATAGAAAGCAGGATTAGATTAATCCAATTTATATAGCACCTACAATTATTCAGTAACCATAAAAAATAAGAAATATCCAATCAATTTCACATATAGAAGAATCATTTGTAAAGTGATTTTGAAAACTCAGAAATTAAAGTTCTCATAATGTAAAACATTCTCAAGTATTAATTATTATTGCTAATAATTTTTAAAATCTTGCATATAAGCTGATCTGGAAAGTAAAGGGTAAAAGACAATAATGGAGAAAAAAGACATACAGAAATATTACATATCGGGACCAGCAGTTGGCATAATGTCTATGTCACTGGACTCCCATATAGTAGACCATGGTTCAAGTTCTGGACCCAGTGGCTTAAACTCACACCAGGTGCATGTGCATGCATGCCCAAAATCCCGAGAGGAAAATGGAGGAGAAAGGATTGCAGAGTGGCCATCCCCCTGGGGGATGATTTCTCACTTTCTGTCTCTCTGTCTGTCTTTCTGGAAAGTGCGCGTGCCCTATAGCAAAAAAACCTCTCCAAAAAAAAAAAAAAAAAAAAACGAAAGAAAGAAAGAAAGAACCAAAAAAGAAATATTACACACAAAGTTTTACTAACATTTATATTTATCAAAATGTAAGTATCAATGAATTATCTAATTCTAATTTTTATTGATGAACAGTCACATTACAACTTTAACTCAGTGTTGTAGTATGTTACTGGGTATGAATAAACAAATTAACCAACAAAATTACTTAAAATGAGCTATTCCTAATAGCTAATTATTTTCCAAAATACTGCAGGAACACACAGCTCTCACACAGACACAATACTGAAGAGTGGGAAAATATGGCATCTGCATACTACAATAACCATTATTCCCATAATTTAGCTTGATTTCATTTATCTTAATATAAAGATATTAGATTGGTAGTTGATTGGATGCTTCAAAAAGAAGTATCTGGCCCTTCCACAGACTATCCTTTCCCCGGCAACAGGCACCAGGTCCAGCTACAGACCTCTGGCCAGCAAGGGATACTGAGGCAGGGTCACCTCTAACCCCTGGCTCACTTTCAAACTCCCCAGCCTAAGACCCCGCATCCTAGACTGTCCTAACCCCAGAAGCAGGCACCAGGTCCAGCTACAGGCCTCTGCCCCGCAGGGATACTGAGGCAGGGTCACATCTGACCCCCGCCTCACTTACAGACTCCTCAGCCCAAGACCCCACCTCCTAGAATGTCCTTTCCATGGCAGCAGCCCCCAGGTCCAGCTACAGGTCTCTGGCCAGCAAGAGATACTGAGGCAGTGTGACCTTTGACCCCTGCCTCACTTCCAGACTCCCCAGCCCAAGACCTTGCCTCCTAGGTAGGTGGTAGGTAGGTGAATAGAATATTTCTGCTGTTTTTTTTTTTTTTTTTTTTTGAGCCTCTCCATTCTCTTGTTAATTCCTGTCTCTGCCTCCTTTCATAGACTGTCCTTTCCCGGCAGCAGGCACCAGGTCCAGATACAGGTCTCTGGCCAACAAGGGATACTGAGGCAGGGTCACCTATGACTGTTGCCTCACTTCCAGACTCCCCAGCCCAAGACCCTACCTCCAAGGTAGGTAGTTAACAGTTTTCAGCTGTTTTTTTTTTTTTTTTTTTTTCTGTGAGCCCCTCCATTCTCTTGTTAATTCCTATCTCTGCCTCCTTCCACAGACTGTCCTTTCCCTGGCAGCAGGCACCAGGTTCAGCTATAGGCCTCTGGCCAGCAAGGGATACTGAGGCAGAGTCACCTCCGACTTCCGCCTAACTTCCAGACTCCCCATCTCACCCCGACATGGGACCTTTTCGAAGACTGACCACATCATAGGGAACAAAGCAAGCCTCTACGGATTCAGAGACATAGAAACTATATCCAGCATCTTCTCTAACCATGATGGAATGAAACTTGATTTTCATTTCAAGAGAAATCCTCAAAAATACCCAAATACATGAAAACTAAATAACCTACTCCTGAATGACTCCAGTACTACCAAAGAAATAAAGACTAAAATCAAACGATTCATGGAAGCCAATGACAATGAGGACACGAGTTTCCATAATCTTTGGGAAGTTCATAGCAATTAGTGCACATAAGAGGAAGATGGAAAGAAAGCTAATGGATCACCTAACATCATGCCTCCAAGAATTGGAAAAAAAGCAAGAGCAAAAAAAATCCAAAAACCTCTGGGAGAAAGGAAATAATAAGGATCTGAGCAGAAATAAATAAAATAGAAAATAAACAAACTATGCAGAAAATAAATGAAAGTAAAAGCTGGTTCTTTGAAAGGATAAACAAAATTGATAAACCACTTGCGAGACTTATTAAGAACAGAGAAAGAAATCAGGTGAATCAAATCTGCAATGAAGCTGGTAATACAAAAAAAGACACAGTAGAAATTCAAAGCATCATTAGAGGATACTTTGAACAGCTATATGCTAAGAAACAAGACAATCTGGATGAGATGGACAAATTCCTGAACACATATAATCTATCAAGAATGAACCAGGAGGATATAGAAAGTCTGAATAGGCCCATAACAAGCCAGGAAATTGAATCAGTAATAAATAACCTCCCAAAAAAGAAAAGCCCTGGCCCTGATGGATACACGTCTGAATTCTACAAAACTTTCAAAGAAGAGTTAACCCCCATTGTGCTCAAGTTATTTCTAAAGATCTAAAAGGGTGAATCTCTCCCTAATTCATTCTATGAAACCTCTGTCACCCTTATCCTTAAAACAGATAAGGACAGGACAAGGAAGGAAAACTATAGACCAATATCTCTGATGAATATAGATTCAAAGATTCTCAACAAGATACTAACAAATTGTATCCAACAACTTATAAAAAGGATCATACACCATGATCAGGTAGGCTTTATTCCAGGAATGTAATGTTGGTTCAACATATGCAACACCATAAATGTAATACATCATATTAACAGCAATAAAGATAAAAATCATATGGTCATATCAATTGATGAAGAAAAAGCATTTGATAAGATACAATATCCCTTCGTGATCAAGACTCTCAGCAAAATCAGCATAGAAGCGTCACTTCTCAACACAATAAAAGCTATCTGTGAAAAACCCATAGTGAACATCATCCTCAATGGAGAAAAGCTGAAAGCTTTTCCACTAAAAACGGGTCCAAGACAAGGATGGCCGCCTTCACCACTCCTCTTCAATACAGTACTGGAAGTTCTCACCAACACAGTAAGAAAAGAGGAAAAAATAAACAGCATTCAAATAGGAAAATAAGAGGTGAAACTCTCTCTATTTGCAGATGACATGATTGTATACATAGAAGACCTAATGGTATCCATGAAAAAATTTCTGTAAATAATACATTAATACAGTAAAGTTGCAGGATACAAAATTAATATCCAGAAATCTATAGCATTTCTATATATGAACAACAGGCAGACTGAAATAGAACTGAAAAATGTTATTCCATTTACCATAGCCACAAAAAGTATAAGATACTTAGGGATAAGTATTACCAAAGAAGTTAAAGACCTCCACAAGAAAAACTATGAGAATATAAAAAAAGAAATTAAATGATACAAAAACGTGGAAGGATATCCAATGTTCCTGGATTGGAAGAATTAATATAATCAAAATGTCAATTCTACCCAAATTAATATACACATTTAATGCAATGCCAATCAAAGTACCAGACACGTTGTTCACAGATCTAGGAAAGACAATCATAAAGTTTGTCTGGAATCATAAAAGACTCTATATTGCCAAAGCAATTCTGCACAAGAAGAGTGCAGTGGGTGGCATCTCACTCCCTGGACCCAAAAATGTACTACAAAGCTGTGGTAATCAAGACAGCATGATACTGGCACAGAAACAGACACGTGGACCAATGGAACAGAATAGAGTCCCCAGAAATAAATTTCCAAACATACAGTCAACTGATCTTTGACAAGGGGTACCAGTCAATCCAGTGGGAAAAGGAAAACCTCTTCAGCAAATGGTGCTGAAAAAACTGGATTTCCACCTGCAGAAAGATGGATCTGAACCTCTACCTCTCACCTTTGACAAAAATCAAGTCAAGGTGGATCAAGGATCTAAACCTAAGACTTCAAACTATAAAACTGCTCCTGGAAAATACTGGGAAAACTCTATGAGACATTGGTGTAGGGAAACACTTCTTAAATAAGACCCCCAAAACACAGTCAGTAATCCCCAAAATAGACAAGTGGGATTACATCAGACTAAGAAGTTTCTGCATGGCAAAAGACACAGTAATTAGTGTGAATCGACAGCCCTCAGAATGGGAAAATATTTTTGTAAATTTTGCATCAGATAAGGGACTGATAACCAGAATACACAAGGAACTAAAGAAGCTGTTTGGAAAAAAGATGATCAACGCTATTAAAAGATCGGAGAAGGAGTTGAAAAAAAAGCTCTCTGAAGATGACATACGAATAGCCAAAAGGCATATGAAAAAATGCTCACCATCCCTCTTCCTAAGGGAAATGCACATCAAAACAACAATGAGGTACCACCTAACCCCAGTCAGAATGTCTAAGATTAAAAAAAAAAATGGTACCCCTTGGCAGGGGTGTTGTGAAAGGGGAACTCTTACACTGCTGGTGGGAATGTAAATTGTTCCAGCCACTGTGGAGAACAATTTAGAGATTCCTCAAAAATCTACAAATAGAACTACCATATGATCCAGCAATCTCACTCTGCAGTATCTTCCCAAAAGACAGAAGAACTCTTCATTGGAAAAGTGCTTGCACATCGATGTTTATTGCGGCACTATTCACGATTGCTAAGACATGGAACCAACCCAAATATCCCCGTACGGATGAATGGATTGAAAAACTGTGGCACATATACTCTATGGAATACTATTCAGCCATAAAAACCAACAAAACCCTGGCTTCTGACAGAAAGTGGAAGAATATGGAAGATTTACTGCTGCGTGAAGCAAGCCAGGCTATGAAGGAGAGACAGTGTATGTCCCCACTTAATATATACCGATTATCTGCACTCTATGACTGAAACTGATTGACTAAAGGTTGTACAAACACAAGAGATGGGTGTGAATGCCAGATGTGGTGTGTGTGTGGAGGAGTGGGGCCTAAGGAAGGACATTTGGAGGAGGGATACGGAGGCAGAGCATTGGTGGGATGGGGAGGCGTGGTGTTATCTGTTGAAGATATTTTGATCAACTGGACTGGGGAGAAATGTTCACATATTGAAATGTTCACATTGTAAGCTAAATAATGTGACTGTATATAAAAAATTAAAAAATAAATTAATTAATAAAAAACAAACAAACAAACAAAATATCTGGGGACCAGCAGATGATGTAATGGTTACAGCACTGGACTCCCACACAGTAGACCATGGTTCTAGTCTCAGATCCAGAGGCTTAAAAATCCCACAGGGCACGTATGCATGCGTGCTCAAAATCCTGAGAGGAGAATGGAGAAGAAGGGATATCCCCATGGCTATCCCCCAGGGGGTAACTTCTCACTTTTTGCTGCTCTACCTGTGTGTCTCCAGCAAGTGCATATACCTTATAGCTAAAGATCTCTTTTTTTTTTTTTTTTTTTTTTTTAAAAAGGCAGTATCTGTATATGGTTTAGTAAATTCCTAGGTGCAGCAGTAGCACTGGCCAAAATCCCCAAGGCAAGCTGAAAACAGCAGGCAGTCATCACTGGGTAGGCCATTATATGCTATAAGGGAAGAAAGGGCTGAAATAGGTTCCATTTTTTATCTGTCACTTTCTCTCTGTTCAAACCATAGCATATATCAAAGCTATCACAAAGTTTTCCAATATAGAAGTTAACCTTGGATATAACTTCCAAATCCAAACCCTTGTCTTTTCTTACAGAATATAGACATATAGGTGCTATGATTTATGCAAATTGCATTTTGACCCTAAAGAGAGAGTTTCCTGTGATTTGGTGTAACAACTGTCAGGAAGCAACTAGTATAAGTACTATCATAATTTCAAAATTTGTCAGAAGTGACCAAATATGGCAAACAAATTTCTCATTGTTTAAAAGTGCATTCATACCACAATGCAGTTTCATTACAAAAATGCTTAATGTGAAATATGCATTTCATTTTCAGAAAATGGAATAATAGAATCACACAGAAAAATACCAAAAGGACAATAATTTACCTTCCCTTCATTTTTCTGTAACTAGCTGGTGTGATCAAGACTGATATAATAGGTAGATGTTTACGCATGCAGATTTCCTTTCTTTGAACATTGAAATGATGATATCAACATGAATTGAACTAAAAAATGTAATTTCAAGAAATAAAATTATTATTCATATGTTTAAATTAATTTGTAAAATAATCTCAGAAGCTTATTTGTAGCTTGACACCAGTTTTTTAAAATCTTTATCACATTTTAAAGGACATAAAATAGAGGGTTTAGATAAAGTTATAATCAAATTTGAGGCATCCACCAACTATTTGTTAGCATTTTATTCTAAAGGCTACTACTTTTCATTTCTTTTCTCTAGCTCTGATGACATAATCGTTGTATAGCTATAATGAGTGATTAAAGCAGTAGCATCACACTGAAAACTTCAGGCTAATATTTACCCATTAAATGCTGTGTTATCAACTGGAAGATGGGTATAGGTCCTCACAAAACTCTCTTTCAACATTTTGTGCCTTTTACTGTTAGATATTTTTAGGAATAATAGATGTATCTATCTAGTAGTTCTCAGTATTTATTTTGGGGTGACAATGAGAGGAGGTCCTTTTTGATTCAAACAAGGCTTTCCCACATAGTTCCCATAAAATGTTCATAATTGATCCTATGTTTGAGAATAATTAACGTTAAGCACAAATTAAAAAGCCCTCTCAGGAATGTAAAATGGTCCTGCCACTTTGAAAATCATCTGGCAGTTACTTACATGGTTAAACATAGAGTTATAACATGACCCAGTAATTCCACTCTAAGGCACATACTCAATAGAAGTGAAAATAAATATCCATACACAGACTTTGACATGAATGCTCATATTGGCACAATTCCTCAGGAAAAAAAAAGGAGAAACAGCTCATGTGTCCATCAACTAATGAGTGGATAAACAGAATGTGACATATTCACACAATTGAATATTATTTGACCATTTAAAGAAATGAAGCACCAATACATGATATAACATAAGTAAACCTTGAAAACATTATTTTAACTGAAAGAAGCCAGACATAGAAGGCCACGTACTATATGATTTTTTATATTATATTTCCAGAACAAGCAAATTCATTGAAACAAAAAGTAGGTTAGTGGTCAGTACACAGGTAAATTGATTTGGAGGAATGAGGAGGAGTGAATCTTTGAAGGAGCCCCTAACCTATTCTGCCTCCTCCAATGGCTACCACTCCCCTGGTTTTCATCATCAGTGTAGGCTTTTGGTTTTGAAGGTTGCTGTGGAGCTGCAGAGGTGGGTGATGGAAATAAAAGAAATTAAAGCGTAACAAAGTTAACTGTTCTTTCCAAGATTTAGCTGCTTTTCTTGAATAAATGACCTCAAATTGATAAAAAGCCTTCAGTTTAATTGTAGAGTTCTGAAAAAGTTGATTCTTACATATTCTGCTAGTTCCTCATTGTTTTATGGCAGAGGAATTTTTCATGGTCCTTACTCTGCCATTTTTGCTGGTGCCCTGGGGATTCCTCAGGGGGTGATAAACATTTTCTGGTAGCATATAGCAGTGATGGCTGTAAAACTCTGTGAATGTACTGAAAAAAAAAGAAAACCGAAATACACAGTTTAAAAGGGTGATTGTAGAATATAGATGTTTTAATATAAGTTTTATTATTAATATATATTATATATATATTTATTATTATTATTATTAATGGTAAGGCCAACAGATCAGGAGATAAGTGCCATTGAAATTGGCTATACTCACAGATCCCAAGAGGAAAGAACACTGGGGAGTGTGGTAGGGAGGAGTACAGAGAAGCACCAAGGTCAGAAGTATGAGGCAGGGCAAACAGATTTATGATTGGCTAGTTTGAACATTTTAGTGTTATCCCAGACCTACAGATTTAAGATGAAATGTGTCAAAAAGAAGATAAGAATATTAAATGTGTTAATGTTGTATAATGAACTGTATCTTTGAACTTCAAATTTCCTTCAGATTGTTCCTGTGACTCCAAATTTCCAATACAGACCATCTCAAAATGTTTCTGATGAGTTTATCTACTTTCATCCTATTGATGTGGAAGTTAGGGAAGAGGTCCAAATACAAAAACAACAGAAACTAACTATGGTCTCAAGTCAATACACCCAAGAAGGTATCCATCAGAAGGACATGGGGATTATCAGACAGGTGCTGATGATTACTAATCCTTCCCCTTCCCCCCTTGCTCCCCTTCTTCTCCTCCTCAAACTAAAAAGTTAGAGAGTATTGCTCTTGTAAGAACAGAAAACTTCATAGCGTCTTTGCCTAGAAAAAATGTCAGGTAAGTCTACAGGGTTCCCAATGCATAGACATTATAAGAATTGCCAGTCCATTTTGGGGACTATCAACCCAAATGCCCCCGAATGGAGGAATGGATTGAAAAACTGTGGCACATATACTCTATGGAATACTACTCAGCCATAAAAACCAACAGAGCCCTGGCTTTTGACAGAGAGTGGAAGAATATGGAAGATGTACTGCTGAGTGAGGCAAGCCAGGCTATGAAGGAGAGACATTATATGTCCCCACTTAACATATACCGTTTGTCTGCATTCTATGTCTGAAACTGATTGACTAACAGTTGAACAAACACAAGAGATGGGTGTGAATGTCAGAAGAGGTGTATGTGGAGGAGTGGGGCCTAACGAAAGACATTTGGAGAAGGGATACAGAGGTAGGGCATTGACGGGATGGGGAGGTGTTGTGTTATCTGTTGAAGATATTTTGATCAACAGGTCTGGGGAGAAATGTTCACATATCGAAATGGTCTCATTGTAAGCCAAACAATATGATTGAAAGTATATACAAAAAAGAATAATAATAATAATAAATAATGTGAAAAAATAAAAATTAAAAGAAAAAGAGATAGGGAATCAAGGATGGGAAATATATATATATATATATATATATATATATATATATATATATATATATATACAGGAAACAAGAAATGTAAAATTATTTGCTGATGGTAACATGTATGTTGATGTGCTTGATTGAGACAATATACAGTGTACTCTAGATGGAAAATCTCACTTTGTATGCTGTAATGATGTACAGTGAATGAATGTAAATAAATAAATTTAATAAAATATAAATAAATAAATAAAAATTAAAAAAAAAAAGGAATTGCCAGTCCAGAAGAAAGGAGGAAAAGCACTACAATACTTGCTGGAGCACTTGGAAAGGGGGAGCTAGATGATACAGAAATTTCAACTGTGAAATTCACTGGGCTTATACATCTAGAAGCTTTAATAAATAAATGTTCACCATCCTCAGAATACAGTTGCCCACAAACCCCAAGAAATCTGTGGTTGAAATCTCCAGAAAATGCAGAGTCCTCAAGAAGCCATGACCTGGAAGTAGCAAGAAGCATATGTCCTTATAGAGAAAGATCCATCTACCAGCGCTCCTGGGCAGAGTTCTTCGAAGCACTACTCAACAGTGAGGGGCTCCATATTCTCCAACCTATTCCTACTGAAGAGGAGAGAGACCTTGGCTTCGTCCAGCTAACACTAGAGGAAGAGCATCAAAAAACCATTCCTCCCAGTAGTCACGATCTACCTGTTTTGGAAGGTCCTTTCCCATTGTTGCCCCAGTGTTGTCCTAAGCAGCAGCGCAGTCACAGCCTGCCATGATACAATGATGGTAAGAGCCAAAAATTAAATGTACTTGAGTTAACACTAAATCCAGAGGAGACACACTGCTTCTTCCCAAGTGACCATAACTTGCTCACAGGAGGTAAGATTTTTTAACTTGATGTAAATACTTTTGTAGATTATGTACAGTTTTCCAAATAAGTGGACTTTCATCATTAAATTTATTTTCAAACTCACCACCTGGAAATCTCTTTCTATTCCATAAGGCACTTGCTGCTGCTGCTTTCTTTTTTTTTAAAAGAGGTTTTTGCTATAGGGTGCATGTGCTTGCCAGAATGACAGAGAGAGACAGAAAGTGAGAAATCACCTCCAGAGGGGATGGCCATGCCACAATCCCTTCTCCTCCGTTCTCCTCTCAGGATCTTGGGCTCCCACGCACACACACACGTGTCCTGCATGAGTTTAAGCCACCAGGTCCGGGACTCAAACTGCAGTCAACTACATGGGAGTCCAGCAACGTAGCCATTATGCCAACTGCTGGTCCCGACATTTGCATCTTCTACGAGAACTGGTGACTGCTCTACAATTTGAAGTCTTATATTCAGTGATTATAATCTGATTTTAAGTTGGATAAATCCAATCAGACATCAGTTACTAATGAGGAAAAAATAAACTCTTAAAATATACACATTTGTTATGACATCAGAAGAAATATTACTTCCAGCTAGGTGGGTAATTTTGAGAAAATGACTGCCCTTCATCCTGTCACTTTAAAATCCATAGAATGGAAAAATGCACTCTCTAACATAACCAAAACCCAGTAACTAAGTGATAGGAGCTTAGATTAGAAAATAAATAGGATAATGGATAAAATCCATTCATCTGTTTGTGGAAATTTAGGTTGATTCCATGTCTTAGCAATCGTAAATAATGCTGCAATGAATATAGCTGTGCAAGCGCTTTTCCAACTGAGCATTCTCCTGTCCTTTGAGTAGATACCCAGGAGTGGAATTGCTGGATTATATGGTAGTTCTATTTGAAGGTCTCTGAGAAACCTCCATATTGTTCTCCAGAGTGGTTGGACCAATTTACATTCCCACCATCAGTGTAGGAGTGTCCTCCTTTCATCACATCCCCTCCAGCACTTATCATTATTTGTTTTGTTAATCATCGCCATTATGACAGGAGTTAGGTGGTATCTCATTGTGGTTGTGGTTTTGATCTGCATCTCCCCTAGGATGTTGAGCATTTTTTCATATGCTTTTTGGCTGTTTATATTTCATCCTTAGAGAGTAGTTTATTCAGCTCATTTTCCCATCTTTTAATTGGGTTAATCGTTTTCTTCTGGGTAAGCTGCTTGAGTTCCCTGTGTATTCTGTTTATCAATCCCTTATCTGAGGCACAGTTAACAAAAATTCTCTCCCATTCAGAGGGTTTTCAATTAACACTAATTATGGTGTCCTTTGCTGTGCAGAAACTTCTTAATCTGATGTAATCCCACCTGTCTATTTTGGGGATTATTGCCTGTGCTTTGGGGGTCTTGCTTAAGAAGTCTTTACCTACCCCACTGTCTCCCAGAATTTCCTCAGTGTTTTCCAGTAGTAGTTTTATAGTTTTAGGTTTTAGGTTCAGATCTTTGATACATTTTGCATTGAGTTTTGTTACTTGTGAAAGACAGGGATTCAGTTTCGTCTTTCTGCAGGTGGATACCTAGTTTTCCCAGCACCATTGGCTAAAGTTTTCCTTTTCACAATGAATTGAATGGTATAATTCATGAAAATCAATTGGCTGTAGGCTTTGGTATTTATTTCTGGGGTTTCTATTCTATTCCATTGGCCCATCTGTTTGTTTTTGTACCAATACCATGGTACATGCACTCACCAGAGAGAGAGAGAGACAGAAAGCAAGAAATTACTCCTCAGGAAGTATGGCCATGCCGCAATCTCTTCTCCATTCTCCTTTTGGGCACACAAGCACACACACCCTTGCATGAGTCTCAAACCCCTGGGTTCAGAATACAAACCATAGTCGACCACATGGAAGTCCAGCACCTGAACTGCTACACTCACTACCTGTTGGCCCCAGAGACTGAAATGTAAGTATAACCCAAAGTCAGCCCATATCACTTCATTTTTTGAAATGTTCATAAACCTTTGGGATGTTCAAAAAATCGCACATCCAATACCTTCCTCAAAATTTCTGCAAATTTCTGAATGCTTCCATTCTCATGGTTGCTCCTCCCTCTGATTTCATATTTTTACTCATTCATTATTTCATTCATTTCTTATATTACAAAAGAAATAAAATTGAATACTTATCCTCTTTATTCCTGTAAGCTCTTCAGCCACCCATCTTTTGTTCCCTCAAACAGTTTATCAGGATAGTAAGTTAAACAAAAAGTTACATACTATGGTAATATTGCCGTATGATTTTAATGCCCTACTAAGGAGTTTGGATAGGAATCAAACTTGGAAATAAGTATGTCATTCTTATTCATATTTTCATCTCAAAACAGAAGTCGATCTTTAACTATTTAAAAACTTTTTATTTTGTCTTTTAGAAAATGCAAAGGAAAAAGACAGCATTGCAAAAGCTTGGAAAATGGCTATTTTGTCAGGTTCTGAAGAAAATCCTGCTACCATACCAATCCAAGCTTTGAGAATTCTTCAGTAATGTGGGATAAGCTTGGAATTCCTGAAGATAATACTGGAATTCCAAAGGGCAATGTTAGAATTCCCAGGAATAATGTCAGTATCCCCATGGTTGATATTGACATTCCCAGGGATAATTCTGGAGTTCCTGTGGCTAATGCTGGAGCTCCTGTGGGTAATGTTGAGGTTCTCACAGATAATGCTGGAGTTCCCTTGGGTAATCATGGAGTCCCAAGGGGCAATGATGTTATATCAAATATTACACTCAATATAGTAAGTGGAACATATAAATTCAAAATGCATAAATAAATATATAGATACACTTACTATATTTGACTTTTGTCAAAAATTTTGGGAATAGATTGCAGTTCACTTACCAGTTTATTCTAAATGGCAGTCATTAATTACCTGTTAAATAATTCAGTTGGAAAGTTGAATTGTGGAGGGGATGCTTACTTCTTCAAAGTCTCATATTCTGCTTGGTAAAGACATACAGTGTCTTTATCACTAAACAATACACTAACTAACCTCTAAATAAGATTGTACATCTCCCAACAACTTCAGGTCTTCTTGGAAATTTTGATGGGCAAATGGAGGTGATCTCATAGTTATTAGCAGTTATCTCGTTGATACCTGCTTCGTGTCCAAGACATTTACTCACTAAAAGCTAAGGAACCAGGAGATTTGACAGAAGATTCTTGAATACAGTACATCTCTGAAATATCCAGATAGGACTTCTGAAGAAAGCTCACTAACAAGACTATTGACAGACCAGCAGTTGGCGTAATGGCTATGTCGCTGGACTTCCATGTAGTCAACCGTGGTTTGAGTCCCAGACCCGGTGACTTTAAACTCTACTGGACACGGGTGTGTGTGCGCACAAGATCCCGAGAGGAGAATGGAGGAGAAAGGATTGTGGTATGGCCATCACCACCACCCCCGGGGGGGGGGGAATTTCTCATTTTCTGTTTCTCTGTCTCTCTCTGTCTTTCAGGAGAGCTCACATGTGCCCTATAGCAAAAAGCTCTCCAAAAAGAAGAAGAAGAAGTGTATCTACAAGACTATTGAAATACAACTACTTTTTTGCGATATGTATCTGACAAAATTGTAAATATATACTGGAAGCCTTAAAAATATAAGGAGACAAACAACTGTAGAACTGTAAATAGTATAAGTGGTTGTGATGTAAATAATATAGGTAAGACAACACTAACAGCACCACAGAATGCCTAAAATACTGCATGCTAAAACAATATTTTTGTTTTGAAAATCAATTTTTGTTATTCTTCCCAACTACCAAATTAGTTTTGCATAAAAAGATGTAGGGCAAAATTATTGAAATATTTTACTAAATTACTAAATAGAATGCCCTTCTCAGAGAGAAGGGGACACTTTTTATTAGCCTAGATGATCATCATGGTATTCAAATTATTTGATCATAGTTATCTATAAAAATTAGTTTTAAAAAACATATATTTAATAAATCACTTGAGATAGATAAAGTAAGGAAATGAGACTAACTCATGAACTATATGGAGAAAATAATATCATTATTTTCTATTCATATAAAATATAAATTTTGTCCAGAATTTTAGTGCATGTGGGCCACTATTAAATTTGTACATTTAAATTTTCAGCTTTCCTGAATAGTGGTAGCTATTGTTTTTACAAAACCAAGGGAAATTTCAATTATTATCACCTAATCCCTTATTATGTATCTTACCACGCAGTACAAGGGGTGGTAACCTGTGGTTTGAGGGCAAACGCTTGCCTACTCCCAGGATCAATTTGGCCTTTCTGGAAGGAGGTGAAGAGGCTGGCTAGCCATCTTCTCTTCATTCCCCCTGGTTCTGCAGGTTCTTACTGAACCAGGACTTGGCCTCAGAAGGAAAGCAAAGGTAGTGAGATTTCCTTCTTCTACTTTTTTTACCAGCCCAGAAGATGGGGTACCATTTTGGACTTGAATAGCCTGAATCTTATATAAGGTGGCAAAACTACAGAAATAATGGAAGGATACAGGCTGCCATACTTCAGTTACTGTTAATGCCTGACAGAAAAAAAAAAAAAAAAGAAGATAGTTCACCTTGTTTAACAAATAGTCTACTCTACATGCTCTTTTGTCACACTGACTGTGAAACAGAACTGTTGCATTACTAACTTTCAAAGGGAACCACCTTTGAGTGTAAAAGAGAAAAGCAGGGTGGAAATTCAGACATGACTTATTAAGAACTAACATTTATCAGAAAGCAAGTGAAAAGAAGGGCAGCAAATAGAATTATGGTCAATTATCTATAATGCTAATATATTATTGAAGATAGTCACAAAAATACCACCGTCAACAACAAAACCCTGTTATGTGAGTGCTATTCCTCATGCTTTAGGATCCATTAATTTTGGGTATTGTGTTTACTGGCTTAACATTTAAGTATAAAAAAAATTAGTAAAATGGCCGACCGCTTCTTCTTTGTACAAATTTAAGAAATTAAATGAAACTAAGTTATAGAATCAAATGTACAGATGGCCTAAAAAGATAATTCTCTCTCTTTGTGGAAGAAGCAGACGCAGGTGGCATGGAGCTCTGGAGGCCCGCTCTGCTCCTGATTCACTGATGTTCACTTCCACAGAGGAACAAGTTGGTCAGGAAGCCACACCACAGCCATGACCTTTTTTATTTTTGGAGAGGTTTTTTTGATATAGGGCATGTGCGCTCGCCAGAGACAGAGAGCGAGAAATCACCGCCAGGGGGGACAGCTGCGCCACAATCCCTTCTCCTCCATTCTCCTCTTGGGATCTTGGGCATGCACGCACATGTGCCCTGAGTGAGTTTAAGCCACCAGGTCCGGGACTCGAACCACAGTCGACTACATGGGGAGTCCAGCGACATAGCCATTACGCTAACTGCTGGTCCCCGCAACCATGACTTTTAAAGATACTGAAAAAAAACAACCGTGGAGCCGGAGGTGGCCATTCACCGAATTATAATTACTTTAACCAGCTGCAAGGTAAAGTCCCTGGAGAAAGTGTGTGCTGACTTAATCGGAGGTGCAAAGGAAAAGAATCTCAAGGTGAAAGGACCAGTTCGGATGCATACCAAGACTTTGAGACTCACTACAAGAAAAACACCTTGTGGTGAAGGTTCTAAAACTTGGGATTATTTCCAGATGAGAATCCACAAGTGACTCATTGATTTGCACAGTCCTTCTGAGATTGTTAAACAGATTACTCCCATCAGTATCAAACCACGAGTTGAGGTTCAAGTCACCATTGCAGATGCCTAAGCCAACTATTTTAATAAATTGATTATTATCTGTTAAAAATAATGAAAATTCTCAATCTTTAAAGAAAGCTACTTATAGCATTGGTTTTATTCTAAGTATGGTTAGTTCAGAACTAAGTAATGCAAGTTTCAGTGACACACCATTATTTACCTTCAAAATTGTGCCATGTCTTCTTAGAATTCTCTATGTCAAGTAAACTATCTAAAGTTATTCAATAATCATCATAATATGAAGAAAGAGTAAGGATCATGTAATATGTTGAATAAGAAAGTTTCACAAGTTTCACATAAATTGAATCTGAGATTTTCATGGAAAAATATTAAAATTGCAAATCTGAAGGCTTAGTATTAAAGAAACAAAATTATAAGCTATTTCTAACCCTCTTGCTCTTACCAAATAAAAGATTGAAATTATCTATATATAATATTTCTATATTTTAATGTATCCCCTATAAAATAAGAAGAAACTTACTTTCTAAAATTGATGATGGCATAAGGTGGGAGAAAGAGCTTTGACTTTTTCTTGTATAGTACATTATGGAAGAGAGAACAGCTGATCAGAAAAAATCAGTTAATGGGGAACCAGCAGTTAGCGTAATGGCTATGTCGCTGGACTCCCACGTGGTCGACCGCGGTTCGCGTCTCGGACCCGGTGGCTTACAACTCACGCCGGGCGCGTGTGCGTGCGTGCCCAAGATCCCGAGAGGAGAATGGAGGAGAAGGGATTGCGGCGTGACCATCCCCCCTGGGGGGTGATTTCTCGCTTTCTGTCTCTATGTCTCTCTCTGTCTGTCTGGCGAGCGCACGCGCCCTATAGCAAAAAACCTCTCAAAAAAAAAAAAAATCAGTTAATGCATCACCACCACAATAAGCCAGATTCTTTCCTTCAAAACCTCTAGAAAAATGTAAAGTGTTCCTTACTAGTGTAAGAGATTAATTCTACAGGTTTTTTTTTAAAAAAATGCTATAGGGCACATGTGCTCACTAGGGAGATAAAGGAAGAGAAAGATTAAAAAAAAAAGTGAGAAAGCACCCATTCCCAAGGGGGATGGTCTCACCACAATCCTCTCTTTTTCATTCTCCTCTCAGGATTTTGTGCACACACACACACACACACACACACACACACACATGCCCAATGAGTTTTTAGGCCACCAGGTCCAGGATTCAAACCATGCTGTTATCCAGGTGAATCAAGTCACCTTAATCACCCCACCACCAGCTAGCCCTAATTTTACAGATTTTTTTTCCCCATCCAATTTTCTGATAGTACAAAAATGATTTTTTATTTTAAAATTAAATTGTACAATATGCATTTGGATGAGTCCAAATGACTTTTAACACACAAGTTACTTAGCAAAAGAATAAAAAAAAGTTGTGTTTACTAAATAATATTTCATTTGTCTCTGTTTAAATCTTTAAAAATTTTGCACATGGAAAAATATTTTTCTCAGAAGTTAATAGGATGGAGCTAAGTGTAAATTATTTACTACAAAAACATCCCTGTAAGAACCAACAAATGTATAGTCTTCAGATCACATAACAGCTACCATCACTTCAATCAACATAGTGCTATAAATATATTTCTCAAAAAGTTTGAGTTAAAAATATTTTTGAAGCATTCTTAGTAGGGAAATCATTCATATATAACTATAACCTGTATATTAGAACAAAGGGACTTTAACAGTTTGTAAAAGATTTTTTTTTAACATTTGAAGTGGTTTGTCTATAATTACAAAGTAAAATGAGAATTGATACTTACACGTGTAGTGAAGCCTTAAATCATACAACTACAGGAAAAATTCTATCAATAGAAGAAAAACAGACAAGAGAATTCCTTTTGATCATTAATCTTGTAGTAACTGAATGTACAATATTTCTTTATAAGAATGAGAAAAGACAGTACGAGTTATTTATTTTAAAATCCATTAACTAGCAAGAGCTTTATTAATTTTGTCCAATGATTATTTTAAGTATGTTTTAGAAGTGATAACTTAAAATATAACAAAGTGCTTTAAATATATCATAGAGTATAAAGTAAGTACCTGTGCCTGGTTCAGTAAATATTTCAAGAGCAGAGAACCTTATTGATATCAGTGGCCATCATGTGCAAAGTGAGAAGGAAAAAGAAGAGCAAAATTAAAATTAGAATAAAACTGTAGCTTTTAAAATAAGTGACATTTAAAAAGCATTACTTCGAAGGTTTTTTTTTTTGCTTTTTTGAAATGCCTCATGTAATTATTTATTAAAACGAATAAATAAGCCTTGAAATAATCCAACTTTAGCATTTATCTCCTTAAAGTTTTTTCCTTGAGTTTCTGATTCTCACCCCGTATACATATTCCTCATTCAACCCTTACTCTATTCTGTCCTTAACTTTATCCCAAGGCCCCCCCCCCACCCCATCCCTGACCTCCTCTCTAGGCCTTCCACATTTCATCACCACTTTTCCTAGCCCTTTCCCCACTCCATTCTATTCTATATATCTTACCTTTCCTTTTCTTTCTTTCTTTCTTTCTTTTTTTCTTTTTTTTTTTTTGGAGAGGTTTTTGTTATAGGGCGCGGGCGCCAGCCAGAAAGACAAACAGACAGAGACATAGAAAGCGAGAAATCACCACCCGGGGGGTGGCCATGCCATGTCACAATCCCTTCTCCTCCATTCTCTTCTCAGGATCCTGGGCACACACGGACACGTGCCTGGCGTGAGTTTAAGCCACCGGGTCTGGTACTCGAATCGTGGCCGACTACATGAGAGTTCAACGACATAGCCATTACGCTAACTGCTGGTCCCTATCTAAACTATCCTTTATTCGCACACATTCCCAACCTTCTCTCTCTCTCCAACCCATTCCACAGTCACACTCTATCCCCATTATTCACCCCAGATTCTTTCCTATTACAGCTTTTTCCCTCAGCCTATTTGTTCTTGAGACTCCTTCCAACTCTCCCACCACACGTGACCTCTCCTGTGTCAAGTCTCTCCAATCTTTGATGCTTTAACTCTAGCCCAACATTAACCATATATAAATTCTCCCTCAATATTCACTTTCAGAGATCAGTATGGGTTAAAGCTAAGGTAAGGACATGAAAGGACTAAACATGTCTATTCATAGTTTTACTGATTTCTGAAAATAAAAACTTGAAAGTTGGATTTTTTCTAGGATATATCAAAGTATTCCAAATTATAACATCCATGATATTAAAGCAGCCAAGTGAAAATGATTATTTAAAAATGTAGATATTGGAATACCATGTATCCCCCAAAAGAATCTTTGAGAGAAAAAATGAGCTGAGATTAGATTATGCCGGTCTTTCAAAGATTATAAAAACATATGCAATGTGTGATTTGAAGTCCTTTGCTATTTTAGTTTCTTTTTTAATTTTAATTTTTTAAAGAATTATTTTATTTAAGTTTATTCATTGTCATTATTTTATTTTATTTTCTTCAAAGTTGACCAGAGAAAGTTAGAGATAAAGTGAGAAAGCAAGCTGCCAGATCCACGACCCAAACCATGATCAACCATGTGGGAGTTCAGCTGCCCTAACCACCATGTGACCTGCCGGCCCCTAATTTTAATTTTTGAATGTCTTTCAAAAGACCTTGAGTTTTGCTTTCTTACATATGTTATAAAATACCTATCACTTAGAGAAGTACTCATTTTAGACTCGTTGAATAAATAAACAGATATATATCACCAATTTCTTCATTTAAATTGTAAAATATGTTAGATGAAAGAAGATAAAATATGTACTTTGTGAATTTACCTAGAGCATATTTTTGCTATTAAAAGGTAATATTTTAAGAGTTTGTTTTTGCTATAGGACACCTGTGCTCGCCAGACAAACAGAGAGAGACAGAGAGACAGAAAGAGAGAAATAGCCCCCCAGGAGGGATGGCCACACCACAATCCCTTCTCCTCCACTCTCCTCTCAGGATCTTGGGCACACATGCACACACACCCGGCATGAGTTTTAAGACACCGGGTCCGGGACGCGAACCACAGTCGACTACATGGGAGTCCAGCAACATAGCCATTATGCTAACTGCTGGTCCCTTAAGAGTTTATTTTTAAAGCTGCCTCATCTGTACTAGGTTTTATTATCTTATGCAACTAATATCCACCAACAAACCAAGTTCTCTATTCTTATACATATATTAGCATAAAATAAAAGATAATCTTAAAAATAAAACTCACTTTAAAAATGCAGTGATTAAGGGAACCAGCAGTTAGCGTAATGGCTATGTCGCTGGACTCCCACGTAGTTGATCGTGGTTCGCGTCCCGGACCCGGTGGCTTAAAACTCACACTGGGTGCATGTGCGTGTGTGCCCAAGATCCCGAGAGGAGAATGGAGGAGAAGGGATTGCGGCATGACCATCCCCCCTGGGGGGTGATTTCTCACTTTCTGTCTCTACGTCTCTCTCTGTCTGTCTGGCAAGCGCACACGCCATATAGCGAAAACCTCTCCAAAAAAAAAAAAATTCTATCTACTAGATTCTACATTATCACTCAAGGTCATACCTTGAGAGGCTGTTTAATATGGTAGCAGTCTATTTTTGACAAATGCCAGTATATTGGAAAGAGGTATCTGTCAACCAGGAAAGAGTGTTTATTCTTGATTGGTTGACTATTAGTATGTCCCCATTAAGTTATAAGTGTTATTTTAGAAAGGATACCAGCATAACAGTTTCATATACACTGGGATAAAGGTAAATCTATTAACA
Organism: Tupaia tana; assembly: GCA_026018925.1. Lineage (NCBI taxonomy): Eukaryota > Metazoa > Chordata > Mammalia > Scandentia > Tupaiidae > Tupaia > Tupaia tana. Next base: position 72,300,468 of record JAKSZU010000009.1, on the reverse strand, counting down.
TTGTCTACTTGTATCTTTGAAAATCATGGGAGTTATCTTCAACTACTTCAACCTTATGATTGTCTGTTGCCGAGCACATCCAACTTTGTGACTAAGCAGATGAGACCATTCCTTTTATGACTGACATTAAAAAATCTGGTGTTCCTTGGATAAGTGTTTTATTTCCATAATTGTCAAGTTGAAACTTAGAAGCTTTGTATAAAATGTAGAGTAAATACTGTAGGAGTCATACATGGTCTTGCTTCAAAATCCTGTGTACTTCCCTTGCAAGTCTTCTGTCTGAGCTTGACCCAAGCTTAAGCTTGATTTTGTTTCAGGCTTCAATGGGCATTTAAGCACCACTGGATCAATGAAATTCTGAGGACCAATGGGTAGGGAAGTGTGTGCCTCATTCTGGTTTAGCTTGGGAGTTTTCTCTAACTTTTAGCTCCATGTGAAGGAGACAGTTTCTCTGTTATATAGTAACAAAGCAGACAAAGGCATATATGTAAAAGTTCATGCTGCTTCCCAAATCTAAAGAAAACCATCAAATATTGTATTTCCTTCTTGGTGGTAAGTAGCGTAGATGAAGGCTAATAATCACCTTTAACCCGCTTAGTTCTTATGTGAGCTCTTCATAGTGAATCTAGGGGTCAAATTAACACAAAACAGATTAACAAGAGAAAAGAATACAAAGGTTATTAGTTTTATAAGCAAATGAGAATTTCCACAAGAGTGTGAAGTCTGAAGAAGTGGCCAAAACTAGGTACTTTTATACTTTTTAGACAAAGAATGATAAATATGTGAAGGAATAACAGGACAAAGTATTCTTCCCACTAGGGCAGTAAATTGTGGGGACACATTTAGAGAGAGAACCTGAGATGTGGGGACATGCTCTGAGCAAACACCACCTGTCCTTTTGGGGTTTGGCAGAACCTTGTAACGTCCTTTTCTTGACCTTCGCTGCAGACAGAGCAAGGTTGGAAATTGCTAGGGGTGTGCCAACAGACACATCTGATGGGCTTCAAGAAATATCTTGACCCCAATTAGCAAAGTCCAATCCCTGTTCTGCATCTGAAAGGTTCTTTAGCCTTCTCTGGGTGTGGTGGTGCACTCCTTATGGAGAAGTTCTTTAGCTTTTTCCCCACACCTAACAACTAGTTTTCTCTGCATTAGAAAAGAAGATGAGACTTTCTCTTGATGGGATTATCTCCAAGGGATACACCTGGCCCAGTATGACTAAACCCTTATAGATTTGTTAACTGCTTCTTTTTTTTATTTATTTTTACATTTTTCCACAAACATTTACTTTACATAGCAAAAAATTCTAGCCCATACTCCATAATTCTTGACAGTTTACAAACAACTTTCAAAATCTCAAAATACTGAATTTTAAAGATAATGTTCAAAATATGTCTTATAATTTTGTATAATTTTAAAACTCTATAACAACAGAAGAAGAATGGTTTCAAAAAAATATATATATACATATATATACATATATATATATATGTATATATATACACATTTAGAGTGCAGACATTTGTCTGTAACATGGCAATGAACCTATGAAGTGTCATGAAACATACATGTGTAATGTCTCCTTGTACTATAAATAAAGAGGCCCAGTTTGTCTGGGTGGCTCAAAGCAGCAGCACAAGTTGCTTGGGCTACCTAGGCTCAGGCTGCCTGTGTCCATTTCTATTCTATATCTTTGTCTCATTCTTTCCAATTCCCTGGTCCTGGCAAGATGGAGGGATTTCTCTTTCTCATCCTCTTTCTCATCCTCTTTCTCTTCCTCACCAGCAGCCCCCCGATCATGATTCAGCTAGACCCAAACCCTGGGGTAGACACCGACAGTAAATTCTAAGAAAATACTGAGATACATATGCACACGAGAATCTAATAGAAGATAAATGTTTTTCAGGGAGGTTTTTTAGTTTCCTTACAGCTCCAGTTACCAGTTTTCTGGCGATAAAGGCAATTTCTCACTTCGATACAAAAAGATACCTCTCCAAAAGGATTTTTTTGGTTTGCGGCATGTAGAAAAATATTGATCAAATGGCATTTTTTGCAGTTACAATTCCTTAAGTGATTTCAGCTTAAACAAATGAATAAACCAATTTGGCTTATTTTGGGAGGACTCATCCCTAAATCCATCAGTAGCTAAATGTATAATGGCTATCTTTCAGTTTTCAAAAGAATATTACATGCTCCTGATCACAGCACCTCCCTAGTACAGAATCCTTTAATGAAAGAGCAAGTCAAAATATTGCCTTCAATATTCATTTCTCTATCACACTTATATGTTTTACAAAGATATTTAGCATTTTCTAACTTCAGGTTATCCAGGGCTAACTAGCACAGTATCATCTTTATGAGTACCATAAAAATTATGGTGCACAAAATGAAGAAAATAAGAAAATCTAAGGAAGAAGCATCTGTTTCCTGGCCAGAGCTTGATTCTCCACATGTCCTTGATAATGTTACTTTGTCATATCTTTCCAGCCCAGTGATTCTTATTCTCTCCCCCCCTTTTTTTTTCAAACTCTCCCTTTCTGATAGCCCATTCTATTCAGCATATAAACAAAATGAAAACTTTTTTTTAACCACAGGTCAGCAGGTGGCGTGGAGTTAAGGCAGCTGGATTTCACATGACTGACTGTGCTATTAGAATTCTGGACCTTGATAATCATTCTTGATTAATGGTTAAGTGCCCAAAATCCTAAGAGGAGAATGGAGAAGAAGGGGTTGTGGAATGGCCATTCCCCTGGATTTCTTACTTTCTCTCTCTCTGGCGAGTGCATACACCCAACAGCAAAAGCACAAAAACTAAAAACAAAACAAACAAAAAATAACTTTTTCAACTGAAGAAAAAAATTAAAACTTTAACTTTCATTCTGTCTAGTTATCACTTCTCTTCAAATCTGAACATTTTAAAGAGGCAATCCACAGGCCTTGTCTTAGTTTTCTCTTTTGTTCTTTTTTTCTTCTGGGAGATAGTGAGAGAGTGCAAGAGAGTGAAGGAAGAGAAAGAGAGAGAGGTATTTTTGACAGGGTCTCATGTCACAATCCTCATGCCTCAGTCTCCCACTAAACTAGGACTATAGGCACTTTCCACCACACCTGGCCTATACAGGTTGGGCTGGGAACCAAACCTTAGTCTCCCAATGCCTCAGCCAATGTGTAGTAGAACTCTCTTGCTTGTACCATCATGAGTGGGCCCCTGTCTCTATCACCTCTTACAATTTATTCTCTACACCCACCTGTCCAATAAAATCATTTTCACTAAGTCTCCAACAGCTTATTGTTTGATCCAGTGTTTACTTCTGTACTATTGTCATACTCTTCTACTTCTCCTACCTGTCAAATCACATTTTTCTGTTTTTTTTATTTTATTTTATTTTCTTGGTTGCCTGAAAAACTTTAATGTTAATGGGAAAATTCCATCCATACTCTTCTATCTCTCACTGTGCAATATTTCTAAGACTTTCAGCCTCTGGAGAATCTTTAATGGGAATTCTTTCCACAAAAAAGCCATACATTTTCAATAAAAATGCTAACATATTCATTAAAATGCTTACATCAAAAATAAAACATAGTATTTCTTTTTGTTTTTTAAAGTTATTTAATTTTATTTACTGATTCATTTATTTTAATTTGGCGAGAGAGAGAGAGAAAGTGAGAAAGCAAGCCACCAGGTCTGGGAACTGAACCATGGTCGACCATGTGGGAGTGTCCAGCATATTAACCACCACGCCACCTGCTGGTCCCCAAAACATATTTCCAAATGTAAAAATAATAGTGTCCTATAAGTAAGTGGAATTATGTAGTTTGTAATATTTGACAAAAAAAAAAAAAAACTAGAACTGGTTCAATTACAGATTAAGTTGTAGGTCAGTCTTCTTATCCCAGTTAAATTTCTTTTCTTTCCAATTTTTATGGATTTTAAAATTACAGGAGTAATATATGAAAATGCTCTGCTGTAAAATATAAAGTCAAACCATAGCGGAAAGGAAAAAGTCCTGTGTGGCTACCATTATTGATCCCAGTCTCCCTTCCATTTCACTGTTCCAGTTTATTGTGTGTTCTGTTATATTTTACATATTTGCATACTTATATAAGTGTCCATAAAAAATACAGATGAATGGATTGAAAAAGTGTGGCATATATACTCCATGGAATACTATTCATCCATGAAAAAAATAAGACCCAGACATTTGACAGAAAGTGGATGAATATGGAAAAATTACTGCTGAGTGAAGCAAGTCAGGCCATGAAACAGAGACATTGTATATCTCCATTTAACATATACCAACTGTCCGCACTCTATGGTAAAAAGGGAAAGACTGGAGGACATAAGAGCATTGAAAATTCTTATGGACACTAAGAGCCAAGTATAAGGAGAGTGGGAGAGGAGAAGAATATAGAAAAGGAAATTGGGTGAAAAAAATAGGTAAGACATTTGTGAGACATGAATATGATTTGTTACTCGTTGATGACATGTATAGTATTCTCAACTGGGCTGGTCTGAGGTGTATATCATGCTGGGTAAAGTCTCTTTACAATCTAAATAATGTATGGTGGTTGACTGTATAAATAATAATAATACATTTTACAAAAGTACATGGTGAGATGCCACCCACTCCACTCTTCTTGTGTAGAATTGCTTTGGCAATACAGGGTCTTTTATGATTCCAGACAAATTTTATGATTGTCTTTTCTAGATCTGTGAAGAATGTGTCTGGTACTTTGATTGGCATTGCATTAAAAACATAGATTAATTTGGGTAGAATTGCCATTTTGATTATATTAATTCTTCCAATCCAGAAACATGTGACGTCTTTCCACTTTTTTGTGTCAGTTTCAATTTCATTTTTTAGCTTCTCTTACTTTTCCTGTGGATGTCTTTAACTTATTTGGTTAGATTTATTCCCAAATATTTTATACTTTTGGTGGCTATGGTAATGGAATAACTTTTTTCAGTTCTATCTGAGTCTGCCTGTTATTTGTATATAGAAATGTTATCGATTTCTGGATATTGATTTTATATCTTGCAATTTTACTGTAATCATGTATTACTTCTAGTAATTTTTCCATGGAGACCATTGGGTCTTCTATGTATACAATCATGTCATCTGTGAATAGAGAGAGATTCACCTCTTCATTTCCTATTCTAATGCCTTTTATTTTTTCCTCTTTTCTGATTGCGTTGGCGAGGACTTCCAGTACTATATTAAAAAGGAGTGGATAAAATGGGCATCCTTGTCTTGTTCCCATGTTTAGTGGGAACGCTTTCAGCTTTTCTCCATTCAGCATGATGTTTGCTATAGGTGTTTCATAGACGGCTTTTATTGTGTTGAGAAATGGCCCTTCTATGCTGATTTTGCTGAGAGTCTTGATCACGAAGGGATATTGTATCTTATCAAATGCTTTTTCTGCATCAATTGATATGACCATATGCATAGCAAAAGACACAATAATTAGTGTGAATCGTCAGCCCTCAGAATGGGAAAATAGTTTTGTGAATTGTGCATCAGATAAGGGATCGAAAACCAGAATACACAAGGAACTCAAGCAGCTGTTTGCAAAAAAGATAATCAATCCTATTAAAAGATGGGAGAATGAGTTGAAAAAGAAACTCTTTAAAGATGACATACAAATATCCAAAAGGCATATGAAAAAATGCTCAACATCCCTCATCATAAGGGAAATGCAGATCAAAAAAACAATGAGGTACCACCTAACCCCAGTCAGAATGTCTAAGATCAAAGAAAAAAAAAAAAAAAAAAAAAAAAAAAAAAAACCAAGATAACTGGTGGGAATGTAAATTGGTCCAGCCACTGTGGAGAATAATTTGGAGATTCCTCAAAAATCTACAAATAGGACTACCATATGATTCAGCAACCCCACTCCTCGGTATCTACCCAAAGGACAGAAGAATTCTTCATTGGAAAAGTGCTTGCACATCGATATTTATTGCGGCACTATTCACGATTGCTAAGACATGGAACCAACCCAAATGCCCCCATACGGATGAATGGATTGAAAAACTGTGGCACATATACTCTATGGAATACTATTCAGCCATAAAAAACAACAAAACCCTGGCTTTTGACAGAAAGTGGAAGAATATGGAAGATTTACTGCTGCGTGAAGCAAGCCAGGCTATGAAGGAGAGACACTGTATGTCCCCACTTAATATATACCGAGTGTCTGCACTCTATGACTGAAACTGATTGAATAAAGGTTGTACAAACACAAGAGATGGGTGTGAATGCCAGATGAGGTGTGTGTGGAGGAGTGGGGCCTAAGAAAGGACATTTGGAGAAGGGATATGGAAGTAGAGCATTGACGGGGTGGGGAAGTGTGCTGTTATTGGTTGAAGATATTTTGATCAATGGGACTGGGGAGAAATGTACACATATTGATATGCTCACATTGTAAGCTAAACAATGTGATTGAATGTATATAAAAAATTAAAAAATTAAATTAAAAAAGTACATGGTGGAAAACTGTGACATATTGTTGAGGGGTTTTTTCTTTCTTTTGCATTTTTCTACATATGCAAAATAATATCAAGTGTATTTTTCTAAAACATGCATTTTCACTCAATCATATGTCTTGGAAACCTTTTATGTATATGTGTGTGTGTGTGTGTGTGTGTGTATATATATACACATATATATATATGTGTGTGTGTGTATATATATATATATATATATACCATATTCTCTTTAACTGTTTTATAATATTCAATAATATGAATAATCCAAAATAGGTTACACCCAGGTTGTTTTCCTTTTATTTAACATCACAAAAAGATACTACAATAATCATCTTTGTGTATGTTTCTTTTTTCTTTTTTTAACTTGTTATATGTACTAGAATAAGAGATTAGATCTGTTAAACAATCTTAATAATCAATACTATGACACTACTTATTGGCCTCAACAATTTAAAGGTATTACCTACTGAATTATGTTAAATATCTGGATTAAAATGGTTAAAAGGATCTTCATACAGTTTTTAGGTACTACAGGTTGTTTACAAGATCATTGGTACTTGCATTTAGGAAAAGATAAATCTGACACATTTTTTTTTTTGAGAGGTTTTTTCGCTGTAGGGCGCGTGCGCTCGCCAGACAGACAGAGAGAGACATAGAGACAGAAAGTGAGAAATCACCCCCCGGGGGGATGGTCACGCCGCAATCCCTTCTCCTCCATTCTCCTCTCGGGATCTTGGGCACGCACGCACACGCGCCCGGCGTGAGTTGTAAGCCACCGGATCCGAGACGCGAACCGCGGTCGACTACGTGGGAGTCCAGCGACATAGCCATTACGCTAACTGCTGGTTCCCAAATCTGACACATTTTAATGTCTTGATCCATTTGCAGCATTCAAAAACACCATTTTAGAAACACTACTCCAAACTTAAAGAGACATGAACCAATAAGTGTCCCACTCAGTATATTCAAAATAAATACAGAAATACAGCCAAAAGTCTATAAATCATTATAGCAGACAGGCTGGTAAAGAATGACTATCATAGGGACCAGCAGTTAGCGTAATGGCTATGTTGCTGAACTCCCATATAGCCGACCGTGGTTTGTGTCCTGGGCCCAGTGGCTTAAACTCACACCAGGTGTGTGTGCATGAGTGCCCAAGATCCCGAGAGAAGAATGGAGGAGAGGGGATTGAAGCATGGCCATCCCCCCTGGGGGGGTGATTTCTCGCTTTCTATCTCTCTGTCTCTCTCTGTCTTTCTGGGGAGCACATGTGCCAGAAAGACAGATATAGCAAAAACCTCTCCAAAAAAAGGAAAAAAAAAAAAGAATGACTATCATAGAATGTAGGGATCTGGCTATATTTTGATGGAAACTGCTGACTTCTACATCAAAAGCAAAAATTAATAATAAAATGACATGGTAAACATATTCTGATGCTCATCTTCATAACAGCAAAGTATGTTTTACATGCACTGCTCCTGAAGGATCTCACAAGGCTCTTTCCTCAGAGAGAAGGTCCACCCACCAAGAATGAAATATCATCAAGTGTCAAAGAATCCTAAAATACAGATGGCTGGCCAGTCCCAGAGCAGGAATAGCAGTGCAACTGTAGTAATACTGACTACACACAACCACCAAAGTTTCACTGTAATTCAGTATGGAATGTGTTTTGTTTTGATCATCCACATACACAAATAGCCCCAAGCACAAAGGCAGTACACTTAAGGGACTATAAGAACATATTTGCTTCTGGGGACAGCAGGTGGTGTCATGGTTAAGGCACTGGATTCCCATATGGCTGACCATGATTTGAGTCCCAGACCTGGCAGCTTGAAAACCATGCCAGGTGCAAGTGCATGTGAATGTGTGCCTAAAATTCCAAGAGGAGAATGGAGGAGAAGAGATTGCAGTGTGGCCATCCCCCCAGGGGCTGATTTCTCACTTTCTCTTTCACTGCCTCTCTCTGATAAGTGCATATGCCCTATGGCAATTTTTTTTAAAATTTGCTTCTTATTTTATCCATAAGTATGCATTTCCTGACTTGTCTGAAGGTTGATTCTAAAAGCAGGAAAATCAATAAACTGTGTCTATATTATTGTGACTGAAAATATTGCTTACTTTGGAGCTAATTAATGTAGTATACTTACATTTTCTTTCTCACAGTACTTTATTTTTTCCTATGATATCTGAGAATCAAAGTCATCTGGACACTCAGCTTACTGTGTCCATTAACAAGGCTTTACTATTTAACTGTCCCCATCAATAGAACCACTATTTTAGAAGATGCTTACTGCTCAAGAGTGTAAAAATTGCAAATAACTTAATTGTTCATTCCAGAACTTTTCTGAAAGGTCCTTCAATTCTTCATAAGAAAGCATCAAGGAACAATTAACACACAGAAATACTTTGAGCCCCTTGTTGCAAAATCTTTTGCTTTGCTCATCAATACTAAACTATTAGGTGGTCAGAAACGTCATGACATTTTTTTTCTATTTTTCTATGCAAAAATGCATCATGACTTTCCCGACGACCCAATATTATACCATGGTCCTTAATCTTAACAAAGGACACTGAGTTGCGAAACCTGCCTTAAATAGAACTTAAAACTCTCAATAAGCTTAACAAAGGGAAAACAATCAACTCGATTTTTAAAAACTATATAAACAGACACCTCAGTAAAGAAGACATGTAGATGGAAAACAGCCCTATGAAAATAAAATGCACAACATCATATGTTGTAAGGGAATTTCAAATTAATGACCTATCACTACACACCCATTACGATTGCAAAATTTGAAAATGCTGACAACATCAAATGCTGATTCAGATGTGGTGTAACAGGAATTCTTATTTTATTACTGCTAAGAATACAAAATGGTACATGCACTTTGGAAGACAGTTTACCACTTACAAAGCTAAACATTCTCTTACCATACAATTAATTGAGCTTCTTGATATTTACCCAAATAAGTTGAAAACTTCTGTCCACATAAAACCTGTGCATGGATATTTATTGCAACTTTATTCATAATTGCCTAAACTTGAAAGCAGGAGGCACAAAGACTCGGGATGGAAATATAGAAAAGGAAATGAAGCACCAGTGGAGTTCTCTGTTGTGGAGAAAAGTTAACTGAGGGACCAGCAGTTAGCATAATGGCTATGTCGCTGGACTCCCATGTAGTCGACCGCGGTTCGCATCCCAGACTCGGTGGCTTAAAACTCACGCCGGGCGCTTGTGTGTGCTGCATGCCCAAGATCCCTAGAGGAGAATGGAAGAGAAGGGATTGCGGCGTGGCCACCCCCCCTGGGGGGTGATTTCTCACTTTCTGTCTCTCTGTCTCTCTCTGTCTGGTGAGGGCACGCGCCCTATAGCAAAAACCTCACCAAAAAAAAGATAAAAGGTAACTGAGATGTGCCTGGCAGCCACCATCATTGCCACAGGCAACCCTATATCCTCTACTGGCTGAGCTCCGTGTGCTACCTGCACCCCATCAAGGGACTTAAGACATTGACACAAGCATTCCTGCTGCCAATACTAGTGACTCCAACCCTGGATTAGTTAATCCCCTGTGCTGTGTGCACTTCACACAGGGCCTGAGAACACAGATCTAAGTGCTACAGATGTCACTGGCTGTGACCTCACCCCCTTATCCAATAGACCTCTACACCCTACAAAAAACACACACACTTTTTTTCTGTTTTTGTCATTTTGTTTTTCCAGAGAGTGCATGTATTCACCAGAGAAACAGAATGACAGAAAGAGACAGAGAGAGAGGCAGTATGCTGCCTTATGGCCGGGTTTGAATTGCAGCATTTCTTGGTCGCGGCATGGATGCCCAGTCCTTGCCCTGGCTCTGGCCGCTCTATCTCAAATACCACCACATCTCTATGTTTAAGAACTGGCGCTTCTTGGAGGGCTACCCCTGCACCGTGGAGTGCATGGCTGAAGTCAGCTTCATTCACTGCCCCATTGAGAACCAGCCCAACCTGGCCCAGTGTTCCTTCTGCTTCAAGGAGCTGGAAGGCTGGGAGCCAGATGACAACCCCATAGAAGAACATAAAATGCATTCATCCAGTTGTGTCTTCCTCTCTGTGAGGAAGTGGCTTGAAGAATTGACCCTCGGTGAATTTTTGAAACTGGACAGAGAACGAGCCAAGAATAAAATGGCTAAAGAAATCAGAAGCAATCATAGAGTTCAAAGAGACTGTCCAGAAGGTGTGTTGTGCCATCGAGCAGCTGGCCGCCCTCAAGTATGTTTCCTGCTGCATCCCCGGCTGAATCCAGGCGTTCCTAGAGCCACAGCCTCAGGCCCCCTAGAAGCCTTGAGGAAGGGGAAGGTCAAACCCCAGGAGATAGTTAACTGTGTTTCTTTCTTTTTTTTTTTTCTTAAAAGAAGCACCAGAAGCTGCTATTGCTGCCTGGGCAGCTGGTGCCATCAGTCGTGCTGACTGAGGCTGTTTTCTTTGGTAGTTTTTGCTTTATTGATACCTCTGCTCACCGTGGGCGGGGGTGGAGGGGGGGCGGTCACAGATAAGAAGACATGGACTTTGGCTAGAACCGATGGACTTGAACCGATGAGAGTACGCCCTTCTGCAGTGTGTCTGGCCCTTGATCCCAAATCCATGAATGCAATTGTAGGTCTCCTGGAACTGGACAGACAACTTGGATGCAATTTTTAGCATTTACTTGCACAATAATCTAAATCATTACTGTGCTTGTCTTAAAAAATGAAAGAGAGGAAGAAAGCACCTCCCAATGGAGTGTGATCATACTGCAATCCCTTCTCTATTTCTCCAACCTTTTAAGATTTTGTACATGCAGACAGAAGTGTCAGAGTGTTTTTAACCTGTGAGGTTCCCAGACTTGAACCACCCAGTTGGCCATGTGGGATCCCTTAACTTCTCATAACCATTAGGCCATGGGGCCAGCTCAACAGTTTAGACTCCGCACCTTTAAAAAAAAAAGTATTTGTTTCATGAGAGTAGACACAGAGAGTGAGAGAGAGAAGACATACACTCTCAACAGAATCTCACACCACAATTCCCCCCAGTCTTTTTAGCCAGCTAGGATCATAGGTGCCTATACCTAGTATGTACAGATTCACCAGGAAACTGAACCCAAGATCTTCCAAAATGGATCCAGCATTGCTTGACTAGCACAGCACTGTTGCACCACCCTAGCCTGACCAGGGAGTCCTCTTCCTTGTCTCTTAATTATTGGCCTGAAAATGTTTTTCTGACTCATAGTTTGTGAAGTAAAAGATTTATCTTTTTGGGAACCAGCAGTTAGCGTAATGGCTATGTCGCTGGACTCCCACGTAGTCGACCGCGGTTCGCGTCCCGGACCTGGTGACTTAAAACTCACGCTGGGCACGTGTGCGTGTGTGCCCAAGATCCCGAGAGGAGAATGGAGGAGAAGGGATTGCGGCGTGACCATCCCCCCTGGGGGGTGATTTCTCGCTTTCTGTCTCTATGTCTCTCTCTGTCTGTCTGGCGAGCGCACGCGCCCTATAGCGAAAACCTCTCAAAAAAAAAAAAAGATTTATCTTTTTAGGATAAATCATATGCTAATGTATTATAAATTGACAAAATTGAAACTTCCTTTTGAAAGTGTTATGTTCTTTCTGAATTAAAACATTGAGTAAATACATGATTTCAGTCTTTGAGGTTGTCTTATTTTTAGAGCACAGCAAAAGATCATCCACATAATTGATTAGTAGAATCCCATAGAAATTTGAAGTTCTTATATGTCAGTAAATCATTGGCACATTACAGTCCAGATATACTGTTTATTTTCTCTTTTATTAAGGTATGTGGGTCAGAAAAAGATGGAGACAGAGTTAAAATATCAGTCCATCATTGAGTAACTTTTGCAATAAAAGATGCAATTTCTAAAACTACAAAAGATCTGGAAAGATTAATAGGAGACCCAGATGAATTTGAAAGCACACAAATAGTATAGCTGGAGTCAAATTATCTGTATCCTGAAAAAAATGTCAGCAGTGGTGAGGCACCACCCATAACCTGAGAAGGAATCAATGATCTGATGAAATCAACCTGCCAGAAGTAGATGGGAGCCACACCCTGTGTCCTCCCCAATAAATGGGTCAACTTTTGATGGGAATTGTTAAGTCTGACATGCAATGGTAGCATCTGTATCAGAAACATTGAATCAGGGCTGATCATCAGCTTGATTCAATTTCTTCAGAGGACAGATTCCTACTGTGGACATCTATATGAGTGACTCAGTTGGATTAACAACTGTAATTTGTTTTCACAGTTCACAGTCCCAAAGAGGTGTGTTTTGAATCTCCCACTCTCTGGTTTCCCAAGTGACTGACCAAATGATTAAGTCATTGACAATAGCCCTCTAGGTTCTGGCCACTGAACAGAAAAATCGCTTTCACTTTTGGTTTGCATATCACATGCTAAGGCTGAACAACCATAACACCCATATGGATATTGGGTTTTAACTTGTCTAAACCATCTATAAACTAATTCTGGACATTTAGAGGAGCTTTCATGAATTGAGAGACCTATTAGACTCAGTGGCTTTGCTTCAAAAAACAGAGTAAAGAATAATACTTCCCCTATAGGGACAGCTGCCCATTTTTCATGTAAAGTCAAAATGTCACTGTGGCTAGGCCAGCTTTTTGAATATGCTGGTTTTATTTGACAAATAAGGCTTTTTAGGTCCTCACCTTGTTAGTCATTGAGTATGCATTGACCTCTACAAAAAATGAGGGACTATCAAACCAGAGAGTCAGAAGTATCTGCAGCTGGAGGTAACCACTTGGTGGAGGCTACTTTCCTTTACCGGAGGTTCCAATTTTCATAATCAACAGTCACAGAGACTTGTACTATCTCCAATACCCAGTCTAACAAGGCAAAGAGCCTCCTTGTGGCAGTGAAAGGCCAAAGGTACATCATGCTAACCTCTAAATGTTTTTAATTATCAAAAAGCTTTTGACATTAGAAGGCAAAAGAAGTCATGAAAAATGTTGACCCACCCATTGTTGACAAATGGCAAGAGAGTTTGGTCCACCAGGATACTTGTCTATCTGCAGTTCTCCCTCAATAAGAATGACTCCTTTTGGTATTCATGGGTGGCAAAATACAAAAATATAAGCCATCAATTTCTACTATGCAGCCTGGTATATAAACAACAACAAAAAAAAACTGCCTTATGGCATGGAGGAAAAGGCAGTTGGATCCCATGTGGCTGGCTGCATGGTTCAAGTCCCAGACTTGGAGGCTTGAAATACACACCAGGCACATATGCATGCATGATGAAAATCCCAAGAGGAGAATGGAGGAGAAGAGATTGTGGCATGATCATCCTCCCTGGGAGTTGAATTCTCACTTTTCTCTCTCTCTCTAGTGAGTACACGTTTCCATATTATAAATTAAAAAGAAAATAGAACATTGAATCAGCCCATAGGGACTCCAAGTAAGGTTATTTTAGCTTCCTTCCCATACTGTGAACATTACACAAATCCCATCAATTGAATGCAGGGCACCTCCTCACCAATACATCTAGTAGAATGGTGACTAGGGCTTCTGCATTGAACAAAGTGGTAAAACTTTAAATACTTCTCATCCTTTAAGTGCCCCAGTATACTCAATTATAGTCAGCTTTTTCTATAATGTGACTGAGGTGAGCATGGAAGAGAGAGGGATCAGAGAGCACATAGAGAGAAAGTGGTTCTGTATCAGTAATCAAAGAATATATTTTTTCAATTTCAGTCAATTGTCAAAAGATAAAATTACAATTTTTGAATCTTAATTTCTATGTTTTCAGTAAAAATAAAGATCACTGGATATTTGAAATTCTGCTCCCTTTTTGTCCTAAAGCACCTACCAAATACATCATTTTACTCACCTCAAAAGTTCCCAAAGAAGCCAGCAGGTGGCGTGGTGGTTAATGCACTGGACTCCCACATGGCCAACCACAGTGTGAGTCCTAAACTTGGCAGCTTGAAAATCATTCTGGTCATGTGTGCTTGCATGCCCAAAATCCTGAGAAGAGAATGGAGAAGAGAGGATCTCAGTGTAGCCATCTCCCATGGGAGATATTTTCTCATTTTTCCTTTCTCAGTGTCTTTATCTCTCTGGTAAGTGCAAGTGCGCTATGGAAAAAACAAAAGCTCCCCCCAAAAATTCCCAGATGTGGCCACTGTAATTAAAATTTGTCTTTGATGAAATTATGTCATTTAGAATAAGTAAATGAGTTGGAGTTAGTGGAATAAAATAAGACAGTTTGGGGACATTTTATGAAATCTTTCTTGGAAGAAAGGGCATTACGCTAACTGCTGGCATGAGAATCTGTGCTGCAGTCACAACTCATCTGTCTCTGAACCTTTAATCCTTTTAAATGTATATTCTTTCCGAGTAAATGTTTAAATCACTCCAAATTAGTTGTCACTCCTACTCGTGATGTATTCTTTATAAGAACATGCAGACCATAAAGCTAACAAGTGGAACTGTCATGCTTTCCTTTTCTTCCTGGATCCTGGGAAAGTGGTAGACTACACTATCTGAGTTACCCAATGCCCTTACTGCAAGACATCTTGTTAACTTGCTTATACCCATATACCATTTCTGACAGAAAAAAAACGATGTAATTCCTCTCCTCTTTTGTGGTTATTGCACTTATTAAAGGTTGTTTGAATCTTTGCTTTCTGGGTTGCAACTTTTACCTGCCCAAATATCTCTTTTATGAATACTTTATTCAATTTTGAGCCCAATTTCCTTATGGATTGACAAGTTATAACATAAGAAAAAAAGTAAGAAATGAGCCTAGCACTTAAGTTTATACTGAAACAAAACCATAGGAGTCAAAACAACCAATCCAAAGATTGATACACTATGCATACACTATACACTTCATATCTCAGGTCACCCAACCTAATGCCTAGTCCTTTACAAGTACACAGCTTGATCAAATTTATGATTCTAGAGGAGACTGAAATATTTGAAGAAGATATCCCCTCCATAACTAAACCCTCATGGGCAAGATGAATATTCTCATGAAGTTTTAGTGAGTGACAAAACTGAAGTCTGACCAACCACTGCCACTCAAAAAAAAAAAAAAATCTAATAACCTTGTTTCCTTGGGGCTGAATTAAGGAACAGAATTATTGACATTTGGACCTATACATATTCTCTGTCTTACTTCCCCTTATATATGGTTAATATAGAGAGTGGCAAGTGTCGACGGAAAAATAACCAACTGTAAAAATTAATAATAAATAATTAATGCAGTTTATTTCCAAGTCAAATATGAGTGACCTAGGCCTTGAAAAGAGGAATACATGCCTTTCTCAGGGTGATCACCTACAGGTGTTCCTTTTATTTGCATTTGAGATTGACAGACAAAATTTAGTGAAGAAATTTTCTATTGGTCTGGCCCAAGAAGGCAGGACATGTGGAATTGGGGCCTTGTAGGTTATAGGTGGGGTCCACAATTCTTAGGTTGGTGGTTGGAAGGGAAGATCTGTGTCTTGGGAAGAAATTAAAGAAAGGCTTAATCTACATCTCAAGGAAAGGGAAGTTCTGTGTCTTGGGAAGAGATAAGCAAAAGAATATACTGTAATTGGTTGGAATATACATCTCAAAGATACTATGCCAGGGAAAGGATGTAGGAAAAATCCTGTTAATGGAGAATAAATGGTCTATTAATGTTTGTGGACATGACTTCCCCACTCCCTTTTGAAAAGATTTTGGAAAATAGGTGAAGCAGTCAGACTTTTGTCCACAGTCCTCCCTGTTGACCAAAAATCATTCCTCTGAATGCATGCGTAGGCCACAAAATTGACAGGTCCCACAGTGCTAGGAATGCTCCACCCATAGTAGTCAGATCCCACAGCACTAGGGAGGCTCATCCCTAGGAGTCAGGTCCCACTGTGCTAAGGAGGCTGTGGAGTCCTGGAAGAAGGACATGTCTGACTCAATAGCCACTTGTCTCTGGGTGAAGGAAAAAGTCAGGTCTCAAAGGGAAGCAATTTTCAGAAGTATGAATAGCAAAAATGAAAAATACGTATAAATAACTTGACAGCCATTCAGTACAATAGAGGTAAATGAGAAAACATTTTTTTCTATTATAGATAGCAATTTAAGATAAACTTATAACTGAGTGTCATTTTAAGAGCATTAATCTTATAAATTCATGATTTGAACATATTAGTACCAATAAAATGTAAAAAAAAATACAGTTGACAATGATCTTTACCTAAACTGATATACCAGATTAGCTTTTACAAAAATGATATGCATCTTTTTGAGGTTTTCCAGGGGCCCTACTGGAAAAAAAAAAAATGAACGTTTAGGTCTAAGAAAAAAAAAGTTTGAAAAAAAAAAACTATATTAAGAACATTGTCAGAAAACTCAATACAGTATTGGGATACAACAGGATTATAAGTCCCAGAGTATATTTAACTAAGTTGACAATTATAAAAGTTACACAATTTAAAAGTCTATAATCCTTTAAAGCTCTATTTGTAATTAAATTTTACTAAATACAAACATTAAGCATAAAAATTTTTCTTATTTCTTAAGCAAGTTACTAAGTCGTAGAAGTCTTCTGCAGTATGTTTGGAGTTTACTGAGCATTTAGTACCAAAAACTTGATTTTAAGTACAGGACCAAAAAAAATTTTATTTATTTATTTTAGGAAAATATACATAGTGTTTTTTTTTTTTTTAATCTTAGCCAACTTGCTATATTAAACTCAATCATAAATTTTTAAATGAAATTTACTTTTAGTCTCTATTTTTATCCTTTTACCTCAAATTTTATCCTAATATATCTTGATTTAGTATTTGTCCCTTTTTTCTAAATAAAAATGTATTTTTTTAGTCATCTAGCTTTAGAACAAATACTTTACCATACAGTAATGTTTTTACAAACAAAAACAAGTTAAAAAAATTTTTTTGAGAGGTTTTTGCTATAGGGCACGTGTACTCACCAGACAGACAGAGAGAGAGAGACAGAAAGCAAGAAATCACCCCCCAGGGGGGATAGCCACGCCACAATCCTTTCTCCTCCACTCTCCTCTCAGGATCTTGGGCACGCACACACACGTGCCCAGCGTGAGTTTAAGCCACCAGGTCCGGGACTCAAACCGCGGTTGACTACATGGGAGTTCAGCGACATAGCCATTACACTAACTGCTGGTCCCTACAAAAAAAAAAATTTTTTTTCTGTTTTTCACTTTGGGTTATATTGACTTCTGAATAGACTTTTGGGAACCTCCCCTTAGAAAAATAAATAAGAGATGCTTTAACTAACCCTGACCAGAGCCTTCCATTTATTGTCAAGCAAGACCACAGAACTGTTCCATCCTATTCCCACAGATGGGCCCAGGTCACAATGGCATGTTATTTAATTAAGGTGCCAGCCATTCCATTTGTGTGACTCTATCCCTCTATCCATCCCATACTAAGAACGTCTTTTAGGTAAGATGGGCTGAAAATAGTTTTTGGCTTTTAAATCCCCCTCTAAGGGTTTTATATAATATATTTTAATATAACCTTAATAATCCTTTATTCAGACCACCACCCCCAAAAAATGTTAGAAAAATAGTATTTTTATCCCTTGTAGATTTTTACTCAAATGAGATTTTAATGTTTTGTAACTTTGTATGTAGGATAACACATATTAACATTAATTTTTACCCTTTTGTAACCTTAATATTTTTTTCAAGAATTATGGGGAACCAGCAGTTAGCGTAATGGCTATGTCCCTGGACTCCCACATAGTCGACCACGGTTCGCGTCCCGGACCCGGTGGCTTAAAACTCACGCCGGGCGCGTGTGCATGCGTGCCCAAGATCCCAAGAGGAGAACGGAGGAGAAGGGATTGCAGCGTGACCATCCCCCCTGAGGGGTGATTTCTCACTTTCTGTCTCTATGTCTCTCTCTGTCTGTCTGGTGAGTGCACGCGCCCTATAGCGAAAACCTCTCCAAAAAAAAAAAAAAAAGAATTATGTAAATAATTCAACCAGAGAGAGAAAGAAAGAAGATTGCTGGGTCCGGGATTCGAACTACAGTCAGTCATGTGGGAGCCCAGCATTTTAACAGTCAGCCATTTGGAGGCCCAGTATCTCAACCATCATACCACCTGCCAACCCTCTTAACCTTGACTTTTTTTAAAACAAGTTTTCTATAGGACAAAATAACCCTATGAGTCAGAAACCAAGTGAAAAGCTTTACAGTTTATATTAACTAATAGTAACTTAACATAGCATTAATTCCTTTTAAGATCTAAAATTACCTGAAAATTTTATAACATTATACTTAAAATAACCAGATTTATCTTAAAAACTTATGGCTGGGCTATCTAAATACCAAAAGATACCAGAAAGTCAGTTATTTATTTCTCTATTAACTTTTCATAACATGTTGAATGTGTGTACCATATCGATATATTTACCTTAATTTTCTGATAAGTCTGAAATCTATTTATACTAAATCAATAATATTAAAACAATTTTGTAGTATGATTTTTAAAACCTAGTCTGACAATTATGAAGACATCTTTAACCTTTATTTTTAAATTTGTAATAGGCTTATTTACTTAAGTCATTTTGAAAGCATTTGGATTAAATGTTATGAGCGCTCTTTATTTACATGTCAAATTTAATAGATTCCTTAAGGACTTTGCCACATAAACACAACATACAACATACATAAGTACAACACAAACAAACATATAAGAGAGTTATCCCTGTGTTAAACTTACCCTTCCTATCTGACTCTTGGAAACAGGAAGGGTGTTATCGTCCTCCTGATATCTCAGATATACACACAGAAAATTCACCACTGGAATGGGACATGGAATCAACATCCAGGAAGTGCATCCACATGTGGATGCTAATTCCTTCAAAGACTACGAAAAATCCAAGAAACCAAAACAAAGAAACTAGATATTAATGACAGACCTTCTCCTGCTAAATTTTTTTTTAACTAACCTCCAGGATAAATGTCAATACCTAACCTCATGTCCAAGGCAGTTGGCCTTCTCTGGTAGCTGCCTACCCATGAGTCTTTCAGGTATGGGGGTGAATCTCCTTCCTATTAGAAATGTTTATTTTTTTTAATAGATCTTGTAGCTCAATTTTCCATTTCTATAGCAGCTCACCTATTAGAGGACTCATTCCCTACAAACTTCTTTTGGCAGCAGTTAAGTTTGTCAATGAGCGGGCATTTTTCAATATGAAAGCCAGCCATTCTGCAGCCTAGATTAAAAAACAAACAAATAAACAAAAACCCCAGACACAGAAAACAACAAAAAAACTCTCTTAGTTTTCCATTTGCAAATCTACTTTCCAGGACTCATTCCCTGCCTGGGAGCTCTGATATTTCTTCCCTCTGCTAACTCTTTTTCAGTATTTCTTTTGTGACCATGTCTCTATTAACTCATGAGTATGGGACAAAAGAATTAATTCACTGTTTCTGTACTGGGTGCAGGGCCTGTGCACTCCCATCTCCTGTACCATTACTTTAAAACTATGAATCCAACTTGAAAAGGGCTAAAACTGGGGGGGAAAAAAAAAACTTGTAAGGGGCTTGGAATCTAAGGTTCATTTACATTGTAATGACCCACAGTAAAAGAAAAACTTAGGCTTTGGTTATGATAAAAAAAAAATGAGACAAAGGCTGAGAGAAGACTACCACCGAAATAAAAAATAAAACCACAGGTCTTAAAGGAATAACAAAATTTTAAGATGTTTTACAAGATAGAGAATTGCTGTCTGCTAGCAAAACGGAAAAGAAAGAAAAAGACCCCAGGCCTATTGCTGCCAGAAAACTGATTGTTTTCTACTACTAAAAAAAAAGGAAATGTTATCTAAGACTTTGTAAATCAAAGAGGCCCACCAGGTGAACACACTCTCTAAAACTGATTAAGTACATGATCAACTCATTATGTGCTTAAACAAAAATACAAAAATTAAATAAAAACAAAATTCCAGAAGAATGGCCCTTTCAGAATGAGCTGCCCTGCTCTTTGACCCTGCACTTAACAAGACTAGGCTTCCCTTCTTATTATCATGTGCTTAAGGTTTATCCCATAGTATCCTAGAGAGGAAATCAGATTTTAGTTTGTTGACAACAACCATTTATGGTGACTAATCTGCTAATGTGTATCTTTCCCAAGTTTATTTCTGGTAAGAGAAGGAATAAGAAAAGACAGAAATTGTCCAGACAAGAGGAGTTTTGCATGCCTTTTTAATTTCAGAAGCAGCTTCTTTTATTTTTTTCTCGAGATATAGTCTCGAATTTATTCATGTTAACTTTTATAAGGAGTTAATTTTGTCATTTTTTTAATAAAATGTTTTTATACTAATTAAAGTAGCAACCTCATTCTTTTTAATGAAATACAGATTTTGCAATTTAGCACGCAAAAAGATTTATAAATATTGAAGTCTCTGCCTGAGAAAATTTTAACCAAGATCACCTTTTGTAATTCCTTTCATTTACCTAAATACCTGCAGGTCAAGGTTCCATAGATGTCATAAAGCTAGCTGTGGTGCGCAAAAGGGATCGTCCTTTTTGCCCTTTAAAACTGTAGATATCTTTCTTTTTCTTTTTTTTTAATCCATTTTTTAAAAGGAGAAACCAGCTTGTGTAAATCTAAGGATTTTAATGTGGTGGACCAGCGTGCTGCTTTTTGAGCATACCATTGGAGGTGTAAGAATAAATTTAAACTGTGCCTTTCTGCTCTGTAAAGATAAAATTTAACCTTTGCCTTTTCGCTTTTGTACTATTGCCGGTGACGCCCTGGTGATAAACTGCCCCGAGTTTCAGACAGACTTAATTATGCAAACCTCTAGGAACTGAGCAAATGGAATGTGGACAAGGAACTAGAAAGATTACCCATGCACCTGTGTTGCAAGAGCTGCCGCTCTTCCCCCTAGAAATAAACTACCTGTTAAACTTCCACATACCTTCTCCTGCTTATCAAAAGACCTATAACCCTAAAAATAGGGCCCTTGCTCGGGCCTGCTGAGTCAGGTGTTTGCTTGGACCCCAGCCGGCTGGAAAAATAAAACCTCTTGCATTTTGCATCAAGAACCGACTCTTGTGGTTGATTGGGGGTCGCGTATCCTCTGGACAGAAAGCGCGCTGAGCCAGGCGGCCAGCGGCCTTTCATTTGGGGGCTCATCTGGGATATCGTGGCTACCCGTCATCTACAACGTTGGCCTTGGAGGTAAGACTAAAAAAACCCCTGTTTGTTTGTCGACTTTCTTGTTTGTTTCGGTGTGGTACCCAATAGTCCGTTTCAGGTTCCGCAGCCGTTCGGCCTATTGTAAAATAGCCGAACTGTGGTTGGTAGACGTGCCCGGAGAACCACAGGCTGCAGCCTTGGAGGACGCCCTAAGGGCAGAGGAGGATTAGGGATGCCTGATCATCTCCTACGGTAAGGGCGCAGATCAGGTACATATTTTGGCCTGGAGTGCCCATGGCCTACGCCCATCTGAATCTGTCCTAAGATTGTGAAAAACAAAAATCGGTAAGTTACTTTCTGTTTGTCTTGTCCTGTTCTTTGTTCTGTTGTCTGTACTCGTAACCTAACTGTTGACGATGGGGCAGACTGTGGTGACTCCTTTAAATTTGACTCTCAAACACTGGACTGAAGTGAAGGGAAGAGGTCGTGACCTGTCTGTAGAAATTAAAAAGGGACTCTGGCAGATGTTTTGTGCCTCTGAGTGGCCCACCTTTGGTGTTGGGTGGCCACCCGAAGGCACGTTTGACCTTAACGCTATCCTTTTCATCAAAGACATTGTCTTTCAGAAGGGACCAGGAAGTCATCTGGACCAGCAACCGTACATCATCGTTTGGCAAGATCTGATCCAAAACCCACCTTCGTGGGTTTGACCATGGTTGCCCAGGCCCCGTCCAAACCCCCCTCAGGAC
Organism: Tupaia tana; assembly: GCA_026018925.1. Taxonomy (NCBI): domain Eukaryota; kingdom Metazoa; phylum Chordata; class Mammalia; order Scandentia; family Tupaiidae; genus Tupaia; species Tupaia tana. The sequence goes on along the minus strand of JAKSZU010000009.1, from coordinate 72,278,064 downwards.
CTGGTGGCTCAGTCCCCCAACCCTCCAGAGGGTACAGACCTTTCCAAACATCCCAAGCGAATCTATCAAGAGACCCAAGACCTTCTTCTCCTAGACACCCCTCCCCCACATCCCCCATCCTTTCCGCTAGATGAAGAAAGGCGCAGAGACCCCAGAGTGCCACCTAACGTTGGACCTGGTCCTTCCGCCCTCTCTGAGGGTGTCCTTCTAGGGCCTTCTCAGGGCACTAGGAGTCAAGGTCATGCACTCCCGTCTCCCAATACCACTGTGGCACTGCCCTTACAGGCCTATAGGCCCCCACCTCCACCTACCAATGAGGGGCTACCTCCCCTACAGCCTCTCCAATATTGGCCCTTTTCTGACCTTTACAACTGGAAAACTAACCACCCCCCCTTTCTCTGAGGACCCCCAGCACCTAACCAGCCTGGTAGAGTCCCTAATGTTCTCTCATCAGCCAACATGGGACGATTGCCAGCAGCTCCTGCAGACTCTCTTCACCACTGAAGAGAGAGAGAGGAACTTACTCGAAGCAGGAAAAAATATCCCCGGGGCTGACGGATGTCCCACTCAGCTTCCTAACCTTATCAAGGCTGCTTTTCCTCTCTCTTGACCCAACTGGGACTACAATATGGCAGAAGGTCGGGAGCGACTGACAGTCTATCACCAGGCTCTAGTGGCTGGCCTCCGTGGGGCTGCCAGGTGCCCTACTAATTTGGCTAAGGTAAGAGAGGTTATGCAGGGGACTACAAAACCCCCGTCAGTGTTTCTTGAGCATCTCATGGAGGCATGCAGGCAGTTTACCCCTTTTGACCCTGCTTCTGAGGGACAGAGACCCTCCGTAGCTATGGCCTTCATTGGACAATCAGCATTAGATATTAAGAAAAAACTCCAGAGACTCGATGGGTTGCAGGATCTCTCTTTACAGGACTTAGTTAAAGAAGCAGAAAAAGTATATTATAAAAGAGAAACAGAAGAAGAAAGAGAACAGAGGAAGGAAAAAGAAAGGGAGGAAAGAGAGAGTAAAAAGAAAAAAAGGCAAGAGAAAAACCTAGCTCAGATCCTGGCCACTGTAGTGCAGGAAAGGGGACAAAACAGGGACCTAACAAGGGACCCAAAGCCTGGTCATATCCCACTAGACAAGGACAAGTGTGCTTATTGTAAAGAAAAAGGACATTGGGCAAAAGACTGTCCTAAAAGGGCCAAGAAAAACAAGTGCAGCCGCCCCCTCCGGCTGAAGTACTTGCCCTGCACGAGGACTCAGACTAGGGGGGATGGGGCTTGGAACCTCTCCCCGAGCCTAAGGTAACTCTAGAAGTGGAGGGGAAGCCAATTAATTTTTTAGTTGACACTGGGGCCCATCACTCTGTGTTACTGGCACCATCGGGGCCACTTTCCAAGAAAAAATCTTGGGTCATAGGGGCAACCAGGCACCAGCAGTATCCATGGACCACCAATAGAACAGTTGACCTCGGAAGAGGCCTAGTGACCCACTCCTTCTTGGTCATTCCTGAATGTCTGGCACCCCTCCTTGGGAGAGACTTACTTACCAAAATGGGGGCACAGATTAATTTTACTCCACGGGGTCCAAAGGTTACTCCAGATGTGCAGACATTAGTCCTAGCTGTACACCTACAAGATGAACACTGGCTTTTCGAAAGTCAAGATAGTAACACTGGCCCCCTTCATGCTTGGCTGCAAAAATATCCTAAAGCCTGGGCCGAGACAGCTGGAATGGGGTTAGCCACCAACAGGCCCCCCAATACTGATAGAACTAAAAGCTACAGCTACCTCTGTGGCACTATGCCAATACCCTATGACCAAAGAAGCCCGAGAAGGTATCAGGTCTCACATACAATGCCTCCTACACCTGGGTATTCTAAAAAAATGCCAGTCACCTTGGAATACCCCCTTGCTGCCCATAAAAAAAACCGGATCAAGTGACTATCGCCCTGTGCAAGACTTGTGGGAGGTCAATAAGCAGGTACAGGACATCCATCCCACGGTACCTAATCCATATAACCAGCTAAGTTCTCTACCTCCAGAACGGGACTGGTATACTGTCTTAGACTTAAAGGACGCTTTCTTCTGCCTGCGACTGCACCCCTCCAGCCAGAATATATTTGCCTTTGAATGGAGGGACCCAGACACTGGGATCACGGGGCAATTAAGATGGACCTGGCTCCCTCAGGGCTTCCGACACTCGCCTACTATTTTTGATGAAGCCCTCCATCAGGACCTCACACACTTCCATGCCAGCCACACTGAGGTAAACCTCCTACAGTATGTAGATGACTTGTTGCTCGCAGGAGCAACCGAAGAAACATGTCGGCAGGGCACTGGACTGCTGCTAGAAGAACTGGCCCACCTGGGGTATCGCGCCTCTGCTAAAAAGGCCCAAATCTGTCAACAAGAGGTAACATACTTGGGCTATACTTTAAGGGGTGGAAAGAGGTGGCTCACTGAAGCCAGGAAACGGACTGTAACCCAGATTCCCGTTCCTCGCACGCCCCGGCAAGTGCGAGAATTCTTGGGGACAGTGGGATTCTGCCGCCTATGGATACTGGGGTTCGCCACTATGGCCGCTCCTCTTTACCCGCTGACTGAAGAGGGAGCCCCCTTCGAGTGGGGCGTTGACCAACAACAGGCTTTTGATGACATAAAAAAAGCCTTACTATGAGCCCCGGCTTTGACCCTGCCTGATGTGACAAAACCTTTCACTCTATATGTAGATGAAAAAAAGGGGGTGGCCCGAGGGGTACTCACGCAACCCTTAGAGCCTTAGAAAAGACCGGTGGCCTATCTCGCAAAAAAAACTGGACCCAGTGGCTGGGGGATGGCCAGCTTGCCTGAGATCAATAGTGGGTGTGGCGATACTGGTAAAAGATTCTGACAAATTGACTATGGGACAAAAATTACTAGTCATTGCCCCCCACGCTTTAGAGAGCATCATCCGGCAGACCCCCGACCAATGGCTGTCCAATGCTCGTATGACTCATTACCAGAGTCTCTTGTTAGACAAGGACAGGGTCCAGTTTGGATCCCCAGTCAATCTCAACCCTGCCACGGTCAATCTCAACCCTGCCACGCTGCTGCCCGAGACCTCTGCCAAGGGGGCTGTCTTCCATACCTGCCAAGAAGTGGGTGGAAGAAACCAGAACCCGACGGGATCTCCAAGATCAGCCACTACCAAATGCCCACCTGACCTGGTTCACTGACGGAAGCAGCTACATCATAGAACGTAAAAGGGTGGCAGGGGTGGCTGTAGTAGACGATGACCAGACCGTTTGGGTGAGTAACTTACCCGAGGGAACCTCAGCCCAAAAAGCTGCGCTCATAGCCTTGACTCAGAGGGAGAGGTCATAAATATTTACACTGATAGCCGGTATGCCTTTGCTACCGCCCACGTCCATGGGGCTATCTATAGACAACGAGGCTTACTGACCTCAACTGGTAAACATATCAAACATAAAGAACAGATCTTGGAATTACTGGAGGCTATACACCTCCCTAAGAAGGTAGCTATTATCCACTGCCCCGGGCATCAAAAGGCAAAATCCCAGGTAGCAGAGGGAAACCGGCGAGCCGATCAGGCGGCTAAGCGGGCAGCTCAGGGGCTTAATATACTACCACAACATGAGGCAATCGACTCATGTCCCTCAGATGAGACTCTTTCATATTCCGAACAAGACCTACTGGAAATAAATAAAATGGGACCTCACTCCGTGACCCCAGAGGGGGTACATAAGACTGTCAAGGGAAAGACTATCCTCCCTCGAGAACAAGCAATTGCTTTCCTCGATCGGCTTCATAAGTTGACACACCTAGGCTCAAAACATCTAATTACCTCAGTCCGGCAGTCCTCGTTCCATGTCATAAACCTGCGCAGACTCGCCGAAACAATAGTAAACCAATGCAGACCCTGCCAATTAGTTAACGCCTACCCAGACAAGACACCACAAGGAAAGCGGCTTCGTGGACATCATCCGGGAAGCTACTGGGAAGTAGACTTCACTGAAATAAAACCAGGCAAATATGGCTACAATTATCTGCAAGTTCTGGTTGATACCTTCTCAGGGTGGGTCGAAGCCTTCCCCACTAAAAAAGAGACTGCTCAGACAGTTGCCAAGATAGTTCTAGAAGAAATCTTCCCGAGATTCGGGGTGCCACTGGTTATTGGGTCTGACAACGGCCCTGCTTTTGTTGCCCAGATTAGTCAGGGACTGGCCAGGGTCCTGGGGTCTGACTGGAAATTGCATTGTGCTTATAGGCCCCAAAGCTCAGGACAGGTTGAGAGGATGAATAGAATCCTAAAAGAGGCCATGACAAAATTGGCTTTAGAGACTGGCATAAAAGATTGGACAGTCCTCCTTCCCTTCGCCCTGTTCCGTGCGCAAAATACACCCGGCCCCTTCGCCTTAACCCCTTTCAAGATTCTATATGGGGCACCACCGCCTTTGACTAACGTATGCCTCTCTTGTTCCCGCTCTCAAGCTTCTCAATCTCTTTATGCTAGACTAAAAGCCCTTGAATTTGCCCAAAAAGAAACTTGGGCTCAACTTGCAGAGGCCTACAAGCCAGGAGACTCCCAGGTGCCTCACCAGTTCCAGGTTGGAGATTCAGTGTTCATCCGATGACATAGAGTGGCCACCCTCGAACCTCGGTGAAAGGGACCGTACCTGGTGCTGCTGACCACTCCAATGACAATAAAGGTTGATGGCATCGCTTCTTGGATCCACGCCTCCCAGGCTAAACCAGCGCCTCCGCCAGACCCCACTTGGAAGGTGGAAAAACTGGATCACCCACTCAAGCTCTGCATTCGCTGCGGCAGTCTTGCTCCTCCTGATGCCTCTGCCTGCGATAAGTTGTGCCAACCCCCATAAGCCCCTGTCCCTTTCTTGGGTAATCTCCCGTGTGGGCAATAACCACGTTGTTAACATCACCACCCACAAGGCCCCATTGGGGACTTGGTTTCCCACCCTAGAATTTGATCTCTGTGACCTCGTGGGTGACTTGTGGACTAAGTCCATCCACAATCCCTCCAGACTGCAGTATGGATGCATGGGTCTGGGCACTAAATCAGGCACCTACGATCATTACTTTTATGTCTGCCCTGGTAGCAACTCTTACAAATGTGGGGGCCCTGCACATTTCTTCTGTTATGATTGGGACTGTGTGTCCACCGGCTACATTTCTTGGACTCCGTCACATCCAGACCCTCTGATAACTGTTACTAGAGGGCCCTGGCGAGGACCTAACACCTGGGATGCTTACAAAGGTACCCTCACTAGATGCAACCCCGTTCAGGTCACCTTTACTGCTGAGGGTAAGCGAAGAACTCAAGATTGGCTCACTGGGAAAATGTGGGGCCTTAGACTATATGCCACGGGGACGGATCCCGGCATCGCCTTTTCCATCAGGCTGCATGTACAAGACCCTCCTACTGCACCTGTGGGGCCCAATTCTGTCCTGATTGAACAAAAATCACCACCCAGAGTTCCCCAGGTCCCTCAAACACTGGCCATCCCTGTCCCTCAGAAACCCCCAGCAACCAGCCCCACAGTTCAGTCCACCCTCACCCCAAGTACTCCGAACCCCCCCGGTACTGGGCAGAGACTTCTCAATTTAGTACAGGGAGCCTTCTCTGCCCTCAATTCCTCTAGTCCCAGCCTTACCGAGTCCTATTGGCTGTGCTTAGCCTCAAGCCCTCCCTACTATGAGGGCATAGCTTTCCCAGGAACCTATAACACCACTCCCTCCCCCCACTCCTGCAGTTGGAACTCTACGCTCACCCTCGCAATGGTCTCGGGACAGAGCACCTGCCTCAGCAAAGTGCCCTCTGACCACCAGCATCTGTGTAATAAGACTATTTCAACCATCCACTCCACTGATACATACTTAGTTCCCCCTCCTGGGCGTTGGTGGGCTTGTACTACTGGGCTGACCCCTTGCGTCTCTTCCTCGGTGTTCAACCCCAACTCTGACTACTGTGTTCTAGTACAGGTACTTCCCAGAGTCATCTATTATGCGTCTGACACCTTTGAAAACCAATTCGGCCTTAAACATTTTAGACAAAAGAGGGACCCAGTCTCGCTGACCACCCTGGCAGTATTATTAAGCCTCGAAGTGGCCACGGGCATTGGAACTGGGACAACTGCACTTATACAGGCCCCCCAATATGCAGACAGCCTGCATGCAGCCATAGACAAAGATCTACGAGCCATAGAAAACTCTATAACTAAACTTCAAGAGTCCTTAACCTCCTTGTCTGAAGTAGTGTTACAAAACAGGCGAGGACTCGACCTCCTATTCCTTAAAGAAGGGGGGCTATGTGCTGCTTTAAATGAACAATGCTGTTTCTATGCAGATCATTCAGGAGTCGTTAAAGACTCCATGACTAAACTTCGAGAACGGCTAGACAAAAGGCATCAAGACCGAGAAGCCCAGCAGGGATGGTTCGAAAGTTGGTATAGCTGTTCCCCCTGGTTCACCACCCTTGTCTCTAGTTTGCTCGGTCCCCTAATTATACTCCTTCTCATCTTAACCTTTGGGCCCTGCATTTTAAACCACCTAGTCACTTTCGTCCGTGAGCGTGTAAGCGCAGTTCAAGTACTCATGCTCTGACAACAATATCAGATCTTCCAACAGTCAGAAAATTATCCCGATGCTCTTGTGGGTCCATAAGTTTTATGATTAAATCTTCTCCCAAAAAAGGCAAAATGGGGGAATGTAAGAATAAATTTAAACTGTGCCTTTCTGCTCTGTAAAGATAAAATTTAACCTTTGCCTTTTCGCTTCTGTACTATTGCCGGCGATGCCCTTGTGATAAACTGCCCTGAGTTGCAGACAGACTTAATTATGCAAACCTCCAGGAACTGAGCAAATGGAATGTGGACAAGGAACTAGAAAGATTACCCATGCACCTGTGTCACAAGAGCTGCCGCTCTTCCCCCTAGAAATAAACTACCCGTTAAACTTCCACATACCTTCTCCTGCTTATAAAAAGACCTATAACCCTAAAAACGGGGTCCTCACTCGGGCCTACTGAGTCAGGTGTTTGCTTGGACCCCAGCTGGCTGGAAAAATAAAACCTCTTGCATTTTGCATCAAGAACCGACTCTTGTGGTTGATTGGGGGTCGCATATCCTCTGGACAGAAAGCGTGCCGAGCCAGGCGGCCGGCAGCCTTTCAGAGGTATAGTCTGTCTCTTTTTCTCTTGTTCATGGAAGAAATACATAAATTAAAGAAAAAAACTGGGACCAGCAGTTGGCATAATGGTTATGTCGCTGGAGTCAACCATGGTTCAAGTCCCAGACTGGTGGCTTACACTCACGCCTGGAGCATGTGTATGCGTGCCCAAGATCCTGAGAGGAGAATGGAGGAGAGGGGATTTTGGCATGGCCATTCCCCTGGGGGCTGATTACTCACTTTCTGTCTCTCTGTCTCTTTTTTTGGGCGAGCACACATGCCCTAAAGCAAAAACCTCTCCAAAAATAAACAAACAAACAAAACAATGTTGACAAATTGAAGCTGAGTTTATTGCTCACTGACATAAGGGAGAGCACTACCTCAATAAAAATCTAACATTGTATAATGGGGAAAAGGCTAAGTTGAGACATTTATTGAGAATTTAAAAAAATAGGGCTAGCCCCATAGATTTTACTGGACCAGTGGTGAATTCACTGCAAATCCCAAGGATGATGTCCATTATGAGAACTGTGCAAATGATGCATTTAAATTCATTGAACATTTTGTGTGATGTTTAGAGTATAGCAATCTCCATGGCAAACCAGTTTAGGTTTTCTAAAGCAAGTATAAAATAATACTTTATAGAATACAATGAATTTTGGTCTCTAAATGTTTAGATGAAGCCAAAATAAAAAACTCATCAGTCAATGTTGTACTTACCATAGAGAAAGAGGAAACAATATACCATTGCTTGGGGCCAGCAGGTGGTTAAGGGTGCTGGACTCCCACATTGCCAAATGTGGTTCAAGTCCTGGACCTGGCAGCTCTCTCTCTCTCTCTCTCTCTCTCTCTCTCTCTTTTCACTTTCTCTCTCCCCTCTCTGGTCAAATATAAAAAATAAATAAATAAAGTCAAATAAAATAATTCTTTAAAAAATATACTATTGGTAAGAACTGTGTAAATCTAAGTACTAAGCATTTATACAGAGAAACAATACTGTTAGACATTGCCTAATATCACAAGTATATGCAATGTAAGAGAATATTTGTATGAACAATGTGCACATAGTAAATTTTCATGACCTTGAGTTTTTTCATTTTTTTGCATATAATATTAAAGCAGACCCTGACAAGGTAATAAGATAGAATAGATAACAGAAAGGGAGTCATGATAAGACGCTGACAAAGGAAGTAGAATTTTAGGCTGATCGACCTACTCCAAACTGATACCAACCTTCGTTCATTCTTTCTCTTTGTTCTGATGTGGGCAGTTGCACTGAGGCAGCAGCACTGAGGCCTGTCTATGCCAGGCCTCTCCTAACCACTCCTCTTCAAGGTGTGGAGATGTATGGAACTCCAGGAACTCACAATAGCCCAAGGCCAACAGCTGCTGACACTCCCCAGGCCCCTGTGAATTCACTGCATCTCCCCCTTTAAAATGATAAAAAAAAAAAAAAACACCTGAGGCTTAGAAAGGCAGACACTGCTTATCTAACCCTTTCTTCTCTAAAGTAAACTTTGAAATTCTTTTTCCAGGTAGGATACCCTTAGTCTGCTGGAGTTCCTCCTTCCCCCAAAGTCCATAATAAAAGACTGTGCTTAATCTTCACAGGGAGCCTGAGCTTCAGAGTGTTAACTCCTCTGTGCCCTGCTGGCGGTAACAATAAAGAGTATTCCTATCTCTCTAGAGTGTTGCTTTTTGTCCCTTGGCAGTCTGTTTTCCTGCAACAGTTTCTCCTACCAAAACTAGCATTGCAACCCCAAGAGGCACCCCCCCCCAAAAAAAATTGGAGTTAAAACCAAAGGCAGAACAACTCCTAACTGAAATGTTAACTATCCAGGCCTAATGTAAATTCTGAACTGATAAGTTTGCATCCATGAGAAATTGCTGCCCAAAAAAGATAATAAAAGTCAAAAAGACCACACTTAGGGGCAAAGGACAATCATACCCCTGCCTAAAGGATGTGAAAATTAGACATACTGGCCACAATTAGGTCCAAAAGGGCACCCATACTATGAGCCTAAATGATATAAGAATTCTTGGACCATTAACCACTACTTCTTTATAAAAGCCTTATAAAAACCTGTGTGAGGTAGAAGACAGACATCCTTAGAATATACTTACCATATAGGCCCAAGATGAAATCACAAAACATTTAAGTTTTGGGATGAAGAACCAATAGCTCAGCTGTAGCTGAACTGTTTGCTCACAGAGAGAGCTTGTAGCAGTGACTTAATGGCTGACTTAAGACAAAGACTTTTCTTTCCTGTCCCATCACATTCTAGGAAAAGGGTAATGGCCTTTTATGGCCCAAAGCCTTTAGGCAAAGTGCATCTCCTGACCTCTGTACCCACTCCAAAATTGGGAAGAATAACCAGACCCATCCAGCATGGGACCTCCTTACCATGAGGAAAATCCATGTACCACCTGGGATGTTCCCCCTCTGTGCCAGATTAAAAAAAAACAAACAAACAAACAAAAAAACCCCTTGCTCCAGTTACTCATCAGAAATCCACTAGGGACCTGCCCTCTGCTTGGGAGCTCTGTTCTACTTTCTCTTTTAATAAACTCCACTTGCTTACCTATGTCCATTTCTCTAATTCTTCATGAGCTGTGGACAAGAACCTGTGTCTTGCTGCAGATGCTGGATCTAATCACTCCTGCAACCCTGAGTTATTCACATCAATATCAAAAACACAAATAATAAAAGAGAATATTCGTAAAATGGATTTATTAAAATTAAAACCTGTTGTGCTTCACAGGATACCATTAAGAAAGTGAAGGGTCAGCCCCATAGTGCAATAGTTAAGGGGAGCTAGATCCCATATAGCTGGTTGGGCTTCAAATCCAAGTCCACTGGCTTGAAAAATATGCCAGATACATGAGCGTGAATGCCCAAAATCCTGACGAGAAGAAATGGAAGAAAAAAGATCGTGGCATGACCATGTCCCATGTGGGAAGTTCTTTCTTCTTATTTTTTTTTTGCTTTCTTTCTTTTTTTTTTCAATTCTGCTATAAGGTGCATGCATTTGCTAGAGAGAGAGAGAGAGAGAGGGAGAGAGAGAGAGAGAGAGAGAGAGAGAGAGAGAAAGCACTTCCCAAGGGCAATGGCCCTGCTGCAATCCCTTCTTATTCATTCTCCTTTCAGGATTTTGGACATGTACACACCCATGTGTTTCTCAAGCCTCAAGGCTGAGACTCAATACACAGTTGACCATATGGGATGCAACCGCCTTCACCAACACACCATCAGCTAGCCCAAGGGAAGTGCTTTCTTTCTTTCTTTTTCCTCTCTCTCACTCTGGCAAGTTCATGCACCATATGGAAATGAAACAGTAATTATACCCAATGAGTAGGCAAATAGGGCAGGGACTCCCAAAGAGGAGTCACTATGATAGTGCTGACAGAGAAAATAACCAACTCTAAAAATTAATAATTATTCATTAATGTGGTTTGTTTTTAAGCAGAATATGAATGACCTAGGCCTGGAGAGGAGGCATACATGCCTTTTTTGTTTTTTTTTTTTTTTTTCTTTAAGAGTTATCTTCCCATGGGACCAGCACTTAGCATAATGGCTATGTCGCTGGACTCCCACATAGTCGACCATGGTTCGAGTCCCGGACCCGGTGGCTTAAATCTCACACCAGGCACTTGTGCACGTGTGCCCAAGATCCCAAGAGGAGAAGGGATTGCGGCGTGGCCATTCCCCCTGGGGGGTGATTTCTCACTTTCTGTCTCTCTGTCTCTGTCTGTCTGGCGAGCGCACGCACCCTATAACAAAAACCTCTCAAAAAAAAAAAAAAAAAGAATTATCTTCCCTTCTGCTATCCCAGATACACAGAGAAATTCACCACCACTGTGATGGGACTCGGACGCTAAGTCAACATCCAGGCAGTGCATCTAGATATAGATGCTAATTCCTTCAAAAATGACCCAGGGCTTGTGTGATGAGATAATTAAATTTCCCACCTGAGAGAGATGTGCAAGCACAGAAAAAAGCCCAAGAAACTAAACAAAGAGGTCAGATACTATGACAGACCTTACCCTGATAACTATTCATTACCAACACCCAGGATACAAGTGATGCCTAACTTCATGCCCAATACAGTTGTCCTTCTCTGGCAGCTGCCCACCCACATGCCTTTCAGGCATGGGGTTTATTTCCTTCCTATTAGAAATCTTTACTTTTCTATTAGAACTTCTCTTTTTCTACTTTACATGTGCTTGTGGTTTTTCATTCTGCATCTCAGGACAGGATCTGAACCTAAAGAACCTAAGATTTTACACCCTGCACCTCAACTCCCCCATCCTATAGCAACACTTCCTTACAGGCAACTCACTCCCTGTAAGCTCCTTTTGAGAAGTACTAAGCTTGTCAATGAGCTGTCATTTCTCACCAATATGATAGCCAGTCCTCTTGCAAGCCACTTCTCTCTTCTCACATAAAGTCAGTTTCTCAGAGACTGAACAAGTCTAAATAAAAACAAGAAGCCCAAACAAAGCCCTTCTGATATACATAGATAAAACCCCACACCTGTTTTTCATTGGCAACCCATTTTCTGAGACCCACTCCCTGCCTGGGAGCTTTGATATTTCTTCCTCCTTTTAATACACTCTCCACTATTCCTTCTCTATGTTCATGTCTCCAATTCTTCGTGAGCATGAGACAAAATATCTGGTTCACTGCTGTTTTGGTATGGGGTGTTGGACCCATGCACCTCAACATCTTCCATCATAATTTCCTGGCATTGGGACCAGCAGTTGGTGTAATGGCTATGTCACTGGACTCCCATGTAGTTGACTGCAGTTTGAGTCCCAGACCTAGTGGCTTAAACTCACGCCGGGCATGTGTGCATGCGTGCCCAAGATCCCAAGAGGAGAATGGAGAAGGGATTGCTCTCCCCTGGGGGGTGATTTCTCACTTTGTGTCTTTCTGTCTCTCTATTTCTGGCAAGCATACGTGTCCTATAGCAAAAACCTCTCAAAAAAAATTTTTGTTTCCTGCATTACTAATGTATGCAGTATTTCTTTATAGGGTTATTAAAATGTCTTAAAATTGAATTGTGGTGATGGTTGCATAATTGAGTAAGCTAAAACAATGTAAAAAGTATAATTGCTATGGAATATAAATAATATATTAATAAAGCCAGTAATGGAAAAAATAATATGTGCTATCAGATTATTTTCCTTCATAGTGGAATAAAACCACAGGTATGCAGCACCTGAACTGCAGTCATGCATCACTTAAAAATCGGGATATATTCTGAGAAATTCATCGTTAGTTAATTTCATTGTTGCGCAAACATCCTAAGTGTATTTATGCAAACCTAGATGGGATAAGTTACTACACACCTAGACTATATAGTGTAGTCTATTTCTCCTAGGCTACAAACCTTTATAATTTGTTACTATACTGAATATTGTAGACAATTGTAACTCAATGATAAGCATTTGTGTATCTAAATATAGAAATGGTACAGTAAAAATATGGTATAAAAGATTCAAAAACAATATTCCTGTATAGGGCACTTGCCATGAATGGAGCTTGCAGGACCGAAAGTTGACTCTGGATGAGTCAGTGAGTAAGTGATAAGTGGATGTGAAGGCCTAGAACATTACTGTAGACTTCATGAACACTGTACACACAGGGTACACTCAATTTTAAAAAGTTTCTTTGAGGGACCAACAGTTGGTGTAATGGCTATATCGCTGGACTACCACGTAGTTGACTGCGGTTTGAGTCCTGGGCCCGGTGGCTTAAACTCACGCTGGGCACGTGTGTGTGCATGCCTAAGATCACCAGAGGAGAATGGAGGAGAAGGGATTGCGGCATGGCCATTCCCCCGGGGGGTGACTTCTCACTTTCTATCTCTCTGTCTCTGTCTTTCTGGTGAACACACACGCCCTACAGCAAAAACCTCTCAAAAACTCAAAAAAAAGTTTCTTTGATAATAAGCTTAGCTTATAGTAACTTTTTTACTTAATAAACTTTATTTTTTTAACCTTTTGTTTTCTTTAAGTGCATTTGCTATAAGGCACATGTACTTGCCAGAAAGAGAGAGAGACAATGAGAGGGAAAGTGAGAAATCATCCCCCAACGGGAAGGCTATGCCACAGTCCCTTCTCCTTCATTCTCCTGGGATTTTGGTCACACCTGCACACATGCCTGGTGTGATTTTCAAGCTGCCAGGTCCAGGACTCAAACTGTGGTTGGCCATTTGGGAGTTCAGTGCTTTAACTGCCAACACCTGCTGGCCACTGTTTGTTCCTAACCTTTTGACTCTTTTGTTTTACTTTTTCTTTTTTTGGAGAGGTTTTTTTACTATAGAGTGCCTGTGCTTGCCTGAAAGACAGAGAGAGACAGAGAGACAGAAAGTGAGAAATCACCCCCCCAGGGGGAATGGCCATGCCACAATTCCTTCTCAATTCTCCTCTTGGGATCTTGGGCACACACGCACACGTGCCCAGTGTGAGTTTAAGCTACCGAGTCCAGGACTCGAACCACGGTTGTCTAAATGGGAGTTCAGTGACATAGCTGTTACGCTAACTGCTGGTCCCATCTTTTGACTCTTAAACACTTAGCTTAAAACACAAACAAATTATATAGCTGTATGAAAAATATAATTTTATTTGTATCTTCTGTATAAAAGCTTCTTCTATTATTGTTATTATTATTTTACTTTTAAACTTTTTGTTAAAAACTAAGGCAAACTCAAATTAGCCTATGCCTACACAGGGTCTGGATTATCAATATCAACGTTTTCCACCTTCACATCTTATTCTAGTAATATGAGAGTGGTCTTTAAAAACTTTATTTAAAATGCTTATTATGAAGAAACGGGGCCAGCAGATGGTGTGGTAGCTATGGCAGCTGGGTCTCACATGACCAACTGCACATTCAAGTCCTAGATTGGGACGCTTGGAGAACATGCCTGGAGTGTATGTCTGTATGCATGCCCCAAATCCTGAGAGGAAAATGGAGGAGAAGGGACTGCAGTGTGGTCATTCCCCCTGAGAGGTGCTTTGTCACTGTTCCTCATTCTTTCTCTGTCTCTGTCTGTCTTTAGTAAATGGAATCACCCCATAGCAAAACTTTAAAAAAAATAGAAAAGAGATAAGAAAAATGTATGCATGGATTTTAGATTTTTTGCATGAAAATAAACTTGTAGTTTAATTTCATTTTCTACAAACTTTTTGAAGGACTCTCCTGTGGGAAGCATTTTTGAATAATCTAAACCTTTGTTTCTGAGAAATAATAGTCTGAATCTTTTTTTTTTCAAATTTTCTTTTATACGTTCAATCACATTATTTGGCTTACAAAATGAATATTCCAATAAGTGAACATTTCTCCCTAGTCCAGTTGATAAAACTATAAAATTGTCTTCAACAGATAATACCACATTTCTTTGTCCCATTAATGCTTTACCTCCCTATTTTTCTTCTAAATGTCCTTCCTCAGACTGTACTCTTTCACACACACTATATCTGTTATTCACATCCATTTACTATGTTTCTATATCCTTTATTCAATCAGTTTCAGTCATAGAGTGCGGACACTCAGTATATATTAAGTGGGGACATACAATGTTTCTCCTTCATACCCTGGTTTGTTTCACTCAGCAGTAAATCTTCCATATTCTTCCACTACCTGTCAAAAGCCAGGCTCTTGGTGTTTTTTTTGGCTGAATAGTATTTCATAGAGTATATGTGCCATAGTTTTTCAATCCATTCATCCGTAGGGGGCATTTGGGTCGGTTCCATTTCTTAGCAATTGTGAATAGTGCTGCAATAGACATTGATGTGCAAGCACTTTTCCAGTGAAGGATTCTTCTGCCCTTTCGGTAGATACCAAGGAGTGGGATTGCTGGATCATATGGTAGTTTTATTTGTAGATTTTTGAGAAATCTCCAAATTGTTCTCCACAGGGGGTGGCTAGACCAATTTACATTCCCACCAGAAGTGTAGGAGAATTTCCCTTTACACCCCTGCCAGCACTTATCATTTTTTTTTATTTTTTTAATATTTTTTTCATTTATTTATTTTTACATTTTTCCACAAACATTTACTTTACGTAGCAAAAAATTTTAGCTCATACTCCATAATTCTTGACAGTTTACAAACAACTTTCAAAATCTCAAAATACTAGATTTTAAAGATAATGTTCAAAATATGTCTTATAATTTTGTATAATTTTAAAACTCTATAACAGCAGAAGCAGAATGGTTTCAAAAATATATATATATGCATATATATACAAATATATATAAACATATATATATATATATATATATATATATATATATACACACATTTAGAGAGCAGACACTCGGTATATATTAAGTGGGGACATACAATGCCTTTCCTTCATAGCATGGCTTGCTTCGCTCAACAGTAAGTCTTCCATATTCATCCACTTCCTTTCAAAAGCCAGGGATTTGTTGTTTTTTATGGATGAATAGTATTCCATTGAGTATATGTGCCACAGTTTTTCTAACCATTCATCAGTTCATGGGTATTTAGGTTGTTTCCATGACTTAGCAATCGTGAAAAGTGCTGCAATAAACATCGATGTGCAAGCACTTTTTCGATTAAGTATTCTTCTGTCCTTCGGGTAGATACCAAGGAGTGGGACTGCTGGATCATATGGTAGTTCTATTCGTAGATTTTGGAGGAATCTCCAAATTGTTCTCCACAGTGGTTGTACCAATTTACAATCCCACCAGCAGTGTAAGAAAGTTCCCTTTTCACCACACCCCCTCCAGCACTTATCATTTTTTGTTTTTTTAATCTTAGACATTCTGACTGGGGTTAGGTGATATCTCATTGTTGTTTTGATCTGCATTTCTCTTACAATGAGGGATGTTGAGCATTTTTTCATATGCCTTTTAGCTATTCGTATGTCATCTTTAGAAAGTGATTTTTTCAACTCATTCTCCTATCTTTTAATAGGATTGATTGTCTTTTTCCGGAACAGCCACTTGAGTTCCTTGTGGATTCTGGTTATCAGTCCCTTGTCTGATGCATAGTTTACAAAAATACTTTCCCATTCTGAGGGCTGTCTGTTCACACTAATCACTGTGTCTTTTGCCATGCAGAAACTTCTTAGTCTGATGTAATCCCACTTGTCTATCATTTTTTTTTAATCTTAGTAATTCTGTCTGGGGTTAGGTGGTATCTCACTGTTGTTTTGATCTGCATTTACCTTACAATGAGGGATGTTGAGCATTTTTTCATATGACTTTTGGCTATTCCTATGTCATTCATAGAGAATTTTTTTTTAAACTCATTCTCCCAACTTTTAATAGGGTTGATTATCTTTTATTGGAATAGCTGCTTGAATTCCTTCTGTATTCTGGTTATCAGTCTCTTATCTGATGCATGGTTTACAAAAATATTTTTCCATTCTTTGGACTGTGGATTCACACTAATTACTGTGTCTTTTGCCATGTAGAAACTTCTTAGTCTGATATAATCCAACTTGTCTATTTTGGGGATTATCGACTTGCTTTGGGCCTACACCAAAGTTTCCCAGAGTTTCCCCAGTGTTTTCCAGGAGCAGTATTATAGTTTGAGGTCTTAGGTTTAGATCCTTGATTCACCTTGACTTGATTTTTGTCAAAGGTGACAGGTAGGGGTTCAGATTCATCTTTCTGCAGGTGGAAATCCAGTTTTCCCAGCACCATTTGCCAAAGAGGTTTTCCTTTTCCTACCGGATTGACTGGTACCCCTTGTCAAAAATCAGTTGACTGTATGTTTGGAATTTATTTCTGGGGACTCTATTCTGTTCCATTGGTCCACATGTGTTTCTGTGACAGCACCATGCTGTTTTGATTACCACAGCTTTGTAGTATATTTTTGGGTCAGGGAGTGAGATGCCACCCACTCCACTCTTCTTGTGCAGGATTGCTTTGGCAATATGGAGTCGTTTATGATTCCAGAAAAATTGTATGATTGTCTATTTTAGATCTGTGAAGAATGTGTCTGGTACTTTGGCACTGAATTAAATATGTAGATTAGTTTGGGTAGAATTGCTATTTTGATTATATTAACTCTTTCAAAGCAGGAACACGGGATATCCTTACACTTTTTTTGTGTCATTTTCAATTACTTTCTTAGTTTCTTGTAGTTTTCCTTGTGGAGGTCTTTAACTGCTTTGGTTAGATTTATTTCTACATATCTTATACATTTTGTGGCTATGGTAAATGGAATGACTTTTTTCAGCTCTTTCTCAGTCTGCTTGTTGTTCATATATAGAAATGCTATAGATTTCTGTATGTTGATTTTGTATCCTGCAACTTTACTGTATTCATGTATTACTTCCAGGAATTTTTTTTTCATGGAAACCATTGGATCTTCTATGTATACAATCAGGTCATCTGCAAATAGAGAGAGTTTCACCTCTTCTTTTCCTATTCGAATGTCTTTTATTTTTTTCCACTTTTCTGATTGCGTTGGCAAGGACTTCCAGTACTATATTGAAAAGGAGTGGATTAAAAAGGGCATCCTTGTCTTGTACCCGTTTTTGGTGGAAAAGCTTTCAGCTTTTATCTATTCAGAAGGATGTTCACTATGGGTTTTTCATAGATAGCTTTTATTGTGTTGAGAAATGACCCTTGTATGCTGATGTTGATGAGAGTCTTGATCATGAAGGGATGTTGTATCTTATCAAACACTTTTTCTGCATCAATTGATATGATCATATAGCTTTTATCTTTTTTCCTGTTAATATGGTGTATTAAATTTATGGTTTTGTGTATGTTGAACCAACCTTGCATTCCAGGAATAAAGTCTACCTGGTCATGATGTATAATCTTTTTAATAAGTTGTTGTGGAAGCCCTTGCCGGAAGACGCCCCATTACGGCATAAGAGCTAAACACCTAAGACTCAAAGACAACTCCTTATTAGCATAACTCTGAGAAGCGGCCTATCAGAGCCCAACACGCCCGGAGACTTGGGGAAGGGCGGGCCCAGAGGGAATTTAAGGCGCGTACCCGGAAGCCTGGGGGAGAGAAGCAACTGAAACTGTAACAATAAACATCACGGAAGAGATCTCGGTGTCCAGAGTCGTTCCTCCGACCGCAACAAGTGGTGGCCCGTACGGGGAAGACGTACGGGGAACGAAGGTCTTGTGGAACCGAAGGCTCAGAACCGTGGCAGCCGGCTGGAAAGTCTCGGACGCAGAGACGGTAAGTTAAAAGCCTCGGAATAAGAGGCAGTAAACAGTGGTCTCGGAAGGGAGACGGGAACTGATAGTGGGCGCTCCGTGATTGGGAGAAAGCCCGGGACAGGAAACAGTGGTCTCGGAAAGAAGACGGGAACTGATAGTGGGCGCTCCGTGATTGGGAGAAAGCCCGGGACAGGAAGCAGTAGTCTCGGAAGGGAGACGGGAATTGATAGCGGGCGCTCCGTAAGTGGGAGAAAGCCCAGGACAGGAAAATATCCCCGGGAAGCACCGGTAAAGGGTAAACGGGGGACCTCCTTGGAGAGGGGAAGTGGTGTACAGCCATGGGTGTGGGACCCTCTCAGCCCATAGTAGGAGCGCTAAAAGCGCTGCTTAAGTTCAAGACCTTAAGTTAAGAGATAAGACCATTCAGCACTTCATTGAGCAGGTAGATGCCACGGCCCCCTGGTTTCTCCACTCAGGGCGGCTCATGACAGTTTGTTGGGACAAACTAGGTAGGGATTTAGACTTGGCGGCAGAGGAAGATAGACTCTCAGGTGGGGTAAAACCCCTATGGAGACTGATCCGAGCCTGTTTGGAGGATCAGCGCTGTGTGAAAATCGTGCGGGAAAGTCAGGAAGAATTAGAAACAGTCCGAGAAATGCAGTCACAAAATGGAGACGGAGGCGCTAAAATGGCGGACAAAGATGATAATAACGACTCTGAAGTATAACAACTGGTAGAGGAAGTGAAAGGGTGGGACATTGAAAGTGAGAAGGAGGAGGACCAGCCTCCTCCTTCCGCCCCGCCTCCCCCTTATAGTCCAGCTGCGCAACAGCAGGGAGGAGCGGGAGGCGGAGCTTCTTTCTGCCCCTACGCTTGGCGGGAGGCCAGACAGCTTGGACCCGTCCAAGCATTTCCTGTTTTTGTAGAGGCACCCGAGGCGATGTAGACTGGCCCTGGATGGGTTGCCAAGCTCGGCGCCCTACTTGGACTGTACATCTCTTTTTCTCCTTCACACCTAAAATCACCACAGCTCCAAATTCCACCTGGCCCGGATATAATTGGACATTTCAAAACCCTACACAATCAGTGGCCTCAAACCCTTTTGATATCTGGCTTCTTTGCGGAATCAACGGAAGTTGTACAGACCTTTCCCCTATGTCCATGTTATTGGGTGGCCGAGTTGGCTATGCGAACCTCACGTGGTCATCAACTGACCTTTTTGAAAAGTCAGTTACAGGTCCGGCTGGTCCGAAGGTAGTGAGTGATCTCAAATGAGTGTTCAAAGTCAGTTACAGGTCGAACTCCTTGTTCAACTATCTCTCCCCTTCTCACTACTGCACGACCTAAACGGGACTTCAGTATCACCGCAGCTATTGTCACTGCTGTGGCTTTGGCTGTTAGTGCTGCAGTCACCACAGCAGTGTCCATGTACATCTCAGTACAAACTGCACACACTTTAAATAACCTCTCTTCCACCGTGGCCACGGCCTTAGACCACCAAAGAGCCCTTAATAGTCACCTAGCCGGTGGAATCATGATTCTAAATCAACGGCTAGATCTCGTTGATGAAAGAGTAGACACGCTTTGGAGACTTGCACGTTTGGGCTGTGAGTGGCATGCCCCAGGTCTCTGTGTCACCTCCATCCCATATGACAACTTTTCCACATCTGCTAACCTTTCTCGAGAGCTTTCTTCTTATATAACAGATAACTGGAGCAGCGGCTTTGACAACCTCCAGCGACAACCGACCCCTACAGTAATTGAGAGGATGCGAGGCACAACACTGCACTACTGAGACCCTAATTGGGATCAGTAGGAAGGCATGTCCGGGTGCATATGGGTTACTGTCTAAACCATCCCATCCCCCACAAAAGACAGTGGACAGGCTGTTCTGAGTGGGTATCCCTGGCTGCCCACACAGGGTGGTAAATAAGTCCTCTTCTCTGGGGGCCCGAGACCTCTACCTTCTCCTCTCCAAAGAAAACAAAAAGGGGGAGATGTGGAAGCCCTTGCCGGAAGACGCCCCATTACGGCATAAGAGCTAAACACCTAAGACTCAAAGACAACTCCTTATTAGCATAACTCTGAGAAGCGGCCTATCAGAGCCCAACACGCCCGGAGACTTGGGGAAGGGCGGGCCCAGAGGGAATTTAAGGCGCGTACCCGGAAGCCTGGGGGAGAGAAGCAACTGAAACTGTAACAATAAACATCACGGAAGAGATCTCGGTGTCCAGAGTCGTTCCTCCGACCACAACAATTCACTTGGTTTCTTTTTCTCTTCTTCGTAATAAGTCTCGCTAGTGGTATATTGATTTTGTTTATCTTTTCAAAGTACCAGCTTTTACTTTCATTTATTTTCTGCATAGTCTGTTTATTTTTTATTTCATTTATTTATGCTCCTATCTTTATTACTTCCTTTCTCCTGGAGTTTTCTGGATTGTTTTGCTGTTGCTTTTCCAATTTTCTGAGGCATGATGTTAGATGATCCATTTGCTTTCTTTCCATCTTCTTCGTATGTGCACTAATTGCTATGAAATTCTGTCTTACGAATGCTTTAGCAGTGTTCCAAAGATTATGGAAACTTGTGTCCTCATTGTCACGGGCTTCCATGAGTCTTGATTTCAGTCTTTATTTCTTCAGTAGTTGTGGAGTCAATTAGGAGTGGGTTATTTAGTTTCCATGTATTTGAATATTTTTGAGGATTTCTCTTGAAATTAAACTCAAGTTTAATTCCATCATAGTTGGAGAAGATGCTGGATATAGTTTTTATGCCTTTGAATCTATAGAGGCTTGCCTTGTGCCCTATCATGTGGTCAATCTTTGAAAAGGTTCCATGTGGGGGTGAGAAAAAAAATGTATCTTATGGTTTTTGGAGGGAAAGTTTTATAGATGTCTGTTAAGTCCATTTGATTTATGGTATCGTTTAGATCCTTTTTCTCTTTAGCTATTTTTTGTCTAGATGATCTGTCCAGAGGGGATAATGTTGTGTACAGGTCTCCAACAATTAGTGTGTTTCAGTCTGTCTCCCCTTTTAGATCTAACAGTCTTTCCTTCACATATTTGGATGCTCCTGTGTTAGGAGCATAGATATTTATAAGCGTTATATCTTCTCGATCAATTGACCCTTTTACTACAATATAGTGCCCTTCTTTGTCTCTTTGAACAGTTTTTTGTTTTAAAGCCTATTTTGTCAGAAATTAGTATCACGACTCTATTTTGTTTCCCATTTGCATGGAAAACCTTTTCCAAAACTTCACTTTCAATCTATGTTTGTCTTTATCCATGAGGTGAGTGTCCTATAAGCAACAAATATAGGGTTTCCGTTTCACAATCCATTGAGCCTGTCTATGTCTCTTGATTGGTAAATTTAATCCATTCACATTCAAAGTTATTATCGATGTTACCAAACCTGTCCCAACGTTTAAGTTGGCCATTGTCTTGGTTGTCTTTTATTCCTTTGTTTCTGGCTGTTCATTCTTTAGTTTTCCTGGAACAGTACTCTCTTCTGGGTTTCTTGAAGAGCACATCTGGTGTTGGTGAATTCTTTCAGGTTTTGTTTGAGAAAATTTTAAACATTTTTTCTCATATGAAGGATAATCTTGCAGGATATAACAATCTTGGTTGAAATTGTTTCTCTCTTAACACTTTCAATACGTCTTCCCTTTCTGTCCTTCCTTGCATCATTTCCATTGAGAGGTCTGGTGTTAGCCTGATGGGATGACCTTTGTAAGTCACTTGTTGTTTCTCTCTTGCCAGTTTTAGTATCTTGTCTTTATCTGTGTTTTTTGCCTGTCTGGCTAAGATGTGCATTGGGGAAGATCTTCTTCGATTCATTCTATTTGGGGTCTTTTGTATTTCTTGGGTCTGGATGGTTGAGTGCTTCTCTAGACTTGGGAAATTTTCTTCCAGGATTTCATGGAATAGATTTTCCATGCCCTTATTAGTTTCTTCACCTTCTGGGATACCAATTATTTGGATGTTAGGATGTCTAATGGAATCTAGTATTTATCGTATATTATCCTCATTTATTTTGTTATTTTCTTTATCTTTTTGGTGGTTTTGTCTAGGTCAGAGATTTTATCTTCCACGTTAGAGATTTGATCTTCAGCATAGTCTAATCAATTTTTAATACTTTTGAGATAGCTTTTGATTTCCTGTAGTACAGACTTCATCTCTAATAATTCCGTCTGATTCTTTCCTAGTGTGTTCATTTCTTCTTTCATATCATGGAAGGACTTCCTAATCTACTGTAGTTCCTTATCTCTTTTGTCACCATGAATGTTCTAAATTCTTTCTCTGACATTATGGTAACTTCCTGTTTTTTTGAGAAATGGAATGGACTCACTGTGTTCTTTTGATGGAGACATATTTTCTGGTTTATTTAGACCTGAGGCTCTTCTTCTACTTCTAGCCATTGGAAGATGTATTTGCTTTGGAATACCTTTTAGGAGAATGTTTCTTTGACTAGGAGCAAGTGTTTTTCCCCTTTGCTGTGGACTTATCAGTGCCAACATCTCTCTTCTGTTTTGTTTAGCAATGTGGTCCAAGGAGGAGTATTCTATTCAGGTGTCTGAAGAGCAGTATCGCCTTTTTTGCAGGTGGTTCAGTAAAAGGGAAGACCTCAGGGAGTCTTACATTACTAGGGTATTTCAGAACTGTGATTTTAGACCTATCTAGTCCCTCTGGGAGGGTGGAGAGAGAGTAAGAGAGGACCAAATAAGAGGGAAGAAAGAATGAGAATAAAGAAAAATTTTACCAGGAGTATGGAGATGAAGATGGGGTCTGCTGTAGAGTTGAGGGCGGTTCTGGTTGTTAAGGAGAAGTGTGAAATTAACAAATGAAAGAAGAAGAGAAGGAAAAAAGAAAGCCTACCTGGCTGACAGAGATAGAGGTTTGCTGGTGCTGAGGGTGCCAGGGCTGGAGCTGGAGCGGGGGTCCTGCCTCAGTGTCTGTTAGGTCAGGGGTCTGGAGATGGAAGTCAGTATGAACTTTTTCTAGCACTTGATGATTTTCTTCATTTGTAGGAGAAATAAATAAACATTCTACAATATTATGGAGCAATTAAAAACTCACCGAAACTTATGACTTAAAATGGAGAATTTTTTTAAAAAATAATTATTTATTTAATTTTATCAAGTATTATCTTCCAATTTGCTGTAAGGCACACATGCTCACCAGAGAGAAACAGAGAGAGAGAAAGCAAGAAAACAACCATCGGGTCTGGAAACTTGAACAATTGTTGGCCATATAAGTCCAGTGCCTTAACCATCATGGCACATGTTAGCCCCCAAAATGGAGGATTTTGGATGCTCATAGGTGGCATGGTGGTTAGGGCTCTGTATTACCATATGGCTGACCATAGTTCGAGTGCCGAATCCAGGACTTGAAACTCATGCTGGGTGCATGTGTATGAGTTTCCAGGGTCCTGAGAAGAGAATGGAGGGGAGGGGATTGTGGCATGGCCATTCTCCCTGGGGCACAATTTCTCACTTTCCCTCTTTCTGTCTTTCTCTGTCTCTCTCCCCATCAAGTGTATGCACTCTATGGCAAAAACTTTAAAACGATGGAAGTTTTTTTCCCATGTGTATTTATATCTTCTCCTTTCTGAGACCCCACAAAAATAATGGAATAGAAATGAAACAAATGTCCAGCTACAATCATTGTAAAAATGAGAGAGGATGTGAATGCAGAGGTAGGAACTTACTTGTGATTTGAAAATAGTTTAAATATCTTTAATGGAGAGACATGAATCCAAGGATAAATTGCCTGGAGTTTCACTGCTGTAAATCTAATAAGTTCCACACCATCAGAATTTGAAGGCTATCCTTATCTTATGTCTCTTTCACATAACTAAGTCTTTGGGTATTAGGTAACAGAATGATTATTTAGGGGGATAATGAAGAAAGATTGCTTCTATCTTCTCATAATTTTGAGTGCATTGCTTGACCCCTTTATAGTATTTGGTCAAGTCTTTTTTAGAATTATTTTATTTAACTATATTTATTTATTTATTTTAATGTGACAAGAGAGTGAGGGGGAGGGACTAAGAAAGCAAGCCTCCAGGTCAAGGACTCAAACCGTGGTCAGCCATGTGGGAGTCCAGTGCCCTAAACTACCATGCAACCTGCTGTCATCTGACCATGTCTTACAATAATGTGGTGTCTAGACTATGAAGTGATATTACCAGATTCATGGATGAGTTGGTTACTAAGTCACCATTTGGATACCAACTCAACTAACTTGATAAGGCGGAGAAAGAATATGTCTTAGAAGGAATTAATCTCATTTTTTTTTTTTTTGGAGAGGTTTTTGCTATAGGGCGCGTGCGCTCGCCAGACAGACAGAGAGAGACAGAGAGATAGAAAGCGAGAAATCACCCCCCAGGGGGGATGGCCACGCCGCAATCCCTTCTCCTCCATTCTCCTCTAGGGATCTTGGGCACGCACGCACACGCGCCCGGTGTGAGTTTAAGCCACCGGGTCCAAGACTCGAACCGTGGTGGACTACATGGGAGTCCAGCGACATAGCCATTACGCTAACTGCTGGTCCCAATCTCATTTTTTAAAAAGAATTATTTTATTTAACTTTATTTATTTATTTATTCATTTGTTTATTTCAATTTGACCAGAGAGGGACAGAGTGAGAGAGAGAGAGAGAGAGAAAGTGAGAAAGTAAGTCGCCAGGTCTAGGACTCGAACCATGGTCGGGTGGGATGTGGGAATCCAGTGCCTTTAACCATCATGCCATCTGCTGGCTCCAATTTCATTATTATTAAAGCTAATGACACTGCCAGTGGCCATGGAAGTACAGAGTTCTGAGAATTCAAGTTATAGAATTCTACTTGTTCTATCTTTTCTGAAAATTGTAGGTGATGTGGACAGTTAAGTTTCAGAGTAAGTAGCAGTGCTTGTCAAATCTCTTTAATAACATTCCTGGGGCAAGCCCCATAGCCTAGTAGGTAAGGAAGCCAGATACAGCATGGTTAACTGTGATCTGAGTCCTGGCCCTAGTGGCTTGAAACACATACTGGCCACATGTACATGCAAGCTCCAAATCTGGATAGGATAGAGAAATAGAGAAAGACTTGCAGAATGACCTTGTCCCACTAGAGGGTTCTCTCTCTCTCTCTGTCTCTCTCTCACTTTCTCCCCCTCTCTCCCTGTCTGCCTTGGGCGAGTGCATGTACCCTCTGGCAACTAAAAAAGAAAAAGAAAGAAACAAAAGTAACATTAAAAGAACATTTCTGACACTAAAAAGATTCTGTGAGGTTGAAACACAAAATCAATTAAATTAGGGCTACAATTAAAGCCATAGCTCTCTAGCAAGGTAAAGTTTAATAGATCCTGAGAATAAGCAAACTATGACCAAGACATAGTTGAAATCTATTTCAGAGAGTACCTGTATTAAATCCATTTGGAGGCATTCAAAAGTGTAAGATTTAGGCTCTTGTCTATGCCCACCTTTACAATTTTATTAGGATTATGCTGGTGACAAATGAAATATATAACACAGCCACCATCATCAATTTTAACCAAGTCCAGACAATGTTGATTAAGGACAGTGGCCAAATTTCCCTCTTATGGTTGGTAATTTGACATAAAATTTTTATAAGATTCCATTAGATATCCTGTGCTACTAAGTTGTCATCCTCAGATCAGCAGATATTACCCTTGCCAATTGCATCCATATAATGCTTTTTCTTAATCTGAACAAAATTTGTAGGATTCTATGATATAATAGCCTCTTTGAACTTCTTCATAGATTTAGCCTCTTGAGTTATCAGGAGAACTATGATTGGGGGGGCTATGTAGCACAATGAATAGCAAGGCTTTTACTCCTACTTTTCTAATAGTAATTTCCTTGGGAAGCACTCAAAGGTTTTAAATGGGCTGAAAATTTTTAATTGGAGCTCTTGTTGAGATTCAGAACCTTGATTCCAAAGCATTACAAAATCAAGTACTATCCCAAAAGCATATCTACTATCAGTATATATGTTTTTCCCTTTATTTATGAAAGAGCATGATCACACACACATGAGATTGAGTGAGAGAGACAGAGAAGAGAAGTACCCTTCACAGGGTCTGGTCTGATCCCCTTCTTCCAGTTCTCCAGCCCATAAGATCTTGAGTACTCACACACATGTCCATCATGTTTCAGGCTGATGGGCCAGAAATTTAAACCATAGTTGCCATGTGGGATCCAGCTTCTCCTGAGTGGTGCATCATCACTGCGCCTCAGACCTGATCCAACTGTCAGTATGACTTTTAATACCCTTAACTCTTGTTAACTGACAAGAACTGGTGGGGTCATGAGCTCTGCCATCTAGACAGATTTGTTCATTGGTAAGGGGTCAAATTTAGGTGACAAAGTGAGATCTGTTGTAGTATATTATGCTCAGTTGTCTTTTTTCAGTTTTAAGATATTACTGGTGAAGATAAAGCAAAGATTTTCTAAAGTGGTTTTAATACATCTGTTTGGAGTATATTCAGCCATGAGTTTCCTCTTCCTTGGGTAGTGAAAGAAGAATAGCAGAATTCAATACTTTTATGACAAATAGAAGAAAATGAGGGAGAAAGTAATAGGACTTCATAGAAAGTAAAGATAATGACAAATTTAAATTTTTCTTTTTATTTAAAGGGTGATGGGAGGAAGAAAAAGGAAGGGGAAGAGGGTGATTTTTGAATGGGGCTTGTCATGTCATGATCGTCCATCTCTAGCCTCCAAATTAGCTAGGAGCATAGTCATGTGCCACAACACCTGGCCTTTTTAGGTTGAGTGGGACCAGAACTGGAGCCTGCTATGCAGCCCCAGTCACTACAGCAGCACCCTACCAATTGTGTTAGCACAGCCGGGACTCAAATATATATTTTCACTAAGGCAAAAAAAGTTATACATGAGTAAGAACCTTCTAATTCAAAGAGTATTTTTTTTTTGAGAGGTTTTTGCTATAGGGTGCGTGCAGTCGCCAGAAAGACAGAGAGAGACAGAGACAGAAAGCAAGAAATCACCCCACGAGGGGGATGACCACGCCTCAATCCCTTCTCCTCCATTCTCCCTTAGGGATCTTGGGCATGCATGCACATGCACCCAGCATGAGTTTAAGCTATCGGGTCCGGGACTCGAACCGTGGTCGACTACATGGGAGTCCAGCAACATAGCCATTATGCCAACTGCTGGTCCCCAAAGAATATTCTAAAAAACATGTCAACTAAAGACTCTATTGTTTAGCTGCTGTGGCTGATGTTTATACAGAAAAGACTAGATTGAGAGAAGTTATGTTTATTTATGTATTACTACTCCTTTTTCAGTCTCTGATGATTTGCACAAAGTTGAGTCTGACTGTTAGGGACTTTCCCTCATACACGAATAGGTATGAAAATTTATGACAAGTCCAAAGGCCCAGAGTTGGAGGTTATTGAAAAGGTAATTTTGACTGACCAAAAGCCTCATTGTGTGTAGGCTTTCAGGGAAATATTTGATTACTGAGGAGTTGGTCAATTCATAGTGGCTT
Organism: Tupaia tana; assembly: GCA_026018925.1. NCBI lineage: Eukaryota > Metazoa > Chordata > Mammalia > Scandentia > Tupaiidae > Tupaia > Tupaia tana. The sequence goes on along the minus strand of JAKSZU010000009.1, from coordinate 72,250,200 downwards.
AGTGATTTCAGAAAAGTTGTGTATTCACTGCCTGAAGTACCAGTAAGACCTAGGAAACTATTTTTAAGTTTACATATTTTTTTTCAGGACAGCGAGAGGCACAGGGAAAAAGAAAGAAAGAAAGTCAAGTGCCATCAACAGGGTTTCATGCCACAATTCCCTCTCCCAGGTTTTCCTAGCCAGTCAGGATCACAACCACACCCATGCCTAGCATGTACTACTCAGCCTGGGAACCAAACCTTGATCTTCCATATGTCTTTCAATACTCCAGAGCATTGCATTACTGCTGTGCCACCATAACAGGCTCATATTTAAAATGTTGATACTATAAAAAGTGCTCTACAGATTCTATGCCTTTCCTACCAAAATACTAGTGGCATTTTTTACAGAAATAGAAAATAGCAATTTTAAATGTATGGAATCACAAAAGATCTTGAATAGTCAAAAGCAATCCTGTACAATAAGAGCAAACCTGACAACATCACACTGCCTCACTTCAAAATAGACTACAAAGCTGTAGTAACAAAAACAGCATGATACTTATGCAAACACAGATACATAGTGCAATGGAACAGAATAGAGAACCCAGAAATAAATCCTCATACATGTAGCCTAATCAACTGGTTAATTGATTTTTCACAAAAGTGCCAAGAACATTCATTGGAGTTGGAAAATGGTGTTGGGAAAAGTGGATATCTATACATAGAAGACATTTATCACTATATAAAAAATCAAGTGGGGACCAGCAGTTAGCGTAATGGCTATGTCGCTGAACTCTCATGTAGCTGACCGTGGTTCAAGTCCTGGACCCAGTGGCTTAAACTCATGCCGGTCAAGTGTGTGTGAGTGCCCAAGATCCTGAGAGGAGAATGGAGGAGAAGGGATTGTGGTGTGGCCATCCTCCCTGGGGGGGTGATTTCTTGCTTTCTATCTCTCTGTCTCTTTCTGTCTTTTTGGCGAGTGCATGTGCTCTATAGCAAAAATCTCTCCAAAAAAATAAATAAATAAATAAACTCAAAATGTATTAAAAATTTGATTTTAAAAAATAACAATTTATTGGTTTAAATTTGTTATTATTTATTTTTAAAAATTTGACCAGAGAGAGAGAAAATGAAAGAGGGAAAGCAAGCTGCCAGGTCTGGGACTTGAACCATGGTTGGCCACATGGGAAGGGAATCCAGTGTTTTAACCATTGTGCCACCTGCTGGCCCCAAAACCTTGATTTTTAAGACACAAAACTAAAAAATTACTAGAAAAAATCATGGCAAATGCTTTAGAAATTTGCTATTGGTTAAGATCTTAGATAAGACTTCAAAAACAGAGATAACAAAAGCAAAAATTAGACAAGTGGAATTAAATCAAGTGTAAAAACTACTGCACAGCTGGGACCAGCAGATGGCATAATGGCTATGATGCTGGACTCCCATGTAGTTAACCGTGGTTAGAGTCCTGGACCAGGTGGCTTAAACTCATGCCGAGTGTGTGCACGTGCAGGGGTGTGTGTGTATGCGTGCCCAAGATCCCGAGAGGAGAATGGAGGAGAAGGGATTGCAGCATGGCCATCCCCCCGAGGGGTGATTTCTCGCTTTCTGTCTCTCTGTCTGTCTTTCTGGCAAGTGCACACACCCTATAGCGAAAACCTCTAAAAAAAATAAGTAAAAAACTAGTGCACAACAAAGGAAGCAACAGAGAATACAAAAAAGAATACCATGTGTAAAAAAAATAACTGTTAGCAAGTCATGCATTCAATAAGAGAATAATAAATATACAAGGAATTCACACAACTTACCAGCAAAAACTCAATAATAATAATAAATGCAATTTTAAAATGAGAAATTGATCTGAATAAACAATTCTCAAAAGAACACATACAAATAGCCAACAATTGTATGAAAAATAGTCAACATCACTAATCATCAGGGAAATGCGAATCTAAACCACAATCAACTATCACCTCACCCCAGTTAAAATGGCTATTATAAGACAACAACAACAAAGAATAATAACTGCTGGTAAGGATGTGGAAAGGGGAGCTCTTGTATACTGTTGGTAGAAATGTAAATTAGTATAGCCATTACAGAAGATGGTATGGCAGCTCCTCAAAAATTACAACTAGGGCTACTTTATGATCCAGTAATCCCATCACTGAGGATATACTCAAGGGAAAAGAAACCAGTACATGAAAGAGGTATTTGCACTTCCATGTTTAATGTAATATTATTCATGATAGTCAAGATATGGAATAATCTGGGACTAGCAGTTAGCGTAATGGCTATGTCACTGGACTCCCACGTAGTCTACCGCAGTTCGAGTCCCAGACCCGGTGGCTTAAACTCACGCCAGGCACGTGTGCGTGCGTGACCAAGATCCCCGGAGAAGAATGGAGGAGAAGGGATTGCGCCATGGCCATCCCCCCTGGGGGGTGATTTCTCGCTTTCTATCTCTCTGTCTCTCTCTGTCTGTCTGGCGAGCGCATGTGCCTTATAGCAAAAACCTCTCCAAAGAAAAATAAAGATATGGAATAATCTAAACGTTCATCAATGGATGAATGTATAAAAATATATGGAAATATTTGTTCTTCCAAGTTCCATCAACTGGTGCAGCAGAAACACAGGGAGCCAGCTGCTGAAGGAGAACCGCTGGGAAATTCTCCACCAGTGTTTCCCTGCTACACAGGTAGTTAGAGAATCCAAACACCTGAACCGGACTAGACACACTGTACTCTGATTGAAAGATGCAGTCCTCTACCAAAAACACACCTAGGAAGAAGATCTGTTTTAAGTAGAAAGAACTGTGTATTTCATCAGTTGACTAAAAACCAGTGCAGAGGCACGAAAAATATGAAAAAACAAGGGAATACTTCTCCCTCAGGGGAACACAACAGCTTCTCATTTGCCACAGGCAGCACAATAGAAGCCATAGAAATATAAGAAAAAGAATTCAGACTAATCATAGTGACAAAACTAAATGAGATTCAAGAGAAAATAGACAACGAATTCCAGGAAATGAAGTCCTTGCACGACTTAGAGATAGACACCATAAAAAAGAATCAAAAATAACTTTTAGAGAAGAAAATTCTAATACAGAAAATCAAAACCTCCCTTGAAAATATTAATAGCCGATTAGACCACACAGAAGATTGAATCTTGATCTAGAAGACAAAGCCTCTGACCAAGTCAAAATCACCAAAAAGAATAAAAATACAGCCAATAAAAAACCCAAAAAACAATGGAGGATAACATATAGAAAGTACTAGATACCATTAAATGTCCAAATATCTGAATATTGTTCTTCCTGAAAGTGAAGAATCTAATAAGGGCACAGAAAATATATTCCATAAAATACTTCAAGAAAACATTCCAAACCTAGAGAAACATTTAGACATCCAGACACATAAAATACAAAGAACCTCAAATAGAATCAACATAAGAAGATCTTCTCCCAGCACATTATAGCCAAACTGATAAAAATCAAAGACAAAGATAAGATTCTAAAAATGGCAAGTCAGAAATATCAAGTTACTTAAGAAGATTATCCCATTAGGCTAACATCGGACTTCTCAAATGCAAGCAAGGAAAAAATGGGAAGATATGTTCAAAATGCTAAAAGGAAAACAATTTCAACCAAGAATATTATAACCTGCAAGAGTACCCTTATTATACCTTTCAAATGGGAAGAACAAAGAAAATCATTCTCAGATGAACAAAACTGAAAGAATTCACCAACAACACTAGACCAGCTCTTTAAGAAGTACTGAAAGAAGTACTACATCAGGAAAACTAAAGAGAGATAAACAGTAATAAGAGAACAAAAAAAGCCAAGAAAATGGCTAACAGCATGGTAGGGATAAGTCCACAAATACCGACAATAACATTGAATGTTAATGGATTAAATTTTCCAAGTAAAAGACACAGATTGGTTCAATAAATAAATTTAAAAAAATCAGAAGCCCTCTATATACTACCTACAGAAAATGCACTTCACAGATAAAGACATAGACTAAAAGTAAAAGACTTGAAAAAGATATGTCATGCAAACGGAAATCAAAAAAAGGTTGCAATCATGACACTGATATCAGACAAAATAAGCATTAAGACAAAAAGTGTAAGAAGAGACAAAGGAGGGCACTATATAGTGCTATAAGGGCTAATTCACCAAGAAGATATAACACATTTAAATATCTTTTTTAAAGAGGTTTCTGCCTTAAGATACATGTGCTCACTGGAGAGAGAGAGAGGCAAATATAGTGAGAAGGAAGCAAGAAATCACCTCCCCAAGAAGGAAAGCCATGCCGCATCCCTTCTTCACTATTCTCTTCCTAGGATCTCAGACAGGCACATACACACACCTGGAGTGATTTTAAAGTCACCAGGTTCAAGACTTCAACCACAGTCAAACCATGTGGGTGTCCAATGATGTAACCACTATACCACCTGCTGGCCCCAACAGATATGTGAAAGAAAGATGGCTTGATCTAAAGGGAGAGATAGACTGCAACACAGTAATCATTGGAGTTTTCAACACATCACTGTCTCCTCTAAACAAATCATCTAGACAAAAAATAAACAAAGACCTACTGGACCTAAACGAAACCATAAATTGAATGGACTTGACAGAAATTTCCACTTAAAAAAAACAAAATTTACATTTTTTTGTCCCCACATGAAACACTTTAGATTGACCACATGGTAGGGCCCAAAACAAGCTTTGCAAATGGAAAGGTATAGAAACTACACCCAGCATCTTCTTTTCCCACCAAAATGGAATTAAACATGAAATTAACTGCAAAAAATAACCTTGAAAATACACACACATGACAACTAAACAACCTACTCCTGAATGACTTTACAACTACTGAAGAAATTAAGATTAAAATCAAAGGATACATTAAAACCAACTATAATGGGCACACAAGTTTTCATAACCTATGGAACACAGAAAAAGCAGTCATAAGAAGGAAGTTCATAAGTGATAAGTATTGGCGGGGATGTGGTGAAAAGGGAACCCTCCTACACTGTTGGTGGGAATGTAAACTAGTTCAGCCACTGTGGAGAACAATATGGAGGTTCCTCAAAGATCTACAAATAGAACTACCATTTGATCCAGCAATCCCACTTCTGGGTATTTACCTGAAAGACAGGAGAACGCTCAGTCAGAAAAGTGCTTGCACATCAATATTTATTGCAGCATTATTCACAATTGCCAAGACATGGAACCAACCTAAATGTCCACAAACTGATGAATGGATTGGAGAAGTGTGGTATATATACTCTATGGAATACTACTCAGCCATAAAAAATAACAAGACTGGCGTTTGATAGAAAGTGGTCAGATATGGAGGATCTATTGCTGAGTGAAGTAAGCCAGGCTATGAAAGAAAGATATTGTATGTATGCACTCAATATATACCAAATATCCACACTCTATGGTAGAGAGTGAAAAACTGGAGGACGTAAAAGCAGTGAAGGTACTTAACGAGAATAGGACAGTGTGGAATGGGGGGGATATGAAGAGAAGAGGATAGAGAAAGATAACAAGAGAACAATAGAGAGGCAGGATGTTAGTGAGAAACAGATATGGCTTATTACCTGTTGATGATGACATGTATAGTATTTTCAACTGGATTGGTCTGAGAAGTATTTCATGATGGGTAAAGTGTCTTTACAAGCAAAAATAAAAAGAAGGAAGTTCATAGTAATTAATGCTCATACCAAAAAAAAAAAAATGAAAGTTGGCAAATAGACCACTTAACAACACACCTCAGGGAATGGGCAAACAACAACAACAACAACAAAAATACCAGGAGAAAAGAAATGATAAAGATTACAGCAGAAACAAATGAAATAGAGAATAAACCATACAGAAAATAAATGAAACCAAAAGCTGGTTCTTTGAGAAGATAAACAAAATTAACACAATATTAGGTAGATTAAATCAATAAGAAGAGAAAAAGGAATCAGATAAATCAGCAACAAAATAGGCAATATTACAACAGAAGTACCCAAAAGACAAAGGATTATGAGAATACTATGAGTGACTATACACCAATAAACAAGAAAACTTTGATGAGAGGGACAATATTCTGAACACATATAATCAACCAAGATTGAATCAGGAAGAAATAAAAAGTCGGAATAGACCAATAATAGCAAGGAGACTGAATTAGTAATAAATACTCTCCAAATAAAAGCCCAGGTCCCAATGGCTTCACTTCTTAATTCCACAAACCTTTTAAATAAAAACTAACCCCCATTCTACTCAAACTATTTCTAAAGATCCAAAAGGAAAGAACCTTCTGAAATTTATTCTATGAAGCCTCCATCATTCTCATTCCAAAACCAGGGAAGAACATTTACAAAAATGAAAACTACAGGCCAATATCCATGGTGAATACAGATGCAAAAATTTTCAACAAGACACTTGCAAGTCGTATCCAACATCACATTAAAAAAGATTATGTACCACAACCAGGTACGCTTAATTTCAGGGATGAAAGAGTGGTTCAACACACACAAAAAATAAATGTAATACATCATAGTAACAGAACGATAGATAAAAATTATATGTTATATCAACCAATGCATTTGATAAAAAACAACATCCCTTCCTGGTTAAGACTCTCAGCAAAATCGGCATAGAAGGGACATTTCTCAACACAATAAAAGCCCATATGAAATACCTGTAGTTGGGACCAGCAGTTAGCGTAATGGCTATGCTGCTGGACTCCCACGTAGTTGACTGCAGTTCGCGTCCTGGACCCGGTGGCTTAAAACTCATGCCGGGCACGTGTGCATGTGTGCCAAAGATCCCAAGAGGAGAATGGAGGAGAAGGGATTGCAGCGTGGCCATCCCCCTTGGGGGGTGATTTCTCGCTTTTTGTCTCTCTGTCTCTGTCTGTCTGGCGAGCACACATGCCCTATAGCAAAAACCTCTCCAAAATAAAAAAAAAGAAATACCTGTAGCTAACATCATACTGAACTGGAACAAGAAAAGGCTGTCCACATTCTCCACTCCTTTTCTATATAGTCCTGGAAATCCTAGACAATGCAACCAGACAAGAAAATAAAATAAAAGGCATTCAAATAGGGAAAGAAGTGAAATCATCTCTATTTGCAGATGACAAGATTATATACATAGAAACCCAAAAGAATTCACAAACAAACAAAAACAAAAAACAAACAAAAAAGCACCTGGAATTGATAAATGAATACAGTAAAATGGCAGGATACAAAATCCACACACAAAATTATATGGCATTTCTATACACCAACAATGAACAGACTAAGGTAGAACTGAAGAAAGCAATGCAATTTACAATAGCCACAAAAAATATAAGATACCTAGGTATAAACCAACACAAAGAAGACAAAGACCTCTACAAAGAGAACTAAAAAATTGAAAAAAAAATTGAAAATGGTACGAAAAAGTTAAAGGACACTCCATATCCCTGGATTGGAATAATTAATATAACCAATATGTTAGTTCTACTCAAGCTAATTTACAAATTTAATCATTTAATCTACTCCTGATCTTATTTCCAGAGATATTCTTTTCTGGAGAGGTTTTTGCTATAGGGTGCATGCGCTCGCCAGACAGACACAGAGAGACAGAGAGACAGAAAGTGAGAAATCATTCCCCAGGGGGGATGGCCACGCCGCAATCCCTTCTTCTCTGTTCTCCTCCTGGGATCTTGGGCACACACACACACACGCGCGCGCGCCCAGCGTGAGTTTTAAGCCACCAGGTCCAGGACGCGAGCCATGGTCGACTACATGGGAGTCCAGCGACACAGCCATTACACTAACGGCTGGTTCCTCCAGAGACATTCTTTACAGAGTTAGAGAAAACAATCATAAAATTTGTCTGAAATCATAAAAGGCCCCATATCACTGAAGCAATACTGTGCAAAAAGAGTGGAATAGGAGGCATCTCACTCCCTGACCCCAAAATATATTATAAATCTGTGATAAAACAGCATGGTACTGGTATAAAAACTGGCATGTAGACCATTGGAACAGAATAGAGAATCCAGAAATATACCCTAAAACATACAGCCAACTGGTTTTTGACAAAGAGCACAGAAAATCCAGTGAGGAAAATGGTGCCCAAAATCTTGATATCCACCTATAGAAAAATAAAACTAGACCCCTATCTCACACCATTAACCAAAATTAACTCAAAATAGATCAAACATATAAACAAACTATAAAACTACTAGTGGAAATCACAGGGGAAACACTTGGAGTCATTGGAGTAGGCAGAATTCTTAAAGAAAATCCCAAAGCACGGGCAATAATCCTGAAAATAGACAAGTGGGATTTCATCAGGCTAAAAAGCTTGTGCGCAGCAAAAAAACCCAGTAATTAGAGTGAAGAGACAACCCTCAGAGTGGGATAATAAATTTGCAAACTGTGCTTCAGATAAGGTTCTGATAACCAAAATATACAGGGAACTCAAGTAGCTTACCCACACACACACACAAAATGCAATTAAAAGGTGGGCAAATGAGTTGAACAGACAATTCTCCAAAGAAGACACACAGCCAAGAAGCATGTGGAAAAAAATGCTCAATATCCCTTATCATAAGGGAGATATGAATCAAAATCACAGTTAGATACCACCTAACCCCAATCAGAATGGCTAAGGTTAAAAAAATAAAATAATGATAAGTGTTGGTAAGGCTGTGGTTAAAAGGCCATTCTCCTACACTGTTGGTGGGAATGTAAATTAGTACAGCCACTGTGGAGAACAATATGGAGGTTCCTCAAAAACCCACAAAAATAGAACTATCATACAATCCAGCAATTCCACTCCTGGGTATCTACCCAAAGGACAGGAATATACTTAGTCAGAAAAACATTTGTGCATCCATATTTATTGAGGTGTTATTCACAATTGCTAAGACATGTGGTCAACCCAAATGTTCAAGAACAGATGAATGGATTGAAAAAGCATGGCATATATGCATTATGGAATATTACTCAGCCATAAAAATAATTAGACCCTGATGTTTGATAGAAAATGGACAAATATGGAAGATTTAATGCTGAGCAAAGCAAGCCAGACTATGAAAGAGAAGAATTGTATGTTCCCTCTTAATATATACTGAATGTTTGCACTCTATGACAGAAATTGAAAGAATGGGTGGTATGAAATCACAGAGAGAAAATGTGGACGCAAAAGATGGTGTGGAAGGAGGGTGGCCAATGAGTGGGTGAGAGGGAGAGCATCAAGGGGGGAGAAAGCAAAACGTTGATGATAATGTGTTCAGTAATATATTTTCCTGGACTAATATGTAGTGTAGCATATTGGAAAAATTCAGTTTGTATGCTGTAAAGATGTACAGTGATTAAATATAATAATATAAATAAGAAAATGTGGTATTATGTGCAATGGATTATTATTCAGCTATAAAGAATGATGAAATCCTGTCACTTGATGCAACATGCATGAGTCTGGAAGAAATTATACAAAATGAAATAAGTCAGCAGTAAAAAAAAAAAATCTTGGATGTTCTTACTCATTTGTAGAAGCTAGAAGATTTGATAACATAGGAGTAGAGAGTGTAATGGTGGCCACCAGAAGCTGGGGGAGAAATGAGGGAGGGGAAGACAGGGAGATCTTGGTTAACAGATATAAAATTACAGTTAGATTAGTGGAATGAGTTCTAGAGTAGTAAAGGACAGTATAATAACTAGAGTTAATGATAATTTAATGTATATTTCAAAATCACTAGAAAAAAAAGACTTCAAATGTTCATAATACAAAGTAATAAGTGTTTGAGATATTGAATATGTTCATTGCCCTGATTCTATCACTATACATTGTGTACATATATTGAAAATCACACTGTACTCTATAAATATGCACAACTATTGAAAAAATTATATTAGAATATATTCCAAACTAAAATTAATATGGAACCCAGTTGGGACCAGCAGATGGCATAATGGTTACATCACTGGACTCCCACATAGTTGACCATGGTTTGAGTCCCAGACTTGGCAGCTTAAACCTCATGACGGGCACGTGTGTGTGCATGCCCAAAATCCTAAGAAGGAAATGGAGGAGAAGGGATTGCGGCATGGCCATTTGCCCTGTGGGGTAATTTCTCAATTTCTGTCTGTCTCTCTGTCTCTCTGTATCTCTCTGGCATGCACATGCATCCTATAGCAAAAATTTCTCCCTCTTGGAAAAAAAAGATGAAACCAATCAATGGTGTTATAAAAAAATGCATAGAAGTTGAATTGTGACAGTCCTAGATATGAATTGTGTAGCACTTACTTATTAACTGTGATGGCAGATAACTTACGTAAACTCTCTGGTCTTCAGCTTTATCATATGTAAAACAAGCATAATAATAATGCCATTTTTAGGGCTGCCCGTGTAACATGGTGGTTAAGGGAGTCAGATCCCATGTGGTAAACCATGGTCCAATGCCGGCCCTGACAGCTTGAAAACCATGGTGGGTGCTTGAGCATGTGAGCGCAAAATTCTGACAGGATGGAGAAATGAAAGAGAAGGGCTTGTGGTATGACCATCCCCCATTGTGATGTTTTTTCTTCCTCTCCTTCTCTCGGTCTTTCTCTCTCTGGCTAGTACACATGCCCTTTAGCAACTTAAAAAAAATGATATTGTAGAATTGTAGTAAAGATCAAATGGGATAATTATAGAAAGCAGCAAGTACATGGTAGGAATTCTGTAATCATAGATTTTATATTAAATTAAATTAATTTACTAAAATTAATTTATTAAAGATTTTTAAGGTTTTTGCCAGAGGGTGTGCGCACTCGCCTGAGAGAGGCAGAGAGAGACAGTGAGAGGGAAAGTGAGAAAGCACTCCCAAGTGGTGATGGTCATGCCACAATCCTTTTTCCTCCATTCTCCTTCTGAGATTTCGGACACACACACACACACACACACACACACACACACACACGAGTTTCCAGTGTGATTTTCAAATCAACAGGTCTGGGACTTGAACCATGATCAGCCATGTTGGAGTACTGCACCTTAACCGCCTTAACCACAATGCCATCTGCTGACCCAAATTTACTAAAATTGAAAAACAAAAACAAAAACAAAACAAAACAACAACAACAACAAAAAAACAACTTGGAAGCCACCAAAATGTCCTTAGATGAATGGCTAAATAAATTGTGGTACATCCAGACAGTGGAACGTTTTTCAGTAATAAAAAGAAATGAGCTATCAAGGCATTATGTAGGAAACTTAAATCCATATTACTAAGTGAAAGAAGCCAATGTGAAAAGGCTAGTCATTGCCAGGAGTTAGGAAGTAGAGAGGGATAACAGGCAGAGCATAGAGTATTTTTAGGGCAGTAGGACTATTCTGTATGATATTTTAATTGTGGTTACTATCATTATATATTTGTCAAAATCCACTGAATGTGCAACATCAAGAGTGAATAAACCTTAATGTCAACTATAGACTTTGAGCAATGAGTATGTAAGTTCATCAATTGCAACAAATGTCTCACTCTGGTGTAGGGTGTTAAGAGCGACAGGGGCTATGTGTGTAAGGAATTCTGCATTTTCAGCTTGTGAACCTAAGACTGTATTAAAAATTAAAGTACGGGGCCAGCAGTTGGTGTAATGGCTATGTCGCTGGACTTCCATGTAGTCGACCGCGGTTCGAGTCCCAGACCCAGTGGCTTAAATTCACGTTGGGTGCGTGTGAGTGCATGCCCAAGATCCCGAGAGGAGAAGGGATCGTGTGGTAGCTGTCTCCCCTGGGGGGTGATTTCTTGCTTTCTGTCTCTCTGTCTATTTGTCATGGTAGTTTCCAGTCCCATTTTTCCTTTTTTTTGTTTTTGTTTTTGGAGAGGTTTTTTTGCTATAGTGTGCATGTGCTCACCAGAAAGACAGAGAGAGACAGAGAGACAGAAAGTGAGAAATAACCCTCCAGGGGGGATGGCCACACCGTAATCCCTTCTCCTCCATTCTCCTCTCGGGATCTTGGGCATGCACGCACATGCGTCCGACGTGAGTTTAAGCCACTGGGTCCAGGACTAGAACCGCTGTCGGCTACATGGGAGTTCAGCGACATAGCCATTACACTAACTGCTGGTCCCTGTCCATTTTTCCTTTTTTTTTTTTGATTGCTTATGCAAATTATCTTGGTTATAGATCCATTTGTCTAAACACATAATTATTAATAATACATATTTGCACCAGATTCCTAACCACTACTTTTTTCCCCCTGTAGCTAGTGCTCTGTCCATAGGAAAAAGGGTTGTGTATAACTCATTTCCTCTAATTTCTTTTTTTAGAGAGATTTTTTTTCTATAGGGTGCATGCACCCACCAGAGACATAGTGAGAGAGAGACAGAAAGTGAGAAATCACCCCTCCCCCCCAAGGAGGATAGCCATTCTATGATCCCTTCTTCTCCACTCTCCTCTTGGGATTTTGGGCACACACACACACACATACATGCCCAGCATGAATTTTAAGCTGCTGGGTCCAGGACTTGAACCGCGGTTGATTATGTGGGAGTTCAGTGATGTAACCATTATGCCATCTGCTGGTTTCTTCCTCTAACTTCCTATCAATGCTTCACATTTTTGTACTTTGTGTATATAATTATTATTAAGAATGTAATGTAATTTCTATAAAATATTAGATTCCTAATTTGTGAAAAATGTAAACAAAATCATTTCATCATATTTTTCCTTTGAAAATTCCAAATGCCCATAAGTGATAACTGAGTAAGGTTGCTCAATGGTTCCTGAGTAACCTCATCAATTATTAAGATTTTTTAATGATCATCTATGCTTAAGATTTCAAATTCTTTATCTACAGTTCAGACCTCCCATTTAGACTGTAGTATGCAACTGAATGCCTCACAAATATCTTTAACTCAGCACATCCAAAACTGAACTTATCATTCCCTTACATCCTCTCCTAAGCCACTGTGAAACTAGGTCCACTTACAAGTGAAGTCATGCTTTATTTGCTTTTCTGTGCCTGGCTTATTTCACTTAGCATAATGCTCTTCAGATTTATCCATGTTGTTGCAAATGACAAAATAGCTTTCTTTTAAAAGGCTGAATAGAATTTTAGTGTATGTATACACCACATTTTCTTTATGCAAATATCTCTTCAGCATACTATTTCAATTCCTTTGGATACACAGGGACTTCAGAAAGTCTGTGGAAAAATGGAATTAAAGTACAAGTTTATTCTGGTGCAAAACATCTTTTGAAACCCATGCATAATCTCATAATACACATTTTTAATTGATTTTTTGTGTACACCTTGTATATACTCAGAAGTGGGATTACTGGCTCATATGGTGATTGTAGAAGATAAAATTTTAATACAAAACCCCCCTAAGTATGTGAATGATGGATTTGTTAATTAGCTTGATTTATTCATTCTACAATGTAAACAAAACTTCACATTGTACTTCATCTCTCTCTCTCTCTCTATATATATATAGATAGATATATAAACATATATATATAAACATATATCTATATATATATAACATATATATAACGTATATAACATATATATATATATATATATATATATATATATATATATATATATATAGTTGCCAGTTAAAATACATTTTTAAAGAATAAATAAATAAATAAATGTTTCTTAGAATGAAAACCCTTATAACAGAAAGCCTAAAGAAATGAGGGAGGGGTGACAGTGAGGCAAGAGACAGGTTGAAGAGGCCCTTTATCCTAAGGTTTAGATGCTTGGCCACAACCTTGAAAGAATAAACCGCCTGTGGTCTGGAAGGAGCTGCAGCTAGTGTATTGCTGTGAATGGGCACTATGGAAGTACCCAGGATCTCTGATTAAGTGAACTCACACTGGAAACACAACCTCGAGATGACTCACTTAGATAGGCCAATCTGAGAGGGAACATTGTCCTACAGTACTCCAAGGTATTGGAATCTTAAATGAGTACAGGACTTGTGACTTCCTGCCACTTCCTGCCTGTATAAAGCTCAGAGATAGGTCTAGGTAGGAGAAAGATATTTTTGGGCTGTATTAGTCATTGTTTTTCAGGGAGACAGAATGAATAAAATATGTATAGATATGTGAGGGGTTTGGGGGGAATCATCATGCAAGGATGGCAGCTGAGAAGTTCCACAACAGGCTGCATACAAGTTGCAGATCCTGTGATGGTTGTAATATGGCATACATGAAATCTGCAGGTCTGAAAGGCAGGAGACCTCACATTTGTAGTAATGTACCTCACATCTTGAGATAAACAACCTGTGAATTCCAGCAGCCACCAGTGTGAATCCTAGAGTCTGAAGGCAATCACGCCTTGAGTTCTGATGTCCAAGGCGGTAGAAGATACCTTTTGTGCTCTCTCTCAAAAGAAACCCACCAGCTTTCTGTATTTGTTCTCTTCGGGGTCCTTGATTGGATAGTGCCCACCCACATTAAGGGCGGTTCTTCCCCATCTAGTCTATTCAGACTCACATGATAATATCTCCTAGAAACACCCCCCACGAATACACCCAGAATATTGTTTCATCAGGTTTCTAGGCATCCTTAAGTCCAGTCAAGTTTACATCCAAAACTAACCATCATAGGGGTCAATGCTATACAGTTAGTAATTGAAGTCATGAGAAGGGTGATAACTATACAGAGTATATAAAGTGAAAAGTGTAAAGGGCTGTAAAGTAGAACACAATATCCATCCTTCCCCTATGATGTAATAACAGAACCAATTTTATTTTAAGTCTGGACACATTACTGTTCAGAATACAAACTTCATTCCTCAGTATCCTTTGCTCTTAAGTGTGGCCATATAATTAGGTCTGGCCAACAGAGTATAAACAGCAGCAGTGTGTCTTGCATTTTTGGGAAGTGTCCTTAATGTTAAGACTGTACTTTTTTGTCCCCTTTTTATCTATTCCCCTGATTTGAATACAGGTATAATGGGTGGTTCTCGAGAAACCATTCTGAACCAGGAAGTGGAAGTACATGTTGGTGATGCTAGAACAAGAATATAGAAGAGGCCTGGGTTCCTGAAAATGATGGAGCCCTCATATCAGCCCTGGATTGTCTACATTAATATGAAGCAGAAACAAATAATAAATTATTACTGATATACAAGATTTTCTGTTATTTATAGCTAAACCTAGTCAATAATAAGTGAATATAAAAAGGAGAAGCCCCCAAAGGAGACTTAACAGCAACCAGTTTGAGCTCATTAAGATTAAAATAGCCACCATAGAGAAGAGAAGGAGCTGGCCAAGGTCAGCTAGACTGATCAGGAATGGAGGTTTTCTTTTTTCTCAGGATGTAAAATGAAACTGTTTCAGTGAGGTTGGGTATTTGAGTTAATTGGCAACAAAGTGGCTGTAGAGATGTATCATGAAGTCTAGGCTACTTAAAAAAGAAAATGAGACTGGAAGGGAGAAACAGATAATAAAAAAAGGAGAGATACAAAGGCTTTGGGACCAGCAGTTAGCGTGATGGCTATGTCGCTGGACTCCCATGTAGTCGACTACGGTTCGCGTCCCGGACCCGGTGGCTTAAAACTCACGCCAGGCGCGTGTGCATGCGTGCCCAAGATCCCGAGAGAATGGAGAAGGGATTGCAGCGTGGCCATCCCCCCTGGGGGGTGATTTCTTGCTTTCTGTCTCTGTCTCTCTTGTCTGTCTGGCGAGTGCACGCACCCTATCGCAAAAACCTCTGAAAAAAAAAAAAGACTTTGAAATATGCATCTAACGTACTTGATACTCTTTCATATAAAGTTAGAAACTGCTTCCCCTTGAGTATAGACTTCACTTCTTTTTGTTTGTTTGTTTGCTATAGGGTGCACACACTCACCAGAGAAGATGAGAGAGACAGAAAGTGAGAAAGCATCCTCCCCACCAGGGAGGATCACCACACCACAGACCCTTTTCCACTTTCCCTTAGGGATTTGAGGCACCATATGTACACACGCCTGGTGTGTTTTGCAAGCCGTTGGGTCTGGAATGCGAACCATGTAGTTGACCATGTACAATCCAGCTGCCTTAACCATCAGGCCACCTGGCTGGCCCATGGACTTGACTTATTCTAATGATTAGCATGTGGCTAAAGTGACACTGTGTGACATTCAAGACTAGGACATTAAAGGTACTGTATCTTTAGCCTTGCTTTTTCTCTTGGATCACTCATTATGGAGGAAACTAGCTGTCATGTCAAGAGGACAAACAACCCTATAGAAAGATTCGCACGGCAAAGAACTGAAGCCTCCTACCAAGCACATGAGCAAGTGAGCAAGCCATCTTGAAAGTGGAACTTCCAGGCCCATTCAAAACTTCTGATGACTACAACTTTCATTTATTTCTTGACTACAGCTTCATGAAATATCTGGAAGTGGAATCATCCAGCTAAGCCACTTCTGAATTTCTGACCCACAGAAACTGTGAGACAATACAAGGGACTTCAAAAACTCTGCGGAAAATGGAATTAATGTAAATATTTATTTTGGTGCAGAACATTTTTGAAATTCAAACATATTTGTTTTCATAACACACATTTACCATGATCTTTTTGAAGATCCTTTATAATTTTTTTTAATATTGCTAAATTCGGGGTAAACTGTTGTGTAGCCATAGATAGATAATACAGACATTAAGGTCAAAAGATCTTGAGAAAAACAGAGAAAAGGTGTGGGACAGAGAGCTCAAGGATGATAGTTGTTGTCAGAGTAGAAAATGTTTGAATTTAAAATTTTAGAGGTAAAGTCATTCTTCTGATAAAGTCAAGTATATAACCATTGTTGTTCATGGTTGAAGTGGTATGGGAGTAAAAGTCACTAGAGATCAGAATGTCATGAGTTCACAATGCTGAATTTTCCCAGGACCACCAAATATCATTAGATAAAAGCCCTTACTGAACCCTAGTATGCCAGAGCTAGAAATAGCATACGATGGAAAGTTATTTAGCCCATCTAATTAAACTTGATTAGTTTCTTAAAATGTTGCCTAAGGAATACTCACATTAGCGACACCTGGGGTACTCTTCATACATGCTCCTACATAAGACCAAACAAATACTAATATCCAGGGGTTTTATCAAGAAATCTGTATTTTTTTTTTGGAGAGGTTTTTGCTATAGGGCTTGTGCATTTGCCAGACACAGGGAGAGAGACAGAGAGACAGAAATCGAGAAATCACCCCCCAGGGCGGATGGCCACACCGCAATCCCTTCTCCTCCATTCTCCTCTTGGGATCTTGGGCACGCACACACAAGCACCTGGCGTGAGTTTTAAGCCACCGGGTCTGGGACGCGAACCGCAGTCGACTACATGGGAATCCAGCTACATAGCCATTACGCTAACTGTTGGTCTCAAGAAATCTGTATTTTATCAAATTCTTCAGGTGATTCTTATGTACATTAACTTTCAGCACCTCTATTCTATTCAACTGCATTATAAGACTCTTCTTTCAGCAGTCAAGATCTTATTTTGATGCTAATACTCTTCAGTACACAAAGCTCCCCTTTGTGCTCAAAGCAATCATTACCAGTTGGTAAATATATAAAAGTAAATGAAGTATTATTTAAGAATAAATTTCTTCTGGTACCAGCAGGTGGCATAATGGTTACATCACTGGACTCCTATGTGGTAGACTGGCAGTTTGAATCTTTAGCTGTGTGGCTTAAAAAATTCATACCAGGCACATGTTCATGCGTGCCCAAAATCCCAAGAGGAGAATGGAGGAGAAGGGATCACAGCATTACAGTGCCCCCTAGGGTGTGATTTCTTGCTTTCTGTCTCTCTGTCTCTCCAGTGAGCACATATGCCCTATTGCAAAAATCTCTCTCTCTAAAAAAAATAATAATACATTTCTTTTAAGAAGAAAATCCAAATTTGGGCCAACAGGTGGCATGGTGGTAAAGGTGGTGGATTCCCACATGGCAGACTGCAGTTTGAGTCCTGGACATGGAGGCTTGAAAATTATGATAGCACATGTGCGTTTCTGTGTACCCAAAATTCCAGGAGGAGAATGGAGGAGAAGGGATTGTGGCATGGCCATCCCCCTCTGGATGGGGGGGGGTGATGTGTGTCCCTTTTTCTGTCTCTCTCCAGCAAGCACATATGTCCTATGGCAAAAACCTTAAAAGATAAAATTAAATTCAAAAAGAAGAAAATTCAAATTATATCTGTTCTGGACATTGTCTGACTCGTCTATCACTTTCTGTCTCACTCATGATACTTCAGTAAGTTTGTTCTCAGTTCAGGATCTTTGCATTTGATGGTCCCATTACCTAGAACACCCATAGATATATTCATGTGAGTGAATCATCTTGTTACTCAGGTCTCCTCTCAAATATCTTCCTCCTAAAGTAACTCTCACTTCAACACAGTCACTCTCTATAGTATTTGTCACTATTTAAAATAATCATGTTTACTGATTTGTTTTCTTAGTGAAAAATTTAAAACTCAGCTTCACAGGATCAGGGATTGTGTCTCTTTTGTTCACATCACATCATGCCCAACATATAAAAAAAAATGTTAGGCAATGGTGCACCATGGGAAGAAATGGGAATATTCAGACCTCAGTGCAGACAATAAGGGAATAGATTAGAAAATTTTAAAATGTAATAAAACAAAATAAAATCATTCTGCTTTTTACTAACATTCTGTGTTGGCAATTAAAAAAATGTTTTATTTGTCTCTTTTATGCAAATGAGAGACCCAATGAGAGAAAGACAAGCACACTTATATCCTACCACCCCAATTCTCCCAACCAGTCAGGGTTACGGGCACATGCAACAGCATGTACTAGTAGACTGGAGAACTGAACCAGCAATCTTCCACATGGATCCAGCATCACTGAGCAGTGTGTTACCATTGTATCACCAAGCTGGACCATGTGCCAGTAATTCTAAGCAAATGTCAGTGGTAATATACTCCTTCCAGGCTGGCTCCCTGGCGCAGTGGTAATGCCCTGGTCCAGAGATGCTGGATCCCACATGGCGACTGCAGTTTGAATTCTCAGCCTGGTAGATTTGAGACATGCTGGGCACATGCATCAGTGCCCAGGATCTGGCAGGCTGGAGGACTAGAGGAAAAGGATCATGGCATAAACAGGCCCTGTGGCAGGTGTTCATATCTTTCTCTCTCTTTCTTTCTCATGTGTGTATACACATAATCTACCATCAATAAATAAAGAAAAGGACCCCTACTTTCCCTTAGAACTTTTGATTTGGTCTAAATTATTTTTAAAAAGCACAATTACTTATTTTATTTTATATATGAATTCCTTTATTTTAATCTGACCAGAAATAGAAAGAGAGAGAAAGTGAAAGCAAGCTGCCAGGTCTGGAACTTGAACCACAGTCAGCAATATGGGAGTCCAACGCCTCAACCACCATACCACCTGCCAGCCCCAATTTGGTTTAAATTATAAACAAAGTGTATGGTTACTGTTTGGTTTTAATAATAATAAGGGGAGGCTTTGAAAAGTTTGTATGCAGAAAAATGAAATTAAAGTACAGAAATACTTTGCTGCAAAATATTTATTTCAATATCCATTTTTCATTGACTTTTTTTTTTTTGTCATAGGGTATATGAGCTCCCCAGAGAGAGACAGTGAGAGGGAAAGTGAGAAATCGCCTTCCCCCAGGGATTATGGCCATGCCTTAATCCCCTCTCTTCCATTCTCCTCTTGGAATTTGGGGCATGCACACACGCACCTGGTGTGATTTTCAAGCCACCACATCCGGGACTTGAACTGCTCTCTGCCAAGTAGGAAAACCACAAGGTCTGGAACTTGAACCGCCATTGACTGTGTAGGAGTTCAGTGCCTTAACCACCACACTACCTGCTGGCCCCAAAATAGCAGATCTTTATGACATACTTCATGAAAGATAATTCAGAGAATTCTCAGTTAAACAGTTGGTCTTCAGCACATGTTGAGCTATATTCATTCTTTTAGAGAATTAGTTTACAAAGTTTCTGAACTGTATGTCCATCACCTTTGGTAATACATATCCCTGCATTTAAACAGCAGATTCTAAAGAAAAAAAAGATAGTACAATGATTGTAAAAGAGAGAGAAAAAAAAGCTTGTGTTACTTTAATTCTGCCATTTACTTGTAGTTATTTATGTTTAAAAATTAAAACAGTAAAACAGAGTATAAATTTCAAGTGTAATATATTTATTTGGAAAGTGCAGCTTTTAACTCATACATAAAAAGTTTTACTAAATTGAATTTTGAGTTTTTCAGGCATAACATTTTAGATGTATTTTTTTTTTGATGGAAAAATATTTGTAGACAGAATCATCCTTGAGCCATGCACAACAAAAAACTAAGGTTTAAATTGGTCCTTGAAAATTGAGTCACACAAATTACGGAGAAAGCCATTTATCATGCAGCAACATAATGTAGAAATGGAGATTGAGGGGGCTGGCAGGTGGCATGGTGATTAAGGGTGCTGGAGTCCCACATGGCCGACTGAGGTTTGAGTCCCGGACCTGATGGCTTGTTCTCTCTCTCACTCCATCCCTCTCTGGTAAAATAAAATAAAATAAAATAAAATAAATAAATAAATAAATAAATAAAAAATAGTTAAAAATAATGATAAAAAATAGACATTGAGATTATAGATATCAAACATTCGGGGCCAGCAGTTGGCGTAATGGCTATGTCGCTGGACTCTCATGTAGTCAACTGCAGTTCGAGTCCCAGACCTGGTGGCTTGAACTCATGCTGGGTACGTATGCATGCATGCCCAAGATCCTGAGAGGAGAATGGAGGAGAAGGAATTGCAGCGTGGCCATCCCCCCCTTGGGGGTGATTTTTTGCTTTTTGTCTCTGTGTCTCTCTCTGTCTTTCTGGTGAGCGTACACGCCCTACAGCAAAAACCTCTAAAAATATCATATATTCAAGAGCAGTAACAGGATAAATGAGAAAAGATCGTGTCTGACATTGTCAGAAATCAAAGGGCAGTATTTTTCCACATATATTTTATTACCAGAGGGGACAGGTGCTCACCAGAGAGAGAAAAAAGGAGAGAGAGAGAGAGCCCTTCCCAACAAGGTGTGGTCATGCTGCATTGTTTTTTCTCCATTTCTTCATCCTATCATGATTTTATTTCTATTTATTTATTTATTTATTGAGAGCTTTTTGCCATAGGCCTTGTGTGCTCTTTGGGGGTTGGGTGAGGGGGGAGAGACAGAGAGACACAGTGAGAGAAGAAGTGAGAAATCACCCCCCAAGGGTGATGGCGACACAGCAATCCCATCTCTTCCCTTCTCCTCCTGGGATCTCGAGCAAGCATGCATATGTGCCTGGCATGAGTTTCAAGCCACGGCATCTGGGACTTGAACCACAGTTTGCCATGTGGGAATCTAGCAACATATCCTCTATGCCATCTGCTGGGCCCCTCTCATGATTTTAGACAAGCACACATGGTAGGTAAGGCACTGGACTCCCACATGGTTGAGCATAGTTTGAGTCCCAGATATGGTGCATGAAAATCATAGTGGGCACATGTGCATGCATGCCAAAAATCCTGAGGGGACAATGTAGGAGAAGAGATTATGGCGTGGTCATTCCCTCTAGGGCTGATTTTTGATGCCTTAACCTTCACACCACCAGAGGGCGCCCTAGGGGTGATTTCTCACTTTCCCTTTGTCTTTCCCCAGTGTGTGCATGCACCCTAGGGTAAAAAAAGAAAAATCTTAACAGAAAGGAAGATAATTTAGTTGAAATTCCACTGTGGATAATTTGAATGCCTCTAGATTAGATCTTGAGGAAAAAAAGAAGACATGTATTATATCATACTTCCTAGAATTAGGGGGAGATAGGATGTCTATGAATCTATTTCAATGTTATCCACAAATTTGAGACTTTTCCCATTTGCATATCTACTGCTCTCAGTAATCATTTGTGAACATAGATCAGTAAATCTATACCATCTAGCAAATATACAGACATATTACATTTTGATGAAGTACAAATAAATACGTAGATATTAAAGCTCAAAAATAGAAACTATAATATGCATTATCCTTTACTGTGATAGTCCAATATGTAAGTATAGGTTTTTATCCTATAAAAATGCATTAATGCAAGTAAAAATCCTTGATACATTTATTTCTTTTTGTGCTTTACTATTTATTTTGTATTTTATTGTTATGTTGGCATTTATATGTGTGTGTGTATGTGTGCGTGTGTGCATATATGCAGTTTGATTTAGAAAATATTTATTATGTGTTTCTTTTGTGGTCGTTTTTGTTAGTTTCATTTCATCATTATTTCTTAGAGTAATTTTGGCATATAGAGGTTATATTAGAAAAGGACCTGCTTCAGGTATCAAATATGCTAGGTATGCCACTAACACTTAGTATATTCTTTTCACTTAAATGTTTGTTGAGTGAATGAATGAATATCGGGAATGTTGATGGGCACATTAAGAGAGTCTTCCCCAAAATCATTCACTGGATGTGTAAGGGGGACCTTCCTCCTACTGAGAATGTTGCATTTACCCATCATATATTCTCCTGACAGCATCAAAATCATCTCTTCAAAGTGTAACTTAGATCATGTCACACCTTTGCTGAAAACCCTTCAATGATTTCTCATCTTATTCAGAATAAAATACAAATTTCTTATGGGGGCACAAAAAACTCCTACACTGTGTTCTTTTAAGGCCTCTCACTCCAGCCACACTGGCCCTTTTCCTTGCTGTTCACCTTATCAGGGTAAGTTCCCCTGTCTTTATAAACCAGTCCATCCCCGTATTGTTTGATATTCCTTTACAGCATTTGACACCTTGTAATATTTATTTTTCTCTCTTTTCTTTTCTCCTGGAACTATAAGCTTGATAAGGAAAGCTCCGAATTTTTTCTACACTCAAACAACTGCCTGCTATAGAGTAGGCGCTCAGTGACAAGGTTTTAGAAGGAATGAACTTACCCATGTATTGCAGAGGTAACATGTTCTTTTTGTCTCTATATAGTTATTAAGGTAGCCGGTCTTGCATTTTAAGTCTTTATCTAGACAAATCACATAAGCCTGAAGTAAAAATAATGAAAAGTTCTGCTTCCAGGAAAATATTTTTCAACTGGATTATGGAGGATATATCAAGAGGCTTTCTGGGGGAAGAAAAGGTCAATCACAAGGGCTAACGTTTCTCTGGGAAGCAGATGACCCTGAGCTGTTCCGGCTGCCAAAGCGACCGCAGGAGGGACTAGAAAGGGCGGGATCCCCCGTCATAGGGCGTAACAGGGCGGGGCTGCCGTGAGAAGAGCAAATTGAACTGCTTTGTCCCTCTTCGCTCTCCGTAAGAAAACTTGAACGGAGAGGGTCATAGATATGGCGGCCATTAGGGTAAGTGAGGACAAACTTGCTTACTTTGGGGGCTCATAGCATTCTAGTAACTATGGGAGGGATCCTCTTAACTTTCTAAGGGAGCCAGGTAGCAAGGGGTAGGAGGAAGGGGGTTTGTGAGAGAATTGGAGTCGTTAACGTTTGAAACCTTGAGACACCTGCCTCGCCCCTCTAGAGTTTTTTCCGTCCTGAGGCACTACTCTCTCCCCAATCCCTTGTTCATAAAGTGGCACTGTACACACTGGGAGCCGGCGAGTTGAAAATGGCCGGCCTGGGGACGAGCTGCCCCAGACTTTTGGGTCTTGAGCTAGAGCAAAGAGAAAAGAATCAGTGGCATTTCTCTGGGTGTACATGGTGAGGCGCCGTGGCCCTATCAGAGGACTTTGTTCAAACAGACTCAGGGTAAAACAGATCAGATTAGAGACGTCTTAGCGTCTCTGCAGTGTGCGAGTTTATACGTCGTCTTGTAACTCTCTGGGTTTGAATAACAAATCCAAGTTTCTGTTGCGTTCTGTGTTGGGAAAAGGTGCATTCACAGGAAGTGACTCAGCTCACTGCTTGCTGCACTTCCCTAAGCAAGTTTCAGTATAAGTAGTCCACAGATATTTACGTAGTAGTTTTTAAGTGTAAGATGTTCTGCAAGGCTTTTGGGAGATACAAATATGCACAATCCAGTTCAGCTGAAGTTTTAAGTTGATTTAGTATCGGCTCTGAGTCGCCATTCTCACTTCGTTTCCGTAGTTCTGATTCGCCATTCTCACTTCGTTTCCGTAGTTCTGATTTGCCATTCTCACTTCATTTCCGTAGCTCTGGCTCTGACTTTTAACTGAATACACTCAACACCCTCCTAAGTGGACTCACATCTCCTACCCTGGTTCTCATGGCATGCTTTCTCCTGTGCTACCAGAGTACTTATACTAAAATGCAAATTATTATGCCTCTTCCCTACTTAAAAATCTTTATGGGCACTCCCTTCTGGGATCAGGTCACACTCCTATGTCTAGAACACCTGATCCTGTCTTGACTTCTCACCTTCATCTCATGTCACTCAAGAACCCTCCTCCCAATACTGAACTACTTGCTTTACCCCTCCCTGCCTTTTTGACCTGCTCACTCTTTGGGTCTAGAGTTCTCTTTTCCATCCTTATCCAATTACTTCCTACTATTTCATTTACTTATTTAACATATTTTAGTGTATAGTCTCTGCCTATGCTAAACACAAAATGCCTGTTCCAAGACAGTGTACTTTACCTTCCTAGTCTAGTTTAAATAATTTCTTTTTGTGCTTTCAGAGGACCTTGATCATATTCTTACCATAGCATATATTACAGTATAAATTATACATGATTTACTTGTCCATTCTAACTTCCTAAACTATAAGCTCCTTGATACAAATATAAATATTTGTATCCTTAGTACCTATCACAGGACTGACTTAGGTTTGGTACTAAGTTCTACATGAATAAATGCTAGGCAATGACAATCAAATAGGTTAAGTGAAGCAATAGATGTGCAACTTATAATGCAAATGACCGTGATTCAGAGTAAAGGAAGTGCCTTACCTCAAGAGAAGGGCTTTGAGGGTTCAGAGGAGAAAGAGCCAGCACTTGGTTTGAAGTGAATTAAGAAAGGCTTCAAGAGGGAAGTGTAGAGAGAAAAGAAATGGTGAATGATAAAAAGTAAACCAGAAAAGTGTGTTGTCACTGTAGTCTAGAGGAGAGAGTTGAACAGTCATAATTTGACCATTAATAAATCACTGGCAACTACTCTATTAAGTTTTTACTGCAAGTCGGAAACTGGACTAAAATACCTTAAGTATGCTAATTCACTTATTCTTAAGACAACTTTATGTGGTTGATATGATCACCATTTGACAGATGAAAAATTAAGGTTTAGAGAAATCAAATAAATTGCCTAAAATCTTAGTGCTAATAAGTGCTGAAGTGAGACAAAGAGGTGTAAGTAGGGTGGTAGAGGGAGAACATAGATTTTAAGGGATTAGCAAAGGTTAAGGGATGGAGAACTGGTAGGCATTGACACCTACTTTGGCCAGATGCTTTATATTCATTATTTTAATTTAGTCCTCTTGATGACCCTAGGAAGTGGGCAGCATACCCATTTTAAAGATGGAATAACTGGGGCCAGCAGGTGATGTGGTGGTTAAGATGCTGGACTCCCACATGGCGGATCACGGTTTGATTCTCAGACCCAACAGCTTGAAAATCACACTGGGTGCATGTATGTGCATGCCCAGAATCCCAAGAGGAGAATGAAGAAGGGATTCTGGCATGGCCATCTCTCCTTGGTGGGTGATTTCTCACTTTCCCTCTCTCTGTCTCTTATGGGTGAGTGAATACGTCCTATGGAAAAATGCTAAAAAAAAAAAAATAGATGGGAACCAGCAGTTAGCGTAATGGCTATGTCGCTGGACTCCCACGTAGTCGACCGTAGTTCGCGTCCCGGACCCGGTGGCTTAAAATTCACGCCGGGCGCGTGTGCGTGCGTGCCCAAGATCCCAAGAGGAGAATAGAGGAGAAGGGATTGCGGCGTGACCATCCCCCCTGGGGGGTGATTTCTCACTTTCTGTCTCTACGTCTCTCTCTGTCTGTCTGGTGAGCACACGCGCCCTATAGCAAAAACCTCTCCAAAAAAAAAAAAAAATAGAAAGAAGGAAAGAAAGAAAAAGGAATAACTGAGGCTTACAAAAACTGTTTCATGCCACATTATTGTTTAGTGGAAGAGCTAGGTTAAGCACTAGTATATTTGGGTCCAAAGTTTTTACTACTTGCTTCTACTGGTATATGTTCATCTTTAGAGAAATTTGGTGTTGAATGATAGAAAAGAAAACTTGGGATAGAAGTAGAAAAGTCAAGAAAAGATGTATTAATTTAAAAAATCAGGAAACTTGACCAAATTTGTAAACAAGTGAACATGTGTCAAGAACTATTGTAAAGATAAAGATAGTTCATACTAGTAATCATAGCTATTATGTTATTGAGCATTTATTATATGCTAGATAGTTTGCTAAGAACTTTATGTGAATTTTATTATTTCTCTTTCAGAGGGGCCCTAAGAGTAGGTACTGTTATTAGTCACCTTTTTGTAGTTAAGAAAATCAAAGCTTGGAAAGGTTGAGTAACACAGTTGTTAACTGAAGTTGAGTAAATTGTCACATGGTAGTAAGTGGTAGAGCTGGATTTGAAATGACATGGTCTGAGTCCAGAGCCTGGACTCTTACCCTTATTTCATAAAGATGTGGTAAAATAAAGAGGACAAGTGGAGGGATTACTCTTGCCAAAAGGGAGACACACTTTACTTCAGAGGTCAAAACTGGTGGAGATGAAAAGTGAAGATACAGAGAGGTTTTGAAGAACAAAGGTGAGAAATTGACAGAGTTCACATTGGCTATCTGTGTCTTCTGCGTGTACATCATCTGCCTTTAGGAGTTTAAGAAGGATTAGGAAAGGTACTGTTATAAATTCAGTAAGGCTTCAGTAGACACTGAATGAAAGAATTGTTGAGAAGAGAGGGCCCAGCTAATGCTGGCTCTGTCCATCATTATGACTTTTTCCAGCAATGCTCACAGCCTAGGAGGACAAAAGGAGACAGTGGGGATGCTCAAGTGCTGACTGTTGGCAAGGTAGGAATGATGGAATATCTAGGGCATGTATCCAAATAATTGTACAGACTAGATAAGGAGACAAATGAAAAAGAGGTTGGAAGTGATGGCCTAAGATACAAGGCTTAAGCTATTAATACTAGGAGATTTGGGGGCATAGTGAGAAAGAACAGGTTTGAAGAGGGAGGAGAGACAAAAGGGTACTCAGTTTTTTTTTTTTGTTTGTTTTGTTTTTTGTGGTTTTCGCTATAGGGCACGTGTGCTCGCCAGACAGACAGAGAGAGACATAGAGACAGAAAGTGAGAAATCACCCCCCAGGGGGGATGGTCACGCCGCAATCCCTTCTCCTCCATTCTCCTCTCAAGATCTTGGGCACGCACGCACACACGCCCGGCGTGAGTTCTAAGCCACCAGGTCCGGGACGCGAACTGCGGTCGACTAGTGGGAGTCCAGCGACATAGCCATTACGCTAACTGCTGGTCCCCGGTACTCAGGTACTCAGTTTTTTTTTTAAAAAAAGTGTATTTCTTTCTTCCATGAGTGAGACAGAGGAAGAGAGACAGAGAGACACTCACCCCCAAAAGGTTCTCCAGTTTACCCCCAACTTGAGTTAACACTGGATCATGGGCATCGTGTACATCTGAGAGGTCTCCGGACACAAACCTGGAACCTTCCCATGTGGGTCAGCCTCACTATTTTATTGCTGTGTCACCATCCAGCCCAGGCACTGATTTTTTTTTTTTTTTTTAATTTCAAGTAAAAAAAGAAATTGCCAGAGGGTGCATTTGCTCATCAGACATAGACAGAGGGAATGTGAGAAAGCAGCCCCTATGGAGATGTTCATGCCACAATTTCTTCTTTGCCATTTCTCCTTCTTGTTGGGATTTTGGGCACACATATGTGTGCCCAGCGTGTTTCTCAAGTCACTGTGTCTAGGACTCAAACCATGGAATTGGCCATGTGGAATCCAGCTGCCATTACCAGTATCCCAGTGGCTGGCCCACTGTCACTAAATTTTAATTTAAAAAAATCAAGGGGTGTTGGAGGTAAAAGTTTATAATGATCAAAATGTAGGGTATCTACATTAAGAATGGCGAGGTTCATAGAAATCTTGGGATTTAAGAAGCTTGAGAAAGCATCTGTGAGGCCAATGTGCCAAAAAGGTATTGATTTTGATGCCCCAGAGTTTAATAACTAGGAGTAAGATAGAGGGGAGTCTTGAATGTTGGTGACTGTGAAAATAGTTAACATACATCTTGATATAAAAGCATATGGAGCTGATGCGATAGTAGAAAACTGATATGGAGTTGGTCTTGAGAAGTTAGGACTGTACTGTTTGCTTCTGACTTCTTTCACCAAGAGGAGTGACTAAAGGACTAGCCTTCATTTAAATGGATTGTAAGGAGTATAGTGGTACCAAAAAAAGCTAAGTTTCATTAATACCGAAGGTTGAGAGTGAATTTGAGGAAAACGTAAGTCCTGAAAGACAATTTGTTTGTAATAGAATACAGTTGTTCCTCGGTATCCACGGTGCGGGAGGGTGGGGTGAAGGTTATTCAGTTTTTGCTATAGGGCATGTGTACTTGCTGGAGAGAGAAAGAGAGAGAGACATAGAGAAATTGGGAAAGTATCCCCCTGGCAGGTGGTCATGCTGCAGTCCCTCCTCCACTCTGCTTTTGGGGTTTGGGGCACACATGCACATGCACCTGCATATTTTTTCAAGCTGCCAGGACCAGGACTCTAAGTGTATTCAGCCATATGGGATCCAGCCACCGTAATCACCATGTTACCTGGCTGACCCTATATTATTTTCTAATTTTACTTTTTTGAATAATTTTGACTTGGTTGAATCTGCAGATGCAGAAACCACAGATATGGAGGACTGATTGTACTTTATATTAAAATGTAGCCACCATTATTCAGGCACTGTGCTAACTTGTTGATGCACATTATTTTAATTTTCTTTTTTTTTTTTTTTTTTTTTTTTAACTGTTGCTTTCTTGTGATTTATTATATCTTGAATAAAGTAATAGAAAATTGTTTGGTTTAGCTCTCAGCAGCCCGCTCCTGAGCTCTGAGGAAGCTTGCCTTCTTCTGGGCTACCCGATCTTTCTTCTGGGCAAGGGACATCTTGGGACGATTCCACCTCTTCTTTTTAACTTCTTTCTTGGGTTTCTTTTCATAGACTGGGTTCTCTCGTATAGCAGTGTGAGCTTTCTTATACATCTCCTCCATCATGTCTGGAGTTACATTGTTCTTTATGTACTGAGAGAACTGTTTCTTGTAAGCGTCTTCATCTTCTTCCATCAGGTAACGCATGTAGTCTGCAACGTTCTGGCCCATGATGTGCTTCCGATGGACTTCTGCATTAAATTCCTTGCTTTCAGAATCATAACCAGGGAATCGTTTGGTACTGTGAGGGATAGATAAGCCTCCATCCACCGCTCCCTTCAGGGCCCCAAAAACTTTATTGCCAGTGGTGGTTCTGGCAAGGCCTGCATCCAAATAGCAGGTGAAGGCACCAGGTTGACCATCGATGCTTTCTACATTGTACTCATCTCCGGTCACTTCCACTTGACCTTCATAGATCTTGTCCATGCCAAACCTATTGAGAAGCCTGCGTGCCAGCAGCAGGCCAGTACAATATGCTGCAGCATAGTTTGTCAGGCCAACCTTCACACCGTATTTTGGTAGTTCATGTGCATAAGCTGCGCAGACTATCATATCCCCTTCTATACGGGCATAAGCAATCTGACAAATGATATCTCTGTTAGTTACACGAACTATCATCCTGTATTTGGGTGTGTTGTACTTGTTTTTATCCTGGATCACCAAGCGTTTCCGAGCATAGTAATCAGTTTTACCCTCTTGTCGTCTTCTAAATTTCACTTGGTATCTCTTAAAGTAGGCCTTATTCTTGACGACTTTAACAAATCCCATCCTGCGGAACAGTGACCAGCGGCCGAAGCCGACCTGCTGGCACACAAGCACTACAGGGGGAAAAAAGCCACATTATTTTAATTTTCACAAAATGTCTTTTAATTTTTAATGTAGGCAATTTGTTATCTCAAAGACAGGAGCAGATCAGTAAGGAAATCAAAACTGTAATGATAAGAGGTAATAGTCAGAAAAGTTTGCTAAGTTTATGATTTTAGCTATTAAAATCTGGTTAATGGTAAATTCAAGGTGTACCCATGAAAAGGCAAACCACAGGGTAAAATATTTGTAGACCATCTATCTGATAAGGATTTCATATCCAAAATATGTAAGGAACTCATAAAATCAATAGCAAAAAAATTCTGATTTTTAAAAAGGGCAAAGGATCTATATATGCATTTTTTTCAAACAAAACATTAAAAAATGGCCAATGGGTACATGAAAGTAATCATGAAAATGCAAATAAAAACCATACTGATTTTACCTTATATCTCAGAGGATGGCTATTATCAAAAAAATAAAGAGATAAGTGTTAGTGAGGTTGTGAAGAAAAGGGAACCCTTGTACAGTGTAATATAAACTGTTATAGCCATTATGGAAAGTGATATGGAAGTTACTCAAAAAATTAAAAGCAGAACTACTGTGTTACTCAGCAATGCCACTTCTGAGTGTAAATCCAAAGCAAATGAAATTGGCAACACACACAGATATCAGCTCTCCCATGTTCACTGCAACATTATTGACAATAACCAAGATACTGGAGTAATTTAAATGTCCATTCACAGATAAATAAATTATGGCGCATACACATACATGCACACACACCATATGTTATTTTTTAAATTTGATTTTTTTTTTGAGAGGTTTTCGCTATAGGGCGCGTGCAGTCGCCAGACAGAGAGAGACATAGAGACAGAAAGCGAGAAATCACCCCCCAGGGGGGATGGTCACGCCGCAATCCCTTCTCCTCCATCCTCCTCTCGGGATCTTGGGCACGCATGCACACGCACCCGGCGTGAGTTTTAAGCCACCCGGTCCGAGACGTGAACCGCGGTCGACTACGTGGGAGTCCAGTGACATAGCCATTACGCTAACTCCTGGTTACCTGATTTATTTTCTTAGAAGATTTTTTTTGCCATAGGACATGTGTGCTTGCCAGAGGGAGAAAGAGAGACAGAGAAAGGGAAATTGAGAAATCACTCCCCCTGATTCCCCCGGGTGGATGACCATTCCACAATCCCATTTCCTCTATTCTCCTCATGGGATTTTGGGCATGCATACACACACAGCATGATCTTCAAGCCTTTCCAATGGTTTGCCTTTTCATTTTGTGGATCATTTTTTTTGCTGAGCCATAGTATTTTAGTTTGATGTAGTTCCACTTACTTATTTATCTATTATTTGTTTTGGAGAGGTTCTTGCTATAGGGCGCGTGTGCTTGCCAGAAAGACAGAGAGAGACAGAGACAGAAAGCGAGAAATCACCCCCCCCCCCCCCGAGGGGATGGCCACGCTGCAATCCCTTCTCCATTCTCCTCTCGGGATCTTGGGTGGGCACGCACGCACATGCACCTGGCGTGAGTTTAAGCCACCAGGTCCGGGACTCGAACCATGGTCAACTACATGGGAGTCCAGTGACATAGCCATTACGCTAACTGCTGGTCCCCCACTTACTTATTGTTTAATGCACTTTTTGAAACTTTATGCATTTATTCCATGAAAGCAACAGAGAGACAGCCCCTCTGACAGGGTTTTTTTTTTTTTTTTTTTTTTTTTTTTTTTTTTTGGAGAGGTTTTTGCCACAGGGCGCGTGCGCTCACCAGACAGACAGAGAGAGACAGAGAGATAGAAAGCGAGAAATCACCCCCCAGGGAGGATGGCCATGCCACAATCCCTTCTCCTCCATTCTCCTCTCGGGATCTTGGGCACGCACGCACACGCGCCCGGCGTGAGTCTTACCCACCAGGTCCAAGACTCGAACCGCGGTCGACTATGTGGGAGTTCAGCGACATAGCCATTACACTAACTGCTGGTCCCCTGACAGGGTTTTGATGCTGCATTCCACCCATATCTTTAGCTAGTCCTGGATCATGGGTCCACACATGCCTGGCATATCCATGGAGGTGTCCAGACTTGAACCAGTAAACTTCCTGTGTGGGTCTGCCTCACAGAGCATGGCATTTTGCCACTGTGCCATTACTTCACTCCCCCCCATTGATTTATTTTTGCTTTGTTGATTGTGCTTTTAGTTTCATATCCAAACAATCTTTGCTTAGACCAATGTTAAGGACTATTTTTTACTTTATTTTCTTCTAGGAGTTTTATGGCTTTCAGTCTTACATTTAAGTTGTCCAGTTTGAATTAATTTTTTTATATGGTATTAGATTTCAATTCCATTTTTTCTTTGCATGTAGATATCCAGTATTCCCAGCACCATTTGTTGAAGACACTATCTTTACCCCATTATGCATCCTTAGTGCCCTTGTCAAATGTTAGTTGACCATATGCACTTTGGTTTATTTCTGGGCTCTTGATTTTATTTTACACACAAACACACACACACACACATGTATGTCACACACACAAACATATATAATACTCTTGCTATATAATATAATTTGAGATTGTGAAATCTTAGCCTTTGTTCTTCTTTCTCAAGATTGTATTGGCTACTCAAGTTTTCTTGTGATTCCATACAGATTTTGGAATTGTTTTTTCTATGTTTGTGAAAATTTCATTAGAATTTTGTTAGAGATTGCATTTATTTATTTATTTATTTATTCTTGAAAGTAAGCTTCATTTTTTAAAAAAAATTTTTTATACATTCAGTCACATTATTTAGCTTACAAAGTGAACATTTCAATATGTGAACATTTCTTCCTAGTCAAAATATCTTCCCAGATCAAAATATCTTCAACTGATAACACCACACTTCCCCATCCCGTCAATGCTCTGCCTCCGTATCCCTCCTCCAAATGTCCTTCCTTAGGCCCCACTCCTCCACATACACCACATCTCGCCTTCACACCCATCTCTTGCATTTGTACAACCATTAGTCAATCAGTTTCAGTCATAGAGTGCAGACACTCGGTATATATTAAGTGGGGACATACAGTGTCTCTCCTTCATAGCCTGGCTTGCTTCACTCAGCAGTAAATCTTCCATATTCTTGCACTTTCTATCAAAAGCCAGGGTTTTGTTGGTTTTTATGGCTGAATAGTATTCCATAGAGTATATGTGCCACAGTTTTTCAATCCATTCATCCGTATGGGGGCATTTGGGTTGGTTCCATGTCTTAACAATTGTGAATAGTGCCACAATAAACATTGATATGCAAGCACTTTTCCAATGAAGAATTCATCTGTCCTTTGGGTAGATACCAAGGAGTGGGATTGCTGGTCCAGCCACTGTGGAGAACAATTTGGAGAATCCTCAAAATATACAAAGAGATTGCATTTTATCTATGGAAAGACTTTCACCTTCTGGTGGCTGTGAGAATGCCAGCGCGATAAGGGGCAGTGTCTCCAGTTTTGGGAAGAATATAGTGCAGTGTTCTTTGTGAAGCTTCATCAGCTAAAGTAAACATCATTGAAGACTGCAGGGGTCTTTGGTAGCCAATGCTGCAGTTGTCTACTGTGACTATGGTGGCTAAGGCTGTTGGGATCCTACATAGTACTGGCTTCTGGGTTCTTCATGATCTCCTTTTCCCCCATGGATTGATTTTCCAGTCAAAGGGATTCTTCTTGGTACTGGTTATAGTATGCTGGTACTCATAACAGTTGCAGTGGTACTAGGCTAAGGGTGCAAGTAAGCATTCAGTAGCTGCCATGGTTTGAGTGTTGATATTCCCACAAAATTTATATGTTGCAACCTAATACTAATTGTGATAATATTAAGAAGTGGGATCTTAATGACTTAAGGCATTAAGTTATGAAGACTTTACCCTCATGAATGAGATTAGTTCCCTGATAAAAGATGTTTAAGGAGCATCCATGCCTCTTACTTAATGTGAGGACATTGCAATAGAAATCATCTTTGAAGCAGAGAGCAATCCCTTACCAGACACTGAATCTGTTGGTGCCTTGATCTTGGACTTCCCAGCATCCAGGGCTGTGAGCAATAAATTTCTAACATTTATAAATTACCCATCACAAAGTATTTTGTTGTAACAGCCTGAATAAACTAACATAGTGGTGGTGGTGCCAGTGCTTAGGATCAAGTATTTGGAGCAACAGCACCTCTGAGGGTCTGTGGTTAGGCATGCACAGAGTTGTCTAAGCACCTGGGGACAGGGGCATAGGCACATTTGCTGTTGCAGTAGCAACAGTAATTAAAACATGGGCTTGTGCAGATTGTTTACAAGAGGCAGGGCCAGGTCTCTTGAGCATAACAAGATGACTTGACCTCAGGGAGATGACCTCAGGATGATAGAATGCAGCAGTGGCACAGATGCAGTAATGACAGGGCCCAGAAGAGACTGGGTTCTATGGTTGGGGCAAAACAGTATGTTTCCAAGGACAGCTAGTTGTACCTGCAGTTCAAGCTCCAGGGAATGAGGCACACAGCAGTAGCAGTGTGGTGGTAGCTATGACTTAGGTTTCAGAGTATGGAGTCTAGAGCAGTGACATCACAATCTCAGTTATAGTGAGTCAGAGCCCTGGCTCAAGACTCAGATGGTGCAGCCTTGGAAATGATGCCCTGATTCCGCATCTGGAAGTAGGCCTCAGAACAGTGGCAGAGGGTCAGTGATGATGTGACTAATTAAGACTCTGACACAAAGGTGAATAGTAAGATGATGGAATAGAATTCTTCAGAGCATGACACCCTATAGAAACATCAATTTGAACAACTTTCCAGGCACAGAAATTACCTTCATGAGCTCTAGGAAACCAGGTAATAAATTACAGTACTTGGGTATAGGTTAGAATTAAGAAAAGATACCTTGAAGTAGGTAGGAAGGACAGTTTTACATTTCCTGAATCACCTCTCCCCCAACCCAAGTCAGTATAGCATAGAGAGAAATACCTTCCACAAAGGAGAAGGAAGAGGGAAGTAAGCACCAGACTTTGCTTCAAATGCCAACACTCAGATCACCTCAGTAAAACCCGTTACTTGGCAGACCCCCATGGTTTCAAACTCTAGGGCCGTATCCACAGACTGAACCTCCAGACCTGCCTTAGTACCATGCTGGATCCTGAAGCTTCAGGCTCCAGGCCAGTGTGGTTATTTAGTCTTGTCCACTATCAGGCTTGCCCCTCTGGCCCCAGGATGTAGGATAGTACTTGCAGACTGAGCTTCCAAGTCCCCCTGTGCCAGGTGGGATTGTATAGTCCTAGGCCCCAGACCTTCCCAGCACCAGACTGACATCAGGAAGCCCCAGGAGCCCTGGGCTTTAGGCTTACACCAGTCTCAGGTCAGTCCCCACAGAATCAGATTATAGGCCCACTCCAGGGCCAGGTCATGCCTAGCAGCCCTGAGCTTAGGACCAACCTCAAGACTGGGCTGGCCCCCATATCCTCAAACATCAGGCCCAACCCAGTACCAGGCTGGTGCCACAGACCCAGCCCCTAGGCCAGCCCCTGTAGCACCAGGCTTTAGGCCTACTCTAGTACTAAATAAGCACTCTTAGCCTCAAACACAAGGCAGACACCTGTAGACACGGTCCAGGCTTCCCAGTGCCAATATGGGTCCTATGGACCTACTCTCCAGATTGCCTTTGTGACACAGTATGTCAGTAGACCCGTGGTTTATGCCTATTTCAGTAGGCCCCATTGCTGGACAGCTCCCACGGACTTAGGCTGTAGGACCACACTGTTGTACCCAGGTCCCAGGATGAGCCTAGAGGTCCTAGAACTCAGGCCAGTCCTCATGGACCTATCCTTTAGGCCAGAACCTGTACATACCCTGCCACTAGCCAGCATTAGCAGACAGTCTCTAGGACATCTCAATGGCTTCCCAAATACTAGGAAAAGCCCAAGTTGTAGGATAATCCCTATGGCTCCAGGCCTCAGGACCCAGAGTCTGTGCCTACTTCAGCATACCCAGGGTCCAGTCTCTTTCCATTAGACCCCAGTACCAGTTCGGACCCTGTAGACTAAGGTTCCAAGACCAGTCCTGCAGACATAGGCTGTAGTCCTGCCCCAGCATAAGGCTAGCTTCCATGGACACAGGCCCTATGCCCATCCTATTGGAACCAGGCACCAGGTCCCAAATAAACGTAATATTCAAAAAACAAGAAAAATCTAAGCTCAAACTAAGCAGAAGGAAGAAAATAATAAAAATCAGAGCAGAAATAAATGAAGTAGAAACTAGAAAAACAATAGAAAAGATTAATGAAACCAAGAGTTAGTTTTTAAAATAGTAAACAAAATCAACAAACCTTTAGCTATGCTAGTAAGAGAATACCAAAATAATAAAGTTAGAAATGAAAGAGGAGACATTACAATCAATACCACAAATGTACAAAAGATAATAGATTCCTGTGAAGTTATTACACCAACAAATTGGCTAATTCAGAAGAAATTAATAAATTCATAGACATAACCTACCAAGACTTAAATCATGAGGAATTAGAATATTTGAGGGGTTTTTTTTGAACAAACAAATAATGAGTAAGAAGATTGATTCAGTAGTTAGTTTCCTATGAAAGAAAAGCCCATGATGTGATGACTTCACTGTTAAATTCTACCGAACAATTGAAGAACTAATAATCTGTTGTTCTCAAACTCTGCCAGAAAGCTGAAGAAGAGATAATACTTTAAAAATAGGATTTTTTTAAAATAATTTTTTAAAATTTAACTTTATTATTTTTATTTTGCAGTTTTGATCAGAGAGAGAGACAGAGAGAGAGGAAAAGTGAGAAAGCAGTCAGTCTTAATTTCTTTAATAGTTTGGAAGTCATTCAGGAGTAAATTGTTCAGTTTCCTTATATTTGTGCATTTTTGAAGGCTCTTTCAGTTTACAGTTTAATTCCATTGTGGTCAGTGAACATACTAGCTATAGTTATATACTTTTATATTTTTAAAGACTTGTTTTGTTTCCTATGATGTGGTCAGTTTTTGAAAATGTTCTATGTGTGGCTGAAAAAAATGTGTATTTAATAGTTGTTGGGAGAAATGTTCTATTGTATAAATGTGTCAGATACATTTGGCTTATCGTATCATTCAGCTTTTATAGTATCTTTGTTTCTTTTCTATCTGGATCACTTATCCAGTGGTGACAGTGGGGTATTGAAATGTCTAACAATTAAGGTGTTGCAGTCTGTCTCTTTTGATCTAGAAACTCTTTTATGTATTTTGGTGCTCTAGTGTTGGGTACATAGCTATTTGTAGTTGTTATATCTTCTTGTTGAATTAACCCCTTTGGTACTATATAGTGTCCTTCTTTGTCTCTTTTTACAGTTGTTTTTATCATAACATCTATTTTGTCAGGTATCAGCATTGTGACTTCAATCTTTTTTGTTCCTTTGTTTCTGTTTGCATGAAATGCCCTTTTCAAGACCTTCTCTTTAAATCTATGTATGTCATTATCAATGAGGTGTATTTCTTGTAAGCAGGCTCCTGTTTATTTATCCATCCAGCTATCTGGGTCTTTTAATTGGGGAATTTGGTCTATTAATATTCAGCATTATTATTGATAATGTGTGAACTTATCCCTGTGGTTTGTTAGACATTTTCTTAGTTGTTTTGTATCTTCTTATTTCCACTTGTCTCTCTTCCATTTTCTTAATGTAGTATTCCCTTAAGTATTTCTTGAAGAGGTGGTCTACTGTTGGTGGATTTTTTCAGTTTTTCTTTATCTGAAAATGATTTTGTTCTCCTTCTTATCTTAAGGATAATCTTCCTGCATATGGTATACTTGGTTGAATTTTTTTTTCTTTCAAAGTCTTCCCATTTCTTCCTTGCCTGCATTGTTTCTGTTGAGAGGTCTGAGGTTAGTCTGATGGGATAACCTTTGTAAGCAACTTGGTGTTTTCTCTTGCCATTTTTTTCTCTTACCAATTTGGATATGGTATGTCTTGGGGAGGATCATCTCATGTTGATTCTATTTTGAATTCATTGTATTTCCTGGATCTGAATGTCTGGCTAGTACAGTCATTATTAAAACCCGTATGGAGGGACCAGCAGTTGGCTTAATGACTATGTTGCTGGACCCCCATGTAGTTGATTGTGGTTCAAGTCCTGGACCCGGTGGCTTGAACTCACGCCTGGCGTGTGTGCGTGTGTGCCCAAGGTCCTGAGAGGAGAATGGAGGAAAAGGAATTGCAGTGTGGCTCTCCACCCTGGGGAATGATTTTTTGCTTTCTGTCTCTCTGTCTTTCTGGAGAGTGCACGCACCCTATAGCAAGAACCTCTTCAAAAAAGAAAAGAAAACCTATATGGAGATTCCTTAATTAATTAATTAATGTTTATGTAGATTTGGAAAGTTTTCAGGTAGTATTCCATGAAATAGATTGTCTATGCATTTGCTCATCTCTGCACCTTCTGGAACACCCACTATGTGAATATTTGGCCACTTGATGCCTAAAATTTCTCATATGTTATCCTCATTTTTTATGGTTATCTTTTCATTGTTTTTGGTAGGTTGAATTAAGTCAGAAGTTTTCTCTTCAAGGTCAGAAATTCTTCCTCTGTATGGTCTAATCTGTCATTGATACTGTTGTAGAGTGCAACTGAATGAACACCACCACCAAAGTCAGATCAAGGTTAAAGGGAGTCTTTATTAGCTGGCCAGCGACTGCAGCCTGAGGCTCTGGGAATGCGAATCAGAACTGCAGCCCCAACCTAAGTTTGAGTAGTCTTTTTTATAGGGGGTCAGTTACCAGGGATTTCTATGCAAGCAGTCACAGAAGCTGAATCAAGGAGGTTAATTATTTCTGAGGGGAGTGGGGTTTCCATGCAAGCAGTTACATTGCTAAACAAAAGGGTTTCAGGCTAGTTAGCAAAGACAGTAGCTGGGATAGGATGTTGTCCTAGATGCGGTTTTCTGTATGGCTAGCACGACCTATTTTCTCATGGGAAGAGCAAGCAGGTTTACAGAAGCAGATAGCCATATTAGGGTAATGGAACAAGATGGACGAACCGTTGTTCATGTGCAAGATCTAATATGCAGCCTTCCACATTCCCCCCTTCTGGTTTGGAAAATCAAATAATTGATTTAGAGAAGGGGAGCAGCTCAAAAAAGTGGAAGGACATTCCATGTTCCTGGATTGGGAGAATTAATATAATCAAAATGACCTTTCCACCTAAATTAATCTACATATTTAACACAATTCCAATCAGATTACCAGAGACATTCTTCATAGATCTCCAAAAGACAATCATAGAATTTGTCTGCGATCATAAAAAAAACCTCTTATTGCCAAAGCAATGCTGCGCAAGAGAGTGAAGTTGGCAGCCTCCCTGACCCCAAAAAGTATTATAAAGCTGTGATAATCAAAACAGCATAGTATTGGCACAAAAACAGACAGGTGAACCAATGGAATAGAATAGAGACTCCAGAAATAAACCCCAAAACGTGCAGCCAACTTGTTTTTGATAAAGGATACCAGTCAATCCAATAGGAAAAGGAAACAGTCTTTACCAAATGGTGCTGGAAGAACTGGGTATCCACCTGCAGAAGATGAAACTGGATCCCCATCTTTCACCATTAACAAAACTCAACTCAAACTAGATCAAAGATAGGAACCTAAGACCTCAAACTATAGAACTACTGGTGGAAAACACCGGGGAAATTCTGGGAGATATTGGAGTAGTCAAAGACTTCTTAAATAAGACTCCCAAAGCATGGGCAATAATCCCCAAAATAGACACGTGGGATTATATCAAGGTAAGAAGTTTCTGCATGGCAAAGGACGCAGAAAGTAGTGTGAATTGACAATACTCCAAATGGGAGAATGTTTTTGTAATCTATCCCTGAGATAAGGGACTGATAACCAGATTACACAGGGAATCCAAGTAGCTTACCCCGAAAAAAAAAAGAAAAAAAAGAGATTAACCCAATTAAAAGATGGGAAAATGAGCTGAACAAAAAACTCTCTAAGGAAGACATATGGACAGCTGAAATGCATATGAGGAAATGCTCAACATCCCTCATCTTAAGGGAGATGCAGATTAAAACCACAATGAGATACAACTTAACTCCTGTCCAAATGACAAAGATTAAAAATTCAAAAACTGATAAGTGTTGGCAGGGTTGTGATGAAGGGGGAACTTTCCTACACTATTGGTGGCAATGTAAATTGGTTTAGCTACTGTGGAGAAAAATATGCAGGTTCCTCAAAGACCTACAAATTGAACTACCACATGATGCAGCATTCCCACTCCTGGGTATCTACCCAAAGGACAGGAGAATGCTCAGTTGGAAAAGGGCTTGTACATCAGTGTTTATTGTGGCATTATTCAGGATTGCTAGGACACGGAACTAACACAAATGTCCACAAATAGATGAATGGATTGAAAAAGTGTGTCACATAACCTCTATGGAATACTATTTAGCCATAAAAAACAACAAGCCACCCTGGCATTTGATAGAAAGTGGTCAAATATGGAAGATTTATTGCTGAGTGAAGCAAGCCAGAATGTGAAAGATATTGTATGTCCCCACTTAATATATACTGACTGTTCACACTGTATGGTAGAGACCAAAAGATTGGAGGACATAAAAGCAGTGAAAATAGTTATGGATGCTGGAGACAGTGTGGAAGGAGGGTAGGAGAAGGAGAGTATATAGGAAGAAAATTAGGAGGAGAAAATAGAGAGGCAGGACATTTGTGGGACACAGAAATGTGTCCCACAAATTACCTGTTGATGATATTATTACCTGTTGATGATAACATGTATAGTATTCTCAACTGGACTGGTCTGAGATATATTTCATGTTGGGTAAATTCTCTTTAGAAGCCAAATGATGTATAGCAATCGAATGCTTAAAATAATAACAGTAAGAAGAAGAAAAGAAAAGAAAAGAAAAGAAAAGAAAAGTCCAATTACTGATCTTGATAATATTTAGAATTTGATCCTGAACTGACTTAAGTTGAGCTATGCTAGCCCATTGTTCCATTTCTGGAGGATTTATAAAATGTTTATTTGTGTAACTGTGTTTCGTATATGTGTGTGTGTGAATGCGTGTGTGTGTATACACACAGTACAGCTAACTGTGGTTGTATGTATTGATTTTTGATTTTCTACTTTTTAGATTTTTATTTATCTAAGATAACCTTTTGAAACATTCAAATGTTACTGAATAATTACTTTACAATTAGTAAATGATAAAATATTCAGAAATTCCAAAATAATTTAGTTCTTTTCCTACAGTATCTTAATTATTCAATGCTTGAAAGCTTTAACATTAATGTTCCATAATTTAATAATATAACCACAGTGAGCTGTACTGTTACTCTTTCTAGATAGCTTAAGATTGGGCTTTTAAGTGTTGAAGCTTTAATTTTGATGAAGATTTTCTTAAATGTACCATGTAATTCCTGTTCATCATTAATCAGAGAGATAAACCCATTCATCATCACTCACTGTCTTCAGTTTTTAACTTTTCCAATTATTATATGCTGTAGCTGTTACCTGAATGAAGATGCAAATATAGTGAATATGAATGGATATAAAACCCAAAAAAGTCTTAGAAAATGCAGTCTTGAAAGGAGTTCTGGGGGACCAGCAGTTAGCGTAATGGCTATGTCACTGGACTCCCATGTAGTCGACCACGGTTCGAGTCCCGGATCTGGTGGCTTAAAACTCACGTCGGGTGCATGTGCGTACGTGCCCAAGATCCCTAGAGGAGAATGGAGGAGAAGGGATTATGGCGTGGCCATCCCCCCTGGGGGGGGTAATTTCTCGCTTTCTGTCTGTCTCTCTCTGTCTCTCTCTGTCTGGCGAGCACACACGCCCTATAGCAAAAACCTCTAAAAAAAAGAAAAAGGGGTTCTGGCATAATTTGCTTTTTCCCCATAAATGTAAAATGAAACATAGACACCATTTTGACCTTTGTGGTCAGTGGTACTTGCTCAGTAAATCAAAGGCATACTTTTTCCAGGTGTTTTTCTGTCCTCTGAAGGTCACTGCTGGTTCTTACCTCTTTTTGCTTGTCTGCTCCATTTAAAATATTATGTATACTTTCAAGTACATAGTAAATATTCCACAAATGTTATTTACCCCTTTCCCATTACTAACATATTAGACCACAGGTATTATTACAGCACATTCATCTTCAGGTTATTTCCTTTTATAGATTAGGTACTTGCCAGAAGTCCTGCTCCAGCTGGGGTGGATTGAGACTCGTACACAGGAAGGCGACGTGGGTGAACAAAATTAGGCTGAAACCTCAATGCTCCTTAGCATGTTCTCAGACAGCTACAGCCAGAGCAAGCTCAGGAGCACAGTGCTAGCGGCTACCAAACACACATATTTATTGAGGGATGTCTTACAGGAGCAGGAGGGGTGAGGGAGAAAGAAAAGATTTATTCTACGAAGCAGGGAATTTAAGGCATAGGAACAATGATCATAAAACCTGATGTCTATCTTTTTTGATTAGGTATAATCAATTACAGTTCTCAGGATGAAGGAGTCTATTTGTCTAGTGCATTTTCTTAAATCTTGATTACCGGACAGGGCCTTTTTGGATGAGAGGGTCTTGTAGCTCAGGAGACAACACAGGATGTTTTATTAGCAGTTTTTCATAGTTAACAGCATACAGGGGAAAACTGTTTGTAGTTAGGTACTATCTGTTGCTTCTCTGAACCAGATAAGAACTTTCAGCTAAGATAGTTACTCTTCCCCCTGGAGCCTTCAGGTTTGTTTATCCTGTCCTTGTTAGCTAGATCTGTCCTTCCTCTATTAACCCAGGGGTCCCTATATTTATTTGCTGAATTTTCTGTCTGTTAATCAGTGAATTCTTGTGCTTTATCTTTAAGTCCCTGTCATGGTGGTGGATATGCTAATTTGGCCTAACATAAGTTAACTTTGGCCTGCAGCTTTAACAGGGGGGTATTTACATAAAACTAGCCTTAAACTAACTTAGTCTACATATGCTACTAATGCTAATTTGGCTTATACTAACTTAACCTAACATATGTTAATTTCAGCTTAAAACAGGCAGGTGGGGGAGTCTGTCTCAGGTTCCCTGACCCTCCCGCAGATCACTAATTGGCTTTATTGTAAAGTTGCAATAAGGTTGAGAGTGAGGGGCTATGTGTTCTAATTGTCAGTTCATAAAGTTTCAACAATAGGGAACATAGGTTCCATTCAGGGTTGGATTAAAGGTGGGTCTATTGCAGTTCCACAATTGTTCGTTTGATGTAGGTGGGTTTTCATGGAATGCAGTTTCGGGAAAGCAGCTACAGCAAGCAGGGATAATTTATCAGTTGATGCGGCGCGACAGCCATCTTGTGATTACTGAGCACGATGCTGAGAAAAGAAAATCTCAAGTATAGATATTAGTTCTTATGGATCTCAATAAAGAATGGAACTTATATAATTTTATAGGGATCTAAAACTTAATTCAAGGAATCCTAATATATTTTAAGGGGGTGAAACTATTGTTCACTTGGTAAGGGAGGGGACAGCTTTTTC
Organism: Tupaia tana; assembly: GCA_026018925.1. Taxonomy (NCBI): domain Eukaryota; kingdom Metazoa; phylum Chordata; class Mammalia; order Scandentia; family Tupaiidae; genus Tupaia; species Tupaia tana. The sequence continues at coordinate 72,206,733 of JAKSZU010000009.1, read as the reverse complement.
AACTGGCGGTAAAGTGACTAACAAGTTAATAAAGAACTTTAAGGTGGGTTTGTGGCATACCTAAGCATTCTTACTGTGCCTGTGGCACCACTGTTATGTATTTTGTTAGAACATTAGGGGGTGTCCTGGGCCAGTTTCGGCCTAAAAGGTTATTTTTAAGCTCATGCTAAATGTATCTTGAAGGGCCTTCCAAAGGTCAAGAAGATTTCTGCCTAGATGTGACTTTAGCACACCCTCTATTGTGACCGTTCCGGAGTGAAGCATTGTAATTAACAGTAGGTGGTCAGAGCAAAAGGGAGTGGTCGGGGGACTTTTTGGAAAATCTTATCATATACTCAGGATTTATAAGAGAGCTACGTAATTCTTTTATATTAGTATATCAGGGAGTCAGGGAGAGGTTGCTTCCCTGCAAGGCTATCACAGTCTCTGCAGTGTAAAACAAGCCAAACATGTTGAGTGGACGCAAGCTTTGTTCCTAGGTTGGGGGGTATACAGCAGTGGCCTTGCCAACGTGCTGAACCGACCGAAAGCGGTGGTCAAAGGTCAAGAGCTCAAAACAGATCCTGGGGCCCTACCGGGTAGGACTCCTCCATCTCCCCCTTTTTTATTTTAAAGTTTGGAGAAGTGAATTTCAGTTTGTATTGATGATATGGCAGAATGTAATTGATGATGATAGGAAAGCAAAACAAACATAGGAAGATAAGCCCCAAAAGACCTCCGACCGAAAAAAATAACATAGAGAATGAGTGTTTGGAATTGATGAATGCACCGAGGAGCACACGATACCATTGGCCACATGAGAGGGTGTTACGGAGTCCAAATGGGATTTGGAAATTTTTGTTGTTCCTGTTGAAACAAGGCAGTGGAGACATTGAGAGTTAATTCATTAATGTGGGAAGCTGTCAAACAAAGAGAAGGCAAAATTATTTAAGAAATAACAAACCATGTATTTAGGAAAAACACAGGGGGTTCAGTTTGGAAAACCAGACTATGAGGAAATGTCGTTCCAGGAATATTCTGTTGAGGCTGGGAAAACTGAAAGTAACTTAGATGGGTGAATAGAAGGTGCAGTGGCTAAAACTGAATTATTATATTTTGTAAGAGAAAGGAAAGTTAGGGTCCAAGCATCACGAGTGTGGTCATCATAACTGGAGGGAAGTGGCTGTCCTGTGGTTAAAGGAGAATCTGTTACTTGAATTATAGGGGAAAGAAGTAACAATATAACCCTAAGATATAATCTGCTCAAGGCACTTCATTTTACAAATAAAGGAAACTTTGGCCCAGAGATATGATGTGACTAAACAGAGATTATGTATTTGTTGAAGAACAGAGCTGGGATTAAACATAGGTGTCCTGATGCCCAGGTCCGTGCCACTACTAGATCTGCAAACTTTGACATTATAAAGTTGCTGACAAAATTTTATTATTACCTGTACTCCATTTGTCATTTTTAAAAAAGAATTATTTTATTTTATTTAATCATCATCATTATTATAATTTGAGAGAGGCAGAGAGAGAGGGGAAGTAAGAAAACAAGCCACCAGGTCTGGGACTTGAACCACAGCCATGTGGCAGTCCAGCACTTTAACCACCATGCCACCTGCCAGGCCCACCACCATTTGTCATTTTTAATAATAATTATCCATATCTTTCATCCTTTATACTGTTGGTTCAACTTCCACACAAACTAACACAGTCCCCATCAAATACATATATATATGTATGTATGTATGTGTGTATATATATATATATATATATATATATATATATATATATATATATTTAATGTTTTTAGGATGGGGCCTTCATATTAATATTAAGGTAGAAGCAAGTTTTAATGATATGCTTTTGTACATGACCTTTACATCTAAATTATTTTTTCTTTTTTTTCTGTCTTACATGATGAGTAATGCTCTCAAGAATACTTTATTTTGAAGGCAAATTTCCAGTTCTTTTTATATATAAAGAGATCTGTATTTTCTTTTTTTAGCCATTTAATTGTCTGAGGGTGTGTGCACTCACCAGAGTGAAACAGAGACAAGGAGAGAGGGAGAGAGAGAAAGCATACCCAATGGAACATAGTCATGCTGCAATCTCTTCTCCATTTTTTCATACTGTCAGGATTTTGAGCATGCATGCACTTGTGCCTAGCATGTTTCTCAAGCCTCTGGGCCAGGATTTGAACTGTGGTCAGCTTTTGGCATCTGGTTTCTTTAACCAATTGGCTATGAGGCCGGCCCTGCTTCTAAATTCTTGAGATTCCTTTTGCGGTCCCCATGTTCAAGATGGTCAAACATTAAAACAAACAAATAAACAAACAAAAACTCTGATCATATAGTTTAGAGTATTATTTGACTATAAGGTAATTATTTGTTGGTGTCTTTTCTTCTGTTTTTTTAGGGAAGCAGAATGGCAGTATCTTACCTACTATACACCTGGAAATCATCACAGAACTTTAAAATCATGCACTGTCAACGCAGGAAGAAAATGGATATTTTTTAGTGTGACCTTTCACAAATGGGGAATCTGAGGCACAGGGAGGGGGAATTTACTTGTACAAGGTCATATAGTAAGCAAGTAGCAGAACTGAGACTAGAACCTAGCTTTCCATTTAACAGCATGTTCTTCTTTCCATGATACCACTATTTCCTCTCAGATCTTCACAAGCTGACAAATCCAAGATCACTGTAGTGTGCAAAGTTTTATTAAGCTGCTAATGGCTGTCTTGAATTTTGATGACTAATGTCAACTTGTCATAGCTCATAATGTGCTGGAAATAGACTCATCAAGTTTCTGATCCAAATATTCAAAAGCAGTTTATATTTGTAGTATTGCAAGCACAAATGATTTTTTTTACAAATCTCAACTTGAAGGTCCATCTGGCTCTTTGCATGGGGTACTTGATGCATAGCTGCATTCCATTGTGTTAGCATCTACTCAAGACTTGTCACTATAAGTGTCAAAAACATGGTTATTCTTTCTTTCACTAAAGTGGAGGAAACATAATTGCTTTTATGAGGTATATTGATTAAAGGCTACATGTTTTGACTTGGAATGCTGTGAGGCTAGGATATAATGCAGTCTAGACTGGTGACTAGAAGAATGAAAGATAGTATTGTATTTTAGTTTCCTGCAGCAGTGCAACTCTTCTAGTCTGCTATAGCATTTGCTGTCACTATTGAATGGGCAGTTTAAAATATAGTAGTAATTTTGATGAAATAAGATGTTTTGATGGTGAAAGACATACAACAGTAAACTTATTAAAATTCTATGGCCCATCTGTTTGATGTTTGAATTTCCATATTAGCAGTGGATCTCACTTATGTCAGAGAACTAATCTCCAGTAAACAGGTATATATTGTGCCTCAGTTCCCAAGGAGTTAATCTACTTGAGGAGTAAATGCTAATACTATTGACTAGATCAAGTGCAATAAGGAGCTCAGGATAAGTGTTGGGGAGAAGTGGGAAATAATACTACTTATATAGATTAGACATAGATTAGAGAGAGCCTGAGAAGTACAAAATGGTTTTAAGCAGTGTATTAAGAAAGAGGATGCCAATTTATCTTGAGCATGGAGCATGATAGTGATCTGATTGGTAAAACAATTATCTTGATTTGACAGTGTCTATTATAGTTGGTTAGAATTAAATGAGACTAGAGTGGTAGCAATGGGCAAGGAGACTGATGATGACAGTGATGATAATGGTGCTACTAGCTAATATATGGCATGTATAATATATACTTTATATATAATAGTTTACATATTACATATGTTACTCATATATAATATATACATTATATATATATATATATATATATATATATATATATATATATATATATAGGGCATATATGTGTGTGTAAATGCATATGTGAGCCATTCTCTGTGTTAGTCCCTATGAGATAGGTGTTATTACATTTGTGGAAATTAACACTCGGTGTGATCACTTGCTCAAAGCCACATCGGTAATAAGTAGTAGATCTAGAATTGGAATCCAAGTCTAGCTCTAAAATCCATGCTTTTTCCGCTACTTTACCAAGCAGATGGTAAGGACCCTATAATACTTTGCACCTACATATATCAGACCATATATCAGAACATTCTTTATCTTTGGCCGTTGTTGTATTACCTCTGTGTTTCCCATACTAGACTGTGACTCTTTGAGGACATGAATCACATCTTAATTATCCTTGTAACTCCAAAACTCAATGTAATTGTAAAATTAAGTACTAGATAATATTTGCTGAGTGAGAAAATAGGTATAAACAAAAGATATAAAAAGCTACCTCATTTAGGTACTTGATAATAGAGAAGCAGTGAAATATAGAAGTTGGTAATACTGAAACTCTTCCTGTGTTCTTGCCTTTTATCTATATTTCTGATAAATTATCCTCATTCTTTCAATGATAAATACTATCAAAAGATTATAGTTGGATGTATTCTAAATTTCATAGAAATTAAAAAAAATATTTTATGATAGAATATTTTAAACATTTGCAAAAGTATAGAGAGAAATGTGAAATGATATGATATAATACACTCACTTCAATAATGATCAAATCCTGGCCAGTCATGTTTATACTGTGCCCCTGCACTGGATTATTTTGGAGCAAATGCTAGTCATTTTTTATATGTAAAAATAGCAGTATATCCCTTAACAAATAGAAACTCGTATAACAATTATTCTGTTTTTTTTTTTACAATGAGTTTCTATCTAAAAATTAACAATTACATCAAATATCCACCAACGTTAAAATACCATTGAATGTGTCCAAATTGAGAACTTTTTAAAAATTCTGAATCCAGGGACCAGCAGTTGGCATAATGACTGTTGCTGGACTCTCATGTAGTCAACCATGGTTCGAGTCCTGGGCCCAGTGACTTAAACTCACACTGGGTGCATGTGCATGCATGCTCAAGATCCCAAGAGGAGAATGGAGTAGAAGGGATTATGGTGTGGCCATCCACCCCGGGGATGATTTCTTGCTTTCTGTCACTCTGTCTCTGTCTTTCTGGTGAGCGCACCTGCCCTTTAGCAAAAACCTCTTCAGAAAAAAAAAAAAAATTCTGAATCCAAATTGTTGGCGTCCGCCCCAGGGCTTGGGTCTAGCTGGATCATGATCAGAGGGCTGCTGGTGAGGAAGAGAAAGAGGACGAGAAAGAGAAAGCCCGCTATCTTGCCAGGACCAGGGAATTGGAAAGAATGAGACAAAGACATTGAGTAGAAATGGACACAGGCAGCCTGAGGCTAGGTAGCCCAAGCAACTTGTGCCGCCCAGACGAACTGGACATTTTTATTTATAGTACAAGGAGACATTACACATGTATGTTTCATGACACTTCATAGATTGGTTGCCAGGTTACAGACAATAAGAAGCAATTAACAAATCTATGAGGGCTTAGTCATGCTGGGCCAGGTGAATCCCTTGGTGATAATCCCATCAAGAGAAAGTTTCATCTTCTTTTCTAATGCAGAGAAACCTAGCTGTTAGGTGTGGGGCAAAAGCTAAAGAACTTCTCCATAAGGAGTGCACCACCACACCCAGAGAAGGCTAAAGAACCTTTCAGATGCAGAACAGGGGTTGGACTTTGCTTACTGGGGTCAAGATGTTTCTTGAAGTCCATCAGATGTGTCTGTCGGAATGACCCTAGCAATTTCCAACCTTGCTCTGTCTGCAACGAAGGTCAAGGAAAAGATAAGTTACAAGGTTCTGCCAAAGCCCAAAAGAGCAGGTGGTGTTTGTTCAGACCATGTCCCCACACCTCAGGTTCTCTCTCTAAACGTGTCCCCACACCAAATAATGACCACACATTGCGATTTATTGATATTAAAATATTTATGTCTTTTGTATACCTTTCCCTTTGTTTTTGAAGACTTAAGGTCATATCATTTGACCTGTGTATTTTCTTAATGCTTGAAATTTCTTATTGACTTATGGAATTTCCACGGCATGTTTTAACATATTTTTCTGTTTCCTATACTTCCTTTACCATGAGCTCAACTGATAATTCTGATTCAGATTCAGAACTGTAGGATTTTCTTAGAGTTTTATTAATCTTACATCTTTCTCATCCTTTCTCTCATACTGAAAAATTCCAGTCTTTAAAATACCAGCATGTTTAATTTGTCTCATTCTATGATATAAATCTAGAGCTTTCATAATCAAATACCAGCACTGCCAACAATAGTTTGGTTACTAAAAATATTTCTAATAGGGGCCAGCAGGTGGCATAGTGGTTAGGGTACTGGACTCCCTAATGGCTAACTGCAGTGTGAGTCCTGGACCTGGCACCTTGAAAATCACACTGGGCATGTGTGTACATGCCCAAAATCCTAGGAGGAGAATTGACAAGAAGGGATTGTGGTGTGGCCATTCCCCCTGGAGGGTTATTACTCACTTTCCCTCTCACTGTCTCTCTCCTTTCCAGCAAGTGCAAGCACCCTATGGCAAAAGACTTGAAAAATAATAAAATGATTTTAGGATTTTTTTTCCTCTTCTCTTTGCCCTTTAGTACTGCTCATTGAGGATGGACTGTTAATTGCTTGGTTGGATGTAAATTCACTTTGAATTGTTCCTGTCTGTGTGGTCATTGCTTCCACTCAGTTTATATAATTTTCCCTTAACATTTTTAGGGCTTTTTTTTTTCTTTTCCTTTCAGTTTGCCAGAGGGTGAGTGCATTAGTTGGAGAGAAAGAGAGGGAGAGGGAAAGTGAGAAAGCACCCCTCCCCCAACACACACATATATACCCACAGGGAATAGTCACACTGCAGTCCCTCCTCCTCCATTTCTCCTTCTGATTGGGATTTTGTGAATGCATTACACCCACCCAGCATGTTTCTGAGCCCACTGGGTCTGGGACTTAAACTGTGCAATCAGTCATGGGATCCAACTGTCCCAACAACCACACCACAGGCTGGTTCAGGGTTTACTTTTTAAATTTAATTTTGTTTTATAGTTACCATAGGAATCTTGCTATAATAAAACAGCTTTTGCTATGTGATATTTCTAAAGCAAAACCAATGAGTAACACTGATTTAAGATTTGTTTATAGTAAATATATGCTCATTATTACAAAATAGGTAACTTTTTTTTTTTTTTTTTGGTGAGAGAGAGATACCCTTGACAGATTCTTGTCACTCCACAACTAATTTCCCCCTTCCCTCCAGCTTGTTAGGATCTTGGGCCAGCAGATGCCTGGCATGCATCAAGTCAACTGAGGATCCAAACCTGCATTTGCCATGTGGTTTTCTAAAGTTCAGTGCACAATGATTGGTCCCACTGAGACTGGGCTACCACCCTGACTTTTTTTTTCTTTTTAAGAGAGATGCTATAGGGCACATGATGCTTGCCGGAGCGACAGAGAGACAGGCAGAAAGCGAGAAATCACTCCCCAAGGGGGATGGCCACGCCACAGTCCCTTCTCCATTCTGTTCTTGGGATTTTGGGCATGCATGCACATGCGTCCAGCATGAGTTTAAGTGTCTGGGTCCTGAACCCTGGTTGACTTATGTAGGAGTCCAGCAATGTAACCATTTCGCCATCTGCTGGTCCTAGTAACAAAAATTCTAATAGAAGAGAACTTTAAATTTCAATTCTGTTAAAAAAGCAAAAACCCATAATCCTTACCAGGCTTTTAAGTGATGAGATATTAATATAGTTGGAAAAGAAGCACACTATATGGCATTTGAAAAATCCAGAAAAAAATTATTATAGTCAATTCTCATTATTCATGAATTTTATATTTGTGAATTTGCCTATTCACTAAAATTTTTGACAAATGTTTGAGGTGATGGAAATAATAACTCCTCTTATTTCATCATTATAAATTATGTACTTGAATCAAAATATCACACCATATTGGGAACCAGCAGTTAGCGTAATGGCTATGTCGCTGGACTCCCATGTAGTCGACCGCGGTTCGCGTCCTGGACCCGGTGGCTTAAAACTCACGCCGGGTGCGTGTGCGTGCATGCCCAAGATCCCGAGAGGAGAATGGAGGAGAAGGGATTGCAGCGTGACCATCCCCCCTGGGGGGTGATTTCTCGCTTTCTGTCTCTATGTCTCTCTCTGTCTGTCTGGCAAGTGCATGTGCCCTATAGCGAAAACCTCTCAAAAAAAAAATCACACCATATTATATGTAATATAAATATGTGTAATTATTACTCATTACCTTATTATATAAGAATAAAAGTAAATAAAATTTATTTGTGACCTTAAAATAAATTTTCCTGGTATTTTTACAGTCATTTATAGATATGCAGTGTGGCAAAAATTTTTATCGGAGGTCTTCAGTCTTCAAATTTCCATCCGAGTCTAAATAAGTCAGTACTCTACCTTCTTGTTTCAATTCTTATTCTGTCAATAAGTGTCCTTTATGTAGTCTGTTTATTCAGTGTCATGTTTTTCATTATTTCAGCATTTAAAATGTCTCCCAAGCATAGTGCTGAAGTGCCATCTAATGTTCTTAAATAAAACTGTGATGCATTTTATGGAAAAAAAAATGTGTGTTAGATAAGCTTCCTTCAGGCATGAGCTATAGTACCATTGCCCATGGTTTCAATGTTAATGGATAGGTAATCATGAGGAGACTTCAAAAAGTCCAAGGAAAAAAATAGAAGTATGAGTTTATTTGTGAGTGCAAAAAATTTGAACTCCATGTAAAGTTTTTTAGTAATACTCATTTTCTGTACACTTTTTTTGTTTTCATTTTATTTTATTTTATTTTATTTTACTTTTTGGCTAGAGGATGAGTGTATTTGCCAGAGACAGACAGCCAGAGCAAGAGAAGAAAAAGTACCACCCATGGGGAGTGGTTATGCCGCAATCCTTCTCCTCCTTTTGGGATTTTGAGTGCACATGTACATGTACCTGGTGTGTTTTCCAGGACTGGAACTCTGCTGTTGACCACGTGGGATCTAGCTATCTTAAGCACTATGGGGACCAGCAGTTGGCGTAATGGTTATGTCGCTGGACTCCCGTGTAGCCGAACGCGGTTCGAGTCCCAAACCCAGTGGCTTAAACTCACACCAGGCACGTGTGCATGCGTGCCCAAGATCCCAAGAGGAGAATGGAGGAGAAGGGATTGTGACATGACCATCCCCCCTGGTGGGTGATTTCTCACTTTCTGTTTCTCTGTCTCTCTCTGTCTTTCTGGCGAGGGCGCGCGCCCTATAGCAAACCTCCCCCCCCCCCCAAAAAAAAAAGCACTATGCCACTGAGCTGGCTCTTCCACGAACTTTTTGAAGACCCCCTAAGATGTATTTAAACATAAATACACAAGAAATAAGGTTATATATGGATTAGTTGATAAAAATGTTATAATCAAAGGATCTCAGGAAGTGATCCTGTATTTTTCCTATATTTCTCAAAACAGTGGTTTACTGTTCCCTTAATCAGTGTTCACAGCTATATTATAGAACATAACTGCCTCAAACAGTGGGAATTATCTGTCTTTTAATTATAAAACCACTTAGTAGGGATGGTCCTTATGGGAGAGTTACCTGATGCTCATATTTGGTCTTGTTATCTGTGAATTTCTATGTGGTAGAATTTTGTTGTAGGACCTGCTGTCTTTTGGAGGGAGCCAGTTTTTTTTTTTTTTTAGCACATTAATTTTAAATGTCATTCATAATTTTGACTTGCAAAGTCATTATTTTGAAGTCATAAATAGTTCTAAATCAAAGTTTTTTCTTGTGAAAACCAGATTGCCTCTGCCCAATTTTAATGTTCTGTGATTAATGAAAGCCTTATGAGTCTGTAGGTTTTTTTTTAAATCTCCAAACTCCAATACTTTTAAAATATCTTAATTGATTACCTAAATCAAGGATTGGCAATATTTTTTCTTCTATGAAGGGTTAGATAGTAAATATTTTAGGCTCTGTAGGACATGTACTGTCTCTAGTGCCATGTTCTCCTCTGTTTTTGGTTTTAGAAACTTTTAAATATGTCATTAAAATATTTTTAGCTCAGGGCCAAGAATTGGTTTAGCCCCAGGCTAGAGTTTGCCAGTCCTATTCATTGGTGTAACCTGGGCTTTAAAATACCTGTGTGTGCCCATCTGCCTCTGATTTATTTTGGTAAAAATCTTTGCTTTTTTCTGAGGCAATAAATGTGGTGTATGTATTTTTTTTTATTTTAGTTCTCACTTAACGATTAACATAAAATACATATGAGAAGAAAAATGAGGAGTAGGCACAGCCATTTAACTTTTTATTCAACATTTAGAAGGAATGTGAAACATATTAATTTCCTACTTACCAAGCATAAGCCATTTTTTTTTGAGAGGTTTTTGCTATAGGGTGCGTGCGCTCACCAGAAAGAGAGAGACAGAGAGCGAGAAATCACCCCCCAGGGGGGATGGCCACGCCACAATCCCTTCTCCATTTTCCTCTCAGGATCTTGGGCATGCATGCACTTGTGCCCAGCGCGAGTTTAAGCTGCCGGCTAGAGTTTGCCAATCCTATTCATTGGTGTAACCTGGGCTTTAAAAGACCTGTGTGTGCCCATCTGCCTTGGTCGACTACATGGGAGTCCAGCGGCATAGCCATTACACTAACTGCTGGTCCCAGCATAAAGCCATTTTTGTATAGCTTCTTATTTAATCCTTGCAATGCTCAAAACAGGAATGCATACTCATTTTTTTTAGATATATATATAGCCAGCCTATGACTTGATTAAGTTATCACTGTCTTCTAGAGTTTTCTGCAATGATGGAATCATTTTATATGTGTACTCTCAATTATAACTGTTAAGCAATTGAAATAAGTAATGTGACTTATTTGTTTAATTTTGATTTAAATTTAAATGTCAACAAATACATACAGGTATTAATTACTATATTAAGCTGTATAACTGTCCTAAGAGGATAGGTAACTTGCTCAGGTCCATAATAATAATTCAAAATTAGGCCCATGTTACTCCTAACCTCATATTTTTTCCATTTTGCCATACTACCTCATCAATAAAAGTGAATAAGTTTGTGAAGACAGTAAGACAAAAATGGGTAGATCCTATCCTACTGAGTTGGAAATAAAGAGAAAGTATTTAAGTACTTTTCAAAGTATATTAACTTTTTAGGTTGCTGCTTCACACTCTGGTCACTAAATCATAAATATCAGGCAATACTTATTAATATCTTTCATAGTGTACTTACTATTGCATAATATGAAGTAACATGACTATACTCTGGGAACATTAGGGTGCTGAAGAAATTTTCAGATAGTAGCATATTTCAAAGTGTTGGGCGTGGTGTTTATGTAGTGAGAAAAGTCCTGAGTTCATGCAGAACCTCCCTGAATATGCTAGGGTATGTGTCTGTGATCTAGGGCTGGTTGAAACTGGTGGTAGATTGGAGCATGAGGACTCTGTTGTCTGTATCTCTGCCTTGAAAAGCAATAAAAAAGAAAAGAAAAGAAAAGAAAAGAAAAGAAAAGAAAAGAAAAGAAAAGAAAAGAAAAGAAAAGCAAAGCAAAGCAAAGCAAAGCAAAGCAAAGCAATAAATAAATCAACTTCTAAAACAAGTCTTATATCTAGGGAGTAATGTAGCCAAGTATTTAAAAACTAGCTTTTAAATGTTGTAAGAACTGATATCCTACAAATAATAACTTCAGAGCTTTTATTAGTAAAAATTCCTCAGGTTTATAGGGGAACACACATCAGTTTTAATATCTTTTCTATTGATATAGATTTGGAATAAATATCTTGTTATTTCATTAGTCAATACTGACTGCGTATAAGAAATCAAAAGTAATGTCTTTGGGGAGACAGGCCTAGATAAATCATTCTTCAATGCTGTCACATGTGCTAGAAGGAGTAATAGAGGGAGAGAAAAGTAAAATTTCTCTTGTTAATGTTGAGTCTTCATTTTACCTTATTTCTGGAGCATCAATCTGAATCAGGGTCATGATCAGTTTAAGCAGGAAATTGCTTAACTACCGCCTATATAGCTTCTTTTACACTGCTTAAAAAAATATTGAAAACCATGTCATTAATTAGGTATAAGCACTTTGTCAGTGTTATCAGAGAATATTTAGAATTCTTTGGCGAATGGTTTTGTCAGGTCTTGAAAATTACATTTGTGTGTAAGCCAAAAGCTTGTCCCTTTCGGTGTCCTTTGTCAATTTCAGCAAGTGTCTTTTCCATATAAAGAAACAGACTTTAAAAAATATATTTATTTACTTATTTATTTTATTATTTTTATTTTTTTAATTTGCTATAGGACATGTGCGCTCATCAGAAAGCGATGAGAGTGCGAAAGAGAGAGAAAATGAGAAAGCAAGCTGCCAGGTCTGGACTTCAAACTGTGGTTGTCCATGTCAGAATCCAGCATCCATCCTAACCACTGTGCCACCCACTGGCCCAGAAATCAGACTTTTAAAATATTTGTTCCTTGAAAAGATGTTCATTTGGCCTTGTTGAATGGATATTCTTTGGCAATTATTTTGGTACCTTAATCACATTGGAACACTTAGTTCTTATTGCCAGTAATTTTTCTGCATTCTATTTTTTATTTTTTTTAAGGTTTTTGCCATAGGGTGTGAGTACTCGCTGGAGAGAGCAACCCAGAGACAGTGATAGAGAAAGTGAGAAATCACCCCCCGGGGAAATGGCCATACCACAATCCTTTTTCTTCCATCCTCTTCCTGGAATTTTGGGTATGCACAATGACATGCCCATCATGATTTTCAAGCCACCGGGTCCAGGACTTGAACCGTGGGTAGCCATCTGGGAGTCCAGTGAAGTAACCACTACACCATCTGCTGGCCCCTCTGCATTCTATTCTTTGAAGTATATTTATTCAAAGAGAGTGAAAGAGACAAAGGGAGAGAGAGAAAAGCATCCTCAACAGGGTTTCATATCGTGATCTACTCCCAACTCTAGCTCTTTAGCCAGCCAGGATCATGTGCATGTGTGTATGTACCTGGCATGTACAGGTTGACCCAGAAACCAAATCCCAACCTTCCATGTGGCTTCCAGCATTGCAGAATGTGTGCTATTGTTGTACCACAGCTTTAGGCCATCCTACATACTTTTAAAAAATTATTTATTTATTATTATTATTATTATTTTTAAATTTTACCAGAGAAAGAGAGGGAAAGTGAGAAAGCAAGTCACCAGGTCCAGGACTTGAATTGTGTTAGCCATGGGGGAGCCCAGCACCTTGGCCACTGTGCCACCTGCTGACATCCCATCCTACATTCTTAATTCAGATCAAATTACATTGAAAACAAAGATCACTTTTTGCTTTAGATTAAGCATGGAATCGGTAAAAAGGAATGTATTGGGAAAGTTAGGGGTAAGACATTTGTAATAGAAGGAAATTATTTCTGTGAATAATGTAAATAGAAATTATATTTCAAGATACAATCTGCATCACCTGATACTTTAGACTACCCTTATAGTTACTTTTTCCCTAGTATTTATCAACTTGTAATGTACCATGTAATTTTTTGCATAATTTTTATTATACTTATTGCCTGTCTCCTCTCCACTAGAATATCAGTTCTAAAAGAACAGGCATTTTGGGTTTGTTCATTGTAGTATCATAAGCACTGAGACCAGGGTTTGACACATGGTATGTAATGGTTTGATTAATATTTGTGGACTCAGTGCCCCATGGAATAATGGTTAAGGCAGCATGATCCAATATGGCTGATCACTGGGTTTGAGTCCTGGACCCTGCAGGTTGAGAAACACACTGGGTGTGTGTGAATGCCTGTATGCCCAAAATCCTGAAAGGAGGAGGAATATAGGAGAAGGGATTGTGGCATGACCATTCCCATTGGGGGTGGGAGGTGGTGTGGTTTCTCACTTTCCCTTTTTCTCTGTCCCTCTGGAGAGAGCATGGTACCCTGTAGCAAATTGAAAACAAAAATATTTGTGGACTGAGTGGATATGATGATCAATCCTACTTCATCTCTCAAAATTTTGGTAATTATAGGTTGAACATTCCTAATCCAAAAATCTGAAATGCTTCAAAATCCTAAACTTTTTGAGTACCATCATGAAATTACAGTGGAAAATTCTACACCTGGTGTCACATGATAGGTAAATTGTAGCCAAAACTCCACAATACAGAAATACAGTATAAAGTTACCTTCGGGCTATATGAAATGGAATTGAATTTCATGTTTAAGCTTTGGTCCTATCCCCAAGTTTCCTCATTATGTATATGCAGGTCTTCCAAATTCTGGAAAAAAAAAACAAAATCCAAAGCCTTCTGGTTGCAAGCCTTTTGGATAAGGTATACTCAACCTATATTATCAATACATTGTTATATTATTATTTAATAATAATGTTATTATTCCTGGTAATTATTATATTGTTATATTCCATGTACAATAGGTAGTTAACAAATAGTACTCTATCATCTAGTATGAGAAGAGTATTTTGGGAACTATGTCTTAAAATTATATGAAATAATTTGGAGTGCTCGAGTATTTAATATATGTATGTGAAACCAGTAGTGTTCCTGAGATGCCCACCTCCAAATTTATCAGGAAATAGAAGATGGGAAGCTTTTTAATTAAAGCAGTCTTTTTGATATGTCTTTTTCAGATGGGAAAGCTGACAACCACACCTGCAGGTCTAATATACACATCTATAAGTGTATATGCGGCCAAAGAAGAGGAATCCAGAAAGCAGCTAGTGAAACCAGAGCAGGTAATTTGTCTAAAAAAGTTTATGAATTTTGCATAACATAAAGATGATGCAAAAGCCATGTATTTTTGTTGTTTTTATGTTTTTTAGTTACCTCTACGCAAAAAATGTCTTTGAAATCTTTGTTAGATACATTTTATATGCTGAGAGAAATAGTCATAAGGTATCTCAAAATAAACATGATATTTGACCAAAACATCTAAAATTTTAAGTCCAATGAAAAACAATTGGTGATTTTTCTTAATAAGTAATCAATTAGTAGTATAGGTCTTAGACCTTGTAGGCAGTTTAATTTTTCTTTTTTTTTTTTTTTGGTATACTTAATATTTAGAAGTCTCAGCTTAAGAAAATCATTAAGATCTATTTTAGAAGTGACCTTGGCTGTTTTTTACTTCTGCCTTCTGAATGATACTATCCCCTCTACAGTAAGCACATTTAGTGGCCATTTATCTTTAAACGAATAAAACTCTGGTTAAAGGAACCTAAGGAACTCATTCTAGTTACTGGAAGCTCTCATTCAACGTAAGGTCCTTCCTTATACAAGACTTACACCTATCTCATAACAACTTCCACCCATTTGGTGCTATATCTTTTGCATTAGTATGCTACAGAAATATTCTCGTCTCTCTTCCAAAAACCATCCCTTCAGATGTCAGTTATACTTTAACTAATTTTGCGTCCTAGTTAAGCATATTAGTTCACTTTAACCATCTCTCATATGTTAGAGCTTTGAATTCCTTCACTGTTCTAATCATTCTCTGCCAAACACATTCAGGATGGTAAGAGTTTTCTCTAGGTATATTTTGACTACTGCAGGTGATAGATTCTGACTTCTGTTGTAGGATATATTGCTTTAATACTGTCAAAGATCATTAGTTTTTATGTTTACAGATTAAATTATACTTTATCTGAAATGCTTGGGATCAGAAGTGTGTTGGATATGAGATTTTTTCAGATTTTGGAATATTTTCACATATCTAATGAGATATCCTGGGAATAGGACTCAAATCTAAACACAAAATTTACTTTTCATATACACTTTTACATAGCCTGAAAGTAATTTTATACAGTTTTTAAAGTGATCATACAGTAGAGTTGAAATTCTTTTATCATAAATCTTTCAAATATGTTTAAATTGTTCATGCCTAAGAAAGAAAATACTTTTTTTTTTTTTTTTTTTTTGGAGAGGTTTTTCGCTATAGGGCGCGTGCGCTCGCCAGACAGACAGAGAGAGACATAGAGACAGAAAGCGAGAAATCACCCCCCAGGGGGGATGGTCACGCCGCAATCCCTTCTCCTCCATTCTCCTCTCGGGATCTTGGGCACGCACGCACACGCACCCGGCGTGAGTTGTAAGCCACCGGGTCCGAGACGCGAACCGCGGTCAACTACGTGGGAGTCCAGCGACATAGCCATTACGCTAACTGCTGGTTCCCAAGAAAGAAAATACTTTAAAACACTGGTTCTTAACCATTGTAGCAACTGAGATTCTGATGAAAACTTTGGATGCTCTTCCCAGAAAAGTACAGATACAAAATTTTACTTACCATAAACCATAGATACAGAACCTCTTCTATAAACTGTTAATCTGGGACCAGCAGTTAGCATAATGGACTCCCATCTAGTTGACCACGGTTCGAATCCCGGACCCGGTGGCTTGAACTCACGCTGGGCACGTGTGCGTGCATGTGTGCATGCTCAAGATACTGAGAGGAGAAAAGGAGGAGAAGGGATTGTGGTGTGCCCATTCCCTGGGGCGGGGGCGGGGTGGTTTCTTGCTTTCTGTCTCTCTGGTGAGTGCACGCACCCTATAGCAAAAACCTCTCCAAAAAATAAATTAATAAAAATAAACTGTTAATCTAATTTGTACTGCAGTATAAATTAAAAATTAGCATGCTTTGATGAGATTAGGAGAGAGACTAAGAACACTTAATGTCTGTGAAAGTTTGAAACTGTGAAGAGTAGAGAGTATGGGGACATGATATACAAACATGAGGGAGGGACAAACCCCCTCACAACCAGTATATTCACATTCATGCCCCTTTTCTGGGGGAATACCTTGACATGCAGTATACTTGCCTTTTATATTTAAAATAGATCTTTAATATAAAATATGCATCTCTGACCCTCCTAATTATACATAGTTGACAGCTTGATGAATTTAAATGTAAGCATTAGTTTGAAAAGAGAAACATAAAATCTATTTAATCCTAGTATGGATAGCAAAGTATCCTCAAATGGTAAAAGAAAAACTTTTGTGACCTAGTACTAGAAATGTTTTACCATACTGACACTGTCTCTTTTTTTATTTTACTTTTAAAAGTGGCAGATATAAATATATGTTCCTTACTTTATGCAATAGGATGTTTTTATTTCTGTTTTTTTTTTTTTTTAAGCTTATTTTTGTCATGAGCATAGCAATGGAGAGAAAGCGACAACCAAGAGGGTCTCATGCTATGATCCCCTCAAGTCTTCCCAGCCAGTCAGGATCATGGGCATGTACAGGTTGACCAAGTACCCAAACCCACAATCTGCCATTTGAATCCAGCATCATTGAGCAGTGTGTTACTGCTGCATTACCTAGTCTGCCAAAATGATATTTTGAAGTAATAATACAAGGCATCTTCAAAAAGTTCATGAAAAAATGCATATTATGAAAAACTATGAATGGAGTTAAAATTTTTTGTACCAGATCAACTCATACTTATGTACTGTTACATGTATGAACAGAATCTAGGTACAGGCACTAAATTTTGGTGGGTTTCCTTTCGATATAAAATTTAAAATTTTTTTGTTGTTATTTACTTGGCTTTTCAATTCCATGACACTAATAATTATCTGTACACATAAAATTACTGAAATGATTTTATTCATTTCACCTTTTAATATACATTACATACATTTATAGGAAAAGGCAATAGAAGAATATTAACAGATTTTAAAATGGCATATAGGCCCTTAAATGTCTTGCTCTCTATATTTTTCCTTAATTCCCTCCTCCTACTTTCTCACACACCACCCCCCGTCCTCCCATACCGTCTTCAGTATCCATAAGTGTTCTCCACACTTTTATTTCCTCCAGTCATTCCGTTTCTGCCATAGAGTGTGGGCATTCAGTATGTAGTAAGTGGGGCCATACAATGTTTCTCTTTTATGTAAAATAAATTTAAAACTAATTTTAAAAAATTGTATGTAGGCAAAACACACTAATATTTATGTCTTTCAAACCTGTTTTATAGTGATATATAAGGAAACTTTTTACAAATCATAATGCTTTCATAATCTTTCAGGAAAAGATCACATTAAAACCTCTATATGCTTCAATGTAAATGTATTCTGAGAGCCACAGTAGGAAAAATTAATATTCTTGTTTTAATCTTTGGAATTATTAATATGTTTATACTTATTTAATATATCCTTAAAATTTTCCTTCACTATGGAAAACTGTAAAGTTAGTAAACTAGACTATTTTATTTTACTTTCATAAATATTAAAGGCACTAAGATTCAAGCATAATTTTGAAAAAAAAATCTCAGAGCAGCATGAATTCTGCTAAAATTGAAACAAGCATAAACATCAAATTTATGTAAAGATTGGGTAAAAGAAGAAGTCATTGATTTTGTATGAAAGATTTATGGGGACAATGCCTCAAGAAAATCAATAGTTTACAGATCGATGGCATCATTTTTTTAAAGAATTGTTTATTTAATTTTATTTATTTATTCATTCATTTATTTTAATTTGACCAGAAGAGACACAGACAGAGAAAGAAAGTGAGAAAGCAAGCCACCAAGTCCGAGACTCGAACCATGTCGGCCATGTGAGGGTGCCCAGAGCCTTGGCCACCATGCTACCTGCTGGTTCCCAATAACATCATTTTAAACAAGTAGAATCAAGACACTGAAATATTTCTTGAAAGAGTTATAACAGATGAAGCATGGCTTGACTAGTACAGTCCTGAATACAAAGCACAACCAAAGCATTGGCTGTAGATAGTGTGGAAATGATCCAGCCAAATTGAAAGTAGACCAGTTAAGAGCAAAAGTCATGGAACGATCTTCTGGGATGCTCAAGGCATTTTGTATCTTGACTTTCTAGAGAGCTATAAAATGATAACATCTGATAATGAAAATGTTTTAAGGAATTTAGTTGAAGCTTTAGTATAAAGATGCTTGGAAAAGCTTCACCAGAGAGTCTTTCTTCACAACAACATGTCTGTTCATTCCTCTCATCAAACAAGGACAATTTTGCAAGAGTTTCTATGGGAAATCATTAGGCATTCACCTTACAGTTCTGACGTAGTTCTTTGACTTCTTTTTGTTTTCTAATCTTAGAAAAATCTTTAAAAGACACCCATTTTCTTCATTTAATAATGTAAAAGAATGAAGTCCCCTGGTATATGTTATGGAATAACTGAATCTAGTTAATTACCATATACATTACCTCTCATAGTCATTTTTGTATTCAAAACAGTTTATATTCACCCTCTTAGCATTTTTTCAAGAATACAAAATATTTTTAATAATAATCTCATATTTATTGTTGGTAAAGGATCAAATCCAGGGACCAGCAGTTAGCATAATGGCTATGTTGCTGAACTCCCATGTAGTTGACCATGATTCAAGTCCCGGATCCGGTGGCTTAAACTCATGCAGGGCACATGTGCATGCATGCCCAAGATCCTGAGAGGAGAATGGAGAAAGGATTGCAGTGTGGTCATCCCCACTGGGGGGTGATTTCTTGCTTTCTGTCTATCTGTCTGTCTCTGTCTTTCTGGTGAGGCACATGCCCTATAGCAAAAACCTCTCCAAAAAAAAAAAAAGGATAAAATCCAAAGCTATTTATCATGTAGTTTGTAGTTCCCTTGCTACTGATTTATAAACATGATTCTTCCCAATTACATTTTCATCAAACTTCATAGAAAGGTGTTATATATACCCTGAATATAAAAGCAAAAAAAAATGGCTTTTATACTTTTAAAGGAAATAAGAGCTTATCTGGTTAAACTTTCTTATAGTTCTTTTTATTTATATTTTTATTAAATATTGATTAGAATCAAAACATTGTTTATCCAATATATGGAAGATATAAATAATAAATAGAGGGTAACGGTGATGGACAGCCATGTACCTATCACCCCGTTAAAGGAAAAAATAAGCAAAATCTCCTTTATCTTCATGCCATTCTATTCAGAGATAATCACTTTGCCAAGTTTTGAATATTACTCCTTACATTTCTATATAATTGACTGTAGATATCTGTATTGCTAAGCAATATTTTTTGGGGATGTTAGACATGTTTGAACTATATACTAGTGGAAGCATGCCTGTGTGAAGGTTTCTACATCTTACCTTTTTAGATAAGCATTATATTCATGAAATTTGTTCAAATTGTTCCATGAAACTGTAATTTATATATTTTTCCTAATGTATAATATTTTATAATATAGATACATCCAATTTTTAAAAGAATTATTTAAGTATATTCATTCATTCATTCATTCCTTTTAATTTGACCAGAGAGAGACAAATACACACACACACACACACAGAAAGTGAGAAAGCAAGCCACCAAGTCCAGGACTTGAACTGCGGTCAGCCATATAGGAGTGTCCAGTGCCTTAACCACCATGCTACCTATTGGTCCCTAATACATTCAATTTTAATTAATTATTCTACTGCTGGTGGACATTTGGATGGTTTCCAGATATTTGCAGTTAAAGTGTTGCTATGAACATTGTTGTACATATCTCCAGGTACATAAGTACTGTACTTTGTCTAAATATATCTAAGAGTGGAACCATTGACTCATGCTATATGTGGTATCACTTCATTTCTGGCCTGTGAGCAGTACATATATTCAGTTTACCACATCATCTCTGTATTTAAGATGGTTTTAAAAATACTTTATCAGGGGACCGGCAGTTGGCATAATGGCTATGTCACTGGACTCCCATGTAGTTGACTGTGGCTGGTGTCCCGGACCTGGTGGCTTAAACTCATGCCATGTGCGTGTGTGTGCATGCCCAAGATCCTGAGAGCAGAATGGAGGAGAAGGAATTGAGGGGTGGCCATCCTCCTTGGGGGGAAATTTTTCACTTTCTGTCTCTCTATCTCTCTGTCTTTCTGGCGAGCCCTATAGCAAAAACCTCTCCAAAAGAAAAAAAAATACTTTAACAGCATTTTAAATTATTTTTAGGAGAAAGGTTAAGATTCCTGTTGCATCATGTTGCTGAGAAAGGCTGTCCAGCTATTTTATATTTGACATTTTTTTCCCTCTAGCTACCCATATGTACTGCCTCACCTCTCCAGTCTAAATATGGTTTTCTTTTTACTTCTATAAACTACTTTTAGGCAGATCAGACCCTGGATCGCCAAGCCCTAGTAGACCAGAGAATGAGTGACTGAGCTGTTCCTTGTCCAACTCCAGGAGACACTATTCACAGGAAGGTGATGCCATCCCCATAGTATTTGTTTGGATTGTCAAGTGTCCCTTGGAGTTGACAAAGTTGACCATAAGTCAAAGTTGCTGCATAGATCTCACAGACAGACATGAATGATGCAAATCTTATGACCTTTCACAAATTTCACCTCCCCCATGAAATCTGTATTAACTTTTCCTGTCCAAAGTGTCCATTACATTCATCATATGTTTTAGTTTTGTTTGTTTGTATTCCATTTCTTTTAGAGATTTTTTCCTTAGAGTGTGTGCACTCATGTCGAGAGAGAGAGAGAGAGACAGACAGACAGACAGAGAGAGACAGAGAAATCACCCCCCAGAGGGGATAGCTACACCATAATCCTTTCTTCTCCATTCTTCCCCTGGGATCTTGGCCACACATGCATACACGCCCAGTGTGAATTTTGAGCCGCTGGGTCCAGGACTAGAGCCACGTTCTGCCACGTGGGAGTCCAGTGATGTAACCACTACAAAATCTTCTAGCCCTAATATATTCCATTTTTTCCCCAACAAAAACTTTATTCAGGGGACCAGCAGTTAGCGTAATGGCTATGTCACTAGACTCCCACGTAGTCGACCGTGGTTCAAGTCCCGGACCCATTGGCTTAAACTCAAGCCGGGTGCATGTGCATGCGTCCCTAAAATCCCCAGAAGAGAATGGAGGAGAAGGGATTAAGGCGTGGCAATCCCCCCGGAGGGTGATTTCTCGCTTTCTGTCTCTCTGTCTCTCTGTCTTTCTGGAGAGCGCACATGCCCTATAGCAAAATCTTCTCCCAAAAAAAGAAAAAAAAAACTTTATTCAGTTTATTCAGAAAACATTGGCAAAATAAATTTCAATTGCAACTCACATGTATCAAAAATACAGGTGATATTTATAACAATTATTTACCATTACAAATTAATGATAAACTAATTTTACAAAAGATTGTAAACATTTTGCACACTAGTAAGTTTTTCCTTTTAGGCAGAGTGCTTTTTTATTCCCTCTCTTTTTTTTTTTCCTGGAGAGGTTTTTGCTATAGGGCACGTGTGCTCACCAGAGAGACAGAGGGAGACAGAAAGTGAGAAATCACCCCCCCCAGGGGGGTTGGCCATGCCGCAGTCCCTTCTCCTCCATTTTCCTCTCGGGATCTTGGGTACACACACACCCGCACCTGGCGTGAGTTTAAGCCGCCGGGTTCGGGACTCGAACTATATTCAGTTATATGGGAGTCCAGCGACATAGCCATTACGCTAACTGCTGGTCTTGGCAGAGTGCTTTTCGATGACAGATAAATTGACAGGTACATACTATTGTGAACTATTTCAGACAATACAGAAAAAAAAGGTTTTGATTTTTTTTAATAAACACATGTTTATCATTTATAATCTTTTTTCTTTTTTTTTTTTCATATCCACCCTCCACTGATTCTCTGCCAACGACTATTTCAGACAATACAGAAAAAAAAGGTTTTGATTTTTTTTAATAAACACATGTTTATCATTTATAATCTTTTTTCTTTTTTTTTTTTTTATATCCACCCTCCACTGATTCTCTGCCAACGACTTTCCCACCTTACTGTCACTGGCATCTGCACCAATCCTCTGCACCATCACATCTTTAGCTTGCTCAACCTCTGCCATGAAGTGTGGATACTCAGTACAAATTGAATGGGGCTAAAACACTGTGTATCTCCTTTTTTTTTGGAAGAGGTTTTTGCTATAGGGCGCATGTGCTTGCTGGAAAAATAGAGACAGAGAGACAGAAAGTGAGAAATCATCACCCAGGGTGGATGGCCATGGCACAATCCCTTCTCCTCCAGTCTCCTCTCAGGATTTTGGGCACACACGCACACACTCCTGGCCTGAGTTTTAAGCCACTGGGTCTGGGACTCAAACTGCAGTCGACTACATGGGAATCCAGTTATGTAACCATTACACCCTCTGCTGGTCCCTACACTGTGTATCTTTTAAAGTCTGGCTCACTTTACTCAACATTAAATCTTCTATATTCATCCTTTTTGAATTGAATGATAGGATGTCATTGTTTCTTATAGTTGTGTAATATGCTATAGTATATATATATATATGCCACAGTTTTCAACACAGTCATCAGTTTTTGGATACTTACGTTAGTTCCTTATTTTAGCAATTATGAATAATGGTACAATAAACTTGCATGTGCAGCTGTCTTTCCAGTTGAGTGTTTTCTTATCCTTTGGGTAGATACCAAGAAGTGGGAGTGCTGGGTCATATGGAAGTTGTATTTGTAGGATTTTGAGAAATCTCCATATTGTTTTCCACAACAGTTGGACTAATTTACATTCCCACCAGCAATGTAAGAGAGTTTCCTTTTCACCAGAGCCTCACCAACACACAGCATCGCCAGCATTTATCACTTTATTTTTTTAATCCTGGTCATTCTTATTGGAGTTCAGTAATACCTCATTGTAGTATGAGTTTGCATTTCCCTGATGACAAGAGACTGAACATTTTTTCATATGGCTATTGGTTGTTTATAAGTCTTCCTTGGAGAATTGTCTGTTCAATTCATTTGCCGATTTTTTAATTGGGTTATTATATTTTTTTATGGGTGAGCCACTTGAGTTCCCTTTATATTCTAGATATCAATCTCTTATCTGAGGAATATTTTGCAGATATTTTCTACTATTCCAAGGGGTGTATTTTCACTTCAGGTATAGTGTTTTTTGCTGGGTGAAAGCTCCTTAGCTTGCTGTAATCCTATTTGTCTATTTTAGAGATCATTGCCTGTGCTTTAGGGGTCTTATTTAAGAAATCTTTACCTACTCCAATGTCTTCAAAAGTTTGCCCTACACTTTCTACCAGTTGTTCTGTGGTTAAAGTCTTTATGTTTAAGTCTTTGATCTGTTTTGAATTAATTTTAGTTAATGGTGAGAAATAGTGATCCACTTTCATTTTTTTATGAATGTATATCCAATTCTTCTTCCAACATCATTTGCCAAAGAGACTTTCTTTTTTCCATTGCATTACCTGATACTTTTTATCAAAGGTCAGTTGACTGTACGATTTGGGCTTTACTTCTGGATTTTCTATTCTGTTCCATTGATCTATGTATCTATTTCTATGCTAGTAACATGCTGTTTTAATTATCACTGTTTTGTAGTATACTTTAAAGTCAGGTATTGAGGGAACCAGCAGTTAGCGTAATGGCTATGTCACTGGACTCCCACGTAGTCGACCGCGGTTTGCGTCCTGGACCCAGTGGCTTAAAACTCACGCCGGACGCGTGTGCATACGAGCCCAAGATCCCGAGAGGAGAATGGAGGAGAAGGGATTGCAGCGTGACCATCCCCCCTGGGGGGTGATTTCTCGCTTTCTGTCTCTGTGTCTCTCTCTGTCTGTCTGGCGAGTGTACGCACCCTATAGCAAAAACCTCTCCCCCAAAAAAAGAAAAAAAAAAAGTCAGGTATTGATATGCCTCCTAGCTTATTATTTTGATACAGTATTTCCTTGTAAATATGAGGTCTTTTTAAATTCCAGACAAAGTTTATAAAATTTTTTTCTATTTCTGTGAAGAATGTCTCAGTTAATTGGATCAGAATTGCATTAAATATGTAAATTAATTTGAGTAGGGCTGACATTTTGATTATACTGATTCTTCCAATCCAAGAGCAAGGGATATTCATGTTTTTATATAATACTCAATTTATTTTTTCGCTTTTCTTTGTAAAGGTCTTTCACTTCTTTGTTTAGATTTATTCCTAGGTATCTTATTTGTTTTGTAACTATTTTAATTGGAATTCTTTCTTTAGTTCTGTCCAGTCTGTTTATTATTGTTGTATAAATAAGCTATAGACTTTTGTAGATGACTTTGTATCCTGCAACTCTATCAAATTAATTTGTCACTTCTAGGAGTTTTATTGTGTATTCCTTTGGATTTTCTAGGTATATAACCATATCATCTCCGAATAGGGACAGTTTAGCTTCTTTTTCCCCCCGCTGAGTACTTTTATTTTGCTCTCTTGTCTGGTTGCATTGATTAGGACTTCCAGTACTATGTTAAAAAGGAGTGGAGAGAGTGGGCAACCATGTCCTCTTCCAGTTTTTAATGGGAAAATTTTTTAGCTTTTCCCCACTAAGCAAGATGCCCATAGTAGGTTTGTTGTATATTTTTATTATTTTGAGGAATGGCCCTTCTACCCTAATTCTGCTAACAGTCTTGATCATGAAAAGGTTCTGTATTTTATCAAATGCTTTTTCTACATCTATAGATATGCTCATATGATTTTTTTTCTTTCTGTTAATGTGGTATATTACATTTATTGTTTTATGTGTGCTGAACCATCCTTGCATCCCCAGGGTAAAGCCTACTTGGTCATGGTGTATAATCTTCTTAATATGTTCTTGGATTTGCTTTGCTAGTATCTTGTTGAAATTTTTTGTGTTAGTATTCATCAGGAATATTGGACTGTAGTTTTTCTTTGTTGTTGTTGTTGTTGTTGTTGTTATGTCCTTGTCTGGTTTTGGTATCAAAGTAGTAGAGGCTTCATAAAATAAATTTGGGAAGATTCCTTCCTTTTGAACCTTTAGGAATTGTTTGAGAATAATTGGGGTTAGCTCTTCTTCAAAAGTTTTGTAGAATTCAGAAGTGAAATCCTCTGGACACGGACTTTTCTTTCTTGGGAGAATATTTATCACTGCTTCAGTCTCTTCACTCGTTATTGATCTATTCGAGCTTTCTATTTTATTCTTGATTCAACCAAGGTAACTTGTACATGTCCCAAAATTTGTCCATTTCATCTAGATTGTCTAGTTTGTTGGCATATAGTTGCTCATAGTATTATCTCATAATTTTTTTATTTCAAATATATTGAATTATTACAATATTAGCAGCTTTATTAATAATTATATCTGTCTGGTTCCTTTTTCTGTTTTTCTTAATTAGTCTAGCTAATAGCTTATCAGTTTTGCTTATTCTCTCAAACAACCAGCTTTTTATTTTGATGGATATTTTTCTTCCTTTTTTTTCCCCCTACCTCTAGCTCCCCATATATACTGTACCACCTCTCCAATCTAAATATGTTGAAGAACAGCCTGGTCGTTTACAAAGAGGCTTTGCTTCCATCCGCACTACAACTAGTCATTATATTGGCTGGTGCAAGGTAAGTCAATTCTGATAGTAGTTTGATATCAGAGGTTTCTGATTGTTCTAGTTACCTATTGGTGTGTAACAAACTACCCCCAAACTTAGTGGCTTAAACAACTGTTATATTATGTTTCATGATTTTGTGGGTCAGGAATTTTATCAGAGTTCAAACAAGTAATCCTTCTGTTATACCTAGTATTGACATAGGCCACTCAGGGTTACTCATCTGGCAAAAAGACTGATCTTGAGTCGAAGAGTTTCATTCACATCTCTGGCACCTTGTCAAGGATGACTAGAAGGCTAGGTGCAGCTGGGATTGTTGACTGGCACACCTATACATGGCCTCTCAGTTATAGTGGTCCCAAGGTAGTCAGATAAAAATTACGTGGGCATTTTAGGTCTCCTAAATACAGTGTTTACAAGAGGCCCTAGGCAGAAATCGCCAAGATTTTTACCTATCTTCAGATGTCCAAGAAAGTCACTTCTCTAGCATTTTATTGTCAGTTCAAGTCAATAAGTCCAGCCCAGTTTTAAAGTGAAGGAAATTAGGCACTCTCTCTCTCAGTAAAAGAAGCAACAAAAATGTTGTGGCTGTATTTAACCCATGATACCACTACTGCATAGATTAAAGTAGTTAAGCATCTATATCACCCACATGTATAAAGCATTGTTTACTTTTTATTTGAAATTTTGATTCTTTTGAATTGTTCATCATTTGTCTAAAAAAATACTGTGCACTTGGGGTCAGCTCATAAGACATTTCTGACTACAGTCAACTATTGGGCAAAGTAGAATTTATTTAACTTAGCCTTTAATAAGTAGCATTCAGTAGCAGAATGGCAGAGTGAGCTGATACAGCACTGATGTTTCACTATCATTACATAAATATGGTTGTGTTAGCATCAACATTGTCAATGTAAGTGTCTTAATGATAATGTTGATGCCAGTATTTTCATCATTCTGGCTTGATAACCACGCAGCTTTCCCCCCAGATGTAGCCTAATTGTGAACCCTTGTGCTTTTTTCCTCTTCTAATTCATTCTCTTAAAAGATGAAATCCTAATGAGTTTATGAAAAACATATTCTTAAGTGAAATACCAAATTGGTGAACTCTAGTCATTCCATATGATAGTTTGAACATAGATACATGGTGTTACTTTTGAAAATTTGTTCTTGTCATACGATGCTAATGGTGCTAGTTGTACTAGGCACTCTTAATAGCTTAATCTCAGAGCAAATATCTTAACTAATTATGGTGTGACTCATGCCCCTCAGACTATATGCTAAAAGCTGGATAATTCAGATTTAAGTCTCATGAAACCTAACTTTCCATAGAGTTCTCAAATTTGTTTTCAGTGAGGTAAATAATTCCTGAGAGATCTTTAAATTGCTAATGTAACTTCACCCAATTTAAGACTAAAAGAACACTTTTTTTCTGTTAATATGCTGAAACTAATAGGTAAAAGAAGGGCATTTTCAAATGTATTTTATCTTCAATGTAAAAACTTTTTCTCTCTAATTTTCCCCTAAAAACATATTCTTTAAAAATTACATCTGACTCAAAGTACATTT
Source organism: Tupaia tana (assembly GCA_026018925.1). Lineage (NCBI taxonomy): Eukaryota > Metazoa > Chordata > Mammalia > Scandentia > Tupaiidae > Tupaia > Tupaia tana. Next base: position 72,178,932 of record JAKSZU010000009.1, on the reverse strand, counting down.
TATATTAAACCTAGAATCTTGTAGTGCAAATTCTATTTCTGGTCCTTCACATTGTAAAATTTAGGTAGCAGTGACCCCTAGTGGTAGAAAGAAATTCTTAAACAAAACTAAGGAAAATTTCCCAGAACTGACTAGTTTGCTTCCTTAATGGATGATAGGTATTTTAACTTCAATAGTGAAATTTTCTGGGTATGGGGAGAGAAGTAGCTTAGTGGCAGTTAGGGTAAAAACTGGTTTGTACAACTATAAACGAGAATGAGCCGATTGAACCTCTGCATCTCAGAGGAGACATATGTTTGGATTGTGTTTTCTGGTTCCTTCAGAAATAGAGTGCAGCATAAGTATGGGAAAATCATTTTGTGACTTTTTTTATTCTAATGTGAGATAGTACTTAGCACTCAATAAATATTTATAGCAATCTTCTTTGCATTAATATAAGGTAACTATTATTAGAAATAGACAAAAGAAGATTTTCTTTAAAGCTTTAATTTCTCCAATGGGTTAACATAATCATGATTCGTAGAGAATTTGTGATTCTGTTTTAAAGTAGGATAGACACTAGTCTGTGTGGGATCATTTATGTCTGAGATAAATGTCTTCTTTTTATTTCTTTCTCTTTATAATGTGCACTAAGAAAAGGAGAGAAGATAAAGCACTTTTTTTAGTCCCCTTTAGTCCTGAAGTCATCATAATGTTGCTTTATTAGTCATATGTTGCTTCAAAGCTGAAATATACCTCCCTTTGTGCTTTATTTAAATTCCATTTAGTTCTCTAGGCCATTATAAAATAAGACAATCTTTATATTTTTTCAGTAAGCTGCTCTGATTATTTTATAGGCATCAATTTATCTATTTATTTGAAAAAAAGAGTAAACAAATGTAGTCAACCCTCTATTTGTGTGGGTTCCACATCCTCAGATGCAACTGGGCAATGCCAATTATTATGAAGTGGAGAAAGAGATATCTTTTTTTTTTTTTTTTTTTAGGACAGGTGCACTCACCAGAAAGACAAAGAGAGACAGAGAGACAGAAAGTGAGAAATAACCTCCCAGAGGGGATGGCTGTGCTATAATCCCTTCTCCTTCATTTTCCCCTCAGGATCCTGGGCATGCACACACACATGCCCAGCGTGAGTTTAAGCCACCTGGTCCAGGACTTGAACTGCGGTCAGCTACATGGGGTCCAGCGACGTAGCCTTTACACCATCTGCTGGCCCCAAGATGATTTCTTAAAAGAGAAAAACTGAAGAAGTATATTGATATGTTTTTATTTAACTTACATCTGATACTAAATGTCCTAATAAGTATTCTAGAGATGACTTAAAGTATATGAGGTTATGCATACGTTATATACAAATACAACATTTTATGTAAGAAATTTAAGCATGGATTTTGGTATCCATGGAGTGTCCTGGAACCAATCCCCCACCAATACCAAGGGGCAGCTCTATTTTGCATGTTAAATAGAATGAAAAGACAAAAATGAAGGTAAGCTAATTTAAGCAGGTATCCTCATAGTGAATAAATAGGAAAGCGGAATTTAGAGTGGAAGTATACTTCATGCTAAGTCAACTTTTTAATATAATCTCAAAAATGTGGGTTATTTTATCTTAATTTATCAACAATTTCAAAAATGCAGATGTCTTCCCCCCTTTTTTTTGCCTAGGGTATTTATATCTTTGTGAAAAATGGGATAATGGATACAGTACAGTTTGGAAAAGGTAGGTGAGTGGATTAGCCATGATTAGATTAGAAATGTTGTATTGTTTTTAAATTGCAATATTTAAATGTGAGAAAAATAAATGTTACCCATTATGTTTATACCAACTCAGAAGATACTTTGTATGGCAGTTTCAATAAAGCAATAGTATGTACAATTTATTTAGCAGTTATATGCTAAGGCATTGTGCTAAGAATATTATTTAATTTACCTAATTCAATTTTTGTCACAATTCTGTGAGTGTTGGTATTATAATTATTCCCATTTCATAGATGAGAAATCTGAGGTTTAGCAAAGTGATAGAGGTTACCAAGGTCACATAACTAGTAGGTGGCAGTGCCCAGATTCAGACTGAGGACTGTTTTAACTACAAAGTTTATATTATATACTCATAAAGCATAAATTAAAAACATCAGTGCTTTTAGTTTAACTAAATAAGTGCTTTCTGCTGTTAAATACATAGTATTTTGCTATCAATTGCTATTTTTTTTTGAGAGATTTTCGCTATAGGGTGCATGCGCTTGCCAGAACGACAGAGAGAGACAGAAAACAAGAAATCACCCCCCAGGGTGGATGGCCATGCCACAATCCCTTCTTCTCCATCCTCCTCTCGGGATCTTGGGCATGTGCACATATGCGCCCAGTGGAGTTTAAGCCACAGGGTCTGGGACTCGAACTGCAGTCAACTACATGGGAGTCCAGTGACATAGCTATTACGCCAACTGCTGGTTTCTATCAATTGCTATTAGTAACAATAAGTCTCCTGAAATATTTAAGCTAATGTTAAAAAGCAATTGTATTTGATTTTTTAACTTCTTAATGGCATTTGGCAGCAGATAAAGCTTCCTAATATTTTTGGTCTTTTCTGGTTATAAAATAAATGTATATGAGTAACAGAAAGGTCAGCTAAAATCTTAAATGTCTCCATGAAGTTGATGACCTGTATTTGAATTATCATTATGTAATATATTAGGAATTAATTCAAAATTGTATCCCTCACCAATCTTGAATGAATATGTGATTTTCATGAAATAACTATGATAGCAGTGTATATTTTTTAGAACCAGAAATAATTTAAATATATAAAAAGCCAAGAAATCTGGCTTTTATGTATGCCCACTTTTCATCTGCTTTTTGCTTAGGCTTTCTTCTCATCCTGCTCACTGGTTTTAACTAAGATCAGTGGCTGTTCTGAGGTTACTGGGTAGTAGTCACAAGTAAATTTAGTAGCTATGGGTATCTCTAAACTATTAATCAAAGCTCCTTAATAAAGTATCTATTTTAATGTTTACTGGATTCTATCAGTGTTTGAACAGTTAAGGGTAGAAGCATGTTTATTATAGGGATATAATATATATGCAATCTGGAATTTATCTTATATAATTCATATTAAGATATGTCCTCTAGCATCATATTTTGTTAAAGAGTAATAAGCACCTGTATCACTAAGAAAATAATTATCATTTAGTCAGTTGTGTTAGGAAATTTTTATTATGTAACAGGTAACTATTATAACTAACTTTTTAGGTTGCTGCTTATGTCATTTTGTAAAGCTCTTTTGAACAGTGTTTTAACCATCTTAGCAAATCTCTTCAACCTTTCTGCATTATACCTATATAGAATAGACATTTGTAGTCAGTCATTTATATTCATTTTAAACTGATTTCTTGAGATGCATATGTCTATCTGAAGAATCCTCCTCGAGATTTTCTTCCGAAAATGGGAGTGATTACCGTTTCAGGATTGGTGGGCTTTGTTTCAGCAAGAAAAGGTAGAGTTCTTAAATTTTTTTTCTCTTTCAATGCCATTATATTACTTTCTGAATTTGACTGTCATGAGAAAACCTTAACTATTATTGAATATTAGCAGGATAGGATACTATAAAAATCTTTAGACTTTATAAAGAATTTGGTTTTTCAAAACTATGACTATTCCAAAAGCTGTTCAATATCATTACTCATTAGGGAAATGCACATGAAAACCATAGTAAAGACTAATGCCAGTCAAGGGCCAACTTTGCAAGTAGGCATAGCAGTTTCAGGCATGCTACATTACTTCTTTTCTGCACACTATTAAACAACCTTTTTTCATAAGCCATTGAGAATTTTGTATTTGAACATTTTCTGCCTCAGCATGTAAATCCCTCTTAGTAGTCATTACTGTCTCTCTCCTCACCCAGGCTCTTACTAAACTAGTGTAGTTTCTGGTCAGTAGCCATTTTGGTCACCTTCCATCCATCCTATGTTCACATCCAGTTGCCAGACATTGTCCCCAAACTAAATTACTTGTACAGGTTGATTATCCCTAATCCAAAAATCTAAAATCCCAAATGCTCCAAAATTTGGAAGTTTTTAAGGCCAGGCAGAATGCCACAAGTAGAAAATTCCACACCTGACCTAATGTGACACTACAATGCAAAAAATATTGTATAAAATCACCTTGAGGCTATGTATATAAGATATACATGAAGCATAAATGATTTTCGTGTTTAGACCTGGGTCCCATTCCCAAGTTATCTCACTATGTATTTGCAAATATTCTCAAATTTGAAAAAATTGAAATTGGAACCACTTCTGGTTCCATACATTTTGGTTAAGTGATTCTCAATCTGTAGTTGGAAGGCACAGCTCTGAACCAGTCTGGAATCTGATGCCAGGTACTTTCTGGATGGTTTTTCCAGCTGTAGTCTGAAAACTAGTCTCAAATCAAGTACACCTAATTAGGTTTAAAATGTCTGTGCAATTATAAGCAGACTCAAACATCCTAACTCTAATTTATATTCTCATCTCAGTGGACCTAACTCTCCCTGCAGCTAATATTAATGCCTCCTGAACTCACATTAAAAAAAAATTTAACATGTTAGCAATTTCTAATTGAATATATATTATAAATTATTCAATAGGAAATAACTGAAAATCACAATCATCATATGTAATAGTAAAACTCAAATAATTACATTTTTTTGGGAGAGGTTTTTGCTATAGGGCACGTGTGCTCGCCAGAAGGACAAGAGAGAGACAGAGAGGTAGAAAGTGAGAAATCACCCCTAGGGGGAATGGCCACGCCACAATCCCTTCTCCTCCATTCTCTTCTTGGGATCTTGGGCCGCACGCACATACACCTGGTGTGAGTTTAAGCCACCAGGTCCAGGACTCGAACTGCGATCGACTACGTGGGAGTCCAGCGACATAGCCATTACACTAACTGCTGGTCCCTCAAATAATTACATTTTGAAGGAAATTGTCCAAGCCGTATTACTCAATTTCTCAGTAAGAAACTTGTAATCTTGTTGAAAGAGAAAATGTTCCTTAGATTGCTCACTGGGTTTCTGAATGCTAAAGTTTGAATAATCTAACCTAGTGTTTTTCAGACTACAGATCTAGACCCATTATGAGGTAGTGAAATAAATAGAGTGAATCTAAGGAACCATTTTATTAAAAGGAAAAATAGCAAACATCAGAGTGATTTGTACTTAGTATGGGTAAATATCATGAAACATTTGTCTCAGTGGAGTGTATGTATGTGATAGATCATAGTTCATAATGTAAAGTTTGTTTTTTTAAATATGAGACATGGTCACAAATGTCTGAAAGCCATTAGTCTAACCCTCTCAGATAGAGATCCAGAGAAAGGAAATGGTTTCATAGTACATAGTACACACTTAGCTGTGTACAGACTTCTTCCCTAGTTATAAGAATAGGGCTGTTGAACCCACATGAAATTTATTTTTTTTACAGACTGGCTTATCATGTCATGTAAAGAGAGGATTAATGTCTTTTTAATCTTAAAAATGTCATAATTAGGGGAATTTGGTTGAGTCAAGGGAATTTATATCAAGAGACATTAGGACTGTTGTACTGGCCCCATTGTCTAGTGGTCAAGGGATCCCACATGGCCAACTGGTTCAGTTCCATCCCTAACAATTTAAAAAACATCCATCCCTAACAACTTAAAAAACATGCCACACATGTTTTTGCATGCATGGCAAAAATCCTGGCAGGGTGGGGATATGGAGGACAAGGGATTGCGGCGAAACTACACCCATTGAAGGTGCTTTCTTCCGCTCCCTCTCTGTCTTTCTGTCTCTCTGTATCTGGCAAGCACGGGTGCTCTCTGACAGTTAAACAAAAGACAAAGGTATTAGGACTATGAAATCAAGAACTAAATTGTGAATATTAGAGTAATAGTGAGCAGGACAAGTTAGGACTTTAATATTCTTAGGATTTTAATATTCTTAGACCCTCTTTCCCATACCACACATACAAAAGTCTAAATCTAAAGGGAAGTTGAGGACTGAAGCAGTATGCCTGCCAGTCTTCCCCAAGTTCATTCTGTTGTGGACATGACTGTAGAAGGCTTCCTTAGTAATAGTTAAAACAGACAAGGAAATAACACTTTTTATTATTATTTATTTATTTATTTACTTGAGAAATGTTTTTGCTATAGGGCACACACACTCACCAGAGAGACAGAAAGAGAGAAATCACTCGGTGGGGGGCGGGGGGGGTTGTCCACACTACAATCCCTTCTCCATTCTCCTCTTGGGATTTTGGGCACACACACGCAGTGTGTTTCAAGTCACTGGGTCTGGGACTTGGACCACAGTTGGCTATGTGGGAGTCCAGTGATGTAACCATTACACCATTTCCTGGTCCCATAATAACTTTTGTTTCTATGTTCCTTAAAGCTGCAAAGTTGTGTGCAAACATTTCCCAGGTATTTTTCACCTTAGTCTTTCTTTTCTTTTTTTTTTTAATTTTCATTATTTAATTTTATTTGCTTTTTAAAATTTATTTTTATTATTATTACTATTATTATTTATAGATTCAATAACTATATATCATTTAGATTGTAAAGAGACTTTACTCAGCATGATATACACCTCAGTCCAGCCCAGTTGAAAATACTATACACATCCTTATCAACCAACAGATAATGCACCATATCTGTGTCCTAGAAATGTCTTACCTCTCTATGTTTTCCCCCAATTTCCTTTTGTACGCTCTTCCCCTCCCACACTACTTTCATACCAGATAGGCTTCTTCCTTTGTAAATAAGGGTTATAAAAGCTATTACAAAGAATTAAAGCACTTACCCTATTTTTTTTTTTTTTTAAAGAGAGGTTTTTGCTATAGGGCATGTGTGCTCACCAAAGAGACAGGAAACGAGAAATCACCCTCCAGGGCAGATGGCCATGCCAGAATCCCTTCTCCTCCATTCTCCTCTTGGGATTTTGAACATGCATGCACACATACTCAACATGAGTTTTAACCCACCACGAGTCCAGGACTAGAATTGCAGTTAACTACATCAGAGTCCAGTGACGTCACCATTGCACCATCTGCTGGTTCCCACTTACCCTAGTTTAAAAACCCGTCATTCAGTTGCCCAGGTCATATTTACAGAATCTTGGATACCTAGACAAGCAGTTAAGATACATATTATTTTGAACCAATAGTATAATAGAACCAAAACTATGGTGTATGGTGATCTATTTCAAATTGTTCTGTAGAACCTAGGATTTCATTAATATCTTTAGAGTTGATATAGGGATAAGGGAAGACTCCTGCAGGCATGACTTGATACTGAGCTGCTCACCCCACATAGTGAGAACAGCTTCAGGTTTATAGGTTTTACATATTGAAGTTCCTAGTGAGATTCTATTTGGAAGATTTTTTTTTTTTGGAAAGGATTTTGCTGTTAAAAAAAGAAAAAAATATGAAAATAACTCTCAGTGCTTCGTTTAGGCACTTTTGGAACAGTATTAATTATGTCAAATTACTTGTAATTATTATTACTTCATTATTCTAAATCAATGACATAAAGGAGTTATGCGCTTTTAAAATAAAGTCCTTAGCAGATTAGTTAGTTAGGTCATTCACCTTCCTAAGTACTTAATCAAAAAAGGACATATAAAAAAGGATCCATTTCACTTGAAAATGATGTCACAAACTTTGTAGTGATTAATTCTTTATATTATCATGCTTGTTAGATACTTGAAAAAAATGCGCTTACAACGTTGAGATTCTTAGGACACAAAAAAATACGTAGCTTTTAAAAAAAGAAAAGCATCAGTTCCTTTTGTATAGGTACTTATCAATATTAGTTTGAGGACACTTTTCTTAAATTAGACATGATATCTAAGGGGTATTAATTGAATTGAGATATTTTAGGGCTTTTTAGCTACCATCTTGATTGATATTATTAGTTAGAGTAATTGAAAAGAATGTGATTTTTTTTTTTCTGGAGAGGTTTTTGCCATAGGGCGCACTCGCCAGACAGAGAGAGACAGAGAGACAGAAAGCAAGAAGTGATAAATCACCCCCCCAGGGGGGATGGCCACGCCGCAATCCCTTCTCCTCCATTCTCCTCTTGGGATCTTGGGCACGCACGCACACGCGCCCAGCATGAGTTTTAAGCCACCGGGTCCAGGACGCGAACGGTGGTTGACTTTATGGGAGTCCAGCGACATAGCCATTACGCTAACTTCTGGTCACAAGAATGTGATTTCTTAAAGGGGAGCAAAAAAAAACATTATAGTATAGTATGAGAACATTAAGTCTTTGGTAGCATCTATTTGGAGGTGAATATTTTGTTTTAATTTTATAGGACCTAGGTTCAAGAGAATTGCTTATCCACTGGGACTGGCCACTTTAGGAGCAACTGTTTGCTATCCTGTTCAGTCAGTAATAATTGCAAAGGTAAGTTCTTAAGTGATAGCAACATTTCAGTATTTGTTTAAACTCTCAGTGTGGCACTATTTAAATGCCACCCAGCACCTGCAACATTTAATTGTCAGAAACACATAGTTGGTGTCAACACTTTATTTTGACAAAATCATATTACCATCTTAGCATGATAAATGGCATTCTTAATTCCATAATCATCATAAATAAATAGGACATATTTGTTTAAATATAATTTAATAATATAAATTGCTGGTTTGAAGATTAATTTTAGAGACATTGAATTTGAATTTATGGGGAGAAATACTGCTCCATTGTTGGCTATATAAAATTCAAGTTTTAATTAACAGAAGGTTAAACCTGCAGGCTGTAGTTTAGTTTAGCAAATTAACATAATTCAGGAAACAACAAATTCGTAGATTAGAGAAGCCCCTGAAAATAAAAGAAAATGCATATACATACACACACAAACTCAAGTTTGAAACCACCTAGAAATAAGAAACAGCTTCCATGAATGCTTATTATAGTTTTGTCATTTTCTTCTGAGCTTAACTACAAATCCAGAAATTCTCCTAATGATTTGAACAGTTTTGTCATATTTCATTTTATTTTAAATACACATTTGGACTGAGAAGGAAAGCTTTGGGCTATGTATGTTTTTATCCTTTTTTTCTTCCCTTAATTACCAGCATTTACCATTTGCTCTTCACACATGAAAGAATGTGTAATATTACTAGATGGACTTTCTGTACTCATAGTCTCATTACTATATCTCTTTAATTAGTCATATACATAAAGCTACCTATGCCAATATTTTGAGACTGTCATTGATATAGTATATATTATGTAATTTGCAATGTGATCAAGCTATGAAAGCAAAGAAAGAGTGCATTATTCATTAAATATAGTTATACTTGAAATAATTTGAGATAAATAATGGATAAATTAATAAACTTGGGACCAGCAGTTAGCATAATGGCTATGGCGCTGGACTCCCATGTAGCCGACCGCGGTTTGAGTCCGGACCTGGTGGCTTAAACTCACGCCAGGCGTGTGTGTGTGCGTGCCCAAGATCCTGAGAGGAGAATGGAGGAAGGGATTGCGGCGTGGCCATCCCGCCTGGGGAGTGATTTCTCGCTTTCTGTCTCTCTCTGTTTTTCTGGCGAGTGTACGCACCCTGTGCAAAAACCTCTCCAAAAAAAAAATAAAAGAATGCTCTTTGAATTAGAAGGTTCTTAGTCATGTATAACTTTTTTTGCCTTAGTGAAAAATATACATTTGAGTCCTGGCTGTGCTAACACAATTGGTAGGATGCTGCTGCAGTGACTGGGACTGCATAGCAGGCTCCAGTTCTGGTCCCACTCAACCTAAAAAGGCCAGGTGTTGTGGCACATGACTATGCTCCTAGCTAATTTGGAGGCTAGAGATGGACGATCATGACATGACAAGCCCCATTCAAAAATCACCCTCTTCCCCTTCCTTTTTCTTCCTCCCATCACCCTTTAAATAAAAAGAAAAATTTAAATTTGTCATTATCTTTACTTCCTATGAAGTCCTATTACTTTCTCCCTCATTTTCTTCTCTTTGTCATAGAAGCATTGAGTTCTGCTACTCTTCTTTCACTACCCAAGGAAGAGGAAACTCATGGCTGAATATACTCCAAAGAGATGTATTAAAACCACTTTAGAAAATCTTTGCTTTATCTTCACCAGTAATATCTTAAAACTGAAAAAAGACAACTGAGCATAATATACTATAACAGATCTCACTTTGTCACCTAAATTTGACCCCTTACCAATGAACAAATCTGTCTAGATGGCAGAGCTCATGACCCCACCAGTTCTCGTCAGTTAATAAGAGTTAAGGATATTAAAACTCATACTGACAGTTGGATCAGGTCTGAGGCGCAGTGATGATGCACCACTCAGGAGAAGCTGGATCCCACATGGCAACTATGGTTCCAATTTCTGGCCCATCAGCCTGAAACATGATGGACATGTGTGTGAGTGCCCAAGATCCTATGGGCTGGAGAACTGGAAGAAGGGGATCAGACCAGACCCTGTGAAGGGTACTTCTCTTCCTGGATAAGAATAAACAAGTATTGAGACCAGCAGTGGCCATCCCCCCTGGGGGGTGATTTCTCGCTTTCTGTCTCTCTGTCTCTCTCTTTCTGTCGAATGCACGCAACCTATAACAAAAACCTCTCCAAAAAAAAAAACAAAAAATATGATAAACTTATTTTCAAAACTCCCACAGCTGTGAAGCCTTCCCAACCCGGGCCTCCCCTTCCAGACCCCAGTGCTAGTCAGGATAGAAAGTGTCCAGGCAGCTCTTTCTCCGACTGTGCTGTCACTCTGGCTTCAGCTTCATGGCTGTGAAGCCCACCCAGCCAGGATCTCCCCTTCCAACCCCAGTGCTAGTCAGGTAGGCAAATGTCTCTCTCCCTCTTGTTCTTCTCTGTCCCTTCTAACTTTTTTCCTCTTTTTTAAAAATAGCTTTTCTGGGGAACCAGCAGTTAGCGTAATGGCTATGTCGCTGGACTCCCACGTAGTCGACCGCGGTTCGCGTCTCGGACCCGGTGGCTTACAACTCACGCCGGGCGCGTGTGCGTGCGTGCCCAGGATCCCGAGAGGAGAATAGAAGAGAAGGGATTGCGGCGTGACCATCCCCCCTGGGGGGTGATTTCTCGCTTTCTGTCTCTATGTCTCTCTCTGTCTGTCTGGCGAGCGCACGCGCCCTATGGCGAAAAACCTCTCAAAAAAAAAAATAGCTTTTCTGCCCTTTTTGTGCCTTTCTCTGGCTAATTTGTCTCTTCTTCCCTCACGTAGGACAAAAAGCATCCAGGCACCTCCATTTCTGACTGTTGTCCCTTCGCATGGCACTTATGTGCCACACAATTTTCTATTTTTAACCTAATTTCATTTTCTGCGACATGATTTCTGATCGTTTTCTCCTCCTTTTGTTCTAGTTCATTTCTTCCCTTTTCTCTGCCTTTTCTTCCTATTTCTGTTTCTTACTTTCTTTTTCTTTTACCTTACTTTCTGGTTTTACCGCTCAGCCCTTTCCCACTGCCTAGAGAAGACTAGGTGCACAGTAGCTAAACATCTGAACATTGTGAGTTCTAGAGAATTCTTTGCACCTCACTGTAGTGGTTGCAGAATAGTGAAATTCCCCTTCATAAATTTGATTTCAAAACTCCTCCTGTAATTCCCACACTGGAGGACACAGTAGAAGGGAGAAAATAACACCAAAGTATTTCACAGTAAGAGAAACACACAAGCTCACAGTCACAGTCCTTCTCCAACAAATTAGCCAAAAGTGAATATTTTACCAGATTACTAAACATTGGAGAAGAGCCTCAAGGATGAGAGAATCAAGTAATACATCTTTAGCAAGGGGACACTGTAACTCGTCTCCAAGTAGGGAGAAATTAGAGGCTATTACGGAAATGTCAGAAAAAGAATTTAGAAGACTTATGGTAACAAAACTCTGCGAGATGCAACAGACAAGAGATGTTGAGCTCTAAGAGATGAGGAAGTCCTTCCATGATGTGAAACAAGAATTGGACACCATAAAAAAGAATCAAATGGAACTGTTAGATATGAAGACTGTAATGAGGAAATCAAAACCTCTCTCGAAACTATTCAAGTCAGGTTAGACCATGCAGAAGATCGAATCTTGGAAGTATAAGACAAAAGCTCTGACCTAGAAAAAATTATCAAAACTCTTTTTTAAGAATTTATGGAGGAATTAGCCACATAAATTAACAAAATCTTAGTACCAAAATAAAACTTTGAGCTATTTAATTCAACTTCTGGATTTTCTCATTTACTGGTAAGAAAACTATTGCCCATAGAAATTTCAGTGACTAGCTTGCCTAGCGTCATACTCAGCTTCAGATGTCCTATATCTCTGTTCATTACTTTTCAAGTTGACGATGATGCCACTGATTCTGCATCTGTTTTCTATAGTCATGAACTTGTGATATTTTTTTTTTGTAGAAATTGTACCTGTTCATCTTTATATAATTTAAGTATTACAAAAAGTTTAGGGAAAAAAAAAAAAACAACTAACCATCCAAATGTACCCATCTACACTATATTGATATAAACCTTTGATAGAATGTTCTTCTAGACATCTTCCCATGCATACACAGGGATAGAAAAATGAATGAGTGACTAAGCTGACATAGTTTATGAAAGTGAGATCTTAGTATGCATTTTATTTATTTATTTAAACATTGCATAGCTCCTGCTTTTTATTTTTTATTTAAATTTCTTATTAAATTTCTTTATACATTTAATCACTGTACATCAACACAGCTTGTAAAACTACATACCAGTAAAGTTAAAGATATCATACATGCTGTCATCAAGAGTCTTCTACTTTTGTGTCCCCCAGATGTCCCACTTTTTGAAAACAAAGTAATAAATTTAATTTTACTCAACAAAAAAAAAATTGAACTTTAAATACAATTTTTTTTTTAAATTTTGGAGAGGTTCTTGCTATAGGGCTCTCCAGAAAGACAGAGAGACAGAAAGCGAGAAATCACCCCCCATGGGGGATGGCCACGCCACAATCCCTTCTCCTCCAGTCTCCTCTCGGGATCTTGGGCACGCACGCACATGCACCCGGCATGAGTTTATGCCACTGGGTCCGGGACTCGAACTGCGGTTGGCTACATGGGAGTCCAGCGACATAGCCATTATACCAACCACTGGTCTCCTAAATAAAAATTTTTGTAATACAAGAAATAATATTAATTCCTAAAAGTTTTCTAGGTTAAATCATTATTGTTATTTAAATTCCTGTGATTCAAACCTGTCTTTTTCTTTTGACTTTGATGTAACACTATCATACGTAATATTTTACATCATATTTGACAGATTAGAATATATATATAGAGAGAGAGAGAGCTTGGGTTTTGCATTTTTTTGAGCTTGGTTTCTTTCTTTCTTTTTTTTTTGGAGAGGTTTTTGCTATAGGGCGTGTGCGTTTGCCAGAAAGACAGAGAGAGACAGAGAGACAGAAAGCGAGAAATCACCCCCCAGGGGGGATGGTCACGCCGCAATCCCTTCTCCATTCTCCTCTCAGGATCTTGGGCACTCACGCACACGCACCCGGCGTGAGTTTTAAGCCACCGGGTCCGGGACGCGAACCGCGGTCGACTATGTGGGAGTCCAGCGACATAGCCATTACGCTAACTGCTGGTCCCTCTTTTTTTTTTTTTTTCATTTTAAGAGGTTTTTGCTATAGGGCGCGTGCTCTCGCCAGACAGAGAAAGACAGAAAGTGAGAAATCAACCCCCATGGGGGATGGCCATGCTGCAATCCCTTCTCCTCCAGTCTCCTCTCGGGATCTTGGGCACGCACGCACACGCGCCCAGCATGAGTTTTAAGCCACTGGGTCTAGGACATGAACCACGGTCGAATACGTGAGAGTCCAGCGACATAGCCATTACACTAACTGCTGGTCCCCTTGAGCTTGGTTTCTTAACCTGGGATCCATGGTGGACTTCAGAGAGAGTCTATGACCTCCATTATCCAAAACGATGTGAAAAAATATACGAATAAAACAGAAAACAGAAGTTGGGCCAGCTGGTGGTGTGGTGGTTAATGCAGCTGGATCCCACTAGAAGTGCAACTGATTGTGCAGTTTTAGTCCCCAACACAGTGGCTTGAAAAACACATTAGGGGTGTGTGTGTGTCCGTGTGTGTGTGTCCGTGTGCATGCAAGCATGCCCAAAATCCTAAAAGGAAAGAAAATACAGAAAGCATTGTGTTGTGGCCATTGCTTATGGTGGGGGAAGGTGGTAGTGCTTTTTTATTTTCCCTCTCTCTCTGTTTTCTCTGGTGAGCACCTATGCCCTCTATCTTTTTTATTTTCAAAATTTTAAAAAAGCCTTCTTATTTTGACATTACCGGGACAAATAGTTAAATTAAAAAAAAGCATGAAGTTGTAAAAAATTCATGTATAGGTGTGTTTGTATGTGTGTCTAAAATTGTATTTCAAACTAAAACATAAATGGTCATTCTTCTCTGTTTTGAAGTAGGAATTTTCTCTTGAGTATTTGGTCTCTTTATTGAGGATCCATAGCATCTTCCTTACAGTAAGCCACATCCACAATATGTCTTATAAAATTTCCAGTTTAGATTTTTTAAAATGTAATGAACACTTAAAAACATTTTTAAAATTGAGTACAGAATCCTTTTAGATTTTTATTATTTGTTTCAACCTTTTACGATTGTCTTTCTTTCCTCTAATTTCAGTGTTATTTTCTTAGCCATTCACTTTTGAGTCTTTAAAAAATTGTATGTATTTTTTTTATTTTTTATTGGCACATAATACTTGTACGTATGTATGGGATACAGTGTGATACATCAATATATTTATACAGTATGTGATGATCAAATAGGATCTCAAATGTTTATCATTTCTTTGTGTTGGGAATATACAATAAACTATTACTAACTATCCAGTAATCTGACTACTGGATATATACGCAAATGGAAAAAAGGCAATTGTTGAAGAGATAGCTGCACTCCTATATTTATTGCAGTGTTGCTCACAAAAACTAGGATGTGGAATCAACCTATGTGCTCACCAGCAGATTAATGGATTAAAAAACATGGTGATTATATATTTTTCAAGAAATTATTCAGGATTATTTAAGAAATGTGTTGAGATATTTGACTGTTGAGAAAAATACTTAGACCTTTACCAACTATCATACAAAAATAAATTCTAAGTGGAATAATGATCTATTCATAAAATACTATAAAATGTGTAAGAAGAAAAAAGAGAAGAATATTTGTGTAATCTAGGAAAGACCTTCTTAAGCAAAACACAATGTAGACGCCATCAAAGCAAACAATTAATGCGGGGCAGTCAATTGTCATGGTGGTTAAGGTGGCCAGATCCTACATGGCCGAGTGTGCAGTTTTTGAGTCTCAGACCTGAGAGTTTAAAAATATGGCAAGCATGTGTGCCCAAAATCCCAACAGGAAGAGAAGGGATAGCAGTGTGGCCATCCCCCTGTGGGGGTGATTTCTCACTTTCCCTTTCTCTCTCTTTCTCTAACTTTTTGGCCAGCACATGTACCCTGTAGTAAACACAAAAACAAAAATAACATATTTGACTACATCAGTATATAGCTGACCCTCTGTATAAATGAGTTTCACATCCATGGGTTCAACCAACTGTGCTTTAAGAATGTTGAATGTTGTGTTGTTGCTGATTGTACTATGCAGTTAGGTATACAGTGACAGTACAATCTGTACTCAATATGTATAGGCTTTATTTTTTTTATTATCATTGTTCCCTAAACAATACACATCATTTACTTTTTGAAAAATCTTTTTATATTTTGTCTGTAGGGTACATGCACTTGGCTGGAGAGAGACAGAGAGAGAGGGAAAGTGAGAAAGCATCCCAAGGAGGGATGACTATGCTGCAATTCCTCTCCATTCTCCTTTCCAAAATCCTATTTTGGATGCACATGTACACACACAGCATGTTTTTCAAGCCACCAGGTCTGGGACTTGAACTGTGGAGTTGGCCATGTGGGATCCAGTGCCTTAACTACCATGCCACCCGCTCGCTCCCACAACATTTATATTTTGTTGGTTATTATAAGTAATTTAGAGATGATTAAAAGTATACAAGAGGATATGTGTAGATTGTATACAAATGCTATGCCACTTTATGTGAGCATTCTCAGGTTTTTGTAATCATAGGGGATCTTGGAATCAATTCCCCATGAATATTCAGGGACAGCTGTAAATGCACTTCTGTAGATAACAATATGTCATATACAAAGTTAATGGATAAATTATAAACTGGGAAAACTATTTGTAACATATGAGGGATCCTGAAAATTTCATTGAAAATGCATATTAAAAAAAAAAGCCTATGCATCTGTGGGCCAGCAGATGGAATAGTGGTTATGTCACTGGACTCCCATGTGGCCAACCATGGTTCAAGTCCTGGGCTTGGTGACTTCAAACTCACACCGGCTCTGTGTGTGTGGGTGTGTGTGTGCGCGCGCGCGCGCACACGCAAGCACACGCACCTAAGATCCTGAGAGCAGAGTGGAGGAGAAGGGATTGAGATGAGGCCATTCTCCCAGGGGTTGATTTCTCACTTTCCCTCTCACAGTCTCTGTCTCTGTCTCTCTCTGGTGAGCACACAAGCATTAAGGCAAAAAAAAATCCTCTTAAAAAAACCTTATGTATGGATTTCAAAAATTTTTGCATCAAAGTAAACTCATACTTTAATTCCATTTTTTCTTAAACATTTGGAAGTCCCCTTCTATGTCACAAAGCACTGATATGTATTAAGAGCTGTTATAAATCAATGAGAAAAAAATGAACACCCTTTAGATAGAAAAATGTACATGAACAGGCAGTCCACAAAATAAGTAACATAAATGGCTTGATATATGAGAGATAATAACATTATCAGTAGTCAAATAAATACAAATTTAAAAGATCACTTAATGGATAGAACATTACAGTTAGTTAAGAGAAGCAAATTCTAAGTTTCTGTAGCATAGCAGTATGAATATAGCTAACAATAATATACACTTCAATATAGTTAGAAAAGAGGTTGTTGAATGATCAAAACACAAAATAACTATAAATGTTTAAAGTGATGGATATGATAATTACCCTCATTTTATTACTACATACTGTATTCATGTATCAAAAATCACATTGTACCACATAAATCTGTTCAGTTATGTCAATTGATAAAAATCAGAACTGGCCCCATGACCTGGTAGTTGAGGGAACTGGAACCCACGTGGCTGACTATGGTTTGAATCCTGGCCCTGGTGGTTTGAAAAACATGGTGGGCATATGTGTATGAGTGCCTCACGTCCCAACATGATGGAGAGATGGAATACCACACCCCATTCAGAAGATGCTCACTTTCTCTCTCTCTCTCTCTGTTTGTATGTGTATGTGTGTGTGTGTGTGTGTGTCTGTATATATTATATATGAGTGTGTGTATATATATGTGTTTGTGTGTTTGTATATATTATATATGAGTGTGTGTGTGTGTGTGTGTGTGTGTATACATGGCAAGTGCATGCACCTTGTGTCAAATTTCTTAAAATATATAAATAAATAAAATTTTATAAGATTACTTAGATATTGATTTTTAACCTTTCAATTTGACCAAGATTCAAGAGTCATAATACTGCTACTTAGGGTAGAAAAATAGACATATACACAGAGAGGCAAAGTGAGAAATTACCACCAGGGGTAATAGCCACACCACAATCCTTTATCCTCCATTCTCCTCTCAGGATTTTGGGCATGCATGCACATATGCTCTGTGTGATTTTCAAGCCATGGAGTCCAGGATTCAAACTGCAGTCAGCCACGTGAGAGTCCAGAGCCTTAATCACCATGCCACCTGCTAGCCCCAACATGTATAGTCTGTAATCTGGAAATTCCTCCTTGAGGAATTTATCCTGATGACGTAATTACAAGGGTGTATCTATGGTCCCAGTAGTATGTGTAAGAATGCTAATTTCAACATTGCTTACAATTGCTCCCACCTTAGAAAAAAACGGAAACAGCGTATATGTCCCTCAGTAGGGGGGATTTGTTAAATGAATGAAAGTATGCAGTTAATTATAAAAGTATAGTAAATCAGGGTCAGCAGTTGGTGTAATGGCTATGTCGCTGGACTCCCATGTAGTCGACCGCGGTTAGAGTCTCGGACCCGGTGGCTTAAACCCACGCTGGGTGCGTGTGCACGTGTGCCCAAGATCTCAAGAGAAAAATGGAGGAGAAAGAATTGTAGCATGGCCATCCCCCCTGGGGGGTGATTTCTCACTTCCTCTCTGTCTGTCTCTGGCTTTCTGGTGAGCGCACACGCCCTATAACATAAACCTCTCTACAAAAAAAATAAATAAATAGATAGATAGATAGATAGATAGATAGATAGATAGATATAGATATATAGTATATCTACTGGTATATAAACTAATGTAAAAACATCTCTGAAACATATTGTTAAGCTTTTAAAAAAATCAGATCTCAGGATAGCATGTATAGTGTGATCCTGTGTATGTTTAAAAAGAAAACAAGGGCTAGCTCTGTGGTGCAGCAATAATGGACTGTTTAAGAGAAGCTGGATTCCACATGATGTCTACTATTTGAATCTGCAGCCGGTTCACATGAAACACACTGGGCACATACTCCAGTACCGAAGATCCAGTGGGATGGGTGAAAGGGATTGCATAGTGACCAGACACAGTGGAGGGTGCTCCTCTCTCTCTGTCTTACTCTTTTTCACTCTCATGTGCATGTGCACACACTCATGAATAAAGAAAAATAAATTTTAAAAAGCAAAACAGTTTATATGTGTATAATTTAAATTTTAAATAAAACATAATTGAGATTGTAGTGTATAATATATTCTATGACATTTTTTTTTTCATTTCAGTGATTCATTATGGACCTCCATCCATGTCAGTACATATAGATCTACCTCGTCCTTTCTGGTAGATCTATAAATATTAACATTCCATTTGTTTTAAAGTGCTGTGTGTGTGTATGTGTATGTTTGTTATAATGTATATATAAGAGTAAAAATTTAGGAGGAATAGCCACTTAACTGAATAAAGGTTATGTTGGGGGAGGAAGAGTACTTTTTTAACATTAGTTAGTATACTTTTTAATTCTCTTAAATATAGGTATATACTTAGTAAAAACAATAAAAATATTTCTACTTGAGGAAGAAAGAATTTAAAAAAAAATTATGTTTCTGGGCCAGCCCCATAGCAGTGAAAAAGGGAGTCAGAGCCCACATAATCAACTATGATTTTAGTCCTGACCCCAGCAGTTCAAAAAACACACTAGGGGGAACCAGCAGTTAGCGTAATGGCTATGTCGCTGGACTCCCACGTAGTCAACCGCGGTTCGCGTCTCGGACCCAGTGGCTTACAACTCACGCCGGGCGCGTGTGCGTGCGTGCCCAAGATCCCGAGAGGAGAATGGATGAGAAGTGATTGCGGCGTGACCATCCCCCCTGGGGGGTGATTTCTCGCTTTCTGTCTCTATGTCTCTCTCTGTCTGTCTGGCGAGCGCACGCGCCCTATAGCGAAAAACCTCTCAAAAAAAAAAAAAAACACACTAGGCATGTATATGTGTGTGTGTGTGTGTGTGCGTGCACACGAATATCCAAAATCCCTACAGGATGGGAAATTAAGGGGTTGTGGTATGACCACACCCCATTTGGGTATGCTTTCTCCCTTTCCCATTCACCCCTCCATCTCTGACTGGCAAGCACATGCACTCTCTGGCAAATAAAAAATAATATGTTTGCAGAAAGTTTAATCTTGGAAAGCTTCCCAGACATCTTTAATGCGTCACTGGTTATTGAAATTACTCTAAACATAAAGAACAAAAAATGGGAAAAGAACACTAAGAAGGCATCAGAAGAGATTTTTCAAGGAAAGAGATGAATGAAAGCAACAGGAACTTTAGGAATTCAGTCAGCATTCCATTCTCTGCTTTACTGTGTTTATGGTTCATTTTTTGTCTTTCCACCAAAAGAGAATATTGTTTTCTGGAAAAATACTTGGTGCTCTTTTTCTATGAATGGATAAAGCACCATACAAATTTAAGTATTGATAGAAGCATTAAATTTGTACCATTATAGGCATCTGTGTATTATCTCAAACTGGTTTCCAAAACTCCTATAAATAAAGATTTTGCTTAGCATGAAGTCCTCTAATATAATCCACACTGTCACAAATTACAGGGCACAGAAAAGCAGATAAAGCTCTTATGCAGAATCTAAGCTATGAGAGGACTTCAAAAAGTTTATGGAAAAAATGGAGTTAAAGTAGAAGTTTACTTTGGAGTAAAATGTTTGAAATTCAGCATAATTTTCTCAAGACTGGCATTTTCTATGAAATTTTGAATGCCCCTTGTGATTGCACTTAAGAGGGCCACATTATAGAATGCTGATTGCCAGGAGCTGAAGGTTAGAGGAAATAGACACTTTTATATTAGTTTATGTACAAGAAAATGGGGTACAAACTTCCAGTTAAAAGATACATAACTTCTCAGGTTTGATGTACAGCATTGTGACTAGAGTTAATAGTATACTTGAAATTTCCTAAGAGAGTAGATCTTAAGTGTTCTCACACACAAAAAAAGATAACTATGTGAGATGATGGATATGCTAAGTAACTTGATTGTGGAAATCATTATATAAGATGTACTTATATCAAAACACCATTATGTATACCTTAAATAGATATGTTTTTTTTATTTGTTAGTAATGACTCAAAAAAGCTGGAAAATTATTTAAAAATAGTTTAAAATTTGTGTGTTAACACTGTGAATGTAAATCATACATTTTTCAGCATTTTACATGAGGAAAATAATTTTTCATGTAAGTTTTGGGAAATGATGCTTTGTTATACGATCTATAGATGTACATCTTTACTATTGATTTATTTATATTGTCATTATATTAAATTAAAAAATAATGCTTATACATAAGTTATGGTGTTCAATACATGTATGCACTGTATAACGATGAAATCAGGGTAACTATCAAATCTGTCACCTTAAACATTTGTTTCTTTGTGCTGGCAACATTCAAAATCTTCTCTTCTAGCATTTTTGAAGTACATAAGAAATTGCTATATATATAAGGTCATTAAAAAAGTCATGATGTATTTTCTATGTATTTCTATTCAAAAATGTCATGACTTTTCCAATGACTCAATAGTTGCCCTATAGTGTTGTTCTCTAGAATTCATTTCTCATATCTAGTTGTAATTTCATATTTATTAGTCAAACCTTCCTAACTCTCTCTCCATCTGCCATTCCTAGTTTCTAGTAACTATTCTGCTTTTTACTTATATAAGGTGAACTTTTTTAGCTTATACACATCTCAACAAATTTTGAAAATCAAAAATATGTTTAATATCTTTAATATTGATTCTGACAGGGTGTTCATAGAAAATACCTGACATAAATATTTAAAAAACACTCTTCATTTTAATTTTTAAAATATATGTTTTATTATTTGACTCATTTTTGTTTTAATTAGGTAACCGGAAAAAAGGCATATGATACAAGTCAGCAAATTTATGAAGCAGTTAGATCATTGTGGACAAAAAGAAACCAAAAAGAGTCACTTCCTGAACCTAAAGAAAAAACTAAGGTAGAGTTTAAATGGACCAAAAAAGAGATACATTGAGTTTCCTTTGGGTGGGTATGGGCTCATAATAGGGGTATTGGACAGAGGTAAAGAATGGAATGAAAGTAGATGAAGGAATCTTAATACCTTGGCATACTATAATTTTTTAGTGTGTTTTATTCTTTTAGTAAAACAATTTACTTATAAAGGAAATCTCTTTTTGGTAAACAGCTAGGAAGCTCGGCTGAAATAGAAACACCTGCAGAAACAACTCATCTCCTGAAAGATTCGATGCCTTTGCCAGGAGAACTCAGCTCTGAAATAAAGACCAAATCAGAATCAATCTCAGGTTTGTTTAGAATAATTCAATTTTGTTTTCATTTTTTAAAAGTTTATTTATTTTTTTTCATGCTAGAGAGAGAGAGACAGCACCTCCCATAGGATCCTGAATTCACGATAAACCTCCAGCTTCCGTCAGCCCTTGATCATAAGCATATGTGTGCCCAGTGTACTCAGGGAGGTCTTCAGGCATGAACCCAGAACCTTCTCAAGTGGATCAGCCTCACAGAGCATCACATTTTTACTGTTATACCACTACCCAGCCCCTGCATTTTTTTTCTTAAATAATTTTATAGTATTAAAATTAGTATTTTGAACTTATTTATGTGTTTTCTTCATAACTGTATTTTCCTTCTCCTATTTATACTTTGTATTTCTTTTTAGGTTATGTGGTACTTAACTACTTATTTTTCTAATTGTTGTGTATTTCATGATAAAGATCTTTATATGTGGAGGTATAGTGTAGCACTGACAGGTTGATTGAGTAAAGCATTAATATCACTTTATAAGAATGAGGTATTTAATATGATAAGGTAAAAATGTGCCTTTCTGTATTGTATCAATTTACAGGTATGATATTTACTAGTTCTTTTTAAAGGCTTTTTGCCTTTTGGTCTCCTCATCAATATAGTTTCCACCATCTATATTATTATAAAGTGTAGACATCAAGAGACCTTTCAGCACCAGATAATAGAAGTAGCACAACTTTAATATTGTAACTTTACTAGTATTCAGTACTGATAATTAATACTTTGTGAGACCAAATAGTGAAAATTATACTTTCATTTTTTTGAAGAATTATTTTTTATTTAATTTTATTTATTCGTTCATTTATTTTTATTTGACCAGAGAGAGACACAGAGAGAGAGAGAGAGAGGGAGGGAAAGTGAGAGAGCAAGCCACCAGATCCAGGACTCGAGCCCTAGTCAGCCATGTGGGAGTGTCCAGTGCCTTAACCACCACGCCACCTACTGGTCCCAAGAACTATACTTTCTAAGAAAATATTACCATGGTTTTACTATGACTAAAAAAGAAATAACAAAGTGTTTCAACATTTCAATGGTATAGTCACAAAACCTCACCACTCTCTGGCTTGCATGGATTTGTCTGTCCATGTAATGTGGTGCAGTCCATTAAGTTGTCTGTGGCAAAGGAAATATGACCAACTCAGGTGGAGAGTTAAGGAATAATAAATAATAATCTGTCCTTTATCAAGCATGTACTGTGAGACAAAGAGGTATTGGCGTATTATGTCATCCCATCTTTACCCTCAAAGGAAAAGATAGCAAATAATGGTTTTATCAGTAATAGTTCCCATTTTATGATGAAGAGGATGAGACTTGGGGGGCTTAAATAACCTGACCTAAATCTGTGTTCATAGCCTAGATCTTACTGATACCAAAGTCTAGGCTCTTTCCATTATGTATAGGTTATCTCATTTAAAACCAGAATTTAGTCTCTATTTCAGCTTCTTCCTCTCTCATTTAATCTTTACAAAACTGTCACAGAATAAGAATAAAAAAAACATGATTTGAGTTTCACTATTTTCTTCTAGCATCTCTCCTTTCTAATTGAGATTAGTTATAGTTTTTAGATTCTCTATGAATAATCCAGAGTTGATCATTCCCACAAGAATATAATGCATCTAGTTGTTTTTTCTAAATGCCTGTCAATTCCAGAATATCTTTGTGAAAAAAGCATACTAGAATTTAACAGTAGGACCAGAACCATCCCTAGCTAATGTCTTTTCTTCACATATCTGGATTCTGGAAAATTTTACCCCCCTGTCTTGGGTGATGTGATATATGAAAAGCATTCTAAGGAGACATGCAGAGGGCGAGAAAGATACCAGTGCTTATTCATCCTTAGAATATTTATCTTAGTTTAGGCTGCTCTTTAAAAAATTACCACTGACTGAGTAACATGGTCAGGTTCTGGTAAGGGCTTGTCTTCTGCTTTATAGAGAGTTAGTTGTCTTCCTGTATCTTTATGTGAGAGAGCAAAGGGAAGCAAGGTCTCTCAGGACTTTTATAAGGGTACTAGTCCCATTTATGAGTACTCTATCTTCATACCTCTTCTAATGTTAATTATCTCCTAAAAGTTCCACTCACTAATACCATTACATTGCGAGAGGGGATAGCATAGAATTTCAACAAATTAAATTTGAGTGGACACAAATATTTAGTCCATAACAATATATCACTCAGGGTTGACTATACAATATACTCTTGTGATTCACTGTTGTACTTTTTACATGTAATTACAAAGTTCTGTGACATGACAAAAGTAATTATGAGTGCAGATTTTAAAATAAGACTTGAATCTGAATCCCAGATTTGATATTTACTGGTTCTGTTGCCTGGGATAAGTTACCTAACACCTCAAACCTCAGTCTCCTCATTCATTAAAGGGGGGGACAAAAACAGTTCTCACATATTTAGTGTAAGGATTTCGATATCACATATAAAGTACTAAGCATTAGGTCAAGCTCCTACAAAATTATCATTAAGTCTTAGAAGAAATCATTATTATCATTTGCCTAGAGTAATTAGTCATTGTGCTAATAAACACATTTCCATCAAGCATACTTTTTCTTTTTGCTAGGGGACATATGTACTTGCCAGAAAGCCTGAGAGAGAGAGAAGGAAAGGAGAAAGTACCTCCCATGGGGAGTGGTCACACTCTAACCCCCTCTCCTCCATTGCTCCCTCCTTTAGAGATTTTACGCACATGTACCTAGAGTATTTATCAAGCTATTGGGTCCAAGACTCAAATCTCAGCATTAGCCACTTGGGATCTGGCTTTCTTAACCACCAGGCCATGGAGCCAGGCCATGTTGTGCACACATTAGGAGCAAGTCACTTAGCTAGGTAGCTTAGCCATGCCTACCACTTGTCACTGCATAGAACAGATTGAGTGTACTGTCCAGCTATTTTGGCCACAAATAGATATTTGGTTCTCTATCACCTTATATACATTTATGGTGAATATTATGTTATTTTGGGAATCATAAATTTGAAAACTTGGTGTCATGTACCCCTTCGAGAATCTGAAAAAGCAGAATGAAATATCTCAGTCTTATAGCTTTAATATCCTTTTTTTTTTTTAAAGAGACTTTTGCCTTAGAGTCTATGTGCTCGCCAGAGAGAGACTAAGACAGTGAGAGGGAAAGTAAGAAATCACCCCCAGGAGAGATGGCCATGGCCCAATCCCTTCTTCTATCAGGATCTTGGGCGTGCATGCACACGTGCCTACATGATTTTCGAGCCATCAGGTCCGGGACTCAGACAGTGGTCTGCCATGTGGGAGTCCAGCCACGTATCCACTATGCCATTTGCAGGCCCAAGGATTAATATCCTTTTAAAGCAAAGTTTGACAAACCATGACCCATGTGCTCAAATTTGGCTCACTGCCTGTCTTTGTACATTCTGCAAGCTAGGAGCACTTTCTGCATGTTTTAAATGGTTGAGAAAAATTTTAAATACCATTTGTGACAAGTGAGAATTATATAAAATTCAAATCTCAGTGTCCACTAATAAAGTTTTATTAAAACACAGCCACACTCATTTTTTATGTGTTGTCTGTGGCTGATTTCAAGCCACAGTGGCAGAGTTGAGCAGTTACAATGGAGACCATATGGTTCACAAAGTTGAAAATATTCACTCCTGGCCTTTTTCAAAAAAACTTCACCAATTCCTGTTGTATTGGGAGTGGATATGCCATATAAACAGGATTCATCTCCCTCTCATGGTATTTGCCAGGTTTTTCGGGGGGTCAGAATACTGAAGAGCCAAGATCAAAACTTCCGGAGGGCAAAACCAAGTTTCTTACAGTTTTTTAG
Source organism: Tupaia tana (assembly GCA_026018925.1). Classification (NCBI taxonomy): domain Eukaryota; kingdom Metazoa; phylum Chordata; class Mammalia; order Scandentia; family Tupaiidae; genus Tupaia; species Tupaia tana. Next base: position 72,153,175 of record JAKSZU010000009.1, on the reverse strand, counting down.
TGCTAAGATAGAAACTCATCCTGCTGTCAGTCAGCAGTTTGGGAAAAAGCAGGGAGAAACTGGAAGTTGACCGATTTACTAAAATTAACATAATTCAGATCATCCAGCTCAGTGCCTGATTAGATTGAGATGATATGTACTTCACCCTTCCTTAAAGAAGAAAAGGGGTAGACGGGGTAGCAGGTACTGTGGAGGTTAAAGCACTGGATCCCATATGGCTGACTGCATAGTTTGAATCCTGAACCCAATGGCTTGAGAATCACACTGGGTATGTGCATGCATGCCCAAAATGCTGAGGGGACACTGGAGGAGAGAGGATTGTGTCATAGTCAACTTCCTGAAGCATGATTTCTCACTGTTCTTCTCTCTTTGGTGAGTGCATGTGCCCTATAGCAAAAACTTTTTAAAAAAGAGGAAAAGGGGATCCCTCTTTGGTAGAAGATATCTGGAACTTCTATGGTTCATTTTATGAAAGTGTCCACCATACAAACAAATAAAATACTAGTTATGCTATGCACAGAGGCAGGAAGATGTGACTGTCAGATAAATGAAAAAAATAACTAAAACAATAGAAGCAGACCCACAGATGACCTAAATATTGAAATGAGCAGAAAAGGACTTTAATAATAACTGTGATTAATATGTTAAATAGAAAAAAATGGACAAAATGGATGAAAACATCAAATTTTGTAGGAACTTGGGATCTATTACAAAAACCAAGTGCATAGTCTAGAAGTTAAAAATTCCTGTTGTATTGGGAGTGGATATGCCATATAAACAGGATTCATCTCCCTCTCATGGTATTTGCCAGGTTTTTTGGGGGGTCAGAATACTGAAGAGCCAAGCTCAAAACTTCTGGAGGGTAAAACCAAGTTTCCTACCTGAAATTAAAAACTCATTGGATGGGTTTAACAGCAGACAGTACACAGGAAAGCACAGAATTAATGAATTCCAAGTCTAGTTAATAATAAAATAGCCAACCTGAAGCACAGAGAGAAAAAGAAGTGAAAGAATAAAGCAGTGTGAGAGAGTGGGTGGCATAGTGGTTGGGGCACTGGACTCCCACATGGCCAACCACAGTTCAGGTCCCAGTCCTGGCAGCTTGGATCATGCTGGGCATGTGTGTGTGTGTGCCCAAAATCCTGGGCAGATAATGGAGGAGAAGGGATTGTGGTGTGGCCACTGCCCCAATTAATGATTTCTCTCTCCTCTCTCCTTCCTTCTTTCTTCTCCCTCCTCTCTCCTTGTCTCTTTGTCTCTATCTCTGGTGAGCACATGTTGCCCTATGGCCAAAAGAAAGAAAGAAACAAAGAAAGAAAACAAATTGTGAGAAAGTACTTTACAATGACTAGTTTCTTTACGCATGTGAATGAATGAGAAACCAAATGCTGAATGACAAACAAAAGTAGAATTCCTCTTTAAAATTTTTTTTGTAGAGGGCACATGTGCTTACTGGAGAGAGGTGGAGAGGGAGAAAGGGAAAGCACCTTCCATGGGAGATGTTCAACCTACAATCCCTTCTTCATTTCTTCTTCCTTTTAGGACTTCAGACACACACACACATGCTTCTATCATTGTCTCTCAAGTCGTCAGATCTGAGACTCTTAACTGCACAATTGACCATGTGGGATACAGCCACCTTAACCACCCTGCCACCAGCTAGCCCCCAGAATAGAATTTGTAACAATTCTGATTTTCCTGAGCAATTTATTAGTGGCCTATCCCAACTTTTGTACCTAATTTGCATGAAATATCTGTTATATATTATATGAACTAAATTATCAGTGAACAGATATTATCTAATGGCTATTTGAGGTAATAATTCATTGTTGTCTTATGACTCTAAAGATCTTTATTTCTGTTCATTATAACAACAGCATTTTTAAAAACCTCCTAAAAAACTTTATGCAAAAAAATTTATTAGTGGCCAAAAGTATGATAAAGTGTAAAAAAAAAAAAAAACCAGTGTAATGATTAGGGCATTGAGATTTAAGAATAGTTTTATGATGGCTCATCCTTTGGAAAGGTAAGAGAGCCCTTAATCAGCCAAAGGGGTGAAAAAATGTCTAAAAGGAAAGCTACAAACTCTAATTACTTAGAAGAGCATGAAATGAAGCTTTTTAAAAAATTTTTTCCATAGGGTGTATGTGTTTACCAAAGAGAGAGAGGAGGTACCCTCCCCCACAGTGGGGATGACTATACTACAATCCCTTCTCATCCATTCTCCTCTTGGAATTTTGGGCATGTGTGCACATAAGCCCCATGTGTTTTTCAAGCTGCTGAATCCAGGACTCAAACTGTGCCGTTCGCCTCACCATGTGAGATCTGGGCACCTTAACTACTGCACCACCTGGGTGACCCCAAATGAAGCTTCTTTTTTTTCTCATTAGATTTTTGCCATAGGGCACACACATTCGCCAGAGAGAGAGAAAGAGGTAAAGTGAGAAATCACCCCTCAGGGTGGCAGTCACACCACAGTACCTTCTATTCCATTCTCCTCTTGGGATTTTGGGTGCACATGCACCAGGCATGATTTTGAAGCCAACTGGTCCAGGACTCAAACCACAGTCTAAGTCCAGCATCTTAACTACTATGCCAAAAGCTTTTAAAAGATACAGAAATCAGGGCTGACTCCATGGACTGGTGGTTAAGGCAGCTGGATCCCACATGGCTGACCCCATGATTCAAGTCTCAGACTTGGTGACTTGAGAAACACACCAGGTGTGTATGCATGCCTGCCCGAAATCTCAACAGGGTGGAGAAATGGAGGTGAAAGGATTGTGGCATGAACATACTCCATGGAATGTGCTTTCTCTCCCCTCCTCCCCCGTCTCTCTGATGAGCACATGCACCCTCTGTCAAATAATACACACACACACACACACACACACACACACACAAAATGACCTAGGCTAAGTGGTTCTAAACCAGAGAGATCCATATGACAAAATTCACAGACTCAGACTTTACCCAAGAGTTATGTCAATCTCCAAAAGTGATTCACACACAAGTGGGATTACATCAGACTAAGACGTTTCTGCATGGCAAAAGACACAGTAATTGGTTTGAATTGACAGCCCTCCGAATGGGAAAATATTTTTGTAAACTATGCATCAGATAAGGGACTGATAACTAGGATGCACAAGGAACTCAAGCAGCTGTTTGGAAAAAAGATAGGCACGTGAAAAAATGCTCAACATCCCTCATTGAAAGGGAAATGCAGATCAAAACAACAATTAGATACCACCTAACCCCAGTCAGAATGACTAAGGTTAAAAAAAAAAGATAAATGATGGTGGGGGTGTGGTGAAAGGGGAACTCTCTTAACACTGCTGGTGGGAATGTAAATTGGTCCAGCCACTGTGGAGAAAAATTTGGAGATTCTTCAAAAATCTACAAGTAGAACTACCATATGATCCAGCAATCCCACTCCTTGGTATCTACCTAAAGGACCGAAGAATTCTTAATCGGAAAAGTGCTTGCACATTGATGTTTATTGCAGTACTATTCACGATTGCTAAGTCATAGAACCAACCCAAATGCCCACGAACAGATGAATGGATAGAAAAATTGTGGCACATACACTCTATGGGATACTATTCTGCTATTAAAAAAAGAAAAAAAAAAACTGCTGAGTGAAGCAAGCCAGGCTATGAAGGAGAGACAGTGTATGCCCCCACTTAATATATACCTAGTGTCTGCACTCTATGACTGAAACTGATTGACTAAAGAATATAGAAACACAGTAAATAGATGTAAATACCAGATATAGTGTGTGTGAAAGAGTAGGGTCTGAGGAAGGACAATTAGAAGAAAAATAGGCAAAGCATTAATGGGACAAAAAAAATGTGGTATTATCTGTTGAAGATATTTTATAGGTTTATCAACTGGACTAAAGAGAAATGTTCACCTGTTGAAATATTAACTTTGTAAGCTAAATAATGTGAATGTATAAAAGAAAATGAAATTAAAAAATAAATAAATTCTTTAAAAAATAAATATTTTTAAAGGGAAAAAAAGATTTGAAATTCTGATTTATATTTCTCTAGTTAATCTCTGGCCTATGCTCTGGATAAATTAAAATCTTGAAGTCTTTTAAGAAATTTGGCAGAGATTTAAAGGTAAAAGGACCTTTCCAATCCAGAAAATTTGGTTGAACTGAATCTTTGATCAGACTTTGGACAAGAACATGAATTAAGGAAGTGGTAGATGTATTAGAAGACTTAGTCAACTTGTAGGCATTATTTAATAAATTTGATATATTAAGCCATGTAAAATAATTATTTGTCCTATGCCTACTGTGGCATGTCTATTTGATAAAAACGAAACTATTTCACAGCACACTTTTTACTTGTACTTTGCAATGGCTTTCACCAGGTGGCAGTAAATATACAGTTGAGGAACGAACTTGGCCAGAGCAGAACTATTAGTAGGTTCTTAACTATTTGTGTATGTGTACATGCACGCGCGCTATGAATCCTTCTCAGAATAATGTTTTCAAATGCAAAAAGATACATATTAATATATGAAGTTCATTAGATATATTAAACAACAATATCTAACAATAGATCTTATATTGGGTCATTGGAATAGTCATGAAACATTTTTGCATAGAAAAACAGAAAATCCTAAGTGGAGAACAGAGGAGGGACTGTGATGTAGCCATCCCCTCGTGGGATGATTTCTCACTTTCTGTCTCTATGTCTTTCTGACAAGTGCACACACCCTATAGCAAATATCCCTCTACAGAAAAAATAAAAAGAACAAGAAAAACACAGAAAAATATATCATGAGTTTTCCAATGACCCTGTAATTTTCAAATAGTGGTAAGTGTAAATATTTTGAGATAATCTGCAAGTATCATGCGATATGAAAATATTTATGATTTCTGTTGGTGACAGAATCTGTCATAATACTATGTTTCGTCGCCTCCATTCATTATTGAAGAAATTGTTCATTTTTCTGTTACATGTTTGTGAAAATAAAGAAAAATTTTTATCTTCTAAGCTAATAAATTATGTGAATCCTATTACAGGCCCCCAGAGAAATCCCAGATTAAAAATCTCTATCCTCTGAAGAACTTTTTTCAGTTATGGGTAATGGTTACTTAGGATCTATTTTGTTTTTTGTTTTTTTTCCAAAATATATTTCCTGATGAAGTTACATATAACTGTATCACACCCTATTTAAAAAATGTTTCTGAAAAGGTAAGTGTAAGATAAATCATTGCATTTAAATCTATTTCTCCCCATTGTTTCCATGATAATCAAGTTAGAAATTAAATTCTTCTATGGAAAAAGGTATGCCTCCTAAGTGTAAAAAGAAAATCATTTGAAATCAAATCAGATCTTGAAAAGCAAATTTAAAATAAAAATAAATATCTGAAAAAAATATTTAATATTATGTCAAAAAGTAAATATAAAAATAGTTGTCACCCATGCACAAGGTATTGTATGCAATATTTTGTGTGCATTATTATATTTAATACTAAAAATAGTTGCATGAAATCTTTACTGCTTTTCCCTCTATTTACAGAAGTGTCAGGGTTTTTGTGTTCGAGTCAGACAAACCTGGATTCAGAACTGACTCTAACACTTTCTAGCCGTGACATTGATTAAGTTACTTAAGTTAAAATGCTTTATAAAAATAGCATCTTCCCCATAGTGGTATTATGAGATAATGCAAGAAAAACTTAGCATTTTGCCTGGCATATAGTAAGTTTGTCCAGATCAGCATTGATCTACACAGTGCCAAATCCAGGAATTGATTTTCAGTCACTTTCTTATGCAGTCCATCGGCTCTCTTTAATTCAGGTTAAACTCCTCCTTCCTTAAAACAACTTCTTCACGTGGCCTGTGGAATATACTTGCTCTTGATTCTCTTACCTCACTGACTGGCTTTTCTCCTCAGTCTTCTCTGCTACATTTTCTTAATCTTCTTCACCTTTAAACATTGGAGTATCTGGAGGGTTCCTTTCTTGGACCTCTTCTCTGACTCTAGCTGATTTCATATAGTTCCATAGTTTTAAATGTCATTTGTGGGCTGGAGTTTTAAATTTTGTAAACTAGCCCAGGCCTTCTTTGAACTTTACAGACTCACATTTCTAGGTGTGTACCCAAGACTTACACTCACATGTTTAATGAATATTTCAATTTTAACATGTCTAGGGAACCAACAGTTAGCGTAATGGCTATGTTGCTGAACTCCCATGTAGTCGACCGCGGTTCGAGTCCTGGACCCGGTGGCTTAAACTCACACCAGGCACGTGTGTATGCATGCCCAAGATCCCGAGAGGAGAATGGAGGAGAAGGGATTGCAGCATGTCGATCCCCCCTGGGGGATGATTTCTTGCTTTCTATCTCTCTGTCTCTCTCTGTCTGTCTGGCAAGTGCACATGCCCTACAGCAAAAAGTTCTCAAAAAAAAAAATTTAACATGTCTAAAACTTAATGCTTCATTTACTTTTCCCCAAACTTGCTTCTCAATTACGTTTTCTCATATTTCAGAAAATGTCAACTCCATTCTTCCTGTTTCTTTAGTCTGTCTTACATAACATATTCAATACATTTACAAAATTCTGTCCATGGTATCTTGAAAATTATTCAGATTCTGATACATTTTCACCACCTCCATTTGCTACCACCCTAATTAAAACCCTTACCATCTCTCCTGGAGTGCTGTAGTTGCTTTATAACTGGTCTCCCTGCTTCTATCCTTATACCTCTTCAGTCTCTTCTTCCTGGAGCCAAGACTTATCTTTTGAAAATCATAACATTATGTCACTTTCGTACTCAGAATTTTCTAGTGACTTCTTATTTCGCTTAAAATAAAAGCCAAAATTTGGGCCAGCAGGTGTCATGGAGACTGGATTCCACATGGCTGGCTGCACTTTTCAAGTCCTAGACCCAGTGACTTGAAAATCACACCAGGTGCATATGCATGTATGCCTAAAATGCCAAGAGGAGATGAGAAGGAATTGTAGTGTGACCATCCCCCCAGAGTGTGATTTCTTGCCCTGCTCCCTCGGGTCACACACCCTATAGCAACAACTATAAAATAAATTAATTAATTAATTAATTAATAAAGCCAAAATTCTTACCATTGGTCTGTGTGACCATTAGAGGTTAAATGATTTGACTAGTATTTTTTTAAATTTATTTATTATCATCATAATCTTGTTTATATTACTCAGTTGATAAGTGTTGGAGCCAGTTCTGAATCCAAGTTTGTATAACTCCAGTACCACAACCCTACTCTTACTGTAAGCCTTGCACTCTCATCTTCTCACCTATCACTCTCTCACTGCCCTAACCTCCTTACACATGTCTACTCTGTTCCAGTCACATCCATTTGTCATACGTGCCTCAGGGCCAGTGCATTTGCCATCAGCTCATCTTGGGAGGCATTTTCCACAAACGTCTACTGGATATACACTCTCATTCCTTCAGTTCTTTGCTCAGATATCACCTTTCGAGAAGGCCTGGTCATCCTATTTAAAATTGCAAATCACTCAAACACTGCATTTTCCCCTCCCTGCTTTATTTTTCTGCATAGCACTCACCACCATCTGATGTATTACATATTTTATTTAATATATTATCTGTCTCACCCAGCTTGAGTCCATGTTGGCAGAGATTTTTATCTCTTTTGTATTCCCAGTACCAACAATAGATGTGTTAAATACCTGATTTTTTTTCTTTTAATATTTTATCAGGTGCTACACAGTTTATGCCTGACCCCAAGCTCATGGATCACGGGCAATCCCATCCAGAAGATGTAGATATGTACAGTACTAGAAGCTGAAAACGACTGCATAGAGACTGCATAGAGAACTACAAGATGTGTGAAGCTGCAAATGATGATGAAAAAATTCATGTAATGGGTAACTGCCACATAGAGTATAACTAAAGTTTTTCCATTACATTTTCAAATATAAAGTTTGACCAATCACATAAGCGATTAAAATATAAGCTATTAATACAATCCAAATAATATGAACTGATTGATGAGGAGACACAGGTAGAAGTATTAGAATGCATTTGACTTTTAAAGGTATTGAATAAAAATCAAAACAGAATGAATGAAGATATAAATACCAATGAGACTAAAATCTGATAATCCCTATGTATATGTATGTATGTGGCATACATATATACACACATATATACATTTATATCTGTTCTAGCTTTTCTGAATTTATGTCAGTTAAATTAGATTGATGTGTGGAAAGATGTGTTTCCCCTTTTTTTTGATTTCTCAGAGCTGGAATAAAATATACATATTTTACGGCACTTGGGTGTGGCTTTTTTCTTTGTTTTATTAGTGTTAATTTCTCTTAAAATGTCTAAAAACACCTTTAATCATTTAAGAGGACCATATGCTACATGGGCCCTCTAATTTTGCTTAGTAATTCTACTGGTTCCTAAATGGTTTACTGTTCTGTTTCCCAGGAGAAGTGTTAAAAAGTTTTCATTCTCTTCCAGCCTCTTAATACCTGCCAAAGTTGACTCTATTTTATAGAGATAAAAGTAAATTATTAGACCTGGCCATTCCCAATTTCTTTCTACCTTTAAGACTTACCTCTTTTCAGCTTTATACTCCTCTCTTCTAAAGGCTAATGCTTCTATTTGTATTCCTGATCTCATTTCTTCTCATCTTTTCCAGGACCATATTTCATCTTGTTTAATCTTTTTTCTTTAGTTTTTCTTCACATATATTTTTCCTCAACCTCTAAATAGCTTCTTGCATTTTTTATCTAAAAGTAACAATAACAAAAAGACAACAACCTTTCCTTAACTCTGCCTCTTCCCTCAGACTGCCTTTTCTCTCTCCTTCTTGTGATCATCATACTTCTTTCAAGTAATGTTCTTTTTATTTCTCACTTTGAATTCCTCTCTAACTTGTGACATCTTGTCCTCCATACTTACTTGAATTTTTTATTTAATTATCGCCTCTTTACTACTCCTGACTTGAAACTCACTCTTCCCTTTACTTTCTGATATTCCTAATTCTATTATTCTTTCTTTTATTTGCTGTAAATCCCTTAAATGATGAGGCTCCTTAGATTATATCCCTAGTCCTCTTTTCTTATTCTCTATGCTCCTGTCTTTTTTTTTTTTTCCTTAGAGAGATTTTGCTATAGGGCACTTGTACTCCCAGAGAGACAGAGAGACAGGAAGTGAGAAATCACCCCCTAGGAGGATAGCCATGCTGCATTCCCTTCTCCTCCATTCTCTTCTTGGGATTTTATGCACACACATACTCCCAGTGTGAGTTTTAAGCTGCTGGGTCTGGAACTCGAACCACAGTTGACTATGTGGGAGTTCACATGTCCCGTGTTCTTTTATTTTTATTCAACATATTTTACTAGCTTCAGCCACCATTTTTATTATTTAATTTTATTCATTCATTCATTTATTTTTAATTTGACCAGAGATACACACAGAGAGAGAAAGAGAGACAGAGAGACAGAGAGGGAAAGTGAGAAAGCAAGCCACCAGGTTCAGGACTCAAATCCTTTTCAGCCATGTGGGCGTATCTAGCACCTTAACCACTGTGCCACCTGCTGGCCCCCTTCAGCCACCTTTTATATATCATTATTATTCATATTTCTAGCCCCCACATTTCTCCAATACTGTAGACCTATATTTCTAATTATTTATTACTTATCGCCACCCAATGTGCCATAGATATTCTAAGGTCAATATGCCTAAAATCAAATTGTCTCTATTTTCCTCTCCTTATTTCCTTTATAAAAATGTTTTTATTTATTCATCTCTTCTAAGAGAGAAAAAAAGAGAGACAACACCCCCAATAAGGTTCTGATGCTGCCATTCTCTTCCAGGCTTCAGCCAACCCTGGATCATGGATAGGTGTGTTCCCAGCCTACTAAGGGAGGTTTCCAGGCTTGAACCAGCAACTTTTGTGAGACTGCCTCATAAAACATTACATTTCACTACTGCCTCACTATCTAATCTGCTGTCCTTATTTCTCAAATCTGTTCTACCTTCTCTCATCCTATCATTGCTCTCATTCAAGTCTTCATCATCACTTAGTTGAGTCTCTACACGAGCCTCCTGGCTACCCTGTTCACCATCAGTCTCTCTCTTCTCATTTCAGAATGTGTTCTTCTTGCAAGTAACAGTAAACCAATTAACAGAGCTTTAAACAAATAAGTATCTATGTAAAGCCAGGAATTAGGCAATACAGGGTTGATATAGTGGCTCACTGGTACCAACAAGGACCTAGACTTTTTCACTTTGCACTCTGTTCTCTGTAGCATGCTGGTTTGTCACCTCATGGTCACAAGATGGCTGTTGTGCCTCTAGGGAGCACATTACAGCTTCAAAGTACGAAGAGATAGGCAAAATGTGCACAAGATGATTCTGATCTCCTTTTACCAGAAAGACAGCTCCTTTTTTAGAATCTCCTGAAAAGACTTCTGTGTATATGTCAACACAAACTTGACATATAGCCACAAACTTAGCTCAAGGAAGATAGGCAAATCATGTTTTGTTTTATATTTTTCCTCTTGTGGTAAAGAAGACAAGGGGTAAGGGATTGGGAATGAAAGTTGAGTTTGAGCAAACATAGAGTTTCTGCTACCCTATTCCTTTAACCTGTCACATTATTATGATGTAGTTGTCTTTCTGATAACTATTATGAAGTGTTGTCCTTCTGAAATCTTCAGTGGTTTATCAGTATCTACAGAATCAAAATTCCTTGGTATGACTTATAAGGTATGACATATCTGATCCCGGCTTACCTTCTAATCGTATCTTCTTTCTCTCTACCTGCTCTATTGCCAATGTATCTTGTATTTATGACATGCCATTTGTTTCTTGGACATAATTTGCCAGTCATGCCTCTCTTTCTCTGCCTATGCTATTGTCTCTTCTTAAAATGCTCTTCTGTCTCATCATGCCCCACATTCTAATCTCCTATCCATCCTTCAAATTCAGTTCCAGTGTCACTTTTCTCAATTCCCCAAGGTAGAATTTAGATATTCTCTCCTCTATATTCCCTTGCACTTAGTATTTATATATAGAAGCTCTGCAATTTCTTAGTATTTTCATACAGACAAGGCCCCTGGTGTGTATGGCTGCATCATCTTTGTGTAGTTTCTATGCCCATGAAATAAATGCCTGATACAGAATAGGATCTTACATCTTTTACTCTGCTGACTGCAGCACAGGATACTAAATAATTATCATTCTATCAAAGTTCTCCCACTCTAATAGGAAGGCAAGAAGCACATGTAAATACAGTGTTTGTATCTGTTCCAAAATATGTACAACCAAAGAGCTTTAGATGTAGTTCTGAGATGATGTCAAGGAGGCTATGGTTCCTAAGCTGCTCAAGGTGGGAAAGCAGTTCACTTGCTGGTTATTTGCAAATAAGCCCTTCAGAATTTAGCTCCAGTATTTTGAAGTGATTTCTTTTAACCTAAGATCTATTTATACTCACATTTATATTTATATTCAAATATACCCATATTTCATCAAATCTAAGGCACTTCTACCTTTAAGTAAAAATGTTGCCAGTTGGTTATTATACTTACCCTAATTCCAGATATGTTAAAATGTGAAAAATAAGCATCTTAAATTTGATGGAATATGATAGGTAAAAAATAAATAACTCAAAGCCACATAAGTGATATTTTTGAATGATCTGTTCTTTTGCCCTGTCAGCACTATTATTTGCTATTAGTATATATACTTACTTTGGATAGTGGGAAATTAACTGTATCTGCAAATATGTTTCAAAGTAAAAGATCTGCTCAAGCAAGAATGTTATGATCACTTGCTCTATTTTACAACATTCAAAGTCAAACTGCTGTTAGAGTTAGGTGACATTCAAATGTTGGTGCCTATATTGGGATGAGTTGTTATATGGCCGCTTTCATTCTTCCTCTGCCATGTCCATGAGTTCTTCTCTATTAAACCTGAAAAGATGCCAGCCCTCTTCAGAAGAAAGGTCTAAAGCCCCTCGACGAGTGTAGTAGTTAATAGAGTCCTGATTCCAAATGACGACAAGAAAGTGCATGCAGTTACATTGGCTCCTGATGGCTATCTGTTTAAAAACAAACAAGCAAAGGTTACTTTTATTTGAAGATATAGTCTTCATTAACATATTTATTTTGTTGAAGGTATACTATATGCAAGGTACTATATATGTATAATACTTCCAAATAATATAGTAGCTATCTTTTGGACTTCTCTATAGCTGTAAAAGGGAAAAAAAGTCCCACTGTTATGTAGTTTAAAATTCCTCTTTTTAAAAGCTCGGAACTATGCAAAGTCTTTATTCTATAGAAAAAAAGGTTTACCTAAATGAATATATTATATTTCCAAAACAGAAAAGGAGCTTTTATACTGTTTTCTTATTCATATTGTGTACCTCATTTATGGGTAAAATTGCCCTCTAATCTCCATTATGCTTGCTTCAGCTTGCTAGCAAAAATGGTGTCTAGTGTATTTGTGAATTATATAGAAATCCATTTTTATTTAAATATTGCTCATATATAACCTATGTGAGTATGTGCTTTGAAAACCTACTTTAATTTGGATTAAAAAATTGAAGCGTATGTTGGTGTTATATTCAAAATGAGATTACTCATTAAATTTTAGAAAAATAATATTTAATGAAGAGAAGGATAAATATAGAATATCATTACTAATGATAATACATACTTGACTTAGCCTCTTCAGCAATTCAGCTCCAATACCTAGACCTTTTAAATAGATAATGCAAAATAAAAACCATAAGTTAAAATTCTGTGTAACTAGTTATTTGCTTTAGTTTAAAGGAAATAAAATATAAAACCCTTTATCTGTTGTTACATATTCTTATTATCTTGTGTAGAAGCACACCTCATGAATGCTCTTGACATCTCTTTTTCCTTGTTAGAATGTGGCACCAGAGGTAATAGAAAAGAGTTTGGGTTTATTTTAAAGATGAGCAAAGAAGAAATGAATCTGTTATTATTGTCTTATAATGGTATAGTTCTTATCTATTTCTACTCAAAACCAATCTAAAATATAAAATCATTTTTACAAGATAAAAATATAGGGGCTGGCAGGTGGTGTGGTGGTTATGAGCGCTGGACTCCCACATGGCCGACTCAGTTCGAGTGCCAGAACTGACAGCTAGCTTTCTCACTTTGCTTTTCTCTCTCTTTCTCTCTCTCTCTCTTGTTCTCTCGCTCTGTCTCTCTTGGCCAAATTAAAATAAATAAGTAAATAAAGTTAAATTTAAAAAGAGATAAAAGTATAACTGTGATAGCTTGCTTTATTAAAACCTTGGTAGGAACTAATAAAATGTTTTTGTAATCTGATTGAGTCATTGCCACATGCAAGGATAACTAGGATAGTGATCAAGTTCATGAAGTAGAACTAAGTTACTAAAGTAACATAAACATGATACTTATATTAAAGCCCTATCTTGGTTCTTTAAAATATGCATTTTAATTTTAACATATTTATAAGTAATATTGTATTTTTACCTCGGTAAGCTTTTATGACATAAAAATCCTCCAGGTAAAGTAACTTGCCTATCCAGGGGTCGTATGTGAAGTAGTACATGGCAAATCCGACAGTTTCTTTACCTAGGAAGATAGAAGAAAAAGTACAGTGAAGATAATGCTTTGAATTTTAGGAAATTCTTTACCCCCAAATGGAATATTTTTGGTGTTTCTTTTAACTATTAAAGTAGTAAATGCTCACCGAACAAAATAACAAATAGTACCAAAATATATAATGTAGGTTTAATTCTATTATAAATAAAACCTTTTAAGAGATAAAATCTGTTTTTACAGTGTAGTATATGGTCTTCAAAAATTTTAATGTATGTACAAACATAAGTACATACCACACATTTTATTTTCAAAAAACAAAACTGGGTTTATATATACATTTTTATCAGCTTATAACAATTATATGCTTTATATTAATAACTGTACTTTGTTTTCAGGCTACAGAAAATATACTCCAGATTAAATTGGAGAATGAAGATTTGCTTTACCTGATGGTTTTTGTTGATTTTGTACTTCTGCAATTAGGCAGTAGAAAAGGGGATTTTCCCCAAAGCCATCCCTGAGTAAATCTGAAATACCAATTCACATACAATGTGTTAGAAAGTTTATACCAGGGCCCAGCAGATGGTGTAGCAGTTCTTTTGCTGGACTCCCACATGGCCAACTACGGTTCAAGTCCCAGACATGATGGCTTGAAATTCATACTGTGTGTGTGTATATGCGTGTGTCCCCAGGGTCCCAGGAGGAGAATTGGTTGCAGTGCGACCATCCCCCCTGAGGGGGTGAATTCTCACTTTCCCTCTAACTGTCTCTGTCTCTCTCTAGCAAGCGCATACACCCTTAGGCAAAACTCAAATAAATAAATAAATATTAAAAAGAAGTTTATAGCAGACAGAGGGAAGATGGTGGAGTAGGAAGCACCAGGAATTCTTTCCACTTGGATAGCAATTATACTAGGAGTAATTGCTTTAAATGTAAATGAATTAAACACTTCAGTTCAAAACACAGAGATGAACAGAATAGATATTTTTTAAAAATGATCCAACTATATGCTGTTGTAAGAATAATTTTAAATTATGTCTTTCTGCTCTGTAGAGAGAAAATTTAACCTTTGCTTTTGCCGGACGCCCTTGTGATAAACTGCCCTTGTGATAAACTGCCCCTGTGATAAACTGCCCCTGTGATAAACTGCCCCAACAGATTTAATTATGCAAACCTCCAGGAATGGAGCAAAAGGAATGTGGACATGGAACTAGAAAGACAACCCATGCACGTGTGTCACAAGACTGCCACTCTTCCCCCGAGAAATGAACTACCCGTTAAACTTCCGCATACCTTCTCCTGCTTATAAAAAGACCTATAACCCTAAAAACGGGGTCCTCGCTCAGGCCTGCTGCGTCAGGTGTTTGCTTGGACCCCAGCCGGCTGGAAAAATAAAACCTCTTGCATTTTGCATCAAGAACCGACTCTTGTGGTTGATTGGGGGTCGCGTATCCTCTGGACAGAAAGCGCACCGAGCCAGGCGGCTGGCGCCCTAACATTTTGGGGGCTCGTCCGGGATGTCGTGGCTACCCATCATCTACAACGTCGGCCTTGGAGGTAAGCCTAAAAAACCCCTTTTTGTTTCTCGACTTTCTTGTTTGTTTCGGTGTGGTACCCAATAGTCTGTTTCAGGTTTCGCAGCCGTTCGGCCTATTGTAAAATAGCGGAACTGTGGTTGGTAGACGTGCCCGGAGAACCACAGGCTGCAGCCCTGGGGGACGCCCTAAGGGCGGAGGAGGATTAGGGACGCCTGATCGTCTCCTACGGTAAGGGCGCAGATCGGGTACATATTTTGGCCTGCGCCCGTCTGAATCTGTCCTAAGATTGTGGAAAACAAAAATCGGTAGTTACTTTCTGTTTGTCTTGTCCTGTTCTTTGTTGTGTTGTCTGTACTCTTAACCTAACCATTGACGATGGGGCAGACTGTGGTGACTCCTTTAAATTTGACTCTCAGACACTGGACTGAAGTGAAGGGAAGAGGTCGCGACCTGTCTGTAGAAATTAAAAAGGGACTCTGGCAGACGTTTTGTGCCTCTGAGTGGCCCACCTTTGGTGTCGGGTGGCCACCCGAAGGCACGTTTGACCTTAACGCTATCCTTTCCGTCAAAGACATTGTCTTTCAGAAGGGACCAGGAAGTCATCCGGACCAGCAACCGTACATCATCGCTTGGCAAGATCTGATCCAAAACCCACCTTCGTGGGTTCAACCATGGTTGCCCAGGCCCCGTCCAAACCCCCCTCAGGTCCTGGTGGCCCAGTCCCCCAACCCTCCAGAGGGTACAGACCTTACCAAACGTCCTAAGTGAATCTATCCAGAGAACCAAGACCTCCTTCTCCTAGACACCCCTCCCCCATACCCTCCCCCCGTCCCTTCCGCTAGATGAAAAAAGGCGCAGAGACCCCGGAGTGTCACCTAACATTAGACTTGGTCCTTCCGCCCCCTCTGAGGGTGCCCTTCTAGGGCCTGCTCAGGGCACTAGGAGTCAACGTCGCGCACTCCCGTCTCCCGATACCACTGTGGCACTGCCCTTACGGGCCTATGGGCCCCCACCTCCGCATACCAACGAGGGGCTACCTCTCCTACAGCCTCTCCAATATTGGCCCTTTTCTTCCTCTGACCTTTACAACTGGAAAACTAACCACCCCCCTTTCTCCAAGGACCCCCAGTGCCTAACCAGCCTGGTAGAGTCCCTAAAGTTCTCTCATCAGCCAACATGGGACGATTGCCAGCAGCTCCTGCAGACTCTCTTCACCACCGAAGAGAGAGAGAGGATCTTACTTGAAGCAAGAAAAAATATCCCGGGGGCAGACGGACGTCCCACTCAGCTTCCTAACCTTATCGAGGCTGCTTTCCCTCTCTCTCTCGACCCAACTGGGACTACAATACGGCAGAAGGTAGGGAGCGACTGACAGTCTATCGCCAGGCTCTAGTGGCTGGCCTCCGTGGGGCTGCCAGGCGCCCCACTAATTTGGCTAAGGTAAGAGAGGTTATGCAGGGGGCTACAGAACCCCCGTCAGTGTTTCTTGAGCGTCTCATGGAGGCATTCAGGCGGTTTACCCCTTTTGACCCTGCTTCTGAGGGACAGAGAGCCTCCGTAGCTATGGCCTTCATTGGACAATCAGCATTAGATATTAAGAAAAAACTCCAGAGACTCGATGGGTTGCAGGATCTCTTTACAGGACTTAGTTAAAGAAGCAGAAAAAGTATATTATAAAAGAAAAACAGAAGAAGAAAGAGAACAGAGGAGGGAAAAAGAAAGGGAGGAAAGAGAGAGTAAAAAGGAAAAAAGACAAGAAAAAAACCTAGCTCGGATCCTGGCCACTGTAGTGCAGGAAAGGGGACAAGAACGGGGCCCCAACAAGGGACCAAAGCCTAGTCGTATCCCACTAGACAAAGACCAGTGTGCTTATTGTAAAGAAAAAGGACATTGGGCAAAAGACTGTCCTAAAAGGGCCAAGAAAAACAAAGTGCAGCCGCCCCCTCCGGCCGAAGTACTTGCACTGCACGAGGACTCAGACTAGGGGGGACGGGGCTCGGAGCCCCTCCCCGAGCCTAGGGTAACTCTAAAAGTGGAGGGGAAGCCAATTAATTTTTTAGTCGACACTGGGGCCCAACACTCAGTGTTACTGGCACCATCGGGGCCACTTTCCAAGAAAAAATCTTGGGTCATAGGGGCAGCTGGGCACCAGCAGTATCCATGGACCACCAATAGAACAGTTGACCTCGGAAGAGGCCTAGTGACCCACTCCTTCTTGGTCATTCCTGAATGTCCGGCACCCCTCCTTGGGAGAGACTTACTTACCAAAATGGGGGCACAGATTAATTTTACCCCACGGGGTCCAAAGGTTACTCCGGACGTGCAGACATTAGTCCTAACTGTACGCCTACAAGATGAACACCGGCTTTTTGAAAGTCAAGATAGTAACACTGGCCCCCTTCATGCTTGGCTGCAAAAATATCCTGAAGCCTGGGCCGAGACAGCTGGAATGGGATTAGCCACCAACAGGCCCCCAATACTAATAGAACTAAAAGCTACAGCTACCCCTGTGGCACTACGCCAATACCCTATGACAAAAGAAGACCGAGAAGGTATCAGGCCTCACATACAACGCCTCCTACACCTGGGTATTCTTTTAAAAAAAAAAATGCCAGTCACCTTGGAATACCCCCTTGCTGCCCGTAAAAAAACCCGGCTCAAGTGACTATCGCCCTGTGCAAGACTTGCGGGAGGTCAATAAGCGGGTACAGGACATCCATCCCACAGTACCTAATCCATATAACCTGCTAAGTTCTCTACCTCCAGAACGGGACTGGTATACTGTCTTAGACTTAAAGGATGCTTTCTTCTGCCTGCGACTGCACCCCTCCAGCCAGAATATATTTGCCTTTGAATGGAGGGACCCAGACACTGGGATCACGGGACAATTAAGTCAAACCCAGCTTTCCCAGGGTTTCCGACACTCGCCTACTATTTTTGATGAAGCCCTCCATCAGGACCTCGCACACTTCCGCGCCAGCCACCCTGAGGTGACCCTCCTACAGTATGTAGACGACTTGTTGCTAGCAGGAGCAACCAAAGAAACATGTCGGCAGGGCACTGGACTGCTGCTAGAAGAACTGGCCCACCTGGGGTATCGCGCCTCTGCTAAAAAGGCCCAAATCTGTCAACAAGAGGTAACATACTTGGGCTATACTTTAAGGGGTGGAAAGAGGTGGCTCACTGAAGCCAGAAAACGGACTGTAACCCAGATCCCCGTTCCTCGCACGCCCCGACAAGTGCGAGAATTCTTGGGGACAGCGGGATTCTGCCGCCTATGGATACCGGGGTTCGCCGCTATGGCTGCTCCTCTTTACCCACTGACTAAAGAGGGAGCCCCCTTCGAGTGGGGCGTTGACCAACAACAGGCTTTTGATGACTTACTATCAGCCCCGGCTTTGACCCAGCCTGATGTGACAAAATCTTTCACTCTATATGTAGATGAAAAAAAAAAAAGGGGGGGTGGCCCGAGGGGTACTCACGCAATCCTTAGGGCCTTGGAAAAGATTGGTGGCCTATCTTTCAAAAAAAAACTGGACCCAGTGGCTGGGGGATGGCCGGCTTGCCTGAGATCGATAGCGGCTGTGGTGACACTGGTAAAAAATTCTGACAAATTGACTATGGGACAAAAATTACTAGCCATTGCCCCCCCATGCTTTAGAGAGCATCATCCGGCAGCCCCCCGACTGATGGCTGTCCAATGCTCGTATGACTCATTACTAGAGTCTCTTATTAGACAAGGACAGGGTCTAGTTTGGACCCCCGGTCACTCTCAACCCTGCCACGCTGCTGCCAGAGACCTCCGCCAAGGGGGCTGTCTTCCATACCTGCCAAGAAGTCCGGGCAGAAGAAACCGGAACCTGACGGGATCTCCAAGATCAGCCGCTACCAAATGCCCAGCTGACCTGGTTCACTGACAGAAGCAGCTACATCATAGAAGGTAAAAGGGTGGCAGGGACGGCTGTAGTAGACGGGACCAGACGGTCTGGGTGAGTAGCTTGCCCGAGGCAACCTCAGCCCAAATAACTGAGCTCATAGCCTTGACTCATGCCCTGCCTCTGGCAGAGGGAAAGGTCATAAATATTTACACTGATAGCCCATATGCCTTCGCTACCGCCCACGTCCATGGGCTATCTATAGACAACGAGGCTTACTGACCTCAGCTGGTAAAGATATCAAACATAACAGATCTTGGAATTGCTGGAGGCTATACACCTCCCTAAGAAGGTCGCTATTATCCACTGCCCCAGGCATCAAAAGGCAAAAATCCCGGATAGCAGAGGGAAACCGGCGAGCAGATCAGGCGGCTAAGCGGGCGGCCCAGGGGCTTGATATACTACCACCACATGAGGCGATCGACTCAGGTCCCTCGGATGAGACTCTTTCATATTCCGAACAAGACCTACTGGAAATAAATAAAATGGGACCTCACTCGGTGACCCCAGAGGGGATATGTAAGACTGTCGAGGGAAAGACTATCCTCCCTCAAGAACAAGCAATTGTTCTATCTATCAGCTTCATAAGTTGACACACCTAGGCTCAAAACATCTAGTTACCTCAGTCCGGCAGTCCTCGTTCCATGCGCAGACTCGCCGAAACAATAGTAAACTGATGCAGACCCTGCCAATTAGTTAACGCCTACCCAGACAAGACACCACAAGGAAAGCGGCTTCGTGGACATCGTCCGGGAAGTTACTGGGAAGTAGACTTCACTGAAATAAAACCAGGCAAATATGGCTACAAGTATCTGCTAGTGCTGGTTAATACATTCTCAGGGTGGGTCGAAGCTTTCCCCACTAAAAAAGAGACTTCTCAGACAGTTGCCAAGATAATCCTAGAAGAAATCTTCCCGAGATTCGGGGTGCCACTGGTTATTGGGTCTGACAATGGCCCCACTTTTGTTGCCCAGATTAGTCAGGGACTGGCCAGGGTCCTGGGGTCTGACTGGAAATTGCATTGTGCTTATAGGCCCCAAAGCTCAGGACAGGTTGAGAGAATGAATAGAACCCTAAAAGAGGCCATGACAAAATTGGCTTTAGAGACTGGCATAAAAGATTGGACAGTCCTCCTTCCCTTCGCCCTGTTCCGCGCGCGAAATACACCCGGCCCCTTCGCCTTAACCCCTTTCGAGATTCTATATGGGGCACCCCGGCCTTTGACTAACGTATGCCTCTCTTGTTCCCGCTCCCAAGCTTCTCAATCTCTTTATGCTAGACTAAAAGCCCTTGAATTTGTCCAAAAAGAAACTTGGGCTCAACTTGCAGAGGCCTACAAGCCAGGAGACTCCCAGGTGCCTCACCAGTTCCAGGTTAGAGATTCAGTGTTCATCCAACGATACAGAGTGGCCACCCTCGAACCTCGGTAAAAGGGACCGTACCTGGTACTGCTGACCACTCCAACGGCGATAAAGGTTGATGGCATCGCTTCTTAGATCCACGCCTCCCATGCTAAACCAGCGCCTCTGCCAGACCCCACTTAGAAGGTGGAAAAACTGGATCACCCACTCAAGTTCCGCGTTCGCCGCAGCAGTCTTGCTCCTCCTGATGCCTCTGCCTGCGATAAGTAGTGCCAACCCCCATAAGCCCCTGTCCCTTTCTTGGGTAATCTCCTGTGTGGGCGATAACCACGTTGTTAACATCACCATCCGCACGGCCCCATTGGGGACTTGGTTTCCCACCTTAGAATTTGATCTCTGTGACCTCGTGGGTGACTTATGGACTAAGTCCATCCACGATCCCTTCAGGTTGCTGTATGGATGCGCGGGTCCGGGCACTAAATCAGGCACCTACGATCATTACTTTTATGTCTGCCCTGGTAGCAACTCTTACAAATGTGGGGGCCCCGCACATTTCTTCTGTTATGATTGGGACTGTGTGTCCACCGGCTACATTTCTTGGACTCCGCCACACCCAGACCCTCTGATAACTGTTACTAGAGGGCCCTGGTGAGGACCTAACACCTGGGACGCTTGCAAAGGTCTCTAGTTTGCTCGGTCCCCTAATTATACTCCTCATCTTAACCTTCGGACCCTGCATTTTAAACCGCCTAGTCACTTTCGTCTGTGAGCGGGTAAGCGCAGTTCAAGTACTCATGCTCCGACAACAATATCAGACTCTCCTACAGTCAGAAAATTATTCTGATGCTCTTGTGGGTCCGTAAGTTTTATGATTAAAACTTCTCCCAAAAAACGCAAAATGGGGGAATGTAAGAATAATTTTAAATTATGTCTTTCTGCTCTGTAGAGAGAAAATTTAACCTTTGCTTTTGCCGGACGCCCTTGTGATAAACTGCCCTTGTGATAAACTGCCCCTGTGATAAACTGCCCCTGTGATAAACTGCCCCAACAGATTTAATTATGCAAACCTCCAGGAATGGAGCAAAAGGAATGTGGACATGGAACTAGAAAGACAACCCATGCACGTGTGTCACAAGACTGCCACTCTTCCCCCGAGAAATGAACTACCCGTTAAACTTCCGCATACCTTCTCCTGCTTATAAAAAGACCTATAACCCTAAAAACGGGGTCCTCGCTCAGGCCTGCTGCGTCAGGTGTTTGCTTGGACCCCAGCCGGCTGGAAAAATAAAACCTCTTGCATTTTGCATCAAGAACCGACTCTTGTGGTTGATTGGGGGTCGCGTATCCTCTGGACAGAAAGCGCGCCGAGCCAGGCGGCTGGCGCCCTAACACTGTCTACAATAGACACACACTAGATCCAAAGACACAAATAGATTGAGAATGAAATCATAGAAAAAGATCTTTCACGCAAATAGTAACCAAAAGAGAGCTTGGGTAGCAGTATTAATACCAGAACAAAATAGACTTTAAGTAAAAAAATGTTACAAGAGACAAAGGAGGATACTATGTAATAATAAGAGGGTTAATTCGCCATGGAGATACAGCATTTATAAACACAATATAGAGACTGAATATCACAGCTCCAAAATAGATAAAGCAGACACTGACAGACTGAAGGGAGAAATACAGAGCAATACAATTACAGTAGGAGACTTTATTATCCCACTTATAATAACATACAGAACAACTAGAAAAGTTAAATAAGGAAATAGTGACCAGCACTATGGACAGTTGGGTCGCACATATACAGAACACGACCCAACAACAGCAGTACGCGCATCTTTCTCAAGCATACATGGCTCTTTCTCCAGGATAAGCCATATGTTAGGCAACCAACCAAGTCTTAACAAAATTTAAAAGACTGATATCATACACAGTATTTTTTCTAATCATAATGGAATGCAATTAGAAGTCAACAACAGAATAAAATCATAAACAATACACTGATAAACAATGAGTCAAAGAAGAAATTACAAGGAAAATTAGAAAATTCTTACGAGATGGAACCAGCAGTTGGCTTCATGGCTATGTCACTGGACTCCCATGTAGTCGACTGTGGTTCGAGTGGCTTAAATTCACGCGGGGCATGTGTGCATCCATGCCCAAGATCCCAAGAGGAGAATGGAGGACAAGGAATTGCGGTGTGGCCATCCCCTCCGCAGGGTGATTTCTTGCTTTCTGTCTCTGTCTTTCTGGCGAGCACACGTGCTCTATAGCAGAAACCTCTCAAAAAAAAAAAAAAAAAATTCTTGGGACCAGCAGTTAGCATAATGGCTATGTCGCTGGACTCCCATGTAGTCGACCACGGTTTGAGTCCTGGACCCGGTGGCTTAAACTCATGCCGGGCGCATGTGCGGGCGTGCCCAAGATCCCGAGAGGAGAATGGAGGAGAAGGGATTGTGGCGTGACCATCCCCTCTGGGGGGTGATTTCTTGCTTTCTCTCTCTCTCTCTCTCTCTCTCTCTCTCTGTCTGGCTAGTGCATGCGCCCTATAGCAAAAACCTCTCAAAAAAATCCTTAGAAATAAATGAAAACACAAGAAACAAAACCATATGGAATACAGCGAAAGCAGTGCTCAGAGGGAATAATGTAATCTAGTATACCTACATTAAAAAGAAAAGATCTCAAACCATAATCTAACCTTACACCTTCAGGTACTAGAAAAAGAGCAAGCTAAGCCCAAAGCTTGGAAAAGGAAGGTAATCATAAAAAAAAAAAAAAAAAAAATAGAGAAGAGATAAACAAATAGAGAATAGCAACAAAAATCAATGAAACCAAAAGTTGGTTATTTGAAAAGATCAACAAAATTGACAGCTAGATTGATGAAGAAAAGAAAATGTAAACAGTTAACATGCAAGTGGGAACATTACTAACCAACCTTACAGTTGTAGAAAGGATTGTAAAAAAATTTTGAATTAAATACCATGAGTTGGATTGTGGCACAGAGACTGTGGTAAGAAGCAATCTCTCTGTGTGTCTTTTTCTTTCTCTCCCTCTTTCTGCCTCTCATGGAAGAAATAATTTTTTTAAAAAAAATAAGGAATGAAATTTTGATACAGGCTACAACTTGGATGAACCTTGAAAACATGCTAAGTGAAATAAGCCAGGTACACAAGGGAAAAAAACTATGTTTTGAATCATATGAGGAACCAAGAATAGGTGAATTGATAAGGGTAGAAGTAGAATAGTGGTTATAAAGGGCTGGGTGGAGAGGGTGGCAATATAGAGTTATTGTTTAATGGTCGGTCTCAGTTTGGGATGGTGAAAATGTTTTGGAGATGAATATTGATCATGTTTACACAACAGTGTGAATGTATTTAATGCCACTAAGATATATAGTGAACAAATGGTTAAAATGATGTATAGTTTGTATATTTTACTATAGTTTTTATGTTTACAGGAATAGCAAAGGTAGAGAAAATAAGAACTATCTCACTTGCCTCTATACAAATACATAAGGACTTTCAAAGATAAAATCATAATTGGGGTTATTTTGAAATCACTGCAATTCAAAAATATACTGAATCCTAAAACAGGAAGATGGAGTATATGAAGTATTTTTTGTTGGTTAAGATTAATTTTTATACTTTTTCTGAACAGTGTTTTTCTAACTACAATGAAATAGTGAGGGACATTATCTCAACATGGTAATACTGTTTTTGTTTGAGTATTGCTTTCATAGAGTATCCATTACCTTCAACTTTTTTATTTCTTATAATTTCCTCTAGACCAATCAAATTACTATTTAGTTAACATTATGGTGGTGTTAATTACCAAGAACATAAGAATCATCACATGAAATGACTGATTCATGATTCATGTAGGTTAAAGTTCTGTTTCTGATCAAAGCACCAAGAATGGCTTGTTAGGGCACAGTAAAAAAGACCTCAGGGACCAGCAGTTAGTGTAATGGCTATGTTGCTGGACTCCCATGTAATCGACTGAAGTTCAAGTCCTGGACCCGGTGGCTTAAACTCACGCCGGGCGTGTGTGCGTGCATGCTCAAGATCCCGAGAGGAGAATGGAGGAGAAGGGATTGTGGTGTGGCCATCCCTCCTGGAGGGTGATTTCTTGCTTTCCATCTCTCTGTCTCTCTCTGTCTTTCTGTCGAGCGCACATGCTCTATAGCGAAAACCTCTCCAAAAAAAGAAAAAAAAAACCTTATAAAACATCCTAACTTCCTTTTGAATGTGTCACCCAGTATTATAGTGAAACATGTATCTCCTTTGAAAAATATTTTTCTGTCTATTGCATGCATTCTTAAATGCTTAGCTTCAAGGTGTTATCCTTCATCACACTCTTCTATGGGTCAATAAATAACTCTCTTTACCTAGTCTGCCATTTGTAATTTTATACACTTCAGTCATCTCTTCATGTTTACTATCCAAAAAGTTCTGATTCAACATAAATCACTGCCCTATCCCATTAATATTGCTTGCTATCTAAATGTAGCAAATACTTTGAAAGTATTTCTAATCATTTTGCTTTTATCAGTTTTATTCTATCAAACTACTGCTTACACACTATACTTTAAATTATACTTTTTGACCAGTAAAATTTCTCATTCTGCGTTTTGGAAGGCAGTTGAAGTATACTGCAGCCGTAAAGGTGTAAGAGCTGTTTAATATCAATTTCACACTAAAAAACATGGGAAAAATATAATAGTGGATCACTAACAAGACTACCAAATTCATGCCCTGTACATGTAGGTGCTATTTATGGCATTTTTACATAAGAACAGCAGCCTCTGGATTTCTGAGTACAAGTAGTACTGGATAGATTTTTTGATACTTCATTTTCTTGCTCTAAAAATATCACAAAATGTCTTACCCATTACTGTTAACTTCACTGCATCCAGCATATTTTCACAGGCAGCCAATTCCTGTCAAAGTAAATAAAACATTCAGTTTATGATTTAGTAATGAATTCTTGAAGTGATAATTATCATGATGCTTTTGTTGAACGTTTATTGACATATGATGTCCTGGGCAGTGTTAAAGTTAGTTGCATTTAATCCAAGTCATCTAAAACTTTTAAATTTAAATAGCAACGCAGGAAAAGAAAACAAAAACAAAAACAAAAACAAAAAAAACCCCCGATATATAGAAAGAGAAGGAGACGATTAACTGTATTGTTACCTCACTCATACAGTTCAGTTACTCGGATTACTAGTCTTTTTTTTTTTTTTTGAGAAGTTTTTGCTATAGGGCGTGTGAGCTCACCAGAGACAGAGAGACAGAAAGCAAGAAATCACCCTCCAGGGGGGATGGCCATGCCACAATCCCTTCTCCTCCATTCTCCTCTCGGGATCTTTGGCACACATGTACACATGCCCGGTGTGAGTTTAAGCCACCGGGTCTGGGACTCCAACCACGGTCAACTACATGAGAGTCCAGTAACGTAGCCATTATGCCATCTACTGGTCCCCGGATTACTAGTCCTAAATCCAACCAGAAACTGGAAAGTAAAGCAAAAAAGGTTTCTGAGCGTTCACAGCAGATGTCACTAAGTTTATGTATTATGAAGTTCATAGACTACAGAAAAGTTTCGTGTATTTGCCTGTGAGGTGTTTTTACTGGTTTAACCTTAGACCTTTTTGATATGGCTTTTTACCTTGTTTTTTTTTGTTGTTGTTGTTTGTTTGTTTGTTTTTTCCCCCACACATTCCAATTTTTTTCCTTCATGGTTTGTATCTCATATTTGGAAAGTTTATAAAAATATTCACTTTTGGGGGCCAGCATGTTTTGTGGTGGTTAAGGAACTGGACTCACATATGGTTGACTGCAGTTCAAGTCCCGGGCCAACACTGTTTGAATCCCACACCAGGTGGCTTGGAAATCATGCCTAGCATGTATATGTGCATGGCCAAAATCTCAAGAGGAGAATGGAGGAGAAGGAATTGTGGCATAGCCATCACCCCTGAGGGTAATTTCTCATTTTCCCTCTCTGTCTCTCTCTGGTGAGCATGCATGCCTTGTGACAAAAATCTGAAAAAAAATCACTTTGTTTTCTTTTTAAATTCTTAATAACTGATTCACTTGGATTGGGAAAATATAAGAAGTACATGGATTCCACCATTATATTTCCTCCCATTTTTCCCAACACCAATTATTGAATAATCCACCTTGTATTGTTAACTTGAAATGTTCTTTTCATCACATACTGTAATCTCATATATACTTAAGAAAACTTCTGGACTCTCCCTTCTGTCCCATGGATTTATCTCTGCACCAATTACCCTAATATTTTATTTACTTATAGCTTTATAATTTTTGGTGGGAGTCATCTCCCCTCATTCTTTTCTGAACTTGTTTATCCTTTCACATGAAAATGTGAGGACTTTTACTAGTGTTGTATTACATTTATAAGAGATAAAAAACTTTAAAAATATGTAAGGAAGATAGCAAGGGCCAGATTAAGTGGGGCCTTAACAAATTTGCAGTTTAATCTCAATGCAACCAGAAAACCAAAGGATACTTAAACACTTGGGCTGTTGTGCAGAGTAGATTGGACAGGGTGAGTAATAATTTAATTTATATACACACCCCCTCCAACACTATAAACTCCTTGAAGAAAGAAACTAATTCAGCAATCCTTATGTCCTTTATTGTAATTAGCATATTAGCATATAGTCTTTTTAAATATATACTCATTTTTGGTACAACGAACAAAGATATTAATACTACCCAACATTCATCTGTTGATCACCAGTGTGCAAAACCATATTTTGAGAACAACACAATAAAAAGTTTTAGATGGAAAGTCTGGTAAGAAGTTATGGCTGCCTAGCTATAAAATTACTAGACTCCCAAATAATGCTGTAATGTGATGATTGAGAATAGGATAAAACAGATAGATACAGAGGATACTTGGAAGAATTTTAGTGGCAGGACAGTAAATAAGATCAGTATGTTCAGGTAAGGAATTTCTGTGATGGCAAACTAGTTAAGTCCATTGCAAAGAGATGTTTTGCAAACTTAACAATGAGTAGGAGTTAGGACAAATGGACCTGTTGTAGAGAAGAACATAAAGTCCTAAGGCAATTAATCACTACATACATATCTGTCATGCAGAGTATATAACTTTACTATTTTTTTGCTATAGTGAATATTCATAAAAATTAGTCACAAGAAACTTCTGGTGTGCTTTCAGATAAAGAAGACAAATTTAAAAAGTAAATGTGTGGACCGGCAAGTGGCATGGTAGTTAAGGCACTGGATCCCACATGTACAACTCTGTGGTTTGAGTCCTGGACTTGGCAGCCTAAAAATCACACAGGGCATGTGTGTGAGTGCACTTGTCCAAAATCCCAATAAGGGGAACCAGCAGTTAGCATAATGGCTATGTCGCTGGACTCCCATGTAGTTGACCACGGTTCGCGTCCCGGACCCGGTGGCTTAAAACTCATGCCGGGCGCGTGTGCGTGCGTGCCCAAGATCCCGAGAGGAGAATGGAGGAGAAGGGATTGCGGCATGACCATCCCCCCTGGGGGGTGATTTCTCGCTTTCTGTCTCTATGTCTCTCTCTGTCTGGCGAGCGCACATGCCCTATAGTGAAAACCTCTCCAAAAAAAAAAAAAAAAATCCCAATAAGAGAGTGGAGGAGAAGGGATTGTGGTGTGTCCACTCATTACCTTCACCCCTGCTCTGGTGAGCTCACACTACAGCAGAAAACAAAAAACTATTTAAAAAAAAAAAGTGACTGTAATCAGGAAATCTACAGATGCAGGTTTGTTCAAGTGAGAGTCTAGTGAAGTATGTTTTCCTTGATGATGGCAATAGTCACTGTTTGGAAAGCTGAAAAAGCTAAGTTAACCAGGTACAGAGATTCTCTGTCATTAAGTAATAAATTCATAGGAAGAATGCTAAAATTATTATTTTTTAAATTGCCAGAGGCTGTATGCACATATTCCAGACAGTGGTGGAAGAACAGAGAGGGGGCAAAGCACCCACATTGGGGCATGGTGATGCTGAAATCCCTTCTCTGTTACTCCATCCTGCCTAGATTTGAGGCATACACACATGGCTGCATGTTTTTTAAGTCACCAAAGCTGGGATTTGAATCACCATCAACCATGTGAGGTCCAGCTTCCTTAACCACTAGGCTATGGAGCTGGCCTTAAAATTATTTTCTACTACCTAGAAAAAATGTAGACCTGGAATAACTAACTCATTAGGTATAGTATTATTATTATTATTTTTTTTGGAGAGGTTTTTGCTATAGGGCGCGTGCGCTCACCAGACAGACAGAGAGAGACATAGAGACAGAAAGCGAGAAATCACCCCCCAGGGGGGATGGTCACGCCGCAATCCCTTCTCCTCCATTCTCCTCTCGGGATCTTGGGCACACATGCACACGCGCCCAGCGTGAGTTTTAAGCCACTGGGTCCGGGACGCGAACTGCGGTCGACTACGTGGGAGTCCAGCGACATAGCCATTACGCTTAACTGCTGGTTCCCTGTATTTTGACTTACTATCTAATCAAACAGATTAATGCCAGTTAGAAAAATGATATGAGGCTTGTGCGGATGATATAAAATGGAAACCACGAAAGGAAAAATAAGCCAGTTCTTACAAATCTGTAAGCAGGACTAGTATCGCTTCAATAGATGGACACTATAGAACTTTGTCTTTTACTTTGGCCACTGAAACCCACTCTCCAATAAAAGAACACAACCTAGTTTAGACAAAATTTGGATTTATCAGTAAACAGGTGGAAACATTTTCATTACAAAACTCTTATAAAGTTTCCATATCTATAATCTTTGCCTTGTTGAAGCCCACATATATACTCCATAAAGAATCTGGATTACTGCTTTTAATAATATGACCTCATATGGAATTGTTTAGGTTGTGCATCACACAAATTATTGCATTCAGTACTATAACTGTGTTTCTTATATTATTTTACTGCACTGGAAAGATTTCCAGGAGCACCATTAAAACAAGCATTTAAGGGGCCAACAGTTGACCTGGTGGTTAAGGCTCTGAACTCCCACACGAATAACTGTGGTTCCAGCCCCCAAATGCAGTGGCTTGAAAATCACACAGGGCATGTGTGCATCTGTGCCCAAAATCCCCAAAGGAAAATGAAGGAGAAGGGATAGAAGCGTGGCCATCCCCCCTGGGGGGTGATTTCTCACTTTCTGTCTCTCTGTCTTCTGGTGAGTGCACACATGTCCTATGGCAACAACCTTAAAAAAAAAAAAAGCAAAATTTCAAAATTTGTAACTCAGCTCCTTGAACTTAGAAAAGAGGCTGTCTGTGGATGTGCTTTAAGCGTCAAATTGTATGGAAAATTCCTGTGCAAGTATTGTTATTTGGACAGTCAATCATCGGATTTTACAAGTAGGTATGATCTTAGAAACAGCTAGTTTCCCTACCCCAAAATCTTAGTCTTTAACACCTGAAAGTCTATCATTGGCTAATCATTCAAGTTAAGCATTTCTTTTCTCCAAGATCCTCCTTTAGAGTCAAATTGTGCCCAGGAGAGAAGCACACCCAGTCCCTAAAATTTCCCCAAGTTGGTTCTCCCATAACTTTTTGAGTCCTCTTACTATCTGCCAAACAATTTACATGTAATCATTTTGAGATAGGCTTTTTATTTTCCTAGAGGGCATGTGTACTTCCTAAACAGAGAGAGAGGAGAAAGCACTCCCCAGTTGTGTGTGGACATGCCACAATCTCTTCTGCTTCATCTCTCCCTACTTTCAGAATTGGGGCCACAACCACACGGATATCCAGCATGGTTTTTCAAGCCACTGGGTCTGTAACCACTGCAGTTCGCTATGTGGGATCCAGCTAACTTAACCACCAGGCCATGGGACCAACCCAGACATAAGATTTCTATAATCTTGATTTTAGATGTGAAAAAATGAAGATTAGAGAGATTAAATAATTTACAGAAGATTGTGTACAGGGATCATATTTAACAGAGTCAGGATTCAAGCCCAGACTATGTCTCCGTTACTCTCAACCCTGTATTAATGCTATGGCATTCCATGGAATAAAGACAAACTTACTTTAATCAGTCGCAGGATTTCTGGGCAGTCTCGAGCCTCTGCAGGTCTTACTCGGAAAGAATCCATACTTGGTTGCTTCGTGCCTGATTGGCTCGTTTCTGGTTGGCTCACACTTGATAGGCTTGAATCTAGTTGACTTGGGCCTGGTTCACTTTTGCCTGATTGGTTTATAACTATTTGATTCAGGTCTTGTTGATTCCAGCTGGGTTGACTTGGGCTTCGTTGCCACAAGCCTAGTTGACACCTGCGGGGTTGGTTCATGTCCACCATGCATTGGCTTGTGCTTGATTGGCTCTTGCCTGACTGACTGGCACCTGATTGGCTTATGCCTGGTTGGCTTGTATATGATTGGCTAGCACATGGTTGCCATGTGTCTGGTAGGCTAGAAACTATTTGGCTCATGACTGGTTGCCGCTTGCCTAGTTGACTTATAACTGGTTGTCCTGTGCCTGGCTGCCATGTGCCTGAGTGACTTGAATCTGGCCCGGTCATGCTTGCTTGACTAATGCCTGGTTGGTCTGAGACTAGTTGGCCTATGCTTGGTTGCTTCTTGTCCAGTTGGTTTGTGCCTGGTTTCCAGGTGTCTGTTTTCTTCATGCACAGTTGACTTGGGTCCAGTAGAGTCACGCTTGATCGCC
Organism: Tupaia tana; assembly: GCA_026018925.1. Taxonomy (NCBI): domain Eukaryota; kingdom Metazoa; phylum Chordata; class Mammalia; order Scandentia; family Tupaiidae; genus Tupaia; species Tupaia tana. Next base: position 72,122,047 of record JAKSZU010000009.1, on the reverse strand, counting down.
TCATGCCTGGTTGGCTCGTGCCTGCTTGCCAGGTGCCTGTTTCATTCATACAGGGTTGGTTTGAGTCCAGTAAGCTCACACTTGATCGCCTCATGCCTGATTGGCTTGTGCTTGGTAGCCAGGTGCCTGTTTCCTTCATATACAGTTGGTTCGGGTCCAGTAGGTTCACACTTGATCGCTTCATGCCTAGTTGGCTGGACTTTAGTTGCCAAGTGCCTATTTGTTTCATGTTCAGTTGGTTTGAATCCAGTAGGCTTGCACTTGATCCCCTCATGCCTTGTTGGCTTGTGCCTGGTTGGTTCATATCATGCAGGCTTGTACTTGATTGGTTCATGTCTAGTTGGTTTATGCTAATTAAGCTTGCGCCTGACTGGCTCATGACTGTTTCGTTCAAGTCTGAGGAGTTTGACAGATTCATCCCTGATCGATTCATACCTAATTGATTCATGCCTGGTTGGCTGAAGATGGGTTGACTGAGGCTGGTTGTTTTATGACTGGGGGAAGGCTGGTTGGTAGATGGTAGGTTGGCAGATGACTGGCTGTTCAGTAACTCAGTATCTTGATGAAATAGAAGTCCTTAATTACACTGCTGTGTTGGAAGGCTGTGGTCTGTTTCCGGCTTTTCTCAACTTGATTGGCGCTTAGAGATGCCACTCTATCAAGGTGGGAATTAGAAAAAGATAGGGCTACCTGAGAAAGGTTATTGATGCCTCCGGCTTGCTGGAGTTGACTTCACCAGCAATCATAGCTACAGTTTGGCTTGGTTTCAAGTTGTCATCTGCCCTTTCCCTGCCGACAGGCTGGAAATAAGGGGAAGAAACTGGCTCTGGGGGAGCGTTACCTCCTTACCCGCCTTGAGCACCCACTGCATCATAATGAAGTCACAATGCCGGGTATCCACGTGCCTAACTGCGGCCCCACCCCCGCCCCCCTGTGAAGCAACGCACAGTTGATAATCACTTTATTTTCACCTAAGAATTTAAGAGTATGAAACAAGTCTCAGAGCTTATGCTTTGCGCTCCCTTAGGTGTACGTGCTGTTTTAACAGTTTAAAGAAACTTGCCTCAACCCTTTCCCACACTCTAGTCCTCAAATAATTTACTTCCTATTTCTGTCCTGATTTTCACTTAGATTAGAAACTAGAATGTGTAGGATTGTTAGGCTGAGATACTCAAGTCCTAAATGCAGAAAATATTTCTTTAAAAATAACAGTTATGACTACCATTTACTGAGTTCTTTTATGACTAGGATCATTAGAAAGCATTTCACATTTTTTCATTGAATCCCATAGCAACCCTATTATCCCTAATTCTGAGGCAACTGCCTCAAAAGATTTGGTAACCTGTCCAAGGCCTCTCATAATAGCAGACAGCCTGAATTCAGACCTACATCTACTGGATTCCCTTTCCCACATTGCTTATTCTCTATCCCTATATTTGCCATGTCAGGCATATTGTCTCTCCCCCTGCCTACTACTGCCCAGTATATTTTGTATAGTATTATTTAAAATAGAGTGTCTTCTATTTTTTAAATATACTAAAGAACTTTGGTGGAAGCTGTCCTATGTTTCACACTGTGCTAAGGGCTTTAGCTCATTTAATCACCAAAGCAACCTTGTGATGTGATGTGCGCATGCTGTGGTTCCTCGTTTTATCAATAAATTGGAACTTAAAAAGATTAATTTAATGAATGCTTCTTGCAGTATCAGGCTCTGTCCTAAGAAACAATTTACTGGGACCAGCAGTTAGCGTAATGGCTATGTCGCTGGACTCCCACATAGTCGACCACGGTTCGAGTCCCGGACCCGGTGGCTTAAACTCACGCCGGGCGCGTGTGCGTGTGTGCCCAAGATCCCGAGAGGAGAATGGAGGAGAAGGGATTGCGGCGTGGCCATCCCCCCTGGGGGGTGATTTCCTGCTTTCTATCTCTCTGTCTGTCTCTGTCTGTCTGGCGAGCGCACGTGCCCTATAGCAAAAACCTCTCCAAAAAAAAAAAAAAAAGAAACAATTTACTTGTATTAGCTCACTTACTCCTCACAATAAGGCAGTGAATTAGGTGATATTATTCTCTGTACTTGACTGGTAAAAAACAGATTCAGAGGCACCAGCAGTTAGCATAATGGCTATGTCGCTGAACTCCTATGTAGTCGACCGTGGTTCGATTCCCAGACCCGTGGCTTAAACTCACGCCAGGTGCGTGTGCACGCATGCCCAAGATTCGGACAGGAGAATGGAGGAGAAGGGATTGGTGCGTGGCCATACCCCCTAAGGGGTGATTTCTTGCTTTCTGTCTCTCTGTTTCTGTCTGTCTTTCTGGCGAGCGCACTTGCCCTATAGCAAAAACCTCTCCAAAAAAAAAAAAAAAAAAAGGATTCAGAGATGTAAGTAACTTAAGTGTCAGACAGAAAGTCCAAATAAAATAAGGAAAACACAGTTTTGGGTTTTTTTAAATGTCAGGAAAGAGATGTTTATTTTTCAAAATAAAACAATTTGCATAATATATTGTGGAGATAGATAATGTTTGTTTTTGCTTTATTGGAGGAGTGGGCACATATTAGGTTTCTGATTGTTGCCTTTAAGGAGTAAAATTAGAAAATTAAGTCTTTTTAGTGTTGTATAACTGGTTAACTTGTGTTTTGGCTCATGAAACTTTACATCAGTTGAAGAATATGTATATGTTTGTTTCTGTTTGAAGAGTATTGCGTTTATGGGGGCTGGCAGGTGGCATTGTGGTTAAGAGTGCTGGACTCCCACGTGGCTGATTGAATTTGAGTCCCGGCCTTGGTGGTTTGCTTTTACTTCTCTCTCTGTCTCCCTCTCTGGTCAGATTAAAAATAAATAAATAAATAAATAAAGTTAAATAAAATAATTCTTTAAAAAAGAATATTGGGTTTGAACATTATGCCATTGTACTTTTAAGAGAACACACACAAAAATATATATTCTTGCTTAATGGTACTTATTAGAACAACTTGTCCCATATTAGAAACTCAGAATGGGACTGCTTCTATTAGCTATTCAAAAATCCCCTATAACTGATACATCAATAAGGAAAAAATAGTTTTTAGAAACAACAAAAGTTCAATAGTCAATCTTGTCCACAAGGTAGCAGTGTTACCCAGTTTAGGAACTGAAAGTCTAAATGATACATATTGTAACCTTGATTATATTTCCTAAAAGTGTACATATTTTTCAGAATTGAGGTTTTCTTCTAGATAATAGCAAATTTCTAAAAATCTAACTTAATCTAAACATAATAATTTATTAGAGATCTAGTCAAGGTAGTGAGTTTTGTAAGCAAAGAGCTGACAAATTCTGTCTCTAAAAGTTTGAAATGTACATGAATTGTCCACTCTACCACAATGTTTTATTTTAATTAATATAACTTATTAACATCCTCACAGATATAAAAATATAGACATATTTATGCATTTGAACTCGAATGACTATAATACATAAAATCCCTTTTTTTCTGAAGATACTAAATTGCAATATTCTGAATTCTGACTCCAGCTTGGTTTCATCTAAATGAATACTTACAATTGAGAAAGGCATTTGTATATTTTTCTATAGTAACCAGAGTTTAAATTTGTAGGAATCTCCCCATACCTCACAGACACGTTTTTCCTGTACATTGTAAGTTCATAGACTTTTTCCTTTTTTCCTTCCATGAGCTGTAAAAAGGAAGGCAGGGGCCAGAAGGAAGGAAGCAAGAAAGCAGACTGAAACAACTGACAGTGGCTATAAGTTAGTCTTCCCCTGCTTCATAGCATTCCATATAACATTTTTAAATCATTTAACAAATATTTATTATACGTCACCCATGTGCCACACTGAGGCCCCTTTGAACATTTTATCAAGCGCTAGGTGCTATGGCAAATGCTTTACATATACAATCCTATTTAACCCTCAAAATGAGCTAGACATGGATGATCCTGATTTTATAGATAAGGAAATTGAGGCTGAGGGAAGTTATCCTGACCAAGATTACACAACTTGTAAGTGGATGAGCCTGGATTCAAACCTAGGACCAGTGTGACTCCAAAGTCCACTGCTCTGAACCAGATGCTGAGTTACTTCACAACTTCCATGTGTTTTCATGTATTTAGCCAATCCCATGTTTGATGTATATTTTGTTTGCAATATTCTATCAGTGTTCTAGTGAACATACTTGTATAATACATATTAAAATAAATATCACTTTAGGGACCAGCAGTTGGCGTAATGGCTATGTCGCTGGACTCCCACGTGGTCGACCGCGGTTCGAGTCCCGGACCTGGCGGCTTAAAACTCACGCCGGGCGCGTGTGCGTGCGTGCCCAAGATCCCGAGAGGAGAATGGAGGAGAAGGGATTGCGGCGTGGCCATCCCCCCTGGGGGGTGATTTCCTGCTTTCTATCTCTCTGTCTCTCTCTGTCTGTCTGGCGAGCGCACGCGCCCTATAGCAAAAACCTCTCCAAAAAAAAAAAAAAAAGAAAAAAAAAAAAAAAGAAATATCACTTTAAATATTCCCTGAAAACCCTGAAGGTTTTTTGGCAAAATAGCAGTAGGTGAAGCCCAGACAAAATCTTTATTTAAGATGCTTAAATACCTTTAATTTGATATGAAGGACATTTAGGTAAAAAAATCCCTCAATATACAAGTTTCAGCACATACCCAGGGAGTGTCAAATTAAGACATTCTTTTCATTTTAGAAAGAAATCTGTTTTTATTTTAATTCCTCAAATATTTTAAGGAGAATCAGAGGGAATTTATAACAAACAGCTGTCCTTAAAAGGGGTTTTGAATATCATTAGTAGCAATTAATACCTAAAATTTCTGGTTTTTGTTTTTCATTTCATTTTAATAACAAAAAATCAGGTTTAGTGTATCTTTAAGGAAATTATTAAAAGACCAAAAGGAAAAAAATAGAATAGAATAATCCAAGAAACATTGATGAAAAAATTTGTCTCCACCTTTATTCTTAATTATTAAGAAATTTAATGTAACTTAAGTCCTGCTTCCCCCTTCATATCAAGTTCTTTTTAAACTGTATAATAACCCAACTAAATATTATTATGATGTTCCTTTTCTAGTCTCTTCAAATATTCCTGCTCCTATGCTAGTACTCTGGGAAATCCTCTCTCTGGGGTGTGGTTGAGGTGAAGCAGGATATTATGACTGTGGCCCCAGAAGGACTGTGTATTTTCTTCCTCTTATTTGTACTCACTAATCTTACTAACCTTGCACCATTATTTATTGTTTTTCTGAAATGTTGCCAGTTCAAAAGGAAATCCCAGCTCCAAAAGAGAATGCCAGTCTTTTTCCACCTCCAATCAACTATATCAATATTCTTGGAGAAAATGAGAGGAAAATGAAAAGGTCTCCAGAGAAATATAATTCTGGAATGAAAGAAGACCAAAAAGGCTAAAATGATTGATGAAACTGATCATTTCATTTACTTTCGGATTATTAGGAAGCATCCAATATAGTGGAAAGCAGAGTTAAAGGAAGCGCATTTTCAGAAACTGAGTTTATATCAATGATGTTTGATGAAAGAGTTCTGCTTCATTTGAACTTTGGAACTAAAAAAAAATCACAGCAATAAACTGTCTTCTGTAATATCACTAGCTATTATGGCAAACTTTATTATCGTGAATATTGTACTTAGTTAATAAGTACTCACAGATGCTAGTTTTATAGTATATACTCTAACACGTGCTCCTTTTCTTCTATGAGCCTATCACAAAAAAAAAAAAATTTAGAGTTATTCTTGATAGAGAGGGTAAAGACAAATAGGTCCTGTTTAAGTTGACTCTGGGCCCTGTGGATCATCACTGATTTGGTGGTAATACTCTCAAAACTAATGGCTTTCAGTTGGCTAAAGTATGTATGAAATGTGGAATGATAATCTCAGAATTCAAGATGCTATAGAATATGGAAAAAGAGAGTAGAAGAATACTGAACAGGGAATAAATGCAAATAAAATGAAAACATAGCAAACATTAAAAAAATATATATAGTCCAAAAATCAGTTCTGGGCTTATTAGTAACTTTGAGGCCTTAAGAAACAATCTCTCTGAGCCTCAGTTTTGTCATCTATAAAATGGAAAATGATACCTGCCCAACCTACCTCATACATTTTTTTGTGAGGATCCATCCAGATGAAAATATGTAATTATATAAATGTAAGGGATTATTACTGTATTTATAGAGAGAATTACATATGTGTATGTGTGTGTAAAATGAGAATTAGCTAATTGATGAAGATATGACAGAAAATAATTGAATGATACTTCTTTCTTAATCATCTTGACCTACTCTTCCTCCTTCATACCTCCTTTAAATCTTAACAGTTCATATAGTACCAGTCTTGGTTATTATTTCAAACTACACTTTCTACTTCCCTACTCACTTTAAACTCTATGGGGAGTAAAGAGGAATGGGGAGATGTTGGTTAAAGGGTACACAGTTTCAATTAGACAAGAAGAATAAGTTTTGGAGATCTATTATACAGCATAGTGACTATAATAATAGGGGTTTTGAAAATTGGTAAAAGAGATTTTTAAATCTCTTTTTTTTTTTTTTTTTTTTGGAGAGGTTTTTGCTATAGGGCACGTGCACTCGCCAGACAGACAGAGACAGACAAAGCGAGAAATCACCCCCCAGGGGGGATGGCCACGCCGCAATCCCTTCTCCTCCATTCTCCTCTTGGGATCTTGGGCATGCACACACATGCACCCGGCTTGAGTTTAAGCCACCGGGTCTGGGACTCGAACCGCGGTCGACTACGTGGAAGTCCAGAGACATAGCCATTACGCTAACTGCTGGTCCCTTAAATCTCTTTTTAAATCACCACAAATAAGAAGTGTTTAAGGTGATGGGTATGTTTATTAGTTTGATTTAATCATTCCACCTTGTAAACTTATATCAAAACCTCATGTTGTAAACCATAGACATACGCAATTTTTCAATAAATAAATCAATGCATGAATACATATAGCAAAAAAAATCTTTTTAGATGTACTGAACATCTATCATTTCCTGAGTTCAGGCCCTCTCTTCACATTCAAGAACGTCTCTCTTGCTATGCTTTAACCTACTTCCCAACCTCCAACTTTTAATTGCCTAGTTTATTCTTAATCATGGTCAAGTCTCAATTTAGACATAGCATTTTGTATAGGTCTTTTATGACCACCTTTAAATAGAACTGCCTCCCATGCACTTCTCATTTCACTCTGTTCTTCCTCTATATACCACCATAAGAAACACCTACATCTGAAATGAATGTATAAATAATAATAATAATAAATTTTAAGAAAAAGAATAAACAAGACAAAGAAAGTCATGGTACATAGTACATTCTAGAAAGAGTGGAGCTACAGTATAAAGAAAAACAAGCCAACAACAAAACATAAGGACATGGCTTTATATTCGTTTTACCTCGGTATGCCATTGTTTATTACCAGTCTCTTTAAAACAAATGTTAAATATTTCATTGTAGGGGCCAGCAAGTGGCATGGTGGTTAAGGGCACTGGACTCCCAGATGGCCGACTGTGGTTTGAGTGCCAAACCTGGTGGCTTTCTCTCTCTCTTTCCTCTCTCCCTCCCTGTTCTTCTCTGGTCAAATTAAACTAAATAAATAAAGTTAAATAAAATAATTTAAAAAATTTGTCGCAAACCAAATATTGAACCTTGTGCTAGACGCTAGATGAAATTCAATTAGTATGGGATATTCATGCTGGGAAAATTCATTGTCAATGTTGTAGACATACAGACTGAATGTAAAAAATAAGAAAAAATAAAAAAGGTTTACAGTGTTTTGTGAAATTACAGTTTATCTTTATAAATATTATCTGTATTTTTGGTAAATACAACTTTATAGATTGAAGTTTGTATCTGAATTTGCAACTGATATTTATTTGTCAATGTTTTTTGAATGAACTAAATAAAGCTCCTGTTGTAGAAAAATAAAATAAAATAAAAATAAAAACATATAAAAAATAAATATTTGTACAGCTCATAAAAAAACATATCAAAAAAGAAGAAAAATAACCTACATCTGAACAGCCCGGGAAGTTTATTAAAATTCATATTCCAGAAATTCACCCTCCAGGTGTTCTGATCCAAAGAGTTTGGTGTGGAGACAACTGCAAATTCAACAGTTACCGCATATAATACTGCTACACACATTCAAGGTTAATAACCACATTCTTTAATACTCATCACCCTGAAGTTAAGTTATATGCTCATATCTTCCTGCTAGCCTGCAGTGAGAACTGGGATTGTTTGTCTTCCTCACCATTGTATTCTATGTGCTTGGCATATGATAAGCACTCAATTCACATTGTAATAAATAGATGATAAATACAGGTAGATAGATAGATAATAGATAGATGATAGCTAGATGAAAAGTAGAAGAAAGAAAAAAGTTTCCAAAAGTGGGGGGAACTGTATAAACTTTGTATGGCCCCTTTGAACATTGTATGTCAGTGATTACAAAGAGACATGCTCTGCGTCAGACAAGTGGCATGGTGGTTAGGGCATCTGAATCCAATATGGCTGACCACACAGTTCAAGTCCCAGATCCTGTGGCTTGGAGAACATGCCAGGTGCATGTGCAAGCGCATCCAAAGTCTTGAGAGAAGAAGGGATTGTGTAGTTTGAGGGCATCTCCTCTGAGGGAGCTTGGTCACTTTCCCTCTCTGCATCTGTCTGTCTCCGGTGAGTGCACGTGTCCTATGGCAAATTAGAAAAAAATGAAAAGATATAGGCTGTAGGGCACACATACTAAATGCAAAACATATACTTCTGGATTCATTGTCACAATAACTGCCAACTATGATTTTATAACCATCTTTCTTTATGTGAGATATTTGCTATAGGGCACTTGTTCTTGTCAGAGAGACAGAGACAGAAAATGAGAAATCATCCCCTGGGGGGATGGCCACACCTCAATCCCTTCTCCATTCTCTCAGGAGTGGATTATGTGGGAGTCCAGCGACATAACCATTACACCATCAGTTGGTCATTTTTATAGCCATCTCTCTCTTTTTTTTTTCCCCCCAGAGGATTTTGCTATGGGGCACATGCGCTCGCCAGAAAGAGAGACAGAAAGACAGAAAGCAAGAAGTCACCCCCTGGGGGGATGGCCACGCCGCAATCCCTTCTCCTCCATTCTCCTCTTGGGATCTTGGGCACCTACGCACACGCACCCTGCATGAGTTTAAGCCACCAGGTCCAGGACTCAAACCGCTGTTGATTACATGGGACTCCAGTGACATAGCCATTATGCCAACTGCTGGTCCCCCTGATAGCCACTTTTTTTTTTTTGAGAGGTTTTTGCTATAAGGCATGTTTGCTCGCCAGAAAGACGGACAGAGAGACAGAAAGCGAAAAATCACACCCCGCCCCCCCCCCCCCCCCCCCCCCCGCAGGGAGATGGCCATGCTGCAATCCCTTCTCCACTCTCCTCTTGGGATCTTGCGCATGCATGCTCACGTGCCTGGCATGAGTTTAAGCCACCGGGTCTGGGACTCAAATCACGATGGATTACATGGGAGTCCAGTGACATAGCCATTACACCAACTGCTGGTCCCCCGATAGCCATTTTTTAATAGAAATTGTAGATGAGCTTTTTTCCTTTTTTCTTTTTAGATTTTTGCTACAGGGTGTATACATTCACTGGAGAGAGATAGACAGAGATGAGTAGAGAGGGAAAATGAGAAATTATCCTCCGGGAGGAAGGTGGCTGTACCACAATCCTTTTTCTTATATTCTCCTCTCAGGATTTTGAGCACATACACACATGCACCTGGCATGATTTTCAAGCTCCAGGGTCTGGGACTCAAACTGTGGTCAGCCATGTGGAAATCTAACACCTTAACTACCACACAACATGCTGTGATTTTTTTTTTTTTTTTTTAGAAATGAAAAGACACACATACAACACACTGAACTGTTAACTCTGGTTACCACTGGAAGGTAAGAATGAGGAAAGGTTAAATAATTTTGGCTTTTATTTTATATACTTCTATTTTTAAAGTTAGGAGTATATATATTTGATTTTTGTTTTGTTTTGTTTTTCACCACAGGTCGAGAGAGAGAGAGAAGAGAGAAAGTGAGAGAGGAAAACTGAGAAATCACCCCCACAGGGCATGGTCCCACTGTAATCCATTCTCCTCTTGAGATTTTGTAATGTGAGCATATATGCCAGCACGATTTTCAAGCCACCAGGTCTGGGACTTAAACCATGGTCACCCATGTGAGAGTTCGGCATCTGAACCACTATACCACCTGCTAGCTCTGATTTTTATTTTTTAAAAGGTTTTTGCCATAGGGTGTGTGCACTTGCCAAAGAGAAACAGAGGAAGACAGTGAGAAGGAAAGTGAGAAATCAGCCCCAGAGTGCATGGCAATGCTGTAATCCCTTTTTCTCCTCCTGAGATTTTGAGCACACACACACACACACACACACACACACAAACACACACACACACACATGCTCCCGGCATGATTTTTAAGCCACCTGGTCCAGGACTCAAACCGTGGCCAGACATGTGGGAGTCCAGTGCCTTGACAACTATGCCACCTTGTGGCACCCCTGAATTTTATTTTTAAGAGAGATTTTTGCTATAGGGCTAGTGCACTCGCCAGAGAGAGAGAGAGAGAGAGAGAGAGGCAGAGAGACAGAAAGCAAGAAATCACCCCTTGAGGGGTGGCCATGCCATGATCTTTTCTCCTTCATTCTCCTCTTGGGATTTTGGTCACATACACACACGCACCTGGCATGAATTTCAAGGCTCCAGGTCTGGGATTTGAACCGTGGTTGGCCATATGGGAGTCTAGAAATGTAACCATTATATCATCTGCTGGTCACACCCCCCTACATTTTTTTAATTATCAAAAATAAAATAATTGTTTTTAAGAGTCAAGGCCTATGATATTGACTCCATTATCAATAAATATGCTAGTCTATAAAAAAGCATTTTGATAGTTGTTTACAATCCAACTTATCTCTGTAAAGTTTAGATATTAGGAATTCATTTGGAACTATTTAGCTTTGAATATTTGCTTTATTCCTTTCTTAAATTTTTAGCACGGTCCCAGAGTACATCCTTTACATCCCAGATTTGATGGAGAAGTCACATTAAACAGATATTGAAGCAATGGAGTAAGGAGCACTAGCTTTGCTGTCAAACAGTCCTCAGTTTGAATCCTGGCAAAGCTATTTAATAATTCTATAACATTAGAAAAGTTACTTAACCTCTTTGGACTTCAGTTTCCTCATCTTTAAAATGACTCTAATAATACTTTCCTCACAAAACTGTTTTAAAGAACAAATACAAGTGTTTGTGTAGTGTCTATCATGAGTCTAGGTATTCCATGAATGCCAGTTTTTTTTCTCTACTTCGTTCATTAAACAAATATGTACTGAGCTGTATATGGTATGAAGCAGATTCACTAATAATTCCAAGGAAAGATCCCTACTGCATGAAAATAGCAGAGATCATCGCTACACCAACCATTAGGACCAGAAGGCCAAAGCTTCTGCCCATTGCACTTTGGGCTGCATTTTACCAATTGCCTGCATTCTCAGTGAGACAAAAAACACTGACACGCAGTAGGTTATATGTAGCATATTTATTACTTACAAATAGATAAGCAGCAAAAGACAAATTAAGTCTAGGATAGTAGGCTGGTCCCCCAAGACCCCAGAAAGTTACTGAGGGTGGATGGAGTCTTAACTTCTCTTGCCCCACTTTCACCACAGCTAAGGAACCCCAACAGGCAGTCTTCTCTGGAGTAATATGATGCACTGGGCAAAGGTTTGGAGGACATACTGCTTCCAGGAGTGAGAAGAGCAAAAAGAGCAAAAACCAGGCAGTTTCTTCCTAACTCAAGATGTTACATTCCCTAGGAGGGACTGGAACAAGGCTGTAGTTGTTTCAGGCAAGTCTTCCCTACCTCAGGATATTGTATTCTCAGCACATTCTACAGTTATTCTGAGAACTACAAGCAAGAAAAAGAGAGGAAAGAGACTAAGTCAAGTCTATCTTGGGAACATCCAGCACATGCCCAGCATTGCTTTATGTGCCAGGGATATACTTGTGTACCAAGTCAACTTGATAACTGCCCTCATGAAACTAGTAGTACAGTGAAAGAGATTTCCATTAAATTATATATGTCTACCTATAAAAAAGATATGATAAATACCACAAAAAAAGAACTACCAGTGGACCAGCAGTTGGCATAATGGCTATGTCGCTGGACTCCCATGTAGTTGACCACGGTTTGAGTCCCGGACCTGGTGGCTTAAACGCACGCCAGGAACATGTGCGTGAGTTTAAGCCACCAGATCCCGAGAGGAAAATAGAGGAGAAGGGATGGCAGCGTGACCATCCCCCCTGAGGGGTGATTTCTCGCTTTCTGTCTCTCTGTCTCTTTCTGTCTTCCTGGCGAGCACATGCACCCTGTAGCAAAAACAAAACAAAACAAAAAAAAAAAAACAAAAAAAAAAACTACCAGGTCCTATTAGAGAGTATAACAGGTGTGGGAGGGTGGGTCTAAATTGTTTTTGTATCTTATCATTTTAATGGGAAAAGCTGGGTGTCTTTCCTGAGAAGTGATAGTTAAGTTAGGTAGCAGTGGGCCAGGCAAAAGCAAAAAGAACACTGCATCATTTTAATGTTAAATATGTCTTTTCTTCCACTTGAAGGTAGAGACACATAGGAAAGTGTATGTGTGTGTATGTGTGTGTGTGTTTGTGCTCGCGCGAGCATTTGTATATGCATAAGGAGAGAAAAGTGATGGTAGATACCACTTCTGAATTTTTTTCTTTCTTTCTTTGGAGAGGTTTTTGCTATAGGGTGCATGCACTCGCCAGAAAGACAGAGAGACAGAAAGCAAGAAATCACCCCCCGGAGGGATGGCCACGCCGCAATCCCTTCTCCTCCATTCTCCTCTCAGGATCTTGGGCATGCATGAAAATGCACCCAGCGTGAGTTTAAGCCGCCGGGTCCGGGACTCGAACCGTAGTCTACTATGTGGGAGTCCAGCGACATAGCCATTATGCTAACTGCTGGTTCCTCACTTCTGAATTCTGAACATGCAAGAACATAGCTCAAAGTCAATCTGTAATGAGCCCATAGAATTTGGACTTAACATATACAGAACCGTACCAGTCACTGTACAGAATTCAGATGAAAAGCAAGTTACACACACACACACACACACACACACATAAATGTGGAGACTTCAAAAGGTTCATAGAAAATGGAATTAAAGTACAAGTATATTTTAGCACAAAAATTTTTGAAATCTATCATAGTTTTTTCATAATAATAATTTTCCATAAACTTATTGAAGACCTACTTGTATTAGGAAAAACTTTGATTTAATGTTCAAGTACTTTAATAATCTTTTTATTAGTTAACTATAAGTTTTCTTTACAATGCGTCAGTGTAATAAAACTTCCAGTAATAGAACTGTCCTTCTACAATCCAGTCAATTTATCCTTAAATAATTCTATTGAAATTTCACTAATTATGTGATCCATTGCAAATTCTCTTAAATTACAACTTCTATTTTTTTTTTAAAATTGTGAGCTGCCAACCTAGGATACATAGTCAACTACAGGGATAAAGAATCACCTGCCAAGGGGCCAGCAGGAGGTATGGAGGATAAGGTGACTGGATCCCACATGGAAAACTATGTGGTCTAAAGCCTGGACACTGCAGCTAAAAAAACATGCCAGGCATATGTGTGTGCATGCCCAGAAAAATCCTGAAAGAAGAATGGAAGAGAAAGGATTGTGGTGTGTACATTTTCTCTGGGGGGAGGATGACTTTTCACTTTCCCTCTATCTTTGGTCTATCTTTGGTCTCTCTCTGGTGCCCTGTAGAAAAAAAAATGTGTATTCATTGTAATCCTATAATTACCCCTCGTCTATATTCACTTCAGAATAACAACAAAAAATTATTTTAGTACATACCAAAGAAACTTTAAATGATTTTAAAAATTCCAGCACTAGCCTCCTAAGAGTTAATATGAGAATCAAGTCATGACTATAGTACATTTCAGGTTTCTCCCTTCCCTCCATTATCTTCAATCCATCACCAAAGGAGCATATCCTTCTTTTATATTTCATCTTGCATCATCCCAGCCTTAGTCACTGTTACAGTTTCTCATTTGATCTTGCTAGCTTCAGTCTTTCCCACTCTAGCCTATTTTTCAGGTTATTAGTCAGGTTATTATTTTATTTGTGTTTTATTCGCGAAACATCAGGTACCTGGAATTGTTCTAAACATCATAAACATATTAATTAATTTAATCCTACTAAATAATCCTATGATATGTATAATATTATCCCAATTTTACAGGTGAGGACCCTGAAGCACAGGAGATGTTCAAGGTATTTACCCAAGGTCACACAGTTAGTAGTAAATGGTGGAACTGGGATTTAAATTTAGGTGGTCTGGCCTCAGAACCTGTACCTTTAACCTTGTATTGTTTCCAATACAATGAGACACTATCTGGCTACTCCAGCATTATTGATCTTTTTTTTGTGAATTATAAATTACATCACTTTGGTTCATATATATATATATAAATATATATTTATATATAAATATTATATATATAAATATTATATATATTTATATATATATATATAATTGTTTTATGTCTACTGATTTGGACAGCCCACCGTAGGTGTAAAATTCTCAAGAAGGTCCAGCTACTGTGGTGCAGTGATAATTTAAGTGCCTTACAAGTTTGGAAGCCATGTGGAAACCACAAGTTCAGATCCCAGAGTCAGCCTGGAAGTTCACCAGGCATGTGCTCAAAATCCTGAAAAACTAGAAGACTGGGGAAGGGGGATCATGGCATAATGGACCCCTTCAAGGGTGTCTCCTCTTTTTTTCTCTCTTTTCCTCTTTAGTTTATGTGCATGCATTCTATAATTTAAAAAAATCTCAAGGAGCAACAATGATGTCTCAATGTCTCATTTGAGTTCTATAGCCTAGTTCTGGAGTATAGGACTAGGTACATAATAAATTGCCCAGCCTCCAGGCAATTGAACCAGATGTAATAACTTGAACCAGCCTCTAGGGACTACTTGACATAACATTTATTCCTTTCATCACAAGTTTCTTTTTACTGTTTTGGTAGAGTAAGTCAGTATATACCATTATAGAAAACTTAATTATTCACTGTAGTTAAAATGACTAATGAACCAAAGTTCAAAGTTATTTTGAAACATTGGACAACTGACTCAGGGAATATTTTAATTTATCATCTCAACTTCCTCAAAGTCTGCCATCATGTCATTTTTAATGAGTTATTTTTGCAAAAAGGAGAGGATAAAAATAAATAAAAGATTAAATTTGTGCTACTAACTTGCATGATTCAGATTCCTATGCAGCTATGTTGTGATTTGATGTACAATTCACAGTCAAAAGACTTGAATCTTAGTCCCAGCTCTCATACTCTACTAACTATATGACTTTAGGAAGTTACTTAATCTTTCTTCTACTCTCCTTGCCTCTTTTACTTCACCTTATCCCTGTTTTCCTATTTATTTGTTGGTGATATGTGCATTATCTCCAATATGGTTTTGAGGATCAAATAATATAATGCATCTGAAAGAATTTTTTAAACTCTAAAGAACTATATGCATAAGGGTTGTACTATTATCCATAGTGTCAGGCATGAGAAGCAAGGAATATTAGTTTATATTTTAGATCTCTTCCTAATCTAAACTATGTGATCTCAGTTAGGGTATTAACTTCTCTGAACTTCATTCTTTACATTTGTAAAATGAAGCAGCTTACAGTTTTAGCATTTTGTCATATAGCTGTCTTAGTTTCCTCCATATCATGATGGCAAATAACAAAAAATCTGATTAAAAAATCTGAATTATTATTGAATTTTTCAGCCCAAATGATTACCAGTGTCATGAAGTAAATGATATAATTGCCTTGTGTTACCTCTTAATAATCATATAAATCTTTGCATGAATAAATGATCTTAATTCCTCTATTATAATCTATAGTTATAAGTGATGATTTATCAAATGCTATATGCTCATTATCTTACATGGGAAATTATAAATTACTCTCTTTGCCTTGATCAAAATTAAACTGAAAGAAATACATATTTTAGAGAGCTCTTGAAGTAAATAAAAGATTTTGCACCAGGAAACAGGATATTTTTTCTCTGCTTATAATTAAAGTATCCTGGGGGCCTGCAGGTGGTGTGGTGGTTGAGGGCACTGGACTCCCACATTGCCAACAACGGTTAAAGTCCTGGACCTGGTGGCTTACTTTCTCACTTTCTCTCCCCCCCCCCCCCACTTTGTGGTTAAATTTAAATGAATAAATTAATCTAATTTAACTTTTAAAAATTCTTTTAAAAATTAAAAAAATTAAAACATCCAAAGTATATGAGCTCTACTTAATAAGTATCCTATTTGAGTAATAACATAGGGCATCTATAAATCTATATAATATGTACAAATATGTGTGTGTATATTTTTAAGTTTATCGTCAATGGAAAACTTTAAATAAGGAAGTCTTTAAAACACATTAAACTAAAAATAGGAAATGTTTTATTAATGAGGAAGGGGAGGCATGAGTAGAGAAAAATGTAGAAATCTGGAAATTAGACTAAAGGAAGAAAGAAATCACTCATTCAGCTAAATATGCACTCATAATAATTTACTCACCACCTGTTATGTTCCAGATAGGTGTTATGTAAGGCATTGAGGAGAAAAAGATATATAGATAAACTCTATTCTCAAAAGTTTCAGTATTATTAGAGAGACAGTCCAATATATAAATATACTACAAAATGTAAATGCTATACTAGAAATATGTAGAGAAGTAGAAAAAGAAGTAGACGGAACATCTATGTCAAAATAAGGGGTTAAGTAATGCTTCCTAAAGGAGGTGAGCATCTGAGCTGAGTTTTTTTTTTTTTGTCTTTTGTTTTACTTTCTCAGATTAATTAAAATCACATTTTACATAAAGTCCCCATTATAATGTATACAATATACAAATATATATATAGTTTTCAACAGAGAACTCTACATTTTTTTGGTGTTAAATGATTCTTCCCTCTGCCCCTCATGCTCACTCTCTACCACCCACTCCCTACCACCCACTCCCCACCCTTACAGTCTCTGGTATCTACATTTATCCTTTCCGCTATCATATCATCAGATCTTTCTCCTTCTGCCAGAGTGCTGATATATTTATTTTTCATTGCACATCTTTACAGTGTACAGCATGGTTTTTTCCCCAGCATGAGTACAGTGCACATTAGTCAAGACAATGATATTACCATATATATTATCATCAACAGACCACTTTTCATTTTTGTGTCTATTGAGTGTGATGTTTGTTCCCTGAATCCCTCCCTTCAGCCCTCTATTACTCATTCTCATTACCTCTCCCATACTGTCTCTAGTATCTGCAGTTGCCATCCCTGCTATTATACCTTCCAGTTCTTTCACTTTTTTTTTCTATTATCAGCTCATAAAGTTTTTTACAATAGGCAACATAGATTCTATTCAGGGTTGGGTTAAGGGTGGGTCTCGTGCAGTTCCGCAATTGTAGGTGAGTCTCCATGGGATACAGTTTCAGGAAAGCGGTTCTGGTAAGCAGAGATGGTTATCAGTTGATGTGGCACAGCATCCATCTTGTGATTACCGGGAATGGTGTTGTGGGGATCTGCATCGTGAGTCATCCTCGGGTATCTGGCTTCCTTAAGAATGGTAGAATAGTTCTTGTTTTTCCCTGAGGTAATGCAGGGCTGGTAACCATCATCTTCTCACTGTCCATAGGCAGAGAAAATCCTCCTATACAATATATTTCTCAATTGGTTTAAGACAGCTAAAGTTTCTTTCTGTTGCTTATAGTTGCAAATTCTTAATCCTTGTTTTCGGCTTCAGTTTGCCGCCCGCAACCGGCGGCCACATGCAGGTGCAGGCCCGGCGGCCACACGCAGACCCGGGAGCCACGCGCAGGCCCGGCGGCCACGCGTAGGCCCGGCGGCCACGCGCAGGTCCAGCGACCACACTCAGGTCCGGTGGCCGCACGCAGGCGCAAGCCCGACGGCCACCGCGCAGGCTCGGCGGCCACTCGCGGGCCCGAGGGCCACGCGTGGGCCCGGCGGCCACGCGCGGGGCCCGGCGGCCACACGCAAGCACAGGCCCGGCAGCCATTCTCAGACCTGGCGGCCACTCGCAGGCCCGAGGGCCACGCGCAGGCCCGGCGGCCACGCGCAGGCCCGGCGACCACACTCAGGCCCGGCGGGGCCGCGCGTAGGCGCTGGCCCAGTGGCCACGCGCAGGCTCGGCGGCCACGCGCGGGCCCGAGGGCCATGCGTGGGCCCGGCGGCCACGCGCAAGCACAGGCCCAGCGGCCATTCTCAGACCTGGCGGCCACTCGCAGGCCCGAGGGCCACGCGCAGGCCTGGTGACCACGCGCAGACCCGGTGGCCACGCGCAGGCCCGGCAGCCATGCGCAGGCCCAACGGCCACACGCCAGCCCCAAACGCACGAATTTGCCTGGGACCCAGCGCCACCTCCCACTCGCCCGCCCGGTCAGAGAAAGGAAGGACGGCGACCTCGGCCAGTCTGCGCTGCTGGCCCGCATCGGCGCCGAGCGCGGGACACACCCAGCGCCGGAGAGGCAGCGGGGGGCCGGGCGGTCCGGGCCACGGAATGCGGAGCAGAGGAGAGCACCGGGCCCCGTGCCCGCCCGGCCCAGCGCGGCACAGGCGCCCCCCTGAGCTGAGTTTTAAGTGAAAAATAGAAAGGCTTTTTTTTTATGTTAAAGGAGATTAGTATGTATTCCAAGTAGTAGAAACTTTCATTAAATTATGAAAGTTGCAAAAAAGAAGTCTAGATATTTGTAAAATATTGAATGCTTAATGTGAGAGAAGGAGTAGCAAAAGTTGAAGCTAAAGTTGGGGACCAGCAGTTAGCGTAATGGCTATGACGCTGGACTCCGACATAGTCGACCGTGGTTCGCGTCCCAAACCCAGTGGCTTAAAACTGACGCCGGGCGCATGTGCATGTGTGCCCAAGATCCTGAGAAGAGAATGGAGGAGAAGGGATTGCAGCGTGGCCATCCTCCCTGGGGAGTGATTTCTCGCTTTCTGTCTCTCTGTCTCTCTCTGTTTGTCTGGCGAGCGCACGCGCTCTATAGCGAAAAAACCTCTCAAAAAAAAAAAAAGATGAACCTATAGTAGACAGAACTAGATCTGAAAGAACTGGTTGTGCCATGATAAGAGTGGTTTTAACCTGAATATGACCGAGAACTGTCAAAATAATTTAAGAACTGTGACATGAAAATTTTGTTTCAGAGATAAATCTAATGACAGGGGAGACAGACCAAAGCCATTTATGTTGTTACTATAGTCAAGGTTAAAAAATAACAATAATGAGGTTCTGAAATAGATTAATGGTGGTAAGAAAGAAAAAGGATATATTCAATAATTATTTGGGGGACCAGCAGTTAGTGTAATGGCTATGTTGCTGGACTCCCATGTAGTCGACTGTGGTTCGAGTCCTGGACCTGGTGGATTAAACTCATGCTGGGCACGTGTGTGTACATGCCCAAGATCCCGAGAGGAGAAGGGAGAAGGGATTGTGGTGTGGCCATCCCCCTGGGGGGTGATTTCTCGCTTTCTGTCTTTCTGTCTCTTTCTGTCTTTCTGGCGAGCACAAACGCCCTATAGCTAAAAACTCTCCAAAAAAAAAAAAGGAAAAAAAAAAGAATTATTTGGGAGGTAGAAGTGAGGAGACTTGCTAACTGATTACGTTTGAGAATGATGGAGATAATACAACATAGGAAGACTACTAGATTTGGGGGATTTGTGAACAGATAGATAGAATGCAATTTAATGAAATGTAGCACATAGGAAAAGGAGCTAGTAGGGAGGCAAGCGTACGAGTTCAATTTCAATCGTGGGAAATTTGAAGTATCTTTGAACTTTCCAAGCAATGATATTCACTAATCAGTTGGATATCTGGACTGGAGATAGACTTTGGCATATTTTCACAGAGAAGGTAGATAAGGATATAATCCCAGTGTAGTTACTCAACAAAGTGTACAAGAAGTGAGATAATAAACCCAAGGACAGAGTCCTAAGAAGTAGCAATGCTTATGGAGTAAATGGAAGAAGAGGAACACCTGAAGAAGACTGAAAGGGATTGGCTAGGGACATAGCAGAAAAGTCAGGAAAATAATGCTGCTACAAGAGCCAAGGGAGCAGTTTCCCAAAGGGAGTGGCATCCAGTGTCAAGTGCTGCAAATGTCCACAGACAATAAACATGGAAAAGTGTCCATGGAATTTAGCAACTATGAAGTTTTTTTGATTTTAGAGGTTTTTGCTATAGGGCGTGTGTACTCACCATAAAGATAGAGAGAGGAAGAGAGACAGAAAGTGAAAAATCACCCTCCAGAGGGGATGGCCATGCCACAATCCCTTCTCTTCCATTCTCCTCTCGAGATCTTGGGCACGCATGCACACACACCCAGCGTGAGTTTAAGCCCCTGGGTTCAGGACTCAAACCGTGGTCGACTACATGGGAATCCAGCAAAATAGCCATGATGCCAACTGCTGGTCCTGACAACTATGAAGTTTTATATAACCTTGATGAGTACAGTTCAATTTCAGTGGAGTGAAGAAAATGAAACCAAACAGCTGAGGCGTGGACTGTGGAGAACAATATGTAGATTCCTCAGAGATCTACAAAAAGAACTACCATATGATCTAGCAAATCCTACTCCTGGGTATCTACCCAAAGGACAGGAGAATGCTTAGTCAGAAAAGTACCTGCACATTCATGTTTATTGTGGCATTATTCACAATTGCTAAGACACGGAACCAACCCAAATGTCCATGAACAGAAGAATGGATTGAAAAAGTGTGGCACACATACTCTCTGGAATAATACTCAGCTATAAAAAACAACAAGACCCTGGCTTTTGATAGAATGTGGACGAATTGTGGAAGATTTACTGCTGAGTGAAGCAAGCCAGCTATAAAGGAAAGGCATTGTATGTCTCCACTTAATATATACTTACAGTTTGCACTCTGTGACTAAAACTGAAAGATTAGAGGATATAGAAACATGGAAAATGGTTATGGATATTGGATTCAGTATGGGGAGAGGATGAGAGAAGGAGGAGAGTCTGAGGAAAGACATTAAGGAGAAAAATAAAGAGGCAAGACATATATGGAACACAGAAATGGATTATGATCTGTTAATGATTATGTGTATAGTATCCCCAATTGGACTGGTGAGAAATGTATTCATGTTGGAAAATTCACTTTACAAGCTAAGTGATATATAGTGACTGAATGTATAAAAGAAATTAAAATAAAATGAAATATAAAAAAGTAAAAAAAAAAAGAAGAGAGCTTGAAAACACTTCTTTTTGGCAGCCCCACAAACATTTCCTTTTAAGATCCATAAAAATACTAAAGTGTACTAGTATCCTCATTATGTATAACTTTTCACTGTATAATTTCTCGAAGGAATTTCAGCAAAATGAGGGAGTGAAGGTAATGAATGAATGAATATTATTCTTCCAGTTATCTGGGCTATGCAGAAGAGGAGAGAAATAGTGATGACTGAAGGGATAATGAGCTTGATGGAAGATTAGTTTGGGTTTTATTTCTTCTTCTTCCCCTTCCCCCTCCCCTGTCTCCTCATCTACTGCCTTCATCTCCTCTTCCTCTCTCTTCACTTGAGCATGATTAAATACTGAAGGGAAGGAGTCACCACAAAGAAATAGGTTGAAGTTTCAGGAAAGGGGAGTTAATAAGTGGAGCAGAGACCATAAGGAAGCTGAAAAGAATGGGGTCAGGATCATAAAATGAAACATAGGATTTGTCAGAATTAGAAAACATTTGTTCTACTTAGAATGAGAATGAGGGAATTATGGATGAAAGCCAATGCAGAGAAGTTTATAGCTGAGGTCTAAATGGCAAGTGACGTTATTACATAGTAACTTCAGTTTCATCTTGTAAAAAATTTTATATGGAGTAGTGAAAGTCTGAAATATAAGATGAAGATAATGGTTGAAAGAGATGACTCGGGTTAGTAATTCCTGGTGAATGTGATGCTAGGAGCCATGAATGTATCATGCTTTTCATCTCTAGTCTTCATGTATCCTATTTCCAATCCATCAGGAAATTCTGTCAACTTTATCTTCCAAGATGCATTTTGCAAAGAAAAACATATAAAAAAATGTCATGACCCAAATATCTAAATAATAGTTATTCCAGAAGGTGAAGAATTGGGCAAGGGCATAGATCTATTCCATGAAATACTTGCAGAAAACTTCCCAAATTTAGAGAAGCATTCAGACATCCAGACCTAAGAAATATGAAGAACCCTAAATTGAATCAACATAAGAAGATCCTCCCCATGGCACATAATACCCAGAATGGTAAAAGTAATAGACAAAGACAAGATTCTAAAAATGGCAAGAGAGAAATGTCAAGTCACTTACACAGGTTATCCTATCAGGATTGTATCAGATCTCTCAACTGCAATAATGCAGACAAGGAAAGAATAGGAAGACATATTTAAAATACTAAAACAGTTTCAACCATGAATACTTTATCTGGCAAGATTAACCTTCAAATGGGAAGAATGAGTAAAATCATTTGCAGACAAACAAAAACTGAAAGAATTCACCAATACTAGACCAGCTCTTTAAGAAGTACTGAGGAGAGTACTATATCAGGAAAACTAAAGAGAGACAGACAGAAATAAAGAAGAAGAGCAACAAAACAGCCAAGAAAATAGCTAACAAAATAACAGGGACAAATCCACAAATATCAGTAATAATGGTGAATGTTAATGGATTAAATTCTTCAATCAAAAGACACAGACTGACTGAATGGATACAAAGGTCAGAAATTCTGTATTTGCTGCCTACAAGAAACGTACCTCATGGATAAAACATAGATAGACTAAAAGTGAAGGACTAGAAAAAGATATTCCATGCAAATGGAAATTAAAAAAAAGACTTGAAGTCGTGATACTGATATCAGACAAAATAGGCTATAAGACAAAAATTGTAAGAAGAGACAAAGGACATTATATAGTACTAAAAGGGCTAATTCACCAAGAAGATATAACACTTATAAATATCTATGCACCCAACTCAGCAGCACTCAAATACAGGAAAGAAAGACTACTAGACCTAAGGGAAGAGATACACTGCAACATACTTATTGTTGAAGATCTCAACACTCCACTATCTCCTTTGGAGAAAAGCAAAGAAATACAGGATCTAAATGACACCATAAATGAAAAATACTTGAGAGGTTACCAGCAGTTAGCGTAATGGCTATATCGCTGGACTACCATGTAGTCGACCGCAGTTCAAGTCCCGGACCCGGTAGCTTAAATTCATGCTGAGCGTGTGTGCGTGCATGCCCAGGATCCTGAGAGGAGAATGGAGGAGAAGGGATTGTGGTGTGGCCATCCTCCCTTGGGGGTGATTTCTCGCTTTCTGTCTCTCTCTGTCTTTCTGGAGAGCACACGCACCCTATAGCAAAAAAACTCTCAAAAAATAAAAAAATACTTGAGAGACATCTATAGAACTTTCCACCCAACAACCATAAAATACACATTATTCTCACTCTCGCATGGAACCTTTTTAAAGACTGACCACATGCTAGGGCACAAAAGAAGTCTTTACAAATTCAAAGATATAGAAACTATATCCAGCATCTTCTCCAACCATGATGGAATTAAACTTGAAATTAATTTCAGGAAAATCTCTTGAAAATACACGAACATATAGAAACTAAGCAACCTACTCCTGAGTGACTTCACAACCACTGAAGAAATTAAGGCTGAATTCAAAAGATGAATTGAAATCAATGATAATGGGTGCACAAGTTTCCATAATTTATGGGACACAGTGAAAGCAGTCATAAGATGAAAGTTCATATCAATTAGTTCATGTAAGAAAAAAAATGTAAAGATGGCAAATCGACAACCTAACAACATACCTCAGGGAACTAAAAAGAAAAACAAAGAAACAAAAATGCCAGGAGAAATGCAATAATAAATATTCAAGCAGAGATAAATGAAATAGAGAATAAACAACTTACACAGAAAATAAATGAAACCAAAAGCTGGTTCTTTGAGAAGATAAACAAAATCTACACTGTTAGCTAAACTAATTAAGAAGAAGAAGAAAGAAAGGAACCAGATAATTTCACAATGAACAGGAAATATTGCAATAGATGTAAGAAAAATACGATAGGTCATGAGAGAATATTATGAGTGACTATATGCCAACAAGCAAGAAAACCCTGATGAAATAGACAAATTTCTGGACACATATGGGCTACCAAGATTGAATAAGGAAGACGCAGAAAGCTTTAATAAATTAATAAGAAGTGATGAGATCTAATCAATGATAAATAACCTCCCAACAAAGAAAAGCCCAGGTCCCAATGATTTCACTCCTGAATTCTACAGAAATTTTATAGAAGAGCTAACCTCATTTACTCCAACTGTTTCTAAAGATCCAAAAGAAAGGAACCCTCCCAAATTCATTTTACAAAGTCTCCCTCACTTTCATCCCTCAAACAGGCAAGGACTTAACAAAAAAGAAAAATACAGACCAACATCTCTGATAAATATAGGTTGCAAAAATTCTCAACAGGAAAATCATATCCAACTAGCAAATCATATCCAACTATGCATTAAGAAGATTATACACCATGGCCGGGTAGGCTTCATTCCAGGGATGCAAAGGTTGTTCAACCATAAATGTAATATACCATATTAACTGAAAAAAAGAGATAAAAACAGCACGATCGTATTCATTGCCACAGAAAAAACATTTGGTATAATGAAACATTTCTTCATGATTAAGACTCTCAGCAAAATCAGCATAGAAGGGATATTTCTCAACACCATAAAAGCCATCTATGAAAAACTCATAGCTAACATCATACTGAATGGGGAAAACAAAAACCTTTTCCACTAAAAATTAAAACAAGAAAAGGCTGTCCAACTTTCTCCCCCTTTTTTTCTTTTTTAAATTAATTTATTATTTTTATTTTAACATTAATACGCTATACATCATTACAGTATACAAAATGAATTTTCCATCCAAAATACACTGTCTGTTGACTCAATCAAGCACATCAACATACATGTTATCAACAAACAATTTTCCATTTCTTATGTCTTGTATATTTTGCTTTTTTTTTTTTTTGCCATCCTTGATTCCCTATCCCTAACCCTTTGCCCTGTCCAACCCTCCTCCCATTGTCTCTGGTATCCATGATTGCTTTCTATGCCTTTCCCCCCATTTAATTGATTTGCTAATGAACTTAATTTGTCTAAATATTTTCTATAGCAAGCACAGCTGATATATGCATATATAAGAACCCATGTCTGACTTTAGGCATAAACCTCAGTGAGTAGAATGAACATACTATAAAATAGTACCTAGCTGGGGCTATATAGCTTACTGTGGTCATCAAATACACAGATTTTCTTTAAATTTTGGTAACAGTTTTAGTTCTTTTTTTTCTGAAAATTTTTTTTAAATTTACATTCATTCCCTGAGCATCATCACAACATACTAAATGTGGTTTCCCCTCTAGAGTAAACTGCATAGTGCCTTAATCATGCATGTTATCATCCATAAAATTCCATTACTACTTTCATATATATGTTTTTTTACCCCATGTCTGACCCTCTGCCCTATTCCACTCTCTTATTACACTATCTCTGCTGTCTACAGTTGTCTTCAATTCCTTTTCCCCCAACATTTTGTTGACCACACAATATCATAAGTAATCTAATTACTTTCAATGGCAAGTTCAGCAGGTGGTTTCAAGAAAGGCAGTTTTGAACTGGTAAGGATATTTCCTTAAAACTTGAAGCCTAGAAACAGGTTAGTACTTTGTTCAAATAGTAGGTACATGAATCTATTGACAGCCCAAGACAGGATAAAAATCCTTAAAACCAGACAACAAAGCTTAGAAGAAAAGCAGCAATATTCTAGTCAAGTCTCAGAATGCTGTTTCATCAGTTCAGGCTCATGTACTTAATCTTTCTTCTGTTACTGTTGAGGTACGATCTTCCAGCTTGAACTCTGGGATATAAACTCCAGACTTTGTCCCTACAATTAAGTTGCCCATTTTCTTAGTTTTTGAACTCTTATTTCTGTGTGTGTTCATTTAATTTTACTGACATAGCACTCCCTTAAGAACTTCTTGGAGATCTGGTCTGGTGCTGGTAAATTCTTTCAGGTTTTGTTTATCTGGGAAAGTTCGTGTCTTTTCTTCCCAAATGAATGATAACCTTACTGGGTACAGAATTCTCAGTTGAAATTGCTTTTCCCTTAATACTTTGAATATATTTTCCCATTCTTTCCTCGCTTGCATTGTTTCCAATGAGAGGTCTGCCATTAGTCTGATGGGATACCCTTTGTAGGTAACTTGCCATTTTTCTCTTGCCAGTCTTAGTATCTTATCTTTGTCTGTGGTTTTGGTCAATCTGGCTATAATGTGTCTTGGAGAAGATCTTCTTGGGTTGATTCTATTTGGGGTCCTCTGTATTTCTTGGGACTGAATCTTTGAGTGCCTCTCCAGGTTTGGAAAGTTTTATTGCAGGATTTCATGGAATAGACTATCAATGCCCTTATGAGACTCTTCACCTTCTGGGATGCCTATTATCCAGATGTTTGGACGTTTAATTGTATCTAGTACTTCTCGCATATTATTCTCAAATTTTGGGGCCATTTTCTCAGTCTTCATGGTGGATTTTTCTAGGCCAGCCATTTTCTCTTCTACATTTGAGATTCTATTTTCTGTATGATCTAGTCTGCTTTTAATACTTTCAAGGGAGATTTTGACTTCTTGGATTATAGCCTTCATCTCTAACAGTTCCATCTGATTCTTTTGTAAAGTGTGAAATTCCCTTTTTAGATCTTGCATGAATTTCCACACCTCCTGGAACTCATCAACTCCTTTCTCCTTCCTCTTCATCAGTTCCTTGTATCTCTTCTCTTCCATCTCTGTTAGCTTTGCCATTATGAATGTTCTGAATTCTATATCAGACATTTCCATGATTTCCATTGAACTGTGTGTGGATGAAGAGGAGTTATACTTTTCCCATGTGGGAGAGGTATTTTCCTGCTTCCCCATATTTCTTGTGGTCCTGCAGCGATTTCTAGTCATCTGGTGGATGGTCAGTTTCTTCCCAAACATGGAAGTTCAATCTGAGGGTCGAGGGGTGTGCAGAAAAGAAAACAAAGAGATGGAAACAATACCAACAACAGCAAAAAACAAAACAAAACAAAACAAAACAGCAAAAAAACAGACAAAAAAGAAAGAAAAACAACAGAAAAACATTTAAATAAATCCAAAAAAATTAATTTTCAAAAAAATTTCAAAAAACTAAAAAAATTAGAAAACCTGTATGGCCCTGTAAAATGCCTCACCTCAAAAAATTCCAAAAAGCAAAAATTAAGAAAAGAGAGAGAGAGAGAGAGAGGACAGAGACAGAGGTAGGGAGAGACAAAGAAATATACAGAGACAGGAGACTTGAAAGGGGTCTTCCTACCACGTGTGTTTTGTATCCTGGAGGCACAGATACCAGTGGGACATCTTCCTTTCTCCCAAACTGGCTAGATCACAGGAGCCATGGGGCTGTCTGTCTCTTGAAGAAGGCCTGTTCTGATCCCTTCTGCCTTTCCTGGGTTGGGAGGGGGAGAGGGAATTATTAACTAGATAAAGGGCAAGGAGGGGCCAAACAGCTCTGCAAAATGCTTCACATTAAAAAATTCTAAAAAGCAAAAGTTAAAGAAAACAGCGAGAGAGAGAGGACAGAGAAAGAGGTAGAGACAGACAATGACAGATACAGAGACAGGAGACTTGAAAGGGGTCTTCCTACCACGTGAGATTTGTATGCTGGAGGCCCAGTTATCAGTGGGACATCTTCCTTTCTCCAAAAATGTCGAGATTGCAGGAGCCATGGTGCTGTCTGTCCCATGAAGAAGGCCTGTTCTGAACCCTTCTGCCTCTCCTAGGTTGGGAGGGGGTGAGGGAATTATTAACAAGATAAAGGGCTAGGAGGGGCCAAACGGCCCTGTGAAATACCTCACCTTAAAAAATTATAAAAAGTAAAAATTAAAAAAGAGAGAGAGAGAGGACTGAGACAGAAGCAGGGAGAGACAAAGACAGATACAGAGACAGGAGACTTGAAAGGGGTCTTCCTACCACGCGAATTTTGCATGCTGGGGGCACAGTTATCAGTGGGACATCTTCCTTTGTCCAAAGATGGCTAGATCACAGGAACCATGGAGCTATCTGTCTCTTGAAGAAGGTCTGTTCTGATCCCTAAAGAGGTTTTCGTACCACATGAGTTTTGTATGTTGGAGGTCCAGTTATCAGTGGGATATCTTCCTCTCTCCCAAAATGGTTAGATCGCAGGATGCATGGAGCTGTCTGTCTCTTGAAGAAGGCCTGTTCTGATCCCTTCTGCCTCTCTTGGGATGGGAGGGGTAGAGGGAATTTTTATCAAGAACAAAGGCTAGGATGGGCCTAACAGCCCTGTAAAATGCCTCACCTTAAAAAATTGTAAAAAGCAAAAATTAAAAAATAAATAGAGAGAGAGGGAGAGAGAGAGAGAGAGAGAGAGAGAGAGTGAGCGAGGACACAGAAAGAGGTAGAGAGAGAGACAAAGACAGATACAGAGACAGGAGACTTGAAAGGGGTCTTTCTACCACACGAGATTTGTATGGTGGAGGCCCAGTTATCAGTGGGACATCTTCCTTTCTCCCAAAATGGCTAGATCGCAAGAGCCATGGAGCTGTCTGTCTTGTAAAGAAGGCCTGTTCTGAACCCTTCTGCCTCTCCTGGGTTTGGAGGGGGTGAGGGAATTATTAACAAGATAGAGGGCTAGGAGGGTCCAAACGGCCCTGTAAAATGCCCCACCTTAATAAATTCTAAAAAGCAAAAATTAAAAAAAAAAGAGAGAGCGAGAGACAGAAAGAGAGAGAGCGGAGAGAGACAGAGGTAGAGAGAGACAAAGATACAGAGACAGGAGACTTGAAAGGGGTCTTCCTATCACGTGAGTTATGTATGTTGGAGGCCCAGTTATCAATGAGTTATCTTCCTTTCTCCCAAAATGGCTAGATTGCAGGATGCATGGAGCTGTCTGTCTCTTGAAGAAGGCCTGTTTTGATCCCTTCTGCCTCTCCTGTGTTGGGAGAGGGAAAGGGAATTATTAACAAGATAAAAGGCTAGGAGGGTCCAAATGGCCCTGTAAAATGCCTCACCTTAAAAAATTCTGAAAGGAAAAATTAAAAGAGAGAGAGAGAGTGAGAGAGAGAGTGGACAGAGACAGATGTAGGGAGAGACAAAGACAGATACAGAGATAGGAGATTTGGAATGGGTCTTCCTACCTCGTGAGTTTTGCATTCTGAAGGCCCAGTTATCAAGGGGACATCTTCCTTTCTCCCAAAATGGCTAGATTGCAGGAGCCATGGAGCTGTCTGTCTCTTGAAGAAGGCCTGTTCTGATCTTTTCTGCCTCTCCTGTGTTGGGAGGGGGAGAGGGAATTATTAACAAGATAAAGGGCTGAGAGGGGCCAAATGGCCCTGTAAAATGCCTCACCTTGAAAAATTCTAAAAAGCAAACATTAAAAGAGAGAGAGAGAGAGAGAGAGAGAGAGAGGACAGAGACAGATGTAGGGAGAGACAAAAACAGAAAGTTAGACAGGAGACTTGAAATGGGTCTTCCTACAACGTGAGTTTTGCATGCTGAAGGCCCAAATATCAGTGGAACATCTTCCTTTGCCCCAAAATGGCTAGACTGTAGGAGCCATGGAGCTGTCTTTCTCTTGAAGAAGGCCTGTTAGGATCCCTTCTGCTTCTCCTGGGTTGGGAGGCGGAGAGGGAATTATTAACAAGTTAAAGGGCTAGGAGGGGCCAAACGGCCCTGTAAAATGCCTCACCTTAAAAAATTCTAAAAAGCAAAAATTAAAAAAAAGAGACAGAGAGAGGACAGAGACATAAGTAGAGAGAGACAAAGACAGATACAGAGACAGGAGACTTGAAAGGGGTCTTCCTAGAACGTGAGATTTGTATGCTTGTGGCACAGTTATCAGTGGGATATCTTCCTTTCTCCCAAAATGGCTAGATCGCAGGAGGCATGGAGCTGTCTGTCTCTTGAAGAAGGCCTGTTTTGATCACTTCTGCCTCTCCTCGGTTGGGAGGGCGAGAGGGAATTATTAACAAGATAAAGGGCTAGGAGGGGCCAAACGCCCCTGTAAAATGCCTCACCTTAAAAAATTCTAAAAAGAAAAATTAAAAAAGAGAGAGAGAGAGAGGGAGAGAGAGAGAGAGGACAGAGACAAATGTAGGTAGAGACAAAGACAGATACAGAGTCAGAAGACTTGAAAGGGGTCTTTCTACTACATGAGTTTTGCATGCTGGAGGCCCAGTTATCAGTGGGACATCTTCCTTTGTCCCAAAATAGCTAGATCGCAGGAGGCATGGAGCTGTCTGTCTCTTTTTTTTTTTTTTTTTTTTTTTTTTTGGAGAGGTTTTTGCTATAGGGCGCGTGCGCTCACCAGACAGACAGAAAGAGACAGAGAGATAGAAAGCAGGAAATCACCCCCCAGGGGGGATGGCCATGCCGCAATCCCTTCTCCTCCATTCTC
Organism: Tupaia tana; assembly: GCA_026018925.1. NCBI lineage: Eukaryota > Metazoa > Chordata > Mammalia > Scandentia > Tupaiidae > Tupaia > Tupaia tana. Next base: position 72,091,339 of record JAKSZU010000009.1, on the reverse strand, counting down.
CTCTCGGGATCTTGGGCACGCACGCACACACGCCTGGCGTGAGTTTAAGCCGCCGGGTCCGGGACTTGAACCGCGGTCGACTACGTGGGAGTCCAGCGACATAGCCATTACGCTAACTGCTGGTCCCAAGAGCTGTCTGTCTCTTGAAGAAGGCCTGTTCTGATCCCTTCTGCCTTTCCTGGGTTGGGAGGGGGAGAGGGAATTATTAACAAGATAAAGGGCTAGGAGTGTCCAAACGGCCTTGTAAAATGCCTCACCTTAAAAAATTCTATAAAGCAAAAATTAAAAATAAGAGAGAGAGAGGACAGAGTCAGAGGTAGAGAGAGACAAAGACAGATACAGAGACAGTAGGCTTGGAAGGGGTCTTCCTACCACACAAGATTTGCATGCTGGAGGCCCAGTTATCAGTGGGACATCTTCCTTTCTCCCAAAATGGCTAGATCACAGGAGCCAAGGAGCTGTCTGTCTCTTGACGATGGCCTGTTCTGATCCCTTCAGCCTCTCCTGGGTTGGCAGGGGGAGAGCGAATAATTATCAAGATAAAGGGCTAGGAGGGGCCAAACGGCCCTGTAAAATGCCTCAGCTTAAAAAATCTAAAAAGCAAAAATTTTAAAAAAAAGATTAGAGAGAGAGAGAGAGGACACAGAAAGAGGTAGAGAGAGACAAAGACAGATACAGAGAGAGGAGACTTGAAAGGGGTCTTCCTACCACACTATATTTGTATGCTGGAGGCCCAGTTATCAGTGGGTTATCTTCCTTTCTCTCAAAATGGCTAGATCGCAGGAGCCATGGAGCTGTCTGTCTCGTGAAGAAGGCCTGTTCTGAACCCTTCAGCCTTTCCTGGGTTAGGAGGGGGTGAGGGATTTATTAACAAGATAAAGGGCTAGGAGGGGCCAAACAGACCTGTAAAATGCCTCACCTTAAAAAATTCTAAAAAGCAAAATTTAAAAAAGAGAGAGAGAGAGAGAGAGAGAGAGAGAGAGGACAGAGTCAGAGGTAGAGAGAGACAAAGACAGATACAGAGACAGGAGACGTGAAAGTGGTCTTCCTACCATGCGAGTTTTGTATGCTGGAGGCCCAGTTATCAGTGGGATATCTTCCTTTCTCCCAAAATGGCTAGATCACAGGAGCCATGGAGCTGTCTGTCTCTTGAAGAAGTCTTGTTCTGATCCCTTATGCCTCTCCTGGGTTGGGAAGGGGAGTGGGCATTATTAACAAGATAAAGGGCTAGGAGGGTCCAAATGGCCCTGTAAAATGCCTCACCTTAAAAAATTCTAAAAAGCAAAAATTAAAAGAGAGAGAGAGAGAGAGGACAGAGAATGAAGAAGGGAGAGACAAAGACAGATACAGAGACAGGAGACTTGAAAGGGGTCTTCCTACCATGTGAGTTTTGCATGCTGGAGGCCCAGTTATCAGTGGGACATCTTCTTTTCTCCCAAAATGGCTAGATAGCAGGAGCCATGGAGCTGTCTGTCTCTTGAGGAAGGCCTTTTCTTATCCCTTCTGCCTCTCCTGGGTTGGGAGTGTGAGAGGGAATTATTAGCAAGATAAAGGGCTAGGAGGGGCCAAATGGCCCTGTAAAATGCCTCACCTTAAAAAATTCTAAAAAGCAAAATTTAATAAAGAGAGAGAGAGAAGATAGAGACAGTGGTAGAGAGAGACAAAGACAGGTACGGAGACAGGAGACTTGAAAGGGGTCTTCCTACCACCCAAGTTTTGTATGCTGGAGGCCCAGTTATCAGTGGGACATCTTCCTTTCTCCCTAATTGGCTAGATTGCAGGAGCCATGGAGCTGTCTGTCTCTTTAAGAAGGCCTGTTCTCTTCCCCCCCCCCCTTTTTTTTATATAGTATTGGAATTCCTAGCCAATGCAATAAGAGAAAAGACTCAAATAAAAGACATTTAAATAGGGAAGAAGTGAAATGATCTCTGTTTGCAGATGACATGATCAAATACATAGAAAGCCCCAAAGAAACCATCAAAAAACCTTCCAGAAGTAATAAATGAATACAATAAAGTGGCAGAATACAAAATCAATATATAAAAATGTATTACATTCCTATGCAGCAACAATGAAAAGAGTGAGGTATATTTGAAGAAAACAATTCTATTTACAATAGCCACAAAAGAAATTAAAATATCTAGGAATAAACCAAACCAAAGAAGTAAAAGACCTCTATAAGGAAAGCCATGAAAAACTACAAACAGAATTTAAAATGACACAAAAGATTGCAAAGACATCTCATGTTTCTGTATTAGAAGACGTAATATAATCAAAATGCCAATTTTACGTACATTAATCTACAAATTTTTTCAAAATTTGTATTTACTTTGAAGCATTCAGAATGTCAACAAAACAGCTGCAATTTTTTTCTTCAATAACAGGGTGGTATTCAGTTAACTGAACAAAAATTATTTCATATAAGCTGCATCTGAGACAACTGATGATGAAAAAAACTACCATCCCCTTATGTAACTAATTTGTGCTGTTCACCAAAAAAAAAAAAAAACAAAACCTGCTTTAAATTTCTATGTCAATTTACTACCCCCATACTATATCAAGCAGAGTTAGTGACTATTGAAAATACCACCAGGAAAGGGCTATCTAATGACAAATTCAGTAGTGTATTAAGTATACAAAAAAAGACACTGTAGAGTTTAAAAAAAATCTTACACAACCTTACAGTTTATTCTTTCATTCTTTTCTTTCTTTATTTTTTCTTTTTCTTTTTTTGGAGAGGTTTTTTTTTTTTTTTTTTTTTTTTTTTTTTTTTTTTTTTTTTTTGTTGCTATAGGGTTCATGTGCTCACCAGAAAGACAGAGAGACACAGAGAAACAGAAAGCGAGAAACCACCCCCCCAGGGGGGATGACCACGCCGCAATCCCTTCTCCTCCATTCTCTTCTCCTCCATTCTCCTCTCGGGATCTTGGGCATGCATGCACACGCACCCGGCTTGAGTTTAAGCCACCGGGTTCGGGACTTGAACCGTGGTCAACTACATGGGAGTCCAGTGACATCGTCATTATGCTAATCACTGGTCCCTCATTTTTTTCTTTAAAAGGAGTGAGTTATGTACAGAGGTGTTAAATGCTTTATAGACAAGAAAAAAACTGCACTAGAACCTACTTTTTCATCATCATCATCTTTTTCATCCTCATCCTCTTGGTCTTCCTCCTCTTCATCTTCCTCATCTCTCTCATCTTCCTCCTCCTCCTTTTTACCTGAAAAAAAATCAATCCAATTAAAGACAGGTGAATGAGGTGAATAGGTATCTGTCTAAAGAAGACATTTGAACAGCAAAAAAGCATACAAAAAAATTCAACATCCCTTATTATAAGAGAGATAAAAATCAAAACCACAATGAGATACCACCTAATCCCAATCAGAATGTTTAAGATTAAAAAAACTAAAAATGTGTAAGTGTTGGTAAGGCTGTGGTGAGAAAGAGAACTCTCCTATAGTGTAGGAGGGAATGTAAATTAGTATAGCCACTGGAGAACAATATGGAGGTTCCTCAGAAACCTAGAAATAGAAGTACCATACGATCCAGCAATTCTGCACCTGGGTATATACCCAAAGGAAAATGATCGGTCTGACAAGTGCTTGCAATATTATGTTTATTGCAGCATTATTCACAATTGCTAAGACATGGAATCCACCCAAATGTCCACAAACCGATGAATGGATTAAAAGTGTTGCACATATACACTATGGAATAGTACTCAGCCATAAGAAAAAATTAAAAAAAAAAGACAAGACCCTGACATTTCATAGAAAGTAGATGAATATGAAAGATTTACTGCTGAGTAAAGCAAGCCAGACTATGAAAGGGTGACATTGTATGGCCCTACTTAAAGTAAATCAAATGTCTACACTCTATGTCAAAAGCCGGAAGACAGGGGGATATACAATCATGGAAAACCATTGGGGATAATGGAGATAGTGTGGGAGGTGGGAGAGGATGAGAGGAAGGGAATCAAGGAGAAAAATAGAGAGTTAAGACACAGAAATGGGGGACTGTCTTTTGATAACGTGTATGATAATATCTTTAACAGGACCGGTGTGCAATGTATTCATGCTGGGAAAATTAATTTTACAAGCTGTGGTGTTGTACAGTGATTGAATGTATAAAATTAAAAAAAAATACATCATGACTTTTCTGACAACCCAACATATCCCCAATTCGATAGTTTTTCTACACCTCTACTGCCACCAACCTAGTCTGAGCCATCCCTATCTTTCTGTTTGATTATTGTAAAAGCTTTCTCTTCCTGAATCACTCTTGCTTCTCTCAATATTTTCTTCTTTGTCTTTGGCTTTCTACGGTTTGCATATGATTCACTTTGGTGTAAAAGTATCTATATCTATATAATTTATATAATCTATTTACCTTTCACATGCTCTCACCATAGAGAAAGAAAAAGGGGTGAGGGGGTAAGAGAGAAAGCATCCCAATGGAGCATGATTATGCCATAATCTTTTTTCTTCTGCCTCTCCATCTTGTCAGGATTTGGGACATACATGCACATGTGCCCAGTGTGTTTTTAAAGATGCTGAACTGGAATTCTTTTTTTTTTTGGAGAGATTTTTGCTATAAAGTGCGTGTGCTCTCCAGAGAGACAGAGAGATAGAAAGCGAGAAATCACCCCCCCCAGGGGGGATGACCATGCCGCAATCCCTTCTCCTCCATTCTCCTCTCGGGATCTTGGGCACGTACGCACACACACCTGGCATGAGTTTAAGCCATCAGGTCTGGGACTCGAACTGATCGGCTACATGAGAGTCCAGTGATATAGCCATTACGCTAACTGCTGGTCCCCTGAACTGGAATTCTAGCCACAGTTCTCCATGTGGAATCTGAGTCCCTATATGCATACTACTTAACTACCACATTGCAGGGCTATCCCAAGAGTTTTTGCTATTTGTCATTCTTAGTATTTTCTAAGATTTCTGGATCTGTAGTTGTGTGTCTTCTCACTAATTTTGGTAAATTGTCACCATAATTGCTTCAAATATTTCTTTTATCATTTTCCTCTCCTTCTGATATTCTTTTTTTAATTTTTAATGCATTTTTTAATTTCAAGAAAAACAGTTTTTATTTATTTTTTCCTCCTGAAACTTTTTAAAAATATTAATTAATTTACATTCATCCCCTAAGGATTGTCATAGCATACAAAATGTGGTTTCCCATCCAGAATATACTGCATAGTAGCTTAATCATCCATGTTATCATCAATAATTTTCCATTTCTAGTTTCATGTATATATATATGTGTATATCCCTATATATATATTTACCTCTATGTCTGACCCTCCGACCTTTCCCACCCTCTTCTCACTCTATCTCTGGTGTCTAAAGTTGTCTTCCATTCCTTTTCTCTTCACATTTTATTGATCACACAATTTCTTAAATAATCTAACTATTTTCAATAGCAAGTTCAGCTGGTAATTACAAGAAAAGCAGTTTTGAAATAGTAAGGGAACAGAATGCTGACCTGTTTCCTGGCTTTAAGTTTTAAACAAAGTTACTTACTATTTCTGGTATTCTTATTATGGATTTACAACACCCTTTGTAATTGTCCCAGAGTTTTTTTGTCATTCTCTTCTGGTTTATTATTACTATTATTGCTTCATCTTTTTTTTTAACTCTTGTATTTCAGTTTGGGAAGTTTCTACTCACATATTTTCTACTTCAGACTCTTTCCTCAGTCATGTCCAGTTTGCTCATAAGCCTATCAAAAAAGTCTTCATTTCTATTACAGTGTTTTGATTTCTAGCATTTCATTTTGCTTCTTTCTTAGAGTTTGCATCTCTCTGCTTACATTGCCCATCTATCTTTGCACATCATACAGTTTTTTATTAGAACATTTAGCATATTTATTATGATTATTTTATATCCCTGGCCTGATAATTTCAAAATCTCTGCCATATCTGAGACAGATCCTGGTACTTGATTTGTCTTTTCAGACTATTTTTTCTTGACTTTTAGCATGCCTTGCCATTTTTTATTGAAAATCAGACATGATATACCAAGTAAACGAAGTACAAGGTTTTATTTTTATCTGGCTAGGAAGTAGATGTTTACTGTTTTTTGTAGTTCTATGTAGTTGTGGTGTCAAAGGTTAGTATCGTATTAAAATTTCCTTTAGTGTCCTTGGTTTTGTCTATTCTGTTGTGGGTTTTCCAAGCAAGTTCCTTATTGCAGTGTCTTGGCTTATCTTTATAAATCTCAGAAAGACTTCTCAGATTAATCTCACTTCCTTATCGCCCATTATTTATGGATTTACCTTAGTCCGTAAATAGATACTTTTTTCAAGGTAAAGAGTCTGACTTTAACTTAAAATAAACTTGTTATACTCTCTCTATGAGCAAATCCAAACCCTTTTCTTACTTAAAAGTAAAAAAAAAACCTCTTCTTCTTAAAGTATTACATTCAGTAAATTACACACATCATATATGCATAGTTAAATACATTTTCACAAAGTGAGCACACTCATATAATTAATACCCAGATCAAGAACCATAACATGCCAAGCTAGAGTAGCATAAGTGTAGCATAATGCTCTGCAATGCTGGAGGACATATGGAAGATTGGAGTTTGTTTCCCAGGTCAAATTTTACACACTGAGTACATGCACGCATGCTCATGATCTTGGCTGACAGAAAAAAGCTGGAGATGGCAATCATGGTGTAAGACCTTGTTCGGGTGCCCTTTTCTCTCTCAATTAATAAGTAAACTTAAAACAAACAGAAAAAAGAAACAGAACATTACCAGTACTCCATTGTTCCCCTCTTGCTGACTTGTAATCACTACCCTCCTACAGGTAACCACTATTAATGTTATGTTTTGAAATTAAATCCACCCACCCTACTTTCATTACAAATCGACGTATTTCTTCCCTGATGTTGATGCTTTTCAACTTAGTAAAAGAAGAATGCTAAAATTATATCTTGCCCTAATAACCTAAATAACTGCTTTCTTTTGTTCCTCTGAGTTTTTATTTAAATTACATTTATGTCATAAAATAATAAATAATAACAATAATAGTCACACTTATTAAGGACTTACTACATGTTAGGTAAGAAGGGTGTTACTTGTTTAATCCTCATAATAACTCTATGAGGAAAGTGCTATTATTATGATTCCAACTTAACAGAAACGGTAATGAAGCACAGAGAGGTTAGGTATCTTTTCCAAAGCCACATAGGAAGTAGCAGAACTGGGTACATTTTTTTTTTCTTTTAGAATAGTATGTTTAGTTACAACTACATTAGGCTAATATATCCTAATTCATCTAAATGAACTGTTGTGATTAGTAGCTTTCTTTTAAGAATTATTTTATTTAACTTTATTTATTATTATTGATATTTTCCATTTGTATCAGAAAGAGAGAGAGAACGTGAGAAAGCAAGCCACCAGATCCAGGACTCAAACCGTAGTCGGCCATGTGGAAGTCCAACGCCTTTAACCACTATGCTGCCTGCTGGCCCCTTTGATTAGTATTTTTATTGAATTATTTAACTACACTTATTTACTCATATATGATTATACATTGTATTTTTAGAATGGTCTTGCTATGTCATGATCCTCTCGCCTTAGCCTCCCAAGTAGCTGGGACCACAGGTGTGCACCACAACACCCAACCCTTTCAGACAGAATCTCACCATGTTGCCCAGCTTAACTTTGAGGTCACAATTCTCCTGCCTCAGTCTTTCAAATAACCAGAATTATAGGCACACATCCCCTCACCCAGCCTCCAGGTTGGACCAAGAATCAAATCTAGGTCTCCCGTGTGGTCCCGGGCTTGGCATCTTAGCAGCACATGCTACCACAGCTGGGCCTTGATAATACTTTAATTGAATTCCACAGTGACTTCTCCATTATACAGTTATTTCATAATTCAGGTTCCATTGTTAACATTCTTAGATTTAGCTGTGTCCTGTTTCAGGCATCAGATTAACAGGTTGGTATCAATTATTCCCAATGTATTTGAATGAAGAATATTTACCTTATTTATGCAGAATTTGTTTAGAAAACTATTTTTGTTGATTCATGTTATTGTTCCTCTTCATGATTCACAATGTATCATTAAGTACACTTTTAGCTGCAAGTAAAAGTAGTTTAAGCAATGGAGGTTGCTAAATCTTCCATAAGACGTCTGCGGTTAGGAAATCCCAGGCTTGTTTCATTACTTCACTGAAATCATCAAAGACTTATTTTTCTCTTTCCTTCTGTAGCCTCCAGTGTGTTGGAATGATTCTACTCATGGTTGCAAAATGACTTCAGCCATCTCAAGCATCATTCTGACACAGCCATAGGCAAAACAAGAACAGGTGCTGCAAGGAAAGGCAGTTTATTTTATTTTACTTTTTTTTTTTCTGGTCAGGGTAAGAAAAATTTCTGAAAAGCCCTAGCAGACTTCCCCTTTTGTCTCATTCATAAGAATTGTGCCACATGGCCACTACTAACTGTAAGGCAGGCTGAGATAGCAATAACTGGCACTTCCAGCTTCAATGGGGAAAGAAAGATGTTTGTTGAACCAGTAAAGGGAAGATTAGTGGTAAGATTACCAACTTTGAGATCTTATAACAGATTTAGATGAAGAACAGAGGTTTAGACTATATCCATAGTAAAGCTGATGTTTCCTTCCCACAACTTGTGTGTCTGTTTTTAATGCTGCTGTGTTTCTGAAGTCTCACCATGGCAGTAGTTTTGAAGAAGCCCAAAGTGAATTTGCTCCATATCACTGGAACTTTCAGGAAGGTAGATTTTAGTTTAATAAAAGAGAAGGCATTTCTGATGGTGTTGTAAAATGGTTGCTTCCAGAGAATCTGTGTTACCTGTCAACAGAATGTTTAAACAGAGCAAGCACTTTAGTGATACTAATCATTTGTAACTTATAAACCCAGAGAAACAGATTCATCTCAAAAGCCAGTGGAATTTTATAGAGGAAATGCATGCAGAGGTTTGGTAGAGAGTAAGACTTTATCTGTGACTTATAATCCTTTTTAATTTATTTCTTACTGGATACTTAAATAAGGATTTGCTTTTCGACATAATGTAAACAAATAAACAAATTTTCCATTTTTCAAAATCTGCATCCATAGTCTCATAACATTCTACTACTGTTAAGTATATATTTAGTACTATAGTATTATAAAAAAGGAAATCAGTTTTTTAAAAGATGAATCAGAATTATTGAGAATAAATAAATTATACTGGGTCAAAGTGATCTGGGTAAAAAAAATGTATCTGTATTAACAGGTGGCATGAAGTTTTAACCTGGGACTCTTATGAAACTGCCATGTGATTACTAGTCAGGAAGGAGAGTGGAGAATAAAGTATAGTCATGAATAAATTCCAAGCAAGAAATAGTACATAAAATATATTGCACTTGCTAGTAGGTGAGGGAAATAGTAGATTTCAAGACACACAGGGGGTATAAAGTTAACAATACCTTGTCAAGATGATCTGCAGTAGATGGCAGATAATATCAGCATAATGTGAACAGACATCCCGACAAACATGGACTTAAGAGAGGGGGGAGTGAAGGGAGAAGAGAGAGAAAGAGAATGAATGTCCTAATGAAAGCATCATGTTTCAGCTGGGTCACATCTGTGTTTGTTACGCTACGTAACATGTCTCTCTCTGCCTTTTCTCTATTTTCACATCCTAATAACTTACTTTTCTTTCCCCCTTTCTGCTCTCTTCCTTTTGCTCCCTTATCCTTCCACCATCTCTTCCCCTTGCCAATGATAGTCAATGATCTCAGATTATTGCTTAGCAATTCTGGTGACTGGAAGGTAGAGATTTTGAGCAGGATTGAAAACTGTGTTTATAGTAATATGCTTCAAGCAAAAGTTTTTCTTTGGCAAGTAAAGCATTATGAAACCCAGTACAAAGGTGAACAAATAGCTCTTGGAAGTAATATATAGTGTGACTAAACTCAAGCAGTATACAACTCACAGACAAATCTTGTATGTTCTGTAATACAGGAAGTTTAGATATGGGGAACAAAAAAATGTACAACTGAAAATTAACTAGTGATTCATAGGCTGGAAGGAAAAAGTTCAAACTCCACACGCAGTTACCTCCTATATAAACCACTGATAATCTGTATTCTCTGACTGCCTCTCATACTTGCAGTAGCCTTGAAGTGCAGTTGTCAGGACTGCTTGGGTTTCTGCCTTACTGTCACGATGGTGGATTACATGTTTACACTGACTCGAATTCTGTTCATCTCCTGCTCTTTTCTGATGGCATATTGTGAAGAACGTAAGACAATTTTTAATTACTTTATTTCTATCGATTAAAGATATAAATAATTAATTAGATTTTAATTAAGGAGGGAATCAATGCTGGGGTAATAGCCGAGCCTAAGGAACTTAACAATATTTTAAGCAAAGTTCTGTTTAAAAATTCACAAACCCCTTGGGGGCAGATCGCGCGTCGTCCCCCCTCCTCCCTCCCCTCCCCGCCTCCTGATGGCTTCTTCTCTGTTCCCCAAGCGCTTTAGGCAGGAGCAAGTTGCCACTGCACTGGCCCCTTTGTCCTAGGTCCCCTGGTGCCTGGTCCTCTCTTATTGGACCTGCTGAAGAGACTCGCTCTCAGGCAGGTGACTTCCTCTTGGCTCACCGCGCGCGTGTATTTAAAAAAAAAATCACAAACCAGAAAGTATCTGGTTTTCTTATAATGTGTTCATTTTTAGGAGGGATAATTTTTTTTCAAACTTAACATATTTGTGTCTGATCTCTGCATCAAATATGAAAAATTCTATGGAGTAGTAACTAAAATTTTTACTTGTGTTGATACTAGTGATTGTTTTAGGCTACTTATAGTAAATATTTTTTTTCAGAATATTTAAAGGTTATACTTTATTTTTCAGAAAAATTTCAATCTACAATATATTCAATATAAATATGTACTTACTTGGTGTAATATAAACCATGTGGATCCTTATAAAAGGAAATAGACAGCCAAAGAAATACATTATAAGATTGATCGTATCTGTCTATAAAACAGAACGTAAAAATCTTTGCTAAGCCAAGGAATAAAATTCATTTTCTAAACATTGCCTGTTAAAATCAGATGTGACAAATTTATCTAAGCAGTGCTCTTTGACCCATTAATTCTGGTGATGGATTTTTGTAATGCTGGGTTGTTAGATGATCAGTGACATTTTTTTTTTTGGTAGAGAAAGACATTTTTGCTATAGGGCCTGTGCTTACCAGAGAGTCAGAGAGAGAGAAAGCAAGAAACAACCCCCCCACTCCCCATCCGCGGGCGAGATGGCTACTCTGCAATCTCTTCTGAATTCTCCTCTCAGGATTTGGGTACATGCACTTGGCATGAGTTTCCAGCTGCCAGGTCTGGGACTAGAATTGCTGTCGACCATATGGGAGTCCAGTGCCTTAACTACTATTCCACCTGCTGGCACCAGTCGGTGGAACATTTTGATGAAATGTTTACATATTCAAAAATGAGAATGAAACTTTCAAAGTGTTTTAACTATGTTTTCACGTAAAAAACATCATGTTTTCTGATGTATTCTTTTTGTTCCCTTTACCAGTGTGTTTATGTAGTAAAATCAGTGTGTCAAATTTTACATTAGGAATAAATATGCTCTATAAAGGGCAAACAGCTTCCTTTTGGATTCAATAAGCCCGATAATATCAGAGACATTTCCCCTCCCTCCCTGCTGCTTTGAACTCCAAATAGATACTCAGCTACTCAGAGGCCTGGGATTCAGATAGTCTGAAATCTTTCTGAAAACTCTTCTTCATGTTTAGAGGCTGGCGGAAGATCAAAATATAATAGTTCTCCTGGGGCTATAAGGTGGTGCAGCAGTAAATGAGATGATCTGTGAAGAAATTTCACATGGGAGGGTTCGCAGTTTGAGCCTGTAGACTGCTCTGAGTACACTGAGTACATGTTTGCCCATGAACTGGGATTGTCTGGGGCTGAAGACGTATTGTGGCATCAGGACCCTGTGGGGAGTGCTGTCTCCATTTTCTCTGTCTCTTTCATTCATTGAAGGAATAAATAAACATTTTTTAAAATTCAAAACATTATAAGCCCAAATAGTTATTCCTTTCTTGGAATTACAGTTTTCGTGCATATTTATATATCTTGTGACTTGTAAGTAATTTTCCTACTATCTGATTTTCAGAATCTAGAAAACTTTTTCCCAGTTCAGACTAAGGAGGGGATACTACAGCCATATCCTGGGTGGAATGCCAATCCACAATGACCTTGGAAATACTAAAATATATCAGTAGGAGTTCAGGCAGAGGCATCTGCTGTCCTCAATGGCCTACCAGTAAGATGACTCTTTTATCTGTCTAAATAAGGACATTTTGGGAGTGAAGGGAGCACTATTAATAATTGTTCCAGGAAAACAGGTATAAAAATAGAACTATGTTAGCAAATCAGTATGTATGTTGACCCTACCTTTGGATATATTGCTTTGTCTTTCTTTAATCAGATGATTATACTCAAATTTAATCTAAAAGAACTTTATTTCAAACATTAGATGTCCTTTGGGCAATAATGCTCAGCTTTTTTTTTTTTTTTTGAGTCTTTAATCTTTTTTTTTCTTTTTTTTTAAATTTTTTATTATCATCATGTTCTTCTATTATATTACATTGAATTACATATAACTTTATAGTGTATTACATTGCTTTTTCAAAAGGGAATGCCATGCATGTCAGTCAGTACAGAGACATTAATCTCCCCACTTTAACATTCAATATCTTTTCTATGTTTTCCCCAATCATTATTATTATTATTATAATTATTTTTTAAAACAGTCAATTGCTATTTTTCATTTTGCTTGTACAAATACTTTGCCCATCATGAAATACTTCTCAGACAAATCCAGTTGAGAATACTATACATGTCAACATCAACAGTTAATAAGCCATATCTCTTTCTCACTAATGTCCTGCCTCTCTATTGTTCACTTGTTATCTTTCTCTATTCTCTTCTCTTCACTTCCCCCATTCCACACTGTCCTATTCTCGTTAAGTACCTTCACTGCTTTTATGTCCTCCAATTTTTTGCTCTCTATTATAGAGTGCTGATAGTCGGTATATATTGAGTGGATACATACAATATCTTTCTTTCATAGCCTGGCTTACTTCACTCAGCAATATATCCTCTGTATCTGACCACTTTCTATCAAATTCCAGGGTCTTGTTATTTTTTATGGCTGAGTAGTATTCCATAGAGTATATATACCACACTTTTCCAATCCATTCATCAGTTTGTGGACATTTAGGTTGGTTCCATGTCTTGGCAATTGTGAATAATGCTGCAATAAACATTGATGTGCAAGCACTTTTCTGACTGAGCGTTCTCCTGTCTTTTGGGTAAATACCCAGAAGTGGGATTGCTGGATCAAATGGTAGTTCTATTTGTAGATCTTTGAGGAACCTCCATATTGTTCTCCACAGTGGTTGAACTAGTTTACATTCCCACCAACAGTGTAGGAGGGTTCCCTTTTCACCACATCCCCGCCAACACTTATCACTTTTTATATTCTTAATCTTTGCCATTCTGACAGGGGTTAGGTGGTATCTCATTGTAGTTTTTATCTGCATCTCCCTTATGATGAGGGATGTTGAGCATTTTCTCATATGCTTTTTGGCTGTTCGTATGTCTTCCTTAGAGAGACTTTTATTCAGCTCATTTTCCCATCTTTTAATTGGGTTCATCATTTTTTTTTTGCATAAGGCACTTGAGTTCCCTATGTATTCTGGTTATCAGTCCCTTGTCTGAAGCATATTTAACAAAAATATTTTCCCATTCTGAGGGTTGTCAGTTCACACTTGTTACTGTGTCCTTTGCTGTGCAGAAACTTCTTAGTCTAATATAGTCCCACTTGTCTATTTTAGGGATTATTGCCTGTGCTTTGGGAGTCTTATTTAAGAAGTCTTTGCCTACTCCAATGTCGCCCAGAGTTTCCCCAGCATTTTCCACCAGTAGTTTTATTGTTTGAGGTCTTAGGTTCAGATCTCTGATCCATTTTGAGTTGACTGTTGTTAATGGTGAAAGATGGGGGTTCAGTTTCATCTTTCTGCAGGTGGATACCCAGTTTTTCCAGCACCATTTACTAAAGATGTTTTCCTTTTCCCAATGGATTGACTGATATCCTTTGTCAAAGATCAGTTGGCTGTAAGCTTTGGGGGTTATTTCTGGGGTCTCTATTCTCTTCCATTGGTCCACTTGTCTGTTTTTATGCCAATACCATGCTGTTTTGATGACCGCAGCTTTATAGTATATCTTGGGATCAGGGAGTGATATGCCTCCTACTCCATTCTTCTTGCGCAGGATTGCTTTTGCAATATGGGGTCTTTTATGGTTCCAGACAAATTCTATGATTGCCTTTTCTAGATCTCTGAAGAATATCTCTGGTATTTTGATTGGAATTGCATTAAACATGTAGATTAATTTGGGTAGAATTGCCATTTTGATTATGTTAATTCTTCCAACCCAGGAGCATGGGATGTCCTTCCACATTTTTATGTCATTTTCAATGTCTCTTTTAAGATTTTCATAGTTTTCTTTATAAAGGTCTTTGACTTTCTTAGTTAGGTGTATCCCTAGTTATCTTATACACCTTGTGGCTATGGTGAAAGGGATTCCTTTCTTCAGCTCTGCTTCATTCAACTTGTTGTTCATAAATAGAAATGCTATAGATTTTTGGATATTGATTTTGTATCCTGCCACCTTACTGTATTCACTTATTACTTCAAGCAGTTTTTTCATGGATACCTTTGGGTCTTCTAAGTACACCATCATGTCATCTGCAAATAAAGATATTTTCAATTCTTCTTTGCCTATTCGAATGCCTTTAATATTATTCTCTTCTCTGATTGCAATAGCTAAGACTTCCAATACTATATTAAAGAGCAGTGGAGAAAGTGGGCAGCCTTGCCTAGTACCTGTTTTCAGAGGAAAAGCTTTCAGCTTTTCCCCATTCAGTATAATGTTAGCTGTAGGTTTTTCATAGATTGCTTTTATTGTGTTCAGAAATGACCCTTCTATACCAATCTTACTGAGAGTCTTAATCATAAAAGGATGTTGTATTTTATCAAATGCTTTCTCCGCATCAATTGAGATGATCATATGGTTTTTATCTTTCTTTCTGTTAATGTGGTGTATTACATTTATGGTCTTGCGTATATTAAACCACCCTTGCATCTCTGGTATAAAGCTTACCTGATCGTGATGAATGATCTTTGTTATATGTTGTTGGATACGATTTGCGAGTATCTTGTTGAGAATTTTCGCATCTATATTCATCAATGATATTGGTCTGTAGTTTTCCTTTTTTGTCATATCTTTATCTGTTTTGGGGATGAGGATGATGGAGGCTTCATAAAATGAATTTGGAAGGTTTCCTCCTTTTTGAATCTTTAGAAATAATTTTAGTAGGATAGGGGTTAACTCTTCCTTAAAAGTTTTGTAGAATTCACAAGTGAAGCCATCTGGGCCTGGGCTTTTCTTTGTTGGGAGGTTATTTATTACTGATTCAATCTCCTGGCTTGTTATGGGTCTATTCATGTTCTCTATGTCTTCCTGATCCAACCTTGGTAGATTATGTGCATCCAGGAATTTATCCATCTCCTCCAGGTTATCTTGTTTGTTGACGTAAAGTCGCTCATAGTATCCTCTAATGATATTTTGTATTTCTGCTATGTCTGTGGTAATATTGCCTGTTTCATCACATATTTGATTAATCTGGTTTCTTTCTTTATTCTTCTTAATCAGTCTAGCCAATGGTGTGTCGATCTTGTTAATCTTTTCAAAGAACCAGCTTTTGCTTTCATTTATTTTCTGTATGGTTCGTTTATTTTCTATTTCATTTATTTCTGCTCAAACCTTTATTATTTCTTTTTGCCTGGCATTTTGGGGGTTTGTTTGTTGTTGTTTTACCAATTCTCTGAGGCACGATGATAAGTTATCTACTTGCCATCTTTCTATCCTTTTCTTATGCGCACTAATTGCTATGAATTTCCCTCTTAAGACTGCCTTTGCTGTGTCCCATAGATTCTGGACACTTGTGCACTCATTATCATTAGTTTCCATAAATTTTTTTATTTCAGCCTTAATTTCTTCAGTAGTGAAGAAGTCATTCAGAAGTAGGTTGTTCAGTCTCCATGTGTTCGTGTATCTTCGGGGTTGTGTCTTGAAGTTAATCTTGAGTTTAATTCCATCATGGTCAGAGAAGATACTGGGTACAGTTTCTATGCCTTTGAATCTATAAAGGCTTGATTTGTGTCCTAATATATGATCTATCTTTGAAAAGGTTCCATGTCGGGGTGAGAAAAATGTATATGTTGTGGATGTAGGGTGGAAAGTTCTATAGATATCTGTCAAGCCCATTCCATTTATAGTATCATTTAAGTCCTGTATCTCTCTATTTATTTTCTGTCTAGAAGATCTGTCTATAGGAGATAATGGGGTGTTGAGATCTCCAACAATTATAGTATTTCTCCTTATCTCTCCTTTTAGCTCCAGCAGTCTTTCCTTCACATATTTAGGTGCACCTGAGTTGGGTGCGTAGATATTTATAAGGGTTATGTCTTCTTGCTGGATTACCCCACTTACTATTATATAATGCCCTTCTTTGTCTCTTCTTACAGTCTTTGTCTTGAAATCTATTTTGTCTGAGATCAATATCGCTACTCCAGCCTTTTTTTGATTTCCATTTGCATGGAGTATCTTTTTCCAGCCCTTGACTGTTAGTCTATGTATGTCTTTATCCATAAGGTGAGTTTCTTGTAGGCAACAGATAGAGGGTTTCTGTTTTCTTATCCATTCAGCCAGTCTATGTCTCTTTACTGGAGAATTTAATCCATTGACATTCAATGTAATTATCGATATTTCCGTACCTGATCCTATCATTAAGTGAGCCATTTTCTTGGTTGCTTTTTGTTCTCGTATAACTGTCTCTGATTTTTTAGCTTTCCTGGTATAATACTCCCTTCAGAACCTCTTGAAGAGCTGGTCTGGAGTTGGTAAATTCCTTCAAATTTTGTTTATTCGAGAATGTTTTTATCTTTTTTTCCCATATGAAAGATAATTTTGCCGGGTATAGTATTCTTGGTTGAAATTGTTTTTCACTCAACACTTTTACTATGCTTCCCCATTCTTTCCTTTCCTGCATTGTTTCGGCCGAGAGATCCAATGTTAGCCTGATGGGGTGACCTTTGTAAGTAACCTGATGTTTTCCTCTTGCCAACTTTAGTATCTTATCTTTATCTGTTGTTTTTGCCAGTCTGGCTATAATGTGCCTTGGAGAAGATCTTCTTGGGTTGATTCTACCCGGGGTCCTATGTATTTCCTGGGTCTGGATACTTGAATGCCTTTCTAGATTTGGAAAGTTTTCTTCCAGGATCTCATGGAATAAATTATCTAGGCCCTTATTATTTTCTTCCTCTTCTGGAATACCAATTATCCGGATGTTGGGACGCTTAATAGTATCCAGTATTCCTCATATATTATCCTCATTTTTCATGGTTGTTTTCTCAATCTTCTTGATACTTTTCTCTAGGTCAGATGTTTTGTCTTCTACATTGGAGATTCGATCTTCTGCCTGGTCTAACCTACTTTTAATACTTTCAAGGGAGGTTTTGATTTCCTGTATCACATTCTTCAATCCTAAAAGTTCCATCTGGTTCTTGTTTAAGGTATCCATTTCTTCTTTCAAGTCATTGAAGGACTTCCTCATCTCCTGGAGCTCCTTGTCTCTTTTCTCTTCCATCTCAGTTAGTTTGGTCACTACAAATAATCTGAATTCCTTATCAGACATGTCCATGACGTCCATTGTATTGACTGTGGGTGGTGTAGGCTCGATGATTTCCCTTGGGGGAGAGGCCTTTTCTTGGTTGCTCATATTTCTTGAGCCTCTGCGATTGTTCCTAGTCATCAGGTAATCTATATGTTTCTTCCTAACTGGGGTCCAAGGAGGAGAAACGGTGGGGATGCGTGGAGATTCAGAAGGGTCGGGCCTGCAGCCTCAGTCCGCCTGGAGCCCGGAACTGCTAATAATGCTCAACTTTGACATTTTTTATAATTATTTTTTATTTTATTTTTTATACATTCAATCACATTATTTAACTTACAAAGTGAACATTTCGAGCTTTGACTTTTAAAATCAATGATGTAAAAATCATCAAGTACAAAATAATGGATAAAAACATGTTTTTATCATAATGTCAACAGATTGCATAATGGTTACGTTGCTGGACTCCCACAGAGTTGACTATGCTTAGAGTCTCAGACCTGGCAGTTTAAACTTAGGCTGAGTGCGTGTGCATGCATGCCCAAAATCTGGGTGAGAGAATGGAGGAGAAGGGACTGTGGCATGGCCAACCCCACTAAGGGATGATTTCTTGCTTTCTGTCTTTCTGTTTCTCTCTGTCTCTCTGTTGAGTGAATGTGCTCTATAGTAAAAATCTCACTGTCTCAAAAAAAAAAAAAAAAAAAGAAACATGTTTTAATGTTCATCACGATTTTTTAAGACTGATGCTTGAAAATATGTTATTTGAATATTCTCAAAGTACCATAAAGTTGTTTTCATATATTAAGATTCTTTAACATAAACAATTTTTCTAACATGCAGAACTTTTTACATGTGTATTATGCAAGTTTAAAACATTTATTCTATGTTACTGAGTGATTTTTAATTTTTTTTCTATTTATAGCCAATTGCACATCTGTGGCTGATTTTGATGACTGTCAAGGGAATATAACGGATTTCTGTCCAAAAGATATTGTTTGTGCATGCAAAGATGGAAGACCTTTTTGCAAGTAAGTGGTGTAGGTTAACATGTTGCAAAGCAGAGCAAGCAGAATATATTACAAATAATCATTCATTTTGGTTTTATTTGTTTGACATATCACTGATACGATACTTGTTTTAAAATGATATTTTGGACCAGCCCATTATGTTAAGGTGGCTGTATCCCACATGGCCAACTGCATGTTTTGAGTCCTGAACCTGACAGCTTGAAAAGCACACCAGGTACAGGTGTGTGCATGCCCCAAACCCCAAATGTGGGAAGAGATGGAGGAGAAGGAATTGTAGCATGACCATACCCTATGTGGGTGCTTTCTCAGTTTCTTTTTCTCTCTGTCTCTGTCTCTTTGGTGAGCGCACATGCCCTCTGACAATTTTTTTTAATTTAATAAGAAATGGCTTCTGTGCACATGCCACAATTGTAGTCTTCCTAAAGTATTTTAGTCTACTGTTTGTAAAACAATATATATAAATTTAAAAAATTAACTGACATGATTTATATTAATTTTATGAGATTAATACCATTCAAAGTTGTTTTCCTCAGACAGACTTTTTTAATAATTATTTATTTAATTTTATTCATTCATTTATTTTAATTTGACCAGAGAGAGATACATAGAGAGAGAGAGAGAGAGAGAGAGAGAGAGAGAGAGGAAAGTGAGAAAGCAAGCCACCAGGTCCGGTATTCGAACCACAGTCGGCCATGTGGGAATGTCCAGCACCTTAACCACCACGCCACTTGCTGGTCCCCAGACAGACTTTTTATAGATAAATTACATCTATCCATAACTAAACTGTTTTACTGTTCTAAAGAGGAAGGAAAATTTCAAGTGTACCTTATTTTTATGCAATATCAATAATCCTGGTGTTATGCATGAATAAAGTGTTTAGAAAATCAAGATGTATTTGAAGGGTGCTGTGACTCCCTCTCTTTGTTTCCATGTTTTTTTATCAGAATTTTTTTGAATCATAGATCAAAGATGAAAGGACAACTTAAGGAAAAATATAGAAGAAAGAGTATATATATTAGAGCAAGAGAGAATAGGTTGGGAGGGAACAATAATGGAAGTGTTGTCAGGGTCCATGTCTTTTGAATTGAATTTTGAAAACTGATAGCAATATAACAGGTATATGCAAAAGGACAAATAAGAGCAAAGGCACTGAGGACTAAGAGAATTTTCTAGTTGGAGAAATGCAAATAGTTTGCACATCACTCTCTGGACATACTGAATAATAATATTTTCAATTCCCCACCCAGGCGCATTATTATCTCTCTCACCTTTGAATGTCTGTATAATTCAACTTCTTTTTATTACTCTTTCTTTCTTCCTATAATAGCTCTTGTTCTCTTGACTAATCCCTACATAACCTTCAAGACTAAGCTCAATCAGATAGCTAACATAGCAGTTAAACCATGCTACTTCAATTTTGGAGAGTGTAGGGTATATGTCTCCCCTTTGAGAGCAACTTAAACTTAAAAATTTAATTTTATCTCCAGCACTTAACACAATTCCTGGCATATAGAATGTGTTCTATAAGGGTTGATTGAATAGATCAATAAATCAATTGTTGAAAGAAAGTGGTTAGTAAGCACTATAAAATAATGGAATAATACTGAAGTAGATGAAACAGATTAAAAATAATAATAGTGGTCGCTTTGGCAGCACATATACTAAAATTGGAATAATACAGAGAAGAATAGCATGGCCCCTGTGCAAGGATGACACACAAATTCATGAAGTGTTCCAGATTTTTGAGATGCAAGAGAAAAGAGACAATGAGCTCCAAGAGATGTGGAAGTCCTTTCATGATTTGAAAGAAGAAATAGACACCTTAAAAAAGAATCAGATGGAATGGCTAGGGATGAAGAATGTAATACAGGAAATTAAAACCTCAATCGAAAGTATTAAAAGTAGATGAGAGCATGTAAAAGACTGCATCTCGAATGTAGAAGACAAAAACTCAAACCTAGAAAAAGTAACAAGAAGATTGAGAAAACAACCAAGAAAAATGAGGATAATATCCGAGGAATACTGGATACATCAAATGCCCCAACATTCAGATAATTAGTATCCCAGAAGAGGAAGAAAACAATAAGGACATTGATAATTAATTTCATTAAATTCTGGGAGAAAACTTTCTGAACCTGGAAAGGCATTAAAATATCCATACCCAAGAAATACATAGGACTCCTAATATAAAAAAAACCAAGAAGGTCCTCTCCAAGGCACATCATAACCAGATTGGCAAACACAACGAAAACAAGATACTAAAACTGGCAAGAGGGAAACATCAAGTTACTATCAAGTTACTTACAAAGGTCACCCCATCAGGCTAACATTGGAACTTTGGATGGAAACAATGCAGGCAAGGAAAGGATGGGAAAATATAGTCAAAGTGTTGAATGAAAAACAATTTCAACCAAGAATACTATACCCAGCAAGATTATATTTCATATGAGAAAAAAAGATAAAACATTCGCAAATAAAAAACACCTAAAAGAATTTACCAATTCCAGACCAGCTCTTCAAAAGGTTCTGAAGGGAGTGCTATACCAGGAAAGCTAAAAAGTCAGACAGACAATTGTAAGAGAACAAAGAACAACCAAGAAAATGGCTCACTTAATGATAGGAACAGGTCTGGAAATATTGATAATAACATTGAATGCTAGTGAATTAAATTCTCCAATTAAGAGATACAGACTGATCTAATGGATTAAACAAACAAACAAACAAACATAAACTCTCTATCTGTTCCCTACAAGAAATGCACCTTATGGATAAAGACATACATATACTAAAAGTGAAGGACTGGAAGAAGATATTCCATGCAACTGAAAATCAAAAAAGGGCTGGAGTAGCGATATTCATTTCAGACAAAAAAGGCTTCAAGACAAAGACTGTAAGAAGGAACAAAGAAGGGCATTACATAGTAGTCAATGTTTAGTTAAGCAAGAAGACATAATACTTATTAATATCTATGCACCCAACACAGGAGCACCTAAATCTGTGAAGGAAAGACTACTGGAACTAAAAGGAGAGATAAGGAGCAACACTATAATTGTTGGGGATCTAAACACCTCATGATCTCCTCTAGAGATCTTCTAGGAAAAAAAATAAATAGATACAGGATCTACATGATAGTATTAATCAAATGGACTTGATAGATATCTATAGAACTTTCCACCCTAAGTCCAAAAATATACATGTTTCTCACACCAGCATGGAACTTTTCAAAGATTGATCATATGATAAGACACGAATCAAGCTTTTATGGATTCAAAGGCATAGAAACTATATCCAGCAACTTATCTGACGATGATGGAATTAAACTCAATTTAAATGTCAAGAAACAGCCTAAAACATACACCAACATATGGAAACTGAACAATCTACTTCTTAATGACTTCTTAACTACTGAAGAAATTAAGTCTGGAATAAATAAAATTCATGGAAACAAATGAAAATGAGTACACGAGTTTTAATAATCTATGGGACATGGCAAACACAGTCCTAAAAGAGAAATTCATAGCAATTAGTGCACATAAGAAAAATATGGAAAGGTAGCAAATAGATAACCTAACATCATGCCTCAGGGAATTGGAAAAACAATAACAAAATGCCAGGCAAAACGAAATAATAAAGATTTGAGTAGAAATAAATGAAATAGAAAATAAACAAACCATACAGAAAATAAATGAAAGCAAAAGCTGATTATTTGAAAAGATTATCAAGATTGACACACCATTGGCTAGACTGATAAAGAAGAAGAAAGAAAGAGACCAGATAAATCAAATATGTGATGAAACAGGGAACATTACAACAGACATGATAGAAATACAAAATATCATTAGGGGATACTATGAGTGACTATATGCCAACAAACAAGAGAACATGGAGGAGATGGACAAATTCAGGGATCCATATAATCTACCAAGATTGAATCAGGAGGACATAGAAAACATGAATAGACCCATAACAAGCCATGAGATTGAATCAGTAATAAATAACATTTTGACAAAGAAAAGCCCAGTTCCAGATGGCTTCACTTCTGAATTCTACAAAACTTTTAAGGAAGTGTTAGCCCCTATTCTACTCAATTTATTTCTAAAGATTCAAAAGGAAGGAAACCTTCCAAATTCATTCTATGAATTCTCCATCATCTTCATTCCCAAAAACAGAAAAGGACATGACAAAAAAGGAAAACTACAGACCAATATCTCTGATGACTATAGATGCAAAAATTCTCAACAAGATACTTGAGAATCATATTCAACAACATATAACAAAGATTATTCATCAAGACCAGGTAGGCTTTATTCCAGGGATGGTTCAACATATACAAGGCTATAAATACAATACACTATATTAACAAAAAGAAAGATAAAAACCATATGATCATTTCAATTATTGCAGAGAAAACATTTGATAAAATACAGCATCTTTTCATGATTAAGACTCTCACTAACCTTGGTATAGTAGAGTCATTTCTCAACACAATAAAAACCATATATGAAAAACCTATAGCTACAGTTTTTATAAACACAAGAGATGGGAGTTAATGCCAGATGTGGTGTGTGTGGAGAAGCACGGCCTAAGGAAGGACATCTGGAGGAGGGATACGGAGGCAGAGCATTGACGAGATGGGGAGGTGTGGTGTTATAGGTTGAAGATATTTTGATCAACTGGACTGGGGAGAAATGCTCAAATTTTGAAATGTTCACTTTGTAGGCTAAATAATGTGATTGAATGTATATAAAAAATTTTTAAAAATAAAGAAAACCCTATAGCTAACATTATACGGGATGGGGAAAAGCTAAAACCTTTTCCACCAAAAACTAGTACTCGACAAGCATGCCCTGCTTTTTAATATAGTGCTGGAAGTCTTAGATAATGCAATCAGAAAAGGGAACAATATAAAAGGCATATGACTGGGCAAAGAAAAATTGAAAATATCTTTATTCACAGATAACATGATGCTATATATAGAAGACTCAAAGGTTTCCATGAAAAATTTCTCAAAGTAATAAATAAATACAGTGAAGTGGCAGAATAAAAAATCAACATCCGAAAATCTATAGCATTTCTATATATAAACAAGTTGAACAAAATAGAGCTGAAGAAAGGAATCCCTTTTACCATAGCCAAAAAATATATAAGATACCTAGGGATAATCCTAACTAAGGAAGTCAAAAAGTTTTACAAAGAAAACTATGAAAAGCTTAAAAAAGATATTGAAAAGTAAATAATAAAGTGGAAGGATATCCCATGTTCCTGGATTGGATGAATTAATATAATCAAAATGGCAATTCAACCCAAATTAATTTACATATTTAATGCAATTCCAATAAAACTACCAGAGATATTCTTCACAGATCTAGAAAAGACAATCATAGAATTTGTCTGGAATCATGAAAGACCTCATATTGCCAAAGCAATCCTGCCCAGGAAGAGTGGAGTGGGTGGCATATCATCCCAACTCCAAGATATACTAAAAAGCTGTGACTATCAAAACAGCATAGTATTGGAAAAAAAAAAAAGAAAAAAAGACAGGTAGACCAATGGAATAGAATAGAAACCCCAAAGCTTACAACCAACTGATTTTTTTTTCAATTTATTTATTTGCATTCATTCTCTGAACATCATTACAGCATGCAAAATGAGATTTTCCATCCAAATTACACTATATATTGTCTCAATCAAGCACATCAACAAACATGTTATTGTCAGCAAATGATCTTCCATTTCTTGTCTTCTGTATGTTTTGCTTTTTTCCCCCCATCCTAGATTCTCTATCTCTTATCCTCTGCCATCTCCCACTCTCCTCCCACAGTCTCTGGTATCTATGTTTGCTTTCTATACTGATTTCTCCTCACATTTTATTGTAACGCCAAAGACCCTAATCAATCCAAATACCCTCATAGCAAACACAGGTGATACCCACATTTCCATGAACACAAGTCTTACTTTACGCATCCTATAAAGTAGCACCTAGCTGTGGCTACATATCCTACTGCAGTCATTGAATAGATATATATTTTTTTTCTGAAACTTTTTTTTTTGTAACTCAATTTACATTCCTTCCCTAAGCTTCATCACAGCATACAAAATGCAATCTCCCATCCAGTACACACTGCATAGTGATACAATCATGAACATTACAAAAAATTTTCCATTACTAGTTCCTAGAATTACTTCCACCCCTCTTTCTGACCCTCTGTCCCTTCCCACCCTCCTCTCACACCACCTCCGGTGTCTACAATTGTCCTTCATTCCCTTCCCACCCACGTTGCATTGATCACACAATTTCCTACATAATCTAACTACTTTCAATGGTGAGTTCACTCATTACTACTAAGAAAACCAGTTTTAACTTAACTCAAAGAAATGCCAAGGAACTTTGCTTAAAGCCAGGAAACAAGTTAGGATTCTGTTCAAATGGAAGGTGCATGAACCTATCAGTCTCATGTACTTTTATCTTCTGTTCTGGTTCAATTTTCCTGATTAAATTCTGGGATATAATATTCAACTCCAGACTTGTCCCTCTGATTAAGTTGGCCACTTTCATAGTTTTTTTTGACTCTTATTTCAATGTGTCTGTGTTTAATTTTCTTGATACAGCACACCCTTGAGAACTTCTTGGAGATCTGGTCTGGTGCTGGTAAATTCTTTCAGGTTTTGTTTATCTGAGAATGTTCTTGTCTTTTCTTCCCACCTGAAAGATAATCTTGCTGGGTACAGTATTCTTGGCTGAAATTGCTTCTCTCGTAACACTTTGAATATATTTTCCCATTCTCTCCTCGCTCGCATTGTTTCCGATGAGAGATCTGCTGTTAGCCTGATGGGATGTCCTTTGTAGGTAACTTGATGTTTCTCTCTTGCCAATCTTAGTATCTTGTCTTTGTCTGCGGTTTTGGTCAACCTGGCTATAATGTGTCTTGGAGAAGATCTTCTTGGGTTGATTCTATTTGGGGTCCTCTGTATTTCTTGGGACTGAATCTTTGAGTGCCTCTCCAGGTTTGGAAAGTTTTCTTGCAGGATTTCATGGAATAGATTATCAATGCCCTTATGGGTCTCTTCACCTTCTGGAATGCCAATTATCCGGATATTTGGACGTTTGATGGTATCCAGTACTTCTCGCATATCATTCTCAAATTTTTGAGCCATTTTCTCAGTCTTCATGGTGGACTCTTTTAAGCCAGCGATTTTCTCTTCTACATCTGAGATTCTATTTTCTGAATGATCTAGTCTGCTTTTAATACTTTCAAGGGAGATTTTGACTTCTTGTATTATAGACTTCATCTCTAGCAGTTCCGTTTGAGTCTTTTGTAAAGTGTGTAATTCCTCTTTTAGATCTTGCAAGAATTTCCTCATCTCCTGGAACTCGGCAACTTCTTTCTCCTTTCTCTTTAGCAGTTCATTATCTCTCTTTTCTTCCATCTCTGTTAGCTTCGACATTACGAATGTTCTAAATTCCTTATCAGACATTTCCATGACTTTCACCGAACTGCTTGTGGATGAAGGAGAGTTACTCTTTTCCATTGGAGGGGAGGTATTTTCTCGTTTTCCCATATTTCTCGTGATCCGACGGTGATTTCTTGTCATCTGATGAATGGCGTGTTTCTTTCAAATTCTTGAAGTTAAGCCTCAATGTTCAGGAGCAAGAAGACAGAGGTGTTCTAGAATCTGTTTGCCATTCTGTTGTGATCGCTGGTGCAGCAGATTCAGTAGATATTGGGTGGAGAGACAAGAAAAAGGAAAATGAAAAATAGAGAGAGAAGCAACAACAAAAAGAGAGAAAAAAGACAAAAAAATAAAAAATTATAATTGCTTTTCTTTTTTTTTTTAAAGAAAAAAATCACAAAATAGAAAACCGTGCGGCGCGCAAGCGCGCCGCGCGAAATATCTAGTTCCCAGTATCCATGAGGAATCTTCTCAGAGAATGGCTCAACTCTCCTGCCTGGGAGGAAGGAGCAGAAGGGATTATTAACAAAACAAAAGATGGAGCTTAGAGCCAGAGAGAAACTCTACCTTTAAAAAAATCGTAAAAAGGAAAAATTACCAAAAAAAAATGAGGAGACAGGAAAAGAGAGAGACAGAGACCTCAGAGACACAGAGACAGAGATAGAAGGCCAGAGGGGCTCCCTACCACACTAGCTTTGCTTGCTGGAGGCTGAATTATGAGTCGAAAATCTTCATTTCTCCTGTGCCCTGAAATATCTAGTTCCCAGTATCCATGAGGAATCTTCTCAGAGAAGGGCTCAACTCTCCTGCCACACTAGCTTTGCTTGCTGGAGGCTGAATTATGAGTAGAAAATCTTCATTTCTCCTGTGCCCTGAAATATCTAGTTCCCAGTATCCATGAGGAATCTTCTCACAACCAACTGGTTTTTGACATAAGATACCAGTCAGTTCATTGGGAAAAGGAAAACCTCTTTAGGAAATGGTGCTGAGAAAACTGGGTAGCCACCTGCAGAAAGATGAAACTGAACCCCCATCTTTCACCTTTAACAAAAATTAACTCACAATGGATCAAAGATCTTTGTTTTTTTTTTTTTTTTTTTTGAGATGTTTTTGCTAAAGGGCGCGTGCGCTCGCCAGACAGACAGAGAGAGATATAGAGACAGAAAGCGAGAAATCACCCCCCAGCAGGGATGGTCACACTGCAATCCCTTCTCCTCCATTCTCCTCTTGGGATCTTGGGCACGCATGCACACGCGCCCGGCGTCAGTTTTAAGCCACCGCGTCCGAGACGCGAACCGCGCTCCACTACGTGGGAGTCCAACGACATAGCTATTACACTAACCGCTGGTTCCCAAAATGGATCAAAGATCTGAACCTAAGACTTCAAACTATGAAACTACATGTGGAAAATACTGGGGAAACTCTGGGAGACATTGGGGTAGTAGGCAAAGACTTCTTAAATAAGACTCCCGAAGCACCGGCAATAATCCCTAAAATAGACAGGTGGGACTATATATCAGACTGAGAAGTTTCTGCACAGCAAGGACACAGTTACAAGTATGAATTGACAACTCTCAGAATGGGAGAATATTTTTGTAAAATATACTTCTGACAAGGGACTGATAACCAGGATACACAGGGAGCTCAAGTGGCTTACTTGAAAATATAAAAAAGATTAACCCAATTAAAAGATGGGAAAACGATTTGAACAAAAATCTTTCTAAGGAAGACATAGGAACAGCCAAAAAGCATATGAGGAAATACTCAACATCCCATCACAAGAGAGATGCAGACTTAAACCACAATGAGATACCACCTAACCACTGTCAGAATGGCAAAGATTAAAAATACAAAAAGTGGTACATGTTGGCAGGAGTGTGGTGAAAGGGGAACTCTCTTATACTGTTGGTGGGAATGTAAACTGGTTCAGCCACTGTGGAGAACAATATGGAGGTTCCTCAAAGATCTACAAATAGAACTAGCATTTGATCCAGCAATCCCACTTCTGGATATCTACCCAAAGGACAGGAGAATGCTCAGTCGGAAAAGCACTTGCACTTCAATGTTTATTACAGTATTATTCACAATCCCTAAGACATGGAACCAACCCAAATGTCCAGAAACTGATGAATGGATTGAAAAAGTGTGGCACATATACTCTACGGAATACTACTCAATCATAAAAAAAAAAAAAAACAAGACTCTGGAATTTGATAGTAAGTGGTCAGACATGGAGGATCTATTGCAGAGTGAAGCAAGCCAGGATATGAAATGAAGATATTGTATGTATCCACTTAATATATACTGACTATCCACACTTTATGGTAGTGATCAAAATATTAGAGGGCATAAAAGCAGTGAAAATAGTTAGGGATGCTGAAGACAGTGTGGAACAGGGCAGGAAAAGGTAAGAATATAGAGAAGGATAGGAAGAGAATAAATAGAAAGGCATGACACTAGTGGGACACAGAAATAGTTTATTACCTGTTTATGAAAACATGTATAGTATTCTCAACTGGACTGGTCTGAGAAGTATTTCATGTTGGGTAAATTATTTTTACAAGCAAAACAATAAATTGTGATTTAATGTTTAAAAAACAATAATAATAATAATATTAAAAAATGATGAAAATTTATTTGATGATGATGTGGATGGATAGTAATGTCTTTGTCTTGCCTGATATGCATGGTATTCCTTCTGGAAAAAGAAATGTAATACACTGTAAAGATATATGTGATTCAATGTAATATAAATAAGATTATGATAATAATAAATAAAATAAATAATAATAATAATAAAAGGCCAGCCACATAGCACAGTAGTTGATCTTAAGTACATGGGTACCCAGATCCCGCATGGCCAACTGAGGTTTGGGTCTTAATCCCAGTGGCTTGTAAAGCATGCCAGGCATGCGTGCATGGGTGCCCAGAATCCTGATGAGATGGAGAGGTGGAGAAAAAAGGATTTTAGCACAACTCCGCCCCACAGGGGGTATGCTCTCTCTATCTTTCTCTTTCTCTTTCTTTTTTTTCTCTTTCTCTTTCTTTCTTTCTCTTTCTCTCTCACACATGTGTCCTCTTCCAAGAAAAAAAAGTGACTAAAAGTTATTGGATTTAGCAAGCTGTTTGTGATAACCTTTAGAATATTGTTCTAAGATTGAGCTGGGAATAAAAACCAGATTCCAGGGACCAATGTACAGTGTACTGGTTACATCGCTGGACTCCCACATGGCCAACCGTAGTTCAAGTCCTGGATTCATGGGCTTGAAACTAATGCTGGGCGCATGTATGTGCATGCCCAAAATCCCAAGAGGAGAATGGAAGAGAAAGGACTGTGGCAGGGCCATCCCTCCTGGGGGAGTGATTTCTCACTTTCTATCTCTGTTTCTGTCTATTTGGCAAGTGCACACACACCCTATACCGAAAATCTCTCTTAAAAAGAAACACATTGTAAATCATATCCAAGTAGTGAAATGTAAATACAATACAGGAATGAAGAACCATGCGTGTCATTTGACAATTTTAGTAGTATTTGTAAACTCATAGAAATTCTGTAGGCCTCTAATCAATACTTTGGCTAACAGCTAATTTTTCTTTACCTATCTTTCTAACCTTATTTGCCTCATTTGTTTTACAAGTCTTTATAAGTTGCAAATTACAACATCACATTAACATTATGATTATTTCTTCACCAGATTGATTCAAACAAACCTTATTTTATTGATGGATCTCAATGAGAAATATAATTGCTTTTGTCTTAGTGTGCCCCCACACATATATACCAGTCATGTTCTTTGGATGTCTTCCTAGTGACAGGAAATTATTTTTATTACTAGATCTATTTAGCACACAGTTTAGGTCATTTATTTTAATATTAGTAACCAGAGTTAGACACTAACAAATCAGTGTCGAATGTATCAAAGTAAATTATGTAATAATTATTTTTAAGTCCTAAAAATATTTTAATACTATTTCTGAAATTGCCTAAAGACACACATACCACTATCCTACACACAAGTCTTGGTCTCTCTCTCACACACACATACATCGAAGTTGCAAATAGTGAACAAAAGCCAAATTAAAAATAAAGATAGACAACCTAATAAATTTGCCAATCACTGCTGAATGTGTACTTTTAGTTAAAACAGTTAATATATCTTTTAACCAATGTTCTCATTTCTCACATGTCTACTAATTAGTCAAAATAAAAATGTGAGCATATTAATTGTATTTTTTCTTTTTTAGAAAGATTTTTTTATAAGTTGTGTGCAGTCTCTGGAAAGGTGGAGAGAGACAGATAGATAGAAAGCGAATAATTACTCTCCTCTAGAGGGATGGCCACACCAAAATCCCTTCTCCTCACTCATGAGCAGAAAGAATTTTTGACATGCATCCACATGTGCCCAGTATGTTTTTAAGCTGATGAATCCGGGACTTGAACCATGGTGGAATATGTGGGAATGCAGTGATGTAACCATTACACATCTGCTGGTCCCTTTAATTGTATTTTTATATAAAAGTTTTATTTCTATTGATCATAGACAAAAACTATTTTGCATACCTCCCAGGATTTCTGTGAGAATTAAGAAAGATAAAATATTTAAACTTCTTAGCATAGTAATTGACTTAGAATGGTACTCCAAAAAATTAATTCATTTCTTCTCCCTAGCCTCCATGATGCTATGACCAATGGTTAATTATCAATACTCATCTTACCAAATCAGCAGCATTTTACAGTTAATCACTCTCTGCTCCTTAAATTTTAATTTGTCTTCTAGAATATCTTTGTCTCCTTGTTTTTTTTCTCTCCTGCCTTACAATTTCTCAATTTTCTTTATTAGTTTCTTCTCTTATTCCCTCCTACTTAGTTAGAATGTCCAATGGATTAGTCCATTGTCTTTTTTTATCTACTGTTAAAAGAAAAAAATCTAATAATAACTGCATCTGGCAAAATTTGAATTGAGGAAGAGAGAGATTCTAAAACCTGGCAGCATTTCTGACTGAAGTTGGTTCAGAGTGCTCCATCCCACCACATGTACAGCATAGATTTATAACCAGAGAAAAGTGACATACAAACCATGAAAGTGACATAAAAGACCATCCTGATTGGCTGCTATTGACATTTGCTTTATGCAATCAGTCTAATCAGTTAGCAGCCTATGACTAACTGAAGCTCCACTATGGTTGGCTGAGGCTCAGTTTCTAGGTTATCACAATATACTCCTAGGTTAGGTTACAACTTGTTTGTACATCAAGAGAGGTTGCAGTTCCTTAGCTATGCAGATTTCTTTGAGCCAAATTTATCACCAAAGTATGGCAGCCTGCTTAGGCCAGTTTAGTTCAGTTTAACACTATACTCTCTCCTTTGGCAATGTATCCAGTTTTATGGCATTAAATACCATTCAAGCTGGAAAAATTCATCCTCCAGACTCAGAGATGTAGCTTTCTACTCACCTTCTTCATCCATGTATCTAATAGTATTTCAAACTCAGCAAGTATAAAACTGAATACTTGAGCTCTCATCATCACCACCCAAAACTTATTTACCTGCAGTCTTTCCTGTAACACCATCCTTCTATTTGCTTAGACCAAAAACCTTGAAGTCACCCTTCAGTCCTCATTTTCTTGCACACCCACTTCCTGATCATCAGAAAATCCTGTTGAATCTGCCTTTAAAGAGAGAACTAGTAATCAGCTATTTCTCATACCCACCCTCAGTGCTATTTTTCTGGTCCAACCACCATCAACTCCTGCCTAGGATCACTGAATAGTCTTGTAACTCTTTCCTACAGTCTGTTTTCAATACAGAATTTCAATGAAATTTTTCACAGAAGTAGGAAAAAATAATCTAAAAGTCCTATGGAACCACAAAAGACCTGAATATCCAAAGTAGTCTCATGTAAAAGAACAAACCTGGAGACATCACACGACCAGATTTCAAAATATACTACAAAGCTACAGTAACTAAAACAGCGTGGTACCAGCATAAAAGCAGACAAAAACTAATGGAGCAAAATAGAGATCAAAAATAAATTCTTACGTTTACAGTCAACTGGTCTTCAGCAAAGGTGCCAGAAACGCACAATGGAGAGAGGGCAGTCTATTCAATAAATGCTGTTGGGAAAATTGGATATCCATATGCAGAATAAAATTATCTTTATCTCACACCGTATACAAACATCAGCTCAAAATGGAGTAAAGCAGAGAGAACAATCACTTTAAAACAGCCTATATCATATCAATTTTCTTTTCAAAACCTTATAGTTATTCATTTCACTCAGTGCAAAATCCCAAGTCCATAATATTGACTATAAGATCTTTTGTGATCTGATCTCCCTATCTGACCTTACTTTCTATCATGCTCCCCTAGCTCACCATGTTCTTGCCACACTGGTCTCCTTGTGTTCTTTAAATAAGCAGGCATAGTCCCTCCTGCTTTAGAGCCTCAGTACTATTCCTTCTGTTTAGGATGCTCATCTTTCCAAGTACTTATGGCTAACTCCCCAACCTCCTTCAGTTTTTGTTCAAATGTTATCCTTTCAAGAAGACCTACCATTTATTATTCTATAATATCATTGTAACCTGGCACCCTACTCTGTTCCCCCACATTGCCAATGCCCCTTGTCCTTCTTTCTCTTTCTTTACTCTGTAACACATCCAGTTTGAATATCATAGACAATTTACTAATTACTCTTACTTTTATTGTCTTCTTCTGCTACATTGTAAGCTACTTGAGGAGACCTCAATCTGTTTTATTCACTGATATATCTTAAATATCTGGAACAGTACTTGGCACATAGTAGGTACCCAATATATACTGCTGAATGAATGAAATATTATCATATAATAAACAATTCCTTGTGATTAATTGCTGGGCAAAACAAGAAATATGCTAGTTCCTCAAAGAGTCTAGAAAATATATATTATGAAAAAAACTACACATCAACCAATCAAAAAAAAACCCACATTTGTACCAGAATAAACTTGAACTTTTATTATGAATATTTTGAAGTCCCCTTGTACTCCTGTCAAAGTCTTTTTCCAAGAAGAAATCCATGAGAATGGATACAAATACTAAAAAAATCCCCACACTTTTGTATACTTAAATGAATGAATATGTTACATATTAGGAGTCATGTCTTATTGAGTAGATTACTACCTATTTATAGCTGGTAGATGCATTTGCTTAGAGAATCCTAGACAATCAGGGCTATAAAAGATTACAGTAATCATCTAATCAATCCTTCATTTCAGCGATGACATTACTCAGTAATATATTGAAACAACACAAACAAGGGTAGTTTACTCAGGAGCTGACATTTATCATTCATTTGTGTAATCCTATATCAATTCTGCAAAATATAACGAAGCAATTTCTAAAGATACAACATGAACAAACCATCATTAGCCCCTCCCATGGAGGATAGGGAAAAGTCATGTTCTCCCTCTCTTCAAACTCAGACATCTCTGTTTGGGTGTATGACATGTTAGTTTTCAGTGTATGCACCAGAGAACCATATTCCCATTATTTGACAGAGTTTCAGGTTTTATACAAACAGTAGAAGTTAGTATATGAGTCATTTATTTCTCTAAAATAGACAAAGAAAATCTGGAGTCATGGTAAAGATGGGGGCAGGCAGATTTCGCTGGCAGACAGTCTATTCTCACTTTCTCATGTTTCTTTTAGCAGTTGCTTTAGAGTGGTAGAGTCAATCTGTTATGTTGTAGTCATCATTGTTAAGAGTGGTGGAAGGGAGGAACCCCCAGCATGTAGTTACAGAATTGGTGGCCTAAGCTGCTTCAAACTTTTTCTATAGCACCAATAGGACTAGAGTAGCCAAAGAGAATATAGGTATGAGCAGTGGGAAAAATGTGAATATTTTTAAAAATTTAAAAGAAGTCTTGATATAGCCATTCTGGGTGAGTTCTTTCCCCTTAAGTGTCACATTTTCATTAGCTAATAGTTGGGAAATGCCTTCTGCATGCTGACTGAATGTATTCAAACCTGTAGGTTTTAGAGTGTTTGCTCAAGCGGAAAATAGGGCAGTGTAAGTCTTTTGAGGGCCTTAAACAGTCGGAGGAAAGACATTAAGGAGAAATATAGAGAGGCAAGACATTTATGGGACAACGAAATGGGTTATTATCTGTTGAAAATAACATGTATGGTATTCCCAACTGAACTCATGAGAAATGTATTCATGTTGGAATATTCACTTTATAAGCTAAGTGACATATGTGATTGAATGTATAAAAGAAATTGAAATAGAAAATATAAAAATAAAATAAAAAAGAGTAACCTCATGGTTGAATATGAGTAAAATGTTTGGTTCATTTAGAAGAGACAATTTTTTTTTTCAAATGGGTGAGCTTTTTCCTCTTTCTATTATCTCTATCTAGATGTCCAAATTTCAGAGGTCAGTGGAAAAATTATTGGTACATGGGGGCCAAATGTGACCAACTCTGGAATACTCTGGACCTGATTCTAGTAGCAGCATTACCTGGAATAGGATTGGCTTTAATAGTTGGTGTAACAATACAGACTATCCACTACTGTAAAACGAAGTCAAAGAAGGATATAGATGATCACCGGTAAGAAATTTCTAGATACCACTAAGAATAATAGGAAATACCTTGTGATATGAATAAATGAATCAAGAAATAATGAATATTATTTACCATGCACACAGCTGGTATGTTCTCTTTCATATTCATCAACATTTTAATTAAATTAGAACAAAAGTTAAGATTAATACTGCCAAACCACACACATTTTGTTTAGGATTTGGATAAAGCAAAAGCTGAAAAGCTCCTTTCCAAGGTAAAAGTCAAGCATAATTCACAAAAAATTGTCCTATTTCAGTTCTTTCCTTGTACTAAGGCAATATTTGTGTGAATCACACATACCGTCCTAATAGCGTGAAGGGAAAAGTGAGGGGTGCTGTATAATACTTTCTACCTGTCTCTTAATTCCAGCAACAATGTCAGTGAAATGGAAAGAGGAATCCAATAGACTTGGCTATAACCCGACTTTGTCTTGAATAAGTCTCTTCACTGAGCTTCAATTTTCTCATCTATAAAATAAAGATTGTTATAATCAAATTTATACACTTCACAGAGAAAGTAAAAATAATACCAAAAGCTGCAATAATTTATTAAGGGTTTATGATGTGTATCTGGCTTAATTATAAAAGTTTCACCCTATTATCTCATTTAATCCTCACAATAATCCTACAAAGTACTGATGAATTTGCTGAGGCACAACAAGAGCAAATAACTTAGCCAAGATTACCAGGCTAAATCTATACCCACACAAACTGACTACACCTAAACTCTTAAACCCCATACTATGCTAATGGAATCTAATGAAATAAAACAATGCTTTATAAACTGTAAAGCCCTGCTGCATTCCCTTTATTTCTATTAACTTTACTAGTAGAGTCAAATCTTATCAATTTTATATTAGTTAATTAAAACTAGAATCTATTTTAAAGTATCCTTCCCCAGTGACAAGATAATGTTGCCTTCCATGTAGTATGAAGATAGTTGGAAATATTACTTTAAAAATTGAAAGTGGCGGGACCAGCAGTTAGTGTAATGGCTATGTCGCTGGACTCCCACGTAGTCGACCGTGGTTCGAGTCCCGGACCCGGCGGCTTAAACTCACGCCGGGCGCGTGTGCGTGCGTGCCCAAGATCCCGAGAGGAGAATGGAGGAGAAGGGATTGCAGCGTGGCCATCCCCCCTGGGGGGTGATTTCCTGCTTTCTATCTCTCTGTCTCTCTCTGTCTGTCTGGCGAGCGCACGCGCCCTATAGCAAAAACCTCTCCAAAAAAAAAAAAAAAAAAAAATTGAAAGTGGCTAGTACTGTGAGCCTAATGATCCTAAAAATAGGCTTGCAAACTGTAATAACATCAATAATTTGAACAGCTTTAGATATTTGTTTCTGGAGGTAGTGAGATAAATTTTTCAATATTTTGTCATTTCAAAATCCTAGTCTTTATTTCCACCATAAATCCATATTCTTTAAAGTACCATGTGATATACATGTCTGTATGCATAAAATCAATGTTAATAAGCATACATTTTATAAATTTATTTTTAAAATAAATATTCTCTGTATATTTAAGATATAAAATACGATGCTATAAGGTACACCTACAGAGTGAAATGGTTACTATGGTGGAACAAATTAATATATCTATCATCTCACTTAGTTTCCCAGATTTTCCCCTGTGGTGAGAATAGCTATAATCTACTCATTTATAACAGCAAAATTCCTGAATATGGCACAATATTACTAACTATAGCTCTCATGTTGTACATTATCTTTCAACTTGTTCATATTACATATTTGCCACTTTGCATCCTTTGATCTCTGTCTCCCCATTTCCTCCCCCCCCGGGACTCTGTTGTTGTTTTTTAGATTCCACATATAACTGAGATCATGCAATATTTTCTTTCTGTATCTGGATTATTTCATTTACCCTAATGTCCTCCAGGTCTTTCCATTTTGTGACAAATGGCAGAATCTTTTCCTTGTTGAGGGATGAGAAACATTTTGGTGTGTGTGTGTGTTTCTGTGTGTGTGTGTGTGTGTGTTAATGTGTATGTTTGTGTATGTATGTATAAACTGGTATTTATTCATTTAATCACTGATAGATACCTAAGTTGTTTCCAAATCTTGGCTGTTATGAAAAATGCAATAAATATCAGAGTGCAACTATCTTTATGATGCTGGGATTTCATTGATTTTATTTATATACCCAGAAGAGGAACTGCTGGGTCAAATGGTAGTTCTACTTTAAGTTTTTTTAGGGACTACTATACTGCTTTCCATATGGCTGCACCAATCTACATTCACACAAACACTGTATGGTTCACTTTTCTTCAAACTCTTGCCAAAATTTTTTACCTCTTGTATTTTTTTTTTTTTTGAGAGGTTTTTGCTATAGGGCGCATGTGCTCGCCAGACAGACAGAGAGAAACATAGAGACAGAAAGCGAGAAATCACCCCCCAGGGGGGGATGGCCACACCGCAATCCCTTCTCCTCCATTCTCCTCTCGGGATCTTGGGCACGAATGCACACGCGCCCGGCGTGAGTTTAAGCCACCGGGTCTGGGACTCGAACTGTGGTCGACTACGTGTGAGTCCAGCGACATAGCTATTACGCTAACTACTGGTCCCCACCTCTTGTACTTTTGATATTAGCTACTTTAATGAGTGTGAGGTGGTATCTCATAGTGATTTTAATTTGCATTTTTCCTGACAATTGGTGGTGCTAAATACCTTCTCTTATACCAGTTGACCATTTTAAAATGTCATCTTCTGGAGAAATGTCTATTTAAATTATTTGTCATTTTAAAATCATCTATTTTCTTTCTATTGAGCTGCAGGAGTTATTTAAAAATCTTAGATATTAACCTCTTACCTTATATTTGGTTTACAAATATTTTTTCTCATCCTGTGGGCTGCCTTTTCATTTTGCTAATTGTTTCCTTTCCTGAACAGACACTTTTTAGTTTATTGTAGTCCCATTTATTTATTTTTCTTGTGTAGCCTGAAATTTTGGTGTCATATGTAAAAAATCACTGCAAAAAACAAGGTTGAGGAACTCTTCTCTTATGTTTTATTTTCTAGGAATGTTATGATATTAGGTTTTACATTCAGATCTCTAATCCATTTTTAGTTGATTTTGTGCATGGTGTAAGATAAGGTCTTAATTTCCTTCTTTTGCATATAGAAATCCAGTTATCACAGAACCACTTATTGAAGAGACTATCCTTTCTCCATTGTGTACTTTTGGTGACTTTGCCAAAAATTAACTGATCATATGTATCTGGTTTTATTTCTAGGCTAGAAATAAATAAACAATAGAAATTGTTCTATTAGTCCATGTGTCTGTTCGCTAAATACCATGCTAGTTTGATTGTGATAGCAGAAGTGTGATGCCTTCAACTTTGCCATTTTTATTTTTCAGATTTGCTTTGGCTCTTCAGGATCTTTTGTGGTTACATACAAATTTTAGATTTTTCCCCCTATTTCTGTGAAGAATGACATTGGGTGTTTGATAGGGATTGCATTGAGTTTATATATTGTTGTAGTTAGTATGGACATTTTTATAACATCAATTCTTCTAATCCGTGTGCATGGAATATATTTCCATCTACTTATATGCTTTTCATTTTTTTCATTAATGTTTTAAGTGTGCAGGTCTTTCAACTCCTTAGTTAAATTTATTCCTAATTTCCAATTACTTTTTTATGATGTCATAAATGACATTGTTATTTATTTATTTATTTATTTATTTGCTATAGG
Source organism: Tupaia tana (assembly GCA_026018925.1). Taxonomy (NCBI): domain Eukaryota; kingdom Metazoa; phylum Chordata; class Mammalia; order Scandentia; family Tupaiidae; genus Tupaia; species Tupaia tana. The sequence continues at coordinate 72,052,753 of JAKSZU010000009.1, read as the reverse complement.
GTGCATTTGCTCACAGGAAAGAGGGACAGAAAACAAGAAATCACCTCCCAGTGGAGATAGCCATGTGACAAACCCTTCCCCATTATCCTCTCGGGATTTTGGGCACGCATGCACACACATGTACTCACATGTTTTTTAAGTTACCAGGTATGAGACTAGAACCACAGTCAACTATGTGGGAGTCCAGTGACATAATCATTATGTCATCTGCTAGTCCCAAAATGTCATAGGTCTTTATTTGTTGGTTTTATAATGTTCAATTTTACTGAGTTCATTTATTATATTTAACAGATTTTTAGTGGTATCTTTTGGGTCTCAACATGTATGATCATGTCATCTGCAAAAAGGAATAATTGTAGTTCTTTATTCCCAGTTTGGATACCATTTATTTCTTTTTCTTGTCTTATTTATTTTGATAATACTTCCAGTACTATGTTGAATGTAAGGGGCAAGAGTGGGCAACCTTGCATTGTACTAGATCATAGAGGAAGAGCTCTCACCCTCTCCTCATTGATTATGGTGTTAGTTGTGGATTTTTAAATAAAAGACTTTTATTATTTTGAGAAACTTTTCTTCTATTAAGAGTTCTTAACATGGAGAGATTTTGAATTTTGTCAAATGAATTTTTGCATGAATTGATAAGATCATGTGAATTTTGTTTTTCAGTTTGTTAGTGTGATATATCACATTGATTGATTTGTGTATGTTAAACCAACTTTGCATGCCAAAAATAAGTTCCATTTAATCATGATTTATAATCTTTTATGTGTATTATTAAATTTTATTTGCTAATATTTTATTAATAATTTTTGGGTACATTTTCATAAAAGTATTAGTTTCTTGTGAAGTCTTTGTCTGGCTTAGGCAGGAAGGTGGTTCTGGCCTTGTAAACCATGTTAAGAATTATTACTTCCAGCTTTTTATTTTATTTTTTGAGGAATTTTAGAAGTATTAGGGTTAATTCTTGTTTGAATTCAGAATTAAAGCCATCTAGTCCTAGATTTTTCTTTGCTGGGAGGTTTTGGATTAGTACTTTAATTCATTTTTTATTGGCATATTCAGACTATTTCTTCCAGATTCAAACTTGGCAAGTTTGGGGACAGCATTTGGCATGGTGGTTAAGATGCTGGACTTCCACATGTTTGACTGCTTTTTGAGTCCCAGATCCTTTTGTCTGAAAATCATGCCAGGAGCGTGTGTGTGCATGTGCCCAAAAATCTCGAGAGGAGAATGGAAGAGAAGAGATTGAGGCATGATCATCTCCCTTGGGGGGTGATTTCTCGCTTTTTCTCTCTCTGTGTCTCTTTCTCTCGGGTGAGCACACATGTTGTATGTCAAAAAATATTTTTAAGAGAGAGATTTTTTTGCTAGAGACAAAAAGTGAAAAATTGCCCCCACAGGGGGGTGGCCATGCTGCAATCCCTTCTCCATTCTCCTCAGAATTTTGGGCATGCACACACATGCACTTGAAATGAATTTTAAGTTGCTGGGTCCAGGACTCAAATCACAGTCAACTACATGAGAGTCTAGCGATATAACTATTATGTCATTTGCTGGTCCCTCAAAAAAATCTTTAAAAAAGTTACCAAACTTGGCAGGTTATATTTTTCTAGGAGTTTATTTTTGTTATTAAATTTGTTGGCATATAATTGTTCATACTAGTCCTTTATGATCCTTTGTATTATTTGCATATCTGTTACAATATCTCCATTTTCATTTATGATTTTATATATTTGAGTCTTCTCTCTTCTCTTTCTCTCTCTCTCTCTCTCTCTCTCTCTCTCTCTCTCTCTCTCTCTCTCCCTCTCTCTCTCCTCTCTCTCTCTCTTTTCCTTAGTCTAGCTCAGGGTTTGTTGATTTTATTTATTTTTTTGAGAAACCAACTCTTGGTAATGTTGACTTTTTTCCTATTGTTTTTCTATTTTGTGTATGATTTATTTCTGTTCTGAACTTTAGTATTACCTTCCTTCTGCTAAACTTGGGCTTAGTTTGTTCTTTGTCTAGTTTCTTGAAGCATGATGTTAGTCTATTTATTTGGCATCTTTCCTCTTTTCAATGGAGACTTTAAATTTCATTCTTAGAATTGCTTTTGCTGCATTTTGGTGTGTCGTTTTACAGTGTTGTTTGTCTCAAGCTTTTATAAAATGTTCCTTTTGATTTCTTCTTTGACCCACTGGTTGTTCAGGAGTAATTTTGTAAATTTAAACTGAAGTAGCCAGGCACCAAAAGAAAAAAATTCCATATGTTCTCTCTTATGTGTGTAAATTAAGAAAAAAATGACCTCAGAGAGGTAGAGGGGTGAAGGATAACCATAGAGGTGAGGAAGGAAGAGAGGGTAGATATAGAAGGACATTGGTTGCGAGTTGAGAACGGGAGTCTGAAGCCGATCCTTTGGCGCGATGTCGGGGAGCCTGGTGGCGGCCAGTGTGGAGTTTAGTCCAGTGCCCAGCAGAGGGGGCGGCAGTGCAGGCGGAGCAAGCCACTATATAGAATTTAAACCTTTCAGAAGTGTATGGTGGATCTAAGAAGACGACAATCAAAGGTCATAGGAAGTTGTAATTGGCTCAGCGATAATCCCAGAACAGTTAGAGATCATCACTCAACATAAAGTAGATGATTTTTAATCCCGGCTGAATTAAAAGCGGCTGGAAGTATACCCATTCCCTACCCAGTTTTCCTAACCACTATAAGGAAGTTTGACATCAAGGCTTGGGCTGAATATGTCGTGGAATGGGCTGCAAAGGACCCATACCACTTCCTTACAACAGTTATTCTGGCTTTTACTCCACTGTTTCTAGAAAGTGCTGTACTGCCCTGGAAATTGCCCAAGATGATTGAAGCCAGGGAGAAGGAGCAAAAGAAGAAACAAAAACATCAAGAAAAGATTGCAAAAGCTAAATGACTGAAAAAGGATTGAAGGACTGAACAGGTTTTGTAATCAGCAGCAAGTCATTTGGGAAATTATACAGCTTTGGAAGGATTCATTATAGATTTTTTCTTTGGATTTCATGACAGTATTATTTAGTAAATGAAATCTGATTGATCATAAGGAAAAATCATGTTCTGACCTCAATACTGTCTCTACTAACTTTCAGACTTGGGTGTAGTTTGTTGGTGTCTGTTGGCAGTTACTGTAAATTAGCTTTTATTGTGGCACAAAGTCTTTATACTGCCTGGGTTATTGCCATTTAGCAGCTTGCATACTGAACATTGCATTGAACATTGCATTATGATATAGAATTTCATATCAGAATTTAACATAGGTTGGAACCCCCAATATGCTAACAAGTCATTATAGTTAGAATTCATATCTTCATATAAACATCCTATGGAGAAAAAAACAAGAGGATGAACTCCATTCAAATAATGGTTTAAAATGGGATCCTGTTCTGGACAAAGAATATTAAGAATGTAAAAGTCTGAATTGTCATCTCCAAAGGGAAAAGTATGCTTTGGCTTAAAAGAGATACAGTACATTAATCACATCTTTTATTATTATTGCTTATTTCTTGAAATAGAATCATTTCTACCTTTCTTAAAGTAAAATAATATTGGAACTAGAAGTTAGAGTAATGGTTATGTCGCTGGACTCCCATGTGGTCTACCGTGGTTCGAGTCCCAGACCGGGTGGCTTAAACTCATGCCAGGCACATGTGCGTGCGTGCCCAAGATCCTGAGAGGATAATGGAAGAGAAGGGATTGCGGCATGGCCAGTCCCCCTAGGGGGTGATTTCTCACTTTCTGTCTCTTTATCTCTCTCTGTCTTTCTGGCGAGCCCACACGTCCTATAGCAAAAATCTCTTAAAAAAAAAGTAAAATAAGATTAATCAAAAATAATATTTTCTGCATTTTTATGATTCTAGCTTTTGAGAAAACTGGTAATTAGCAGACATTCTACATTTTTAAACCTAATTTTTTTTTGGAGAGTTTTTTTTTGCTATAAGGGCGTGTGTGCTCGCCAGAAAGACACAGAGACAGAAATTGAGAAATCACCCTCCGGGGGGATGGCCACGCCACAATCCCTTCTCCTCCTTTCTCCTCTTGGGATCTTGGGCACGCACGCACATGCGCCCGGCATGAGTTTAAGCCACCGTGTCCAGGACTCGAACCACGGTCGACTACATGGGAGTCCAGCGACATAGCCATTATGCTAATTGGTGATCCCTTTTAAATCTAATTTTATAAAGAATTCCCTTGACTATGTACAATACCACCTACTAGAGATAATAGTTTTTGTATTTAGGAACACTGCCACTTTCTTAGAGATGACTTGTTGAGAAAAGCAACAGTATGATTTAAAGCTTGCAGTAAAAATGCCAAATGCTGTAAGTATCTTGAAACCAATTTATTCTTGTGCTTAGTAGAACTGTGAAATAGTTAAAATGCCTTAATCTGGTCATGTGCTGATATAAAGGCACCCCTTTTGCTTTGTGTTCCATTCTTTTATCTCATGTGGAAGTGATGTCTTACACTTTTCATCAAGTATGTTTAATGTGAAAATTAAAATTACAGATATCTTTAAAAAAGAAGGATATTGGTTGCTGGAAATAAAATTGTAGACAGGTAGGAAAAACAATGTCTAATGTTATAAAATACAGTGGGGAAAATAAAGAGGGTAACAACTTGCTGAGCATTTAAAATTTTTTTAAATTTATTCATTCATTTATTTTAATTTGAACAGAGAGAGAGAGAGAGAGAGAGAGAAAGAAAGAGAGAGAGAAAAAGTGAGAAACCAAGCCACCAGGTCCGGGACTCAAATCCCAGTTGGCCATGTGGGCGTGTCCAGCCCCTTAACCACCATACCACTTGCTGGTCCCACTGAGTATCTTAATGTAAGTAAAAGGGAGGATTTTTTATTATTTCCCACACAAGTAATTACAAATGATTGACATGATGAGTATGCTATTTACCTCCAATGAATCATGACACATTCTATTCTTGTACGGTAAAATCACATTGTATGCCACAAATATGTACACTTATTATATACACTTCTGGTGTACATATCATTGTTGTACATTTTTGTGGCTTGCAGTATTTTTTTAAAGAGATATTTTTGCTATACGGTGTGTGTGCTTACCAGAAAGAGACAGAGAGACAGAAAATGAGATACCATCTCCCAGGGGGATGCACATTTGGCATTACCTTCTCCTCCATTCTCCTTGCAGGATTCTGGGCAAGCATTCACACAGACCCGGCATGAGTTTTAAGCTGCCAGGTCTAGGACTTGAACTAAGTGGAAGTCCAGTGATATAATCATTATGACATCTGTAGGTCTCACAATATGGTTTTTTAAAAGCATGCATGCAGTGTAATAGTCAAATCAAGTTTCTAGACATATTCATCTTATTTGACATTGAACATTGAATTATGATATAGAATTTCATATCAGAATTTAACATAGGTTGGAACCCCCTGATATGCTAACAAGTCGTTATAATTAGAATTCATATCTTCATATAAACTAATCACTTTTTACGTGTCTCCATAGCTTTCCTACTCCAAAGTTGTCTAGAACGCTGGATTTATATTCTAATCTCCCTTCTACTAGCTGGTTATGACTTTGAGGGGATTAGCTATCCTGTCTCCACCTTTATAAATAGGAAGAAGGATAATACATACCTTATTTCCCCACAGTTTTCAGATTCAAATGAAATAATTAGTAAAAAATTGCATTGAGAAGCAAAGGCAAAACAGAAAGCTTTCTTATAAATCATGATAGTCAGGCTTATTTATAGTTTTTTTGGATAAAAAATTTAGCTGCCTTATTTCCTTCCAGTTAAAATGTAGTCTAGTTTCAGTTCCTTTGTTTTCTTTCTGCCATGTCTCGGAATGTGAATCGACCAAGTGACTCTGAATACAAGGGATAAGGGATTTTCAAAAAGTTTATAAAAATATGTATTATGAAAAAAATTTTGCATGAATTTTATTTCTTTCTTTCTAAAAACCTCTCAAAATATGTATTATGAAAAAAATTTTGCATGAATTTTCTTTCTATTTTATTTATTTACATTCATTCACTGTACATCATTACAGCATAGAAAATGAGAATTTTCCATCCAGAATACACTATATATTGGTTCAGTCAAGCACATCAACATATGTGTTATTGTCAACAAGTAATTTTCCATTTCTTGTTTCCTGTATATCTTGCCTTTTTTTTTCCCATCCTTGATTCCCTATCTTTCACCCTCTGCCATCTCCCACTCTCCTCCCACTCTGTGTCTGGTATCTATTGTTGCTTTCTATGCCTTCATTCCCACCCCCACCCCCCACACACACACATTTTATTGTTTCATTAGATATCTTAATTAATCTAAATGTTTTCCATTGCAAGCACAGCTGATATATACATATCCATGAACACAAGTCTGACTTTAGGCATAAACCTCAGTGAGTAGAATGAACATACTATAAAGCAGCACCTAGCTAAGGCTGTATAGCTTACTGCAGTCATCAAATAGGTATTTTTAATGCTTTTTTAAATTCAAACAAAAAGTTTTATTTTTTTTCTGAAACTTTTTTTAACTTAATTTACATTCATTCCCTAAGCATTGTCACAGCATACAGAATGTGATTTCCCATCCAGAATATACTGCATTATACTGCATAGTGGCTTAATCATGCATGTTATCATCAACAATTTTTCATTTCTAACATACATAATTTTTTTTACTCCTATTTCTGGTCCTCTGTCCTTTCCCACCCTCTTCTCATACTATCACTGGTGTCTACAGTAGTCTTCCATTCTCCCCTCCCCCCATTGTATTGATCACACAATTTCTTAAATAATCTACTTTCAATAGCAAGTTCAGCTGGTAATTTCAAGAAAGCAGTTTTAACTTGAATCAAAGAAATCCTAAGGAAAGTTGCTTAAAACTTAAAGCTAGGAAGCAGGTTAGGATTCTGTTCAAACAGTAGGTACATGAGCCTATCGACATCTCAAGACAAGACACAAATCCTTAAAATCAGACAACAAAGCCTACAAGAAAATCAGCAATGTTTTAGTCAAAAATCATAAAACTCTGTTTCACCAATTCCGTTTCATGTACTTTATCTTCTGTTGTGGTTTGATTTTCCCAATTGAATTCTGGGATATAATATTAAACTCCAGACTTGTCCCTATGATTAAGTTGTCCATTTTCTTAGTTTTTGAACTCTTATTTCTGTGTGTCTGTATTTAATTTTCCTGGAATAGCACTCCCTTGAGAACCTCTTGGAGATCTGGTCTGGTGCTGGTAAATTCTTTCAGGTTTTCTTTATTTGAGAATGTTCTTATCTTTTCTTCCCACATGAAGGATAATCTTGCCAGGTATAGTAATCTTGGTTGAAATTGCTTTTCCCTTAACACTTTGAATACATTTTCCTATCTTTCCTCACTCACATTGTTTCCGATGAGAGGTCTGCTGTTAGTCTGACGGGATACCTTTTGTAGGTAACTTGATGTTTTTCTCTTACCAATCTTAGTATCTTGTCTTTGTCTGTGGTTTTGGTCAATCTGGCTATAATGTGTCTTGAAGAAGATCTTTTTGGGTTGATTTTATTTGGAGTCCTTTGTATTTCTTGGGATTGGATCTTTGAGTGCCTCTCTAGGTTTGGGAACGTTTTCTTGCAGGATTTCATGGAATAGATTATCAGTGTCCTTATGAGTCTCTTCACCTTCTGAAATACCAATTATCTGGGTGTTTGGACATTTGATGGTATCTAGTATTTCTTGTATATTATTCTAATATTTCTGGAGCCATTTTCTCAGTCTTCGTGGTTGATTTTTCTAGGTCAGCCATTTTCTCTTCTATGTCTGAGATTCTATTTTCTGTATGATATAATCTGCTTTCAATACTTTCAAGGGAGATTTTGACTTCCTGTATTATAACCTTCATCTCTAACAGGTCCCTTTGATTCTTTTTTAAGGTATGTAATCCCTCTTTTAGGTCTTGCAAGAATTTCCTCACCTCCTGGAACTCGTCATCTCCTTTCTTCTTTCTCTTCTGCAGTTCATTGTCTCTTTTCTCTTCCATCTCTGTTAGCTTCGCCATTATGAATGTTCTAAATTCTTTATCAGACATCTCCATGATTTCTATTGAACTGTCTGTGGATGAAGAGGAGTTATTCTTTTCCCTGGGAGGAGAGATATTTTCTTGCTTTCCCATATTTCTTGTGGTCCTGTGGTGATTTCCAGTCATCTGATGGATGGTGAGTTTCTTCCTAATTTTTGAAGTTCAATCTGAATGCTCAGGTGTATGCAGAAAAAGGTGATCTAGAATCTCTTTGCTGTTCTGTTGTAATCCCTTTGTGCAGCAAATTCAGTAGATATTGAGGAATATATTAACCATAATAGTATTTGGATGTTTGGCTAAAGTTCCAATATATCCGTCTAGAAACACAGTAAATGGAGATGACGAGTAGAGAGATGAAATAAAAGGAAACAGAGAGAAACAACAATGACAAAAACAAAGAAACAGAAAAAGAAGAGGGAAAAAAATGAAAAAATTATCATTTTTCTTTTAAAAGCACAAAATAAAAAAGTGCATGGCATGCTAGCAAAATCACTAGTTCTCAGGAGCCATGAGGAATCTTTGTTTGAAGACCTGCCCCTTGTCTCTCCTGCCTGGGTGGGAGGGGGAGAGGGGATTATTAACAAGATAAAGACAGAGCCAAGAGCAAAAAAAATACTTCACCTTTAAAAAATTTTATAAAGGAAAAATTACAAAAAAATGAGAAGAGAGAAACAGAGAGAGACAGAGACAGAGACACAGAGTCAGAGAAAGAAGGAAGGCTAGAGGAACTTTCTACCACTCAGATTTGTGGGCTGGAGGCTGAATTATCAGTAGCAAATCTTCATTTCTCTTTTACCCTGAAATCACTAGTTCTCAGGAGCCATGAGGAATCTTCATCTGAAGACCTGCCTCTTGTCTCTTCTGCCACTCAGGTTTGTGGGCTGGAGGCTGAATTATCAGTAGGAAATCATTTATCTTTTACCCTGAAATCACTAGTTCTCAGGAGCCATGAGGAATCTCCGTCTCTGAATTTCTTTTTCTTTTCTTTTCTTTCTTTTTTTTTTTTTTTTTCACCAAGATAAACATGTACTTCAAGTTTATTTCTCCTTGAATTTTTTGTACACCCTTTGTACTTCGGAAAATTCCTTAGTATAGTGGAGAAAGTATGAGCTATGGAGCCATACATATTGGGGCTCAAATTCACATCCCATAATGGCTGACTGTGTGGTACAGGGAAATTTTCTTAAAATTTCTCAGCCTCAGGTTTCTCTTCTGAAAAATGAGGAATAAAATAATATCTATCTTGCAGGTTCTTTGTTAATATCTAAATATAACCTTTTTGAAATATACTGATATCTGCAATTTACTTTCCACTTCATCACACAATAATGGATGGATAGAGATATAGATAGATGGATAGATATATGTTAAAGTAAATATAGTAAAGTGTAAATAGTAGAATTGAGGTGCTAACTATATAGGCTTGCAGTGTAAATATTTTTAACTTTGCTGTATTTGACAATTTTTGTAAAAAAATGCTGTATAAAATCAGCTAATGTTGAGAGCAGCAGTTAGCGTAATGTCTATGTTGCTGACCTCCTATGTAGTCAATCGCAGTTTGAGTCCAAGATCTGGTGGCTTAAACTCACACCGGGCATGTGCGTGCGTGCCCAATATCCTGAGAGGAGAATGGAGGAGAAGGGATTGCGGAGTGGCCATTCCCCGGGGGATGATTTCTCGCTTTCTGTCTCTCTGTCTCTCTGGCAAGAGCACGCATCCTGTAGAAAAAAACAAAAAAGCCTCTCCAAAAAAAAAAGTCAGCTAATGTTAAGTAAAGCACCTTGAACAAACATTTAACAAATAATAGCTATTATTATTACTTTTCTTGGGTGAAGTCTTAAAATAAGAGTGCTTATTCTGTAATGTCAAAAAAATGTATCAAAAAAGGGACCAGGAGTTAGTGTAATGGTTATGTCGCTGGTCTCCCATGTAGTCAACTGTGGTTCGAGTCCCGGACCCGGTGGCTTAAAACTCATGCCAGGCATGTGTGCGTGCCCAAGATCCCAAGAGGAGAATGGAAGAGAAGGGATTGTGGCATGGCCACCCCCTCCCCCCCGGGGGTGATTTGTCGCTTTCTGTTTCTCTGTCTCTCCCTGTCTGTCTGGCGAGTCCATGCACCCTTTAGCAAAAACCTCTCCAAAAAAGAAAAAAGAAAAACAAGTATCAGAAAAGTGATTTATAACCAGATAAACAAATGTTTTATCCTAACTGTGTTATATGTGTGTTTCTTTTTTAATGTGCCAGAGAACAGAGGAGCTTGGGAGGACTTCGACCTCAGCATAATTCTGCACATGCTTTTGATACTGATATGAGGCCTCCGCAACCTTATCAAGGCCAGGTAAATGCTTAAACTCATTTGTCACTTAAACTAAATTTACAGAAAATACCAAAGAGAGAAATGCCTTGAAGAAACAAGAAGAACCTTTGGAGATTAAAGTAGTCAGAGACAACAAAATGAAGTGTTATCAGAAGACAAAATTGCACAAATATTAGATGGTCAATGACAGGTTTTATATATATATGTGTGTGTGTATATATATATATATATATATATATATATATATATATATATATCAGTAGAGCACATACCAGGCCTGGGGCAATTACACTGGAAGTGTTCTCTGCTCCTTCTCCCCATGATTTGTTTCCAGATAAAATCAAATTAAAACACATATTGAAGACAGCTCTTGAAATCGTGGAACACATATCAAAAGGGAAAGGAAGTCACTAAAAAAGAACCAGAAGGCTATGGATAAGAGGATAAGGATTTGAACTATGTTCTTATGTAGAGCTGAACCTTGAACAACGTGGGGACTAGGGGGTGCTGACAGTCAAAAATACCAAGTAGAACATTTGACTCTCTAGAACTTAACTACTAATAGCCTCCCATTGAATGGAAGCCTTACCAATAACATAAATTGTTGACTCATATATATTTTGTATGGTGAACATATGATCTACATATACCGTATTCATAAAATTAAGTAAGCTACAGAAAATAAAATATTATTTAGAAAGTCATAAGGAAGAGAAAACATGTTTAAAGTGTTTATTGAGGGAAAAAAAATCCCACAAATACCAGAAGCAGAAGCAATGCTTTTATTGTTTTAAGTCAAACAATTCACAAATAACACAAAAAACACCTTTCTGTTATGGTATATTAAGTTCTATATAGAATATACATAATTGTTATCTTTTATATTTTAAGGAAGTAAAATCTATGTTTAGATGAAAGAATTCCAATCCCCTCATAGGCTTCTGATACGGCACCATCAAAATATTATCAAGGCCAGTTAAACATTGAAACTCATAAAAAGGTTAAGATAAAGGGTCAATAACAGGATTATGGTCAGAATATTTTGACCACTGTACTTTTTACTTGAAATCAAAACAATTAAAAATTGAGACCTAAATTTCAGCATGAGGATGAGATGGAGGAAATCAAGGGGAAGAAGAAAAAAGTAAAACATTTAAGAGACCCAAAATGGAAAGGAATCTGTTGATTATAATGTATTTGGTAGTATCTTTGGCTGGGCCGATATGCAGTGTGTTCATGATGGAAAAGTTTATTTGGCATACTGCAATTATATCTAGTGATTGAATGTAAAATAAATAAATAAATAAATAAATAAATAAATAAATAAAAGAAGTGCTTGGCTTTCAAAAAATTATAGTATGAAAATTTGTTATAATGCATAGTATTTTTTTTTTTAAAGAAGAGTGAAGTACTCTGGGTGAATTTCCTACTGTAAATATTGTTGACACTTTCAAAAGGCTAACGTGTAAGCTATCAAGCATCTTTGGTTGCCTGTTTGTCCCTTGAAGTGACCAATTGTTTTGTAGCTAGATACTAAGAATTAGAGAAAAGAGCAGGTAGAAGGCATTTTTCTGTTCTGAGAACTCACTTGTTTTTAGCCTATCTAATTACTTCTGCAATTAGTAAATTAGCACCTCCTAATTTTCACATCTCCAAAGTGACCTTCTCATCATCTCTCATTATCTCAGATTTCTTAAATGCTGTACAAGCTCTGGGGTTGGCAGGTGCCACAGTGGTTAAGGCGCTAGACTTCTACATGACCGACTATGGTTCAAGTCCTGTATCTGGTGGCTTGCTTTCCCACTTCCCTCTCTCTCTCAACAAATTTAAAAACAACAGTAATAAATAAAATTAAATAAAATAATTCTAAAAAATGCTATACAAGCTCTAGTTATTAATAAAATTAAAGAGGAAAGCCAAGAATTATGCCCATCTCTTCAGCTATATTTAATAATTCTTACTGCCTCTTGCCCCATCTCAATCTTCCTATGTCTAAATGTCTGCTATTATAGCTCTTGTTACATCTATCTGAATACTTCTACTATAGGCAGTGACTTGAGTGCTGCAATCATTTTGTAAGCTTTTCTCTACAGGGGAAGCCACAAGCGAACCACCATGTCTGTCTCAGTCTGTCATGTTCTTCACTTTTGGGTTGCTTTCCAAAGTCTGGGGAATTAGAATGTAGAAATGGTATACAGGTTAGCAATCTAATGGAGAACCAACAAACTTTTGAACTGAGTTAAGGTGTTTAGAAAGGTGTCCAGATGCACTGTGTTCTGAATATACATTAAAGTTGACTTTGGAAAAGAATGATTTTTCAGCCATTAAGGCACAGATCAAATTTTCATAGAATTAAGTAATGATTTCTTAAGCAAATTCATCACTATTTTCTTTATTCATCTTGCTCACAGAATCAGGAACTAATAAGTGGAATTTTAGTTCATTCTTGAATTGTCAATGTTAATCTTTTCTAATTGACTTATAAATTAGATTTTAGTGGGTGAAGGTAAGACTTGGATTTGTTGCTTCTTCTTCATCCCACCCCCACTTTTTCATTTAGCACAATGAACATATCCTAGCATGAGCATATAATTAGAAATCCCAAATATATTCCGTGATTCTTTGACAGGAAGGTGTCAAGGGCTACAGTTTAGCCCTGTGAAAATTATTCATCATTGCCTCTGTTTGTTATTTCTGGTTGTTGTCCAGATTGTAAATACTTTTAAAATATTATCTACCTTTAAAACTAAGCTTATGTGGATTATTCACTTCCACAGACTATCGTATGTTTGAATCACTTTCACTTGGTGATAATACACAGCAACTATTTCAGGGGAAGAAAAACTGTACTTGCTAGAGACCCCTGTGATGATCACATTTTGAAGAGCATAAAAATAAATACTGTTATGGCTTAAGAGCACAGAAAAGAAGATTAAACTATGTAAGAGAGGCAACAAATACAGGGAAGTGCTCACTGAAAAGGAAGAATACTTTGACTAACAACTAAATTTTCTAAATTTGGCAGTAATAATTACAAACTTACTAAACTGCTGACTTTTATTATATTGGGTTGTTGAGAAAGTCATGAAGCATTTTTTGCATAGAAAAACAGAAAAATATATCATTACTTTCCTGACGACCTGATATTTTCAAATACTGCGGAATAAATTGAAAAGAGATGATAAGTCCAGTTTTAAACTTTCCATTTTCTAAATCCAGGGACTCATGCATTTTAGATAATAAATAATAATATCTGATTAAAGTTTTCTTTACATACTTGAGAATGAGAATATTACCATAACTTAATTTCTCATTAGAAGTTTTAAATAGTTAAATATTATCAACAACTCCACTACAAACAGCCCTGCATATATGGTGATAATCTCCAGACGATTGCTACATGTTCAATATGCAAGATCACTAGATATGTACAAATTAATTTGACTTTGTATAAAGTCAGGTTTTATGCCTTGAGAAAATCAGACATTTTCATATGAAAGTGTTAACTGAGTTTGGATTCTAGTGTAAAATACAAAACCTGTGAAAGTCAAATATTTATAAAATGCAAATACATTTAAAATAAATGTATTTTAGTCAAAAAACATTAAAGCCTTCCTGCCCAACACCTAGCAAAGCAAGAATCCATGTGCATCTGAAGTGGGCCCGGCCCTGCTCCTTTAACTGAAAAGCCTCTGCTCTAAAGCTCTCCTTCCTGCCTAACACCTAGCAAAGTAAGGTAGAGTGGTCTGTCTTCTTGTCTCTGTCTGTCTCTCTCTCTCTTTCTCTCGAAATTTTTCATACATACATATATGTGTATATACATATATTTATATATAAATTTGTAAGTACTGTTTCTTATCTCTGATCTCTTCTTTATCTTGCTAATTTCAGAATCCATGTGCATGTGAGGTAGGCCCGGCCTTGCTCCTTTTGTGCTGTGTGATTTTCATTTTTTGTCTTTTTTAAAATATTTTTTCCCTTTTTATTTTATTTTGTCTTTTTCCCTTTGTTTCACTTCCTTTAACTTACCTTCTCACCTTGCTTCTCAGCTTCCACACATTGAGCATCCAGACAGGTCTAGGTGCACAGTAGCGAAACTTCTGAATACACTTAGGGTCATAGAAATCCTCAACCCTCACTGAATTACTACAGAAAGGGAGAAACTCATCTTTATGAATCTGAATTCAAATCACTTTCTGTGGATACCACATTGCAAATCACAGTAGCAGAGGAGAAATTGGTATAGGAGTACCTCACAGTGAAGAGAAGCATATGAACTTACAGTTGTGGAAATCTCCAACAAATTAACCAAATGTGAATATACCATCAAATGACTGAAAATCAAGAAAGAAAAACTGCACAGAGAAATATGAAGCTGCAGGGAGAGTGTAGCTAATCTCCTCTCCTCTGTGGGAACACACTTATGAATTCTCCCTTGAAACCTCACAGCTCAGCCCAAGTACACTTATTCTTTAGAAACTGGGAGGCCTTTGTAATATCCAGTTCCTTCAACAAAAGTGCTGGTTGCTTGGTGAGCATCAAGGAAACAGAACTGCATAGATATTGCGGGTCATCTCCTCCCTGACACCTCTAACGCTCAGAATTCATTACATGAAAGTAGGAAGAAATGTATAGTCCATCAGATAATGAAAAACCACCACAGAGAAACAAGAAATATGAGAAACTAATAAAATATCTCTCCCTTAAGGGAAAAGAACAGCCTTTCATCATCCACAGATAGTACAATGGAACTTGTGTAAATGTCAGATAAAGAATTTAGAATATTCATAGTGACAAAGCTAACAGATATGCAAGAGAAGAGAGACAGCTAACTCCAGAAGATGCAGGAGGAAAGAAACAATGAATTCCAGGAGGTGAGGAAGTTCTCGTACAATCTGAAAGAGAAAATACACACCATAAAAATGAATCACACGGGGCTTTTAGAGATAAAGGTTGTAATACAGGAACTCAAAATGTCCCTTGAAAGTATTAAAAGCAGATTAGATCATGCAGAAGATCAAATCTCAGATATAGAAGAACCTCTGACTTAGAAGAATTTGCCAAAAAGACTGAGAAAATAACCCCCCAAAATCAGAATAATATATGAGAAATACTAGATACCATTAGATGCCCAAATACCCAGATAATTGGCATCCCAGAATCTTAAGAAACTAATAAGGGCATTGATAATCTAGTCCATGAAATCCTGGAAGGAAATCTTTCAAACCTATAGAGACATTCAAATATCCAGACCCAAGAAATACAAAGGACCCCACCTAGAATCAACCCAAGAAAATCTTTTTCAAGGCACATAATAGCCAGATTGAACAAAACCATAGACAGAGACAAGAGAGTAAAATTGGCAACAGAGAAACGTCAAATTACTTTCAAAGGATATCCATTAGGCTAACATCAAACCTCTCGTTGGAAACAATGTGAGCGAGGAAGGAATGGGAAAATATATTCAAAGAGTTAAGTGAAAAACAACTTCAGCCAAGAATACTATGTCTGGCAAGATTATACTTCATACCGTAAGAAACAATAAAAACATTCTCAGAAAAAGAAAACCGGAAAGAATTTCCAGATCACCTCTTCAAGTTATTTTCTTTCTTTTTCTTTTATTTTTTCCTTTTAATTTATTTTATTTATTTATTTATTTATTTATTTTTTTGGAGAGATTTTTGCTATAGGGCACGTGCGCTCGCCAGACAGAGAGAGAAAGAAAGTGAGAAATCACCCCCCAGGGGAGATGGCCACACTGCAATCCCTTCTCCTCCATTCTCCTCTTGGGATCTTGGGCACGCACACACACGCGCCCGGCATGAGTTTAAGCCACTTGGTCTGAGACTCGAACCGTGGTTGACCACGTGGGAGTCCAGTGACATAGCCATTACGCTAACTGCTGGTCCCTTCAAGAAGTTCTGAAGGGAGTGCTATACCAGGAAAACTAAAGACAGAAATAAGAGAACAAATAATGACCAAGAAAATGGCCAACTTAATGGTAGGGACAAGTTCAGAAATATCAATAATAATGTTGAATGTTAACTTCCAGTATTTAAATGGAAAGATCAGACTACAGTAACACTGCAAATTCAACAAAAGAGAGATTACATGAGACTGAAATGGTGAAATAAAATTCTATGACTTTTGACTAAACATTACTGATTGTCTTTTGACTAAACATTACTGATTTTCTTCCATGCTTTGTCTGCCAGATTTAAGTATTTTTGTTTTCTTTTGAGTTGTTGATATGTTCAGGAATCTGTTAATGTTTATTTTTAATAGAAACATATACTTTTCTCCCTTCCTGACCCCTCTGCAATTGGAAAATATTTGTGAGCATTCTTATTTTGTGGCAGAATTGTTATTTGCATAAGTTAAATAATACAATAGTATCTGTTACCTTGCTTTAGAAATTGAATTCTTATAGGGCTTTGTACAAATAACAGACCAAATTAGACTATCCTACTTTTTTTTTTTTTTTTTTTTTTTTTTTTTTTTTTTTTTTTTTTTTTTGCAAATAAGTTAGTTGTTTATACCTCTCTTTAGTAAATGAAGGAATGGAGAGAGAAAAAAATGTTTCAGAAGAAAATTACAGTGCAATTGTCACTAGATTTTAGCTTTGTCTATATTTTTAGTTTAAGATCTTTTGTGAATGAATATAATGTGAAAAATTTTAGTATGAAAGGGAGGGAAGGGAAAGGGGAAGAACAAAAGTAAAAGTGCATTTAATTGACAAAAAATTAGAAGATATTTGCTCATGAAAATGTATAGTAATATACTTTTTAAAAGAATTACTTTGTTTAATTTTATTCATAATCACATTATTATTTTGGCCAGAGAGAGAGAGAGGGAAAGTGGGAAAGCACCACAACCACCACATCACCTACCAGCTCCCTATAGAAATATCTTTATCTTGACTAATATGCATAGCATTCATGCTGAAAAAAAAAACTGTACACTGTAAAGATTTATGTGATTAAATGTAAATAAATAAAAATATAAAAAATAAAAAATAAAATAAAATGAACAAGTTAGGTAAATTAATGTTTATGGAAATGATAATACATAATCTGTATTAAGAATTAATTGGAATTGAATGGAGACTAATTTATTGATGTTTTAATAAAAAATGGCTAACTGAAAAAATATTAAAGATAAAAAGAAAAAAGTTACCTCTTTTGTTAGAGACTTAGGCAGAGGGACTTTTTTGAATTTGCTATTTTTCTTCCTATTGTTAACATTGCTTGGTAAAAACATTGGGCGTACAATATAAATCAAATAATGCTTGAATACATGAATGAATATATGAATGGGTGAACAAATACTCTCCATGACTTCTGTTTTACTACATGTATAACTTGTCCGTTTATCATATTTTAGTTATCGGGTCACCAAAAAGAAGATCTATAGTCAATAAAATCTTGCAACTGATGATTGAAAACTAAGAAATATTGATAAATAGGTGGACATGATCATAAGCCATAAATGCAAACCACAGGTTACAAGATGGCCAAACATGAAAATTAGCATAAATCAGGATAAGCCTCTTCCCATTCCTGTGTTATGATCACAAAAGAAGGTAGAGCACTGTTTAAAAGTGTAATGTGGGGCCAGCAGGTGTCATAGTGGTTAAGGCACCGGACTCTCACATAGTCAACCACAGTTCAAGTCCCAGACACAGTGACTTGAAATTCATCCTGGGCACATGTACGTTTATGTCTCCCCAAAATCACAAGACAAGACTGGAAGAGAAGAGATTGCAGTGTGGCCATCCCCACTAGGGGATGATTTCCTGCTTTATGTCTCTCTGTCTCTCCATCAAGAAAATACACCCCATAGCAAAAATCTCTCTCAAAAATATATAAATTAAATAAAATAAATAAAAAGCATAATGTAACCTAATTAGAACTAAACATATTCTTTTATTGCTTGTGGTTTACTTTTAATATCATAAAATTAAATCATGAATAACATGGTAGCATAACTATAAATATTTTATTTATTTATTTATTTATTTATTTATTTATTTATTTATAATTGTCAGAGGGCACATGTGCTCACCAGAAAAAGATATGGCAGGCGGGGGCAGAAAGAAAGGATCCCCAATGAGGTGTACCCATGCTACAATCCCTCCTTCTTCATTTCTCTATTCTATTGGGATTTGGGAAACACGTGCACATTTGTCCAACATATTTTCAAGCCACCAAGGCCAAGATTCAAACCATGGTTTGCCATGTGGGATCCAGCTCCCTTAACCACCAGGCTACAGGGTCAGCCCTGTGAATATATTTTTTTATAACAGCATCAACATATTAGTTAACTCCTATACTTTCTTGGTATCCTCATTTATAAGGTATTACTGAAAACGCAGTTAATGGATTCTCTGAGAAGAATCCACATGGATACTGGGAACTAGATATTTCAGGCACAGGAGAAATGAAGATTTTCTACTCATAATTCAGCCTCCAGCAAGCAAAGCTAGTGTGGCAGGAGAGTTGAGCCATTCTCTGAGAAGAATCCACATGGATACTGGGAACTAGATATTTCAGGCACAGGAGAAATGAAGATTTTCTACTCATAATTCAGCCTCCAGCAAGCAAAGCTAGTGTGGCAGGAGAGTTGAGCCATTCTCTGAGAAGAATCCACATGGATACTGGGAACTAGATATTTCAGGCACAGGAGAAATGAAGATTTTCTACTCATAATTCAGCCTCCAGCAAGCAAAGCTAGTGTGGCAGGAGAGTTGAGCCATTCTCTGAGAAGAATCCACATGGATACTGGGAACTAGATATTTCAGGCACAGGAGAAATGAAGATTTTCTACTCATAATTCACCCTCCAGCAAGCAAAGCTAGTGTGGCAGGAGAGTTGAGCCATTCTCTGAGAAGAATCCACATGGATACTGGGAACTAGATATTTCAGGCACAGGAGAAATGAAGATTTTCTACTCATAATTCACCCTCCAGCAAGCAAAGCTAGTGTGGTAGGGAGCCCCTCTGGCCTTCTATCCCTGTCCCTGTGTCTCTGAGGTCTCTGTCTCTCTCTGCTCCTGTCTCCTCATTTTTTTTTGGTAATTTTTCCTTTTTACGATTTTTTTAAAGGTAGAATTTCTCTCTGGCTCTCAGCTCCATCTTTTGTTTTGTTAATAAGCCCTTCTGCTCCTTTCTCCCAGGCAGGAGAGTTGAGCCATTCTCTGAGAAGAATCCACATGGATACTGGGAACTAGATATTTTCTATTTTGTGATTTTTTTCTTTAAAAAAAAAAAAGAAAAGCAATTATAATTTTTTATTTCTTTTTCTCTTTTTTCTCTCTTTTTGTTGTTGTTTCTCTCTCTCTTTTTCATTTTCCTTTTTCTTGTCTCTCCACCCAATATCTACTGAATCTGCTTCACCAGTTATCACTACAGAACAGCAATCCGATTCTAGAACACCTCTATCTGCTTGCTCCTGAACATTGAGGCTTAACTTCAAGAATTTGAAAGAAACACGCCATTCATCAGATGACAAGAAATCACTGTCGGATCACGAGAAATATGGGAAAACGAGAAAATACCTCTCCTCCAATGGAAAAGAGTAACTCTCCTTCATCCACAAGCAGTTCGGTGAAAGTCATGGAAATGTCTGATAAGGAATTTAGAGCATTCGTAATGTCGAAGCTAACAGAGATGGAAGAAAAGAGAGATAATGAACTGCTAAAGAGAAAGGAGAAAGAAGTTGCTGAGTTCCAGGAGATGAGGAAATTCTTGCAAGATCTAAAAGAGGAATTACACACTTTACAAAAGACTCAAACGGAACTGCTAGAGATCAAGTCTATAATACAAGAAGTCAAAATCTCCCTTGAAAGTATTAAAAGCAGACTAGATCATTCAGAAAATAGAATCTCAGATGTAGAAGAGAAAATGGCTGGCTTAGAAAAGTCCACCACGAAGACTGAGAAAATGGCTCAAAAATTTGAGAATGATATGCGAGAAGTACTGGATACCATCAAACGTCCAAATATCCGGATAATTGGCATTCCAGAAGGTGAAGAGACCCATAAGGGCATTGATAATCTATTCCATGAAATCCTGCAAGAAAACTTTCCAAACCTAGAGAGGCATTCGAAGATCCAGTCCCAGGAAATACAAAGGACCCCAAATAGAATCAACCCAAGAAGATCTTCTCCAAGACACATTATAGCCAGGTTGACCAAAACCGCAGACAAAGACAAGATACTAAGATTGGCAAGAGAGAAACATCAAGTTACCTACAAAGGACATCCCATCAGGCTAACAGCAGATCTCTCATCGGAAACAATGTGAGCGAGGAGAGAATGGGAAAATATATTCAAAGTGTTACGAGAGAAGCAATTTCAGCCAAGAATACTGTACCCGGCAAGATTATCTTTCAGGTGGGAAGAAAAGACAAGAACATTCTCAGATAAACAAAACCTGAAAGAATTTACCAGCACCAGACCAGATCTCCAAGAAGTTCTCAAGGGTGTGCTGTATCAAGAAAATTAAACACAGACACACGGAAATAAGAGTCCAAAAACTATGAAAGTGACCAACTTAATCAGAGGGACAAGTCTGAATTTGAATATTATATCCCAGAATTTAATCAGGAAAATTGAACCAGAACAGAAGATAAAAGTACATGAGACTGATAGGTTCATGCACCTTCCATTTGAACAGAATCCTAACTTGTTTCCTGGCTTTAAGCAAAGTTCCTTGGCATTTCTTTGAGTTAAGTTATAACTGGTTTTCTTAGTAGTAATGAGTGAACTCACCATTGAAAGTAGTTAGATTATGTAGGAAATTGTGTGATCAATGCAACGTGGGTGGGAAGGGAATGAAGGACAATTGTAGACACCGGAGGTGGTGTGAGAGGAGGGTGGGAAGGGACAGAGGGTCAGAAAGAGGGGTGGAAGTAATTCTAGGAACTAGTAATGGAAATTTTTTTTTGTAATGTTCATGATTGTATCACTATGCAGTGTGTACTGGATGGGAGATTGCATTTTGTATGCTGTGATGAAGCTTAGGGAAGGAATGTAAATTGAGTTACAAAAAAAAAAGTTTCAGAAAAAAAAATATATATCTATTCAATGACTGCAGTAGGATATGTAGCCACAGCTAGGTGCTACTTTATAGGATGCGTAAAGTAAGACTTGTGTTCATGGAAATGTGGATATCACCTGTGTTTGCTATGAGGGTATTTGGATTGATTAGGGTCTTTGGCGTTACAATAAAATGTGAGGAGAAAACAGTATAGAAAGCAAACATAGATACCAGAGACTGTGGGAGGAGAGTGGGAGATGGCAGAGGGTAAGAGATAGAGAATCTAGGATGGGGGGAAAAAAGCAAAACATACAGAAGACAAGAAATGGAAGATCATTTGCTGACAATAACATGCTTGTTGATGTGCTTGATTGAGACAATATATAGTGTAATTTGGATGGAAAATCTCATTTTGTATGCTGTAATGATGTTCAGAGAATGAATGCAAATAAAAAAAAAAGAAAAACGCAGTTAATGAATATATTGGGTCATTGGAAAAGTCATAACACATTTTTGCATAGAAAAACGTGTTGTAACTTTTCCAACAAAAGATATAACTATAATCTACAACTTAACTCGAATGTTTCATGTTTGGAAAATCTTCCCTTTCCAACTCCTCCTGCTCAAACTATAAGAAAAGATTTCCTTAACTATACAGATAATAGTGTAAATATCCTCAGCCTGAAAACAAAACAAAACAAAAACAACAACAACAACAACAACAAAACAAAAACCCAGGAGATATAATATCTCTTACATTCAGGGACTTTATCATTATTAAAAATTCCTGAATCAAGAGGGTCATTAGAAAGGCACTACTTTTTGTCTAGTCTCATGGTAAGAAATGTTAGACGCTAAGTGATAATAGAGTTTTAAAGTTAAAGAATGTGTTATTAATGCGACCCATGATGTGACAACTGAATATCTTCCCCTTTTAAATCTGTCTTCAAAAAGTATGTAGTTATTTCCCCACTGCTATTTAAACACCAGTCTGTCATTGAGAGTTTATCTCTTGTGACAGTTCTTTGTAAACTTTGAACCAAAACACTGAGCAAAAACGATCTGTTGATCATCCATTTCCTCGTACTTTAAGATATTACTTTTGTTCTGAGTTGGTAAAAAGAAAAACTATACTAAAACCAAAAAGACTTCAGTCTACTTGATGGCATACAAATTTATTGAATAAATTAAAATTTTATGTTCCAGTCACAGTTCTGATAGGTTCCTTTCTTCCCACCAACCAATTATCTTCATTTCCCCACTTTATGCAACTAAATTGCTAACTCTTTTTAGAATTCTCACCAGTGTTTATGTCATTGCTGACAAATTTCCTCTCCCTGGCCCTTTAGCCATAAGGCTTATGTCCACAAACCGAATCTCAATATCCAGGTAACACAATTGTGCTGCAGAATGAGCTTGCCTCACAGATAGTGCTCACTATATATTTGCAGAGGTGAGGCTGAAGCAACTGGCACTGCCCTTATCAACTGCTCACTGTCTGATTCCCTCCCTAAGGTTCTGATTTTCACATATGTGAAAGATTTCCATTTCTAGGACATTGACATAGAACATCTAGTTTTAAGTTTTGTGATTAAAGTCAGAGAACAATTTTACAGATAAATCCAGAGTTTGCATTTCATGGAACAATGTGATAGTTATAGGAGCATGAGTTGCTGAGGGCCTGTGATCTGAAACTTATTAGTTGTTGGATGGTTACTTCACTTGCTGGGGCTCAGAGTCCTCCCTTTTAAAACATGATTAAAATTAGCTTATCTTAGAAGGTTGTTGAAGGATTGAATTAGATATTGCATACAAGTAGTTTAGAATGATGACTGGACTACAGTTAACACTCTAGAAATAATGGTACTATTTACAGATAAGCAAGGAAAAAAGTTCCATGTCACCTGTCCCTCAGAAAAAGAGAAGTACACCACTTGTTATCCCTCCACCCAACTTTGCTTTCCATAAGCCTCTGCGTGCAGATAGAATATCCTAAGTGCCTTGAAAAGCAACCTCTTTCAGTACTTTCTACCAATATGTAACCAAAGAAGCAAAGTCAATGGGTGGGAAAAGAGTAAAGTGGAATAGTATCCTGAATTTTTATAAATTTCAGCCTCTTGCTCAAACAACTATCATGCAATGAACCTGAACTGTTGACTAATTTCAGAAGGACCTATCTATGATGGATAAAAGGGCATTGAGATCCTAGACTTCTCAGAGCTCAAATCTCTGTGCCAAGATGAAAGTATGGTTTATATTCTACTCAAATCCTTGCTGCCGCAGCAGATTTCCTCATCTCTCAGATAAGTATAAACCCATGTAGCTATATATCTGTATGTATCCTTATTGGAACCCTCTGTAAAGGCTGAAAACAAACAAACAAAACACTTTCTGCATTATGGTAAAATGTTTCACTGTGTGGTATTTGTCCCATAAAAATGCCACACTAGCTGATAGAAAAACAATAAATTTTGTGATATTGGGGTGTGGGGTTGAGGATAACATAGATTCCATCCAATAGTCTCCCTCAAGCACAAAGACAGAGGACTGATGTCCTATAGACTCTGCCTATAGAAAGAAGGAGGCAGATATCTGTCTCAGGCCATGACCAACTTGTGCACAGAGGCAGTCTGTCAGCCAGTAACTTCTTTGGGTGGCCAAATAGCATATCCCACTCCAAACCGACTGAAAACTGATGAGTGAGACCTTCTCAGAGAATAGTGATTAATTGAACTATATGTAGGAAGTTACACAGATAGTCTAGTAATAGTGATCAACTTCTGATTGCAGATCGTTAACTCCATCATTTCCTACCAGATGAGCAAAAATATTAATGAAACTGGAACTTTTGGCTACCAGTAATGACAGGAAGAACAACATATGTAAAAGACCTTTTCATTAAAAAAAAATCCACATAGTGATTTTTTTAATAACCTGTGAAATGAGCCAATTGTCCCTTAGTGATAATAGAATGAGAGGTCAGATGACCTTCTGGACTAGTGGGTATTTCATCTACCTAATGTCTACCTAATCATACATTGATCTAATCATGATATCCAGCCTTTACCAACTTTGAATCAGGTGATCCTGGGTTGTCCATCTTTGTACAAACCCTGAGAAATGTAGAGATGGAAAAGGAATGTAGAAGTGGAAAATTCAGGAATTTTGAATACCTGGAAGTGCAATTACAATATCATGCTCTGAGCAATCAAAGGATTCCCAGAATGCAGGCCAGAAATGGATGGTCCTGAAATCAGTTGTTCTAAGAGTAGGGAGTAGGCAGGCTATCCTGCCACAGACAAATCCAGGTCTGGCCCACTGTCTTCATGTTTACTTCTCTAGGAGGTACTTCTTTCATACTAGGTTAGAGCTATTGGCCATTAATGCTTCCTTGAGGCTTGGAGAACTTTCTTGAGGGGGGCTTAGTTCTAGGTAGTGGTGCTTCCAGATACTGTAGATAGAGCAATCCCTGTCAAGCAGTTAAACCCACCATTGTCAAATGGCCAGTCATTTTCATCATGTTCATACTGGACAGCTAAAACCATTAGACAGGCTCTGTGATGTATCAGCCATAATTTAAAAAAAAGTAAAGAGTATTCTACTTTATAAAATTCTCTAGCTTGAGAAATTTGTAGCAGATAATAAAACATGTGCAGCATTTCAAGATCCTAATATTTAAGTGTAGTAGAATATATGTTCTGGCCTACATCCTGTGAAACTTCCAGAATATTTCTCTAACTGGCCACAATGATAATAACTAGATGATGAATGATGAGAGGTGTACAAGATAGAAGAGCTTTAAGTCATTGGCATCTAGATGAGAGTGAATGAGATTGTATAGGAAGAGAGTAAGAAGAGAGGAGTATCTAAAATGATGAAGTCCAACATTTACTACCTGTGTGACCCTGTGGAAATCACTTAGCTAAAACATCAGTTTTAGCAACTAAATATTGGGGACAAAACCCACCCGCGTTGAGGTAACTATGTACACCAATAAATCATTCAATAAATGAAGACTATAGCTAGCATTCTTTAGCTTATGAAATGGAGAATAAAGCCTCTTGTGTTTCTCAATGCTCTCTTCACAAGAGGATTGTTTTAGATAAAAAATCCTCTCTCATGTGTTTGTGAGCATTAATGTCTAGATTGTAAGAATGAATAAAAAACAATGTTCAAGACAAAGAAATGGTTCTAATGGTGAGAAATTATAATAGCACTATGGTACATTGAAAAGAAATATTATTTATTACTACATAATATTTGCTACTCATTCTTTTCGAAGCGGCGAATATGGCCCTGATAACCTGAATTTTCCACTTCTACATTAAAAAACATGGAGTGTCTGTCTAGTGAAAAAGATAGGTATACATCAACTAATCATAGAAATAAATAGGGTATTGTAACTTTCAGGCATGCTTAGGAGGTGAATGTTGTACTAAGAGAGCTCAAATGATATGTGTAATAGAACAGATGGAAAGAAAAGTGCTTTCCTTTTTTTTTATGCCACAAAATTTCTATGATTTTCATCCCTTTTTTTTCACTGTCCCTCATAGGCAGACTCTTAATTTATAGTTTGCATAGAAATCTCTTATGCAAAATAAATACATAAATACATGAATCAACAATAAAAGTATAAACAAAGCTTTCAATTGCTTCTTTATGCTAAACTACTTTTATTATATTGTCTGCCTCAAATGGTATCATAGATAAGAGTAAACATTAGAATTCTGATTACATGGGACCAGCAGTTAGCATAATGGCTATGTCTCTGGACTCCCATGTAGTCGACCGCGGTTTGAGTCCTGGACCCGGTGGCTTAAAAAACTCACGCCGGGAGTGTGTGCCCAAGATCCTGAGAGGAGAATGGAGAAGGGATTGCGGAGTGGCCATCCCCCCTGGGGGGTGATTTCTCGCTTTCTCTCTCTCTGTCTGTCTGGCGAGCGCATGTGCCCTATAGCAAAAATCTCTCCAAAAAAAAAAATTCTGATTACAGGGCCAGCAGGTGGCATGGTGGTAAAGGAGCTGGACTTTCACATGGCCGACTTCAGTTCAAGTCCTAGACTTGGTGACTTGCTTTCTCACTTTCTCTCTCTCTCTCTCTCTCTCTCTCTCTCTCTCGTGAATTAAAAATAATAATAAATAAAATAAAATAAGTAATTCTTTTAAAGATCTGATTATAGAGTTATTAGCTAGTTTGTGAACAGTAAGGATAGATTAGTTTTGTACATCTATAAGATGAACACCTCTATTGAAAAGAAAAGGTGAGAGAAAGAATGTTATGTTTCAACAAAGTCCTAAACATCTTAAATTTTATTTCCATTTTACTTGACATGTTAGTTAAAATTATGATGCCCCTAAATTTTCTGTAAATACCTTTTAAAAATATGTTTTTATAAACATTAGATATCCATGCCATGAGGAAAAGCCACTGGATGAAATTCTCCATATTTACCAGTAGATGGCAGTGATTAACCTTTATATAATTGCTATGTTTTTTTTTCTTTTTTTTTCCTTTTCTTTAAATTTATTTTTTTACATTAATTCACTGTACATCATTACAACATACAAAATGAATTTTTCATCCAGATTACACTGTATATTGGCTTAATCAAGTACATCAACATACATGTTATCAACAAATAATTTTCCATTTCTTATGCCTTGCATATTTTGCTTTTTTTTTTTTTGCCATCCTTGATTTCCTATCCCTCACCCTCTGCCATGTCCCACCCTCCTCCCACATTGTCTCTGGTATCCATGATTGCTTTCTATGCCTTTCCCCCCTATTTAATTGATTTGCTAATGAACTTAATTAGTCTAAATATTTCCAATAGCAAGCACAGCTGATATATACATATACATGAACCCAAGTCTGACTCTAGGCATAAACCTCAGTGAGTAGAATGAACATACTCTAAAGTAGTACCTAGCTGGGGCTATATAGCTTACTGCAGTCATCAAATACACATTTTTTTTCCCTGAAACTTTTTTTTTAAATTAATTTACATTCATTCCCTGAGCATCATCACAAAATACTGAATGTGGTTTCCCATCTAGAATAAACTGCATAGTGGCTTAATCATGCATGTTATCATCAATAATATTCCATTTCTACTTTCATATATATGTGTGTATATATATATGTTTGTATATATGTATATATATGTTTTTATATATATATGTTTTTTACTCCATGTCTGACCCTCTACCTTTTCCCAATCTCTTATTACACTATCTCTGCTGTTCACAGTTGTCTTCAATTCTTTTTACCCCAACATTTTGTTGATCACAAAATATCATAAGTAATCTAACTACTTTCAGTAGCAAGTTCAGCTGGTAATTTCAAGAAAAGCAGTTTTGAACTGGTAAGGATATTTCCTTGAAACTTAAAGCCTACAAGCAGGTTAGTATTCTGTTCAAATAGTAGGTACATGAAGCTATTGACACCTCAAGACAGGACAAAAATCCTTAAAACTGGACAACAAAGCGTAGAAGAAAAGCAGCAATATTTTAGTCAAGTTACAGAATGCTGTTTCATCAGTTCAGTCTCATGTACTTAATCTTTCTTCTGTTGTGGTTCGATCTTCCAGATTGAATTCTGGGATATAATATTCAACTCCAGACTTTGTCCCTACAATTAAGTTTCCCATTTTCTTAGTTTTTGAACTCTTATTTCTGTGTGTCTGCATTTAATTTTACTGACATAGCACTCCCTTAAGAACTTCTTGGAGATCTGGTCTGGTGCTGGTAAATTCTTTCAGGTTTTGTTTATCTGGGAATGTTCGTGTCTTTTCTTCCCAAATGAAGGATAATCTTGCCAGGTACAGTATTCTCAGTTGAAATTGCTTTTCCTTTAACACTTTGAATATATTTTCCCATTCTTTCCTCGCTCGCATTGTTTCCGATGAGAGGTCTGCTTTTAGTCTGATGGGATACCCTTTGTAGGTAACTTGCCATTTTTCTCTTGCCAATCTTAGTATCTTGTCTTTGTGGTTTTGGTCAATCTGGCTATAATGTGTCTTGGAGAAGGTCTTCTTGGGTTGATTCTATTTGGGGTCCTCTGTATTTCTTGGGACTGGATCTTTGAGTGCCTCTGTAGGTTTGGAAAGTTTTCTTGCAGGATTTCATGGAATGGATTATCAATGCTCCTTATGAGTCTCTTTGCCTTCTGGGATGCCTATTATCCGGATGTTTGGACATTTGATGGTATCTAGTATTTCTCGTATATTATTCTCAAATTTTTGGGCCATTTTCTCAGTCTTCATGGTGGATTTTTCTAGGCCAGCAATTTTCTCTTCTACATCTGAGATTCTATTTTCTGTGTGATCTAGTCTGCTTTTAATACTTTCAAGGGAGACTTTGACTTCCTGTATTATAGCCTTCATCTCTAACAGTTCCATCTGATTCTTTAGTAAAGTGTGAAATTCCTCTTTTAGATCTTGCATGAATTTCCTCATCTCCTGGAACTCATCAACTCCTTTCTCCTTTCTCTTCTGCAGTTCCTTGTCTCTCTTCTCTTCCATCTCTGTTAGCTTTGCCATTATGAGTTTTCTAAATTCTTTATCAGACATTTCCATGATTTCTATTGAACTGTGTGTGGATGAAGAGGAATTACCCTTTTCTTTTGGAGGAGAGGTATTTTCCTGCTTTCCCATATTTCTTGTGGTCCTGCAGCTATTTCTACTCATCTGGTGAGTGATCAGTTTCTTCCCAAACTTGGAAGTTCAGTTAGAGCATCGAGGAATGTGAAGAAAAGGAAACAGAGAGAGAGAAACAACAGCAAAAACAGCAAAAAAAAAAAAAAAAAACAAACAAGAAACAGAGAAAAAGAGAAAAAAATGAAGAGAAAAACTTTAAATAAAACTAAAAAGAATTAATATTTTAAAAAATTTAAATAAAACCCCAAAATTAGAAAACCATGCAGCGCACAAGTGGTGTGCAAAATGGCTAGTTTGCAGGAGCCATGAAGGTGTCTCTTTAAGAAAGCCTGTTCCCTTTTGCCTCTCCTGAGTTGGGAGGGCAAGAAGGAATTATTACCAAGATAAAGGGATAGGAGGGGCCAGAAAGACCAGAAAATGCCTCACCTTAGAAAATTTTAAAAAAGCAAAAATTAAAAAAAGAAAGAAGACAGAGACAGAGGTAGAGAGAGGCAAAGACAGATACAGAGACAGGAGGCCTGAAAGGGGTCTTCCTACCACGCGAGTTTTGTGTGCTGGAGGCCGAATTATCAGTGGGAAATCTTCATTTCTCTGTTTCCCCCAAAATGGCTAGTTGTCAGGAGCCATGATGGTGTCTCTTCAAGAAGGCCTGTTCCCTTTTTCATTTTTTTTTACTTTTAAAATAATTATTTATTTAGTTCCATTTGTTATTATTTTTAATTTGGCCAGAGAGAGACAGAGAGAGAGAAAGGGAAAGAGAGAAAGCAAGTCGCCAGGTCCAGGACTCGAACTGCAGTAAACCATGTGGGAATCCAGCATTGAGGATGATCTGTGAAAATTCAAAAGCAGAAAACCTGTAGTTTAGAAGGAGGGCCGGGACCAGCAGTTAGAGTAATGGCTATGTGGCTGGACTCCCATGTAGTTGACCACGGTTCGAGTCCTGTACCCAGTGGCTTAAATACACCAGGCGTGTGTGTGTGCGTGCCCAAAATCCTGAGAGGAGAATGGAGGAGAAGGGATTGTGGCATGGCCATCCCACATGGGGGGTGATTTCTTGTTTTCTGTCTCTCTGTCTCTCTTTCCGGTGAGCACATCACCCTATAGCAAAAACCTCTCCAAAAAAAAAAAAAAAGAAAGAAAGAAAGAGGCCTAGTTAGTCAGAGAACTATACCAGTAGTATCAATTTATGCTGATTTTCATTAAGTGTTAACTAATTTGATTACACTTTAGACATTTTAAAAGAAGATTTAATCAACTAATACAAAAAAGGAAAATATGAAACTGCAGATCCTAAAAAACTTCAACTGTCCTTTTCTTTCTAAAGTATACATAAATTACAGAAACAAACATACCAAAATATAAGGCACACTTTTCTTTAGGTGGAAGACCATAGGTGCTTTTTTCTCCATTTTTTTCAATTGTTCCATGTTTTCAAAAATTCCAAATTATTTGCTTTCCTTGAATATACAAAATAAATGAAATAATTTAAGAAGCAGAAGAAATGAAAAATCACAAGAGACAACTTAGCTCAACTCTACACAAATACATTAAAAATGATGAATTAGACCACTTTTTTTTTGAAAATGTAACTACTCCCTGAAAAGATAGTAAATTTAAGCATATTGATTTCCATGGAACTAATAGAAAAAGTCTCTCTCCCTCTCTCTCTCTCTCTCTCTCTCACACACACACACACATACACACACACACACACACCACAGTGCAGTACTAACTAGGCTTAGCAGTTTCACTAAGTAATTCTGACAATATTTAAACTGTTACAGAGTATAAGAAGAAAACTTCTAAATTTTTAGTGAAGTGAGTGTAACATTGATATTAAAACCTGAAAATGATTGTATTTAGAAAAGAAACCGTAGACCAATCTTGTTTCTGAATATATGTGCTAAAATCCTAATTAAAATATTAGCAGCACATTAAAAAATAACTCATCATGAATAAGTGATATTATTCCAGGAATGCAAAGCTCTATGATTTAAATAGTCATATTAATAGACAAGGACAACAATTATAATTATTTCCACAGATATTGAGAAGGAATTTCACAAAAAATTAGCACCCATTCATGAAAAAAGGCATTCAATATAAGGGAAGATGCTTTCTTAACCTAAAAAAATACACCTTTCCCAACCCAAAAGTAAGCATCAAACATTAGAAACATAGATGCAATCTTTCTAAAGCAGGAACAAGCAAAAAATGATCACTATTACCATTATAACAGTATTTGAGATACTGCTCAATATAATTAGTAGACAAGACAATGAAATCAGAGTTTAAAAATTAGAAAGCAGAAATTAAACTGGTCATTATTTATGGAGAGCAAAATCCAAAAGATGGGATTTGGGAAAAAAAAAAAAAAAAAACAGGAGAATGTTGTATAGAATTAGTAGCTTCCATATGAACGAACAACAAGTTTAGAATTTAATAAAAATTATGCCATTTATTTTTTATTTTTTTGAGAGTTTTTTGCCATAGGGTGCGTGTGCTTGACAGAGAGAGACAGAGAGAGAAAGCGAGAAATCACCCCCTGGGGGATGGCCACGCCACAATCCCTTCTCCTCCATTCTCCTCTTGGGATCTTGGGCACACAAGCACACGCGCCCGGCCTGAGTTTTAAGCCACCGGGTCCGGGACACGAACTGTGATCGACTACATGGGAGTCCAGTGACATAGCCATTACGTTAACTGCTGGTCCCAAAATTATGCCATTTATAATAGCAATAAAAAGACCAACTACCAGAGCCAGCAGATGGTGAAATGGTTACATTGCTGGACTCCCACAGTCCCACGTAGTCGACTATAGTTCAAGTCCCTTATCTGGTGGCTTAAAATTCATGCTGGGTGCTAGTGCGTGTGCCCAAGATCCTAAGAGCAGAATGGAGGAGAAGGGATTGTAGCATGGCCATCCTCCCTGGGGGGGTGATTTCTCACTTTCTATCTCTCTGTCTCTGTCTCTCCAAGAAGTGCACGCAGCCTATAGCAAAAATCTCTCTCTAAAACAAAACAAAGACCAAATTACGAATTACATACTTAACAAAAGAATATACAGTATAAATATTATAAAGGGCTATTTTTTCTTAAGAATCAACAATACAACAAAAGAAATGAGTAAATGAGATGAATACTTGACTGAAAAGGAAATTCAAATGGCTCCCAAACATATGAAAAGATTTTCAACTTCCCTCATAATAGAGAAATGTGACTCTAATTACACTGAAGTACCATTTCTTGCTTATTATTTTAGTAAAGATTCAAAGGCTTTGATAGTATATTCTTTTGGCAAGGCCATAAGTAAAATGACTGAAGGCAACTTGGCAATTACAAATGCTTGTGTCATTTGACCCAACAAATATCACTTCTGGAACTCTATCTAGCCTATGGGATATATTCCCATATGTGCAAACTGATGCATTTACAAGGCTTTTCCCATAGCATTGATTCCAATATAAAAACAGGAAACTAGGCAAATGTCTATCAAGAGGGCCCAATTATACAATCTACTGTACATAGATAAAATGTAATGCTATGGAACTTTACAAAAGAAGAAAAGAGTTCTCTCTGTACTGATGTGAAAATTCCTCCAAAACATATTCAGTGACAAAAACAAGGTGCAAATGAATGTGTATAATGTGTTTCCTTTTGTACAAGAACTGGGAGAAAACTAGAATATGCATACGTATTTGCTTATATATAAAATTTTTTATTTACATTCAATCACTGTACATCTTTACAGTATAAAATATGGTTTTATCCCAGCATGAATACAGTGCATATTAGTCAAGTCGAAGAGATTATCATATATTAAAACATTATCATCCAGCAGATAACTTTTCATTTTTGTGTCTATTAAATGAGTTGTTTTTTGTTTTATCCCTGATCTCCTCCTTCCCACTCCCTATGATCCACACCTATAACACACCCCCTCCTATACTGTCTCTAGTATCTACAGTTGTCCTCCCTTCTATGATACCGTCCAATCTTTAAGTTTCTGCTATGGAATGCAGACATTCAGTATATATTGAGCAGAGACATACAATGCCTGTATTTCATAGTCTGGCTTCTGTCTATATTTGTCCACTGAATATCAAATATCAAGGTCTCATAATTTTTTATGGATGAGTAGTAGTTCATGAAAAATATGTGCCATGTTTTTTTCAATCCACTTAGCTGTTTTTGTACATTTGGGTTGATTCCATGTCCTCATAATTGTAAATAATGCTGCAATAAACATGAATGTGTAAGTGTTTTTCTGACTAAGGGTTTTCCTCTTCTCTGGGTAGATACTTCAGAGTAGAATTAATGGGTCCTATGATAGTTCCACTTGAAGGTTTCTGAGGAAATTCTTTATTATTGTCCATGAAGTTTGTACTAATTTATGTTCCCACCAACAGTGTAGGAAGGTTCCTTTTTCACTGCAGCCTCACCATCCCTTATTATTCTTGATTTTTTTCTTTAAATTTTTATTTCAATTTCTTTTATACATTCAATCACATGTTACTTAGCTTACGAAGTGAATATTCCAACATGTGTACTTTTCTCACTAGTCCAGTTGACAATATTATAAAGTTATCTTAAGTAGATAATAACGCATTTCTTTGTCCCATGAATGCCTTGCCTCTCTATTTTTCTCCTTAATGTCCTCCCCTCCCTCAGACTCTACACCTTCACCCACCCTCGTCCCACACTGTATCTGGTATTTACAACCATTTACTAAGTTTGTATAACCTTTAGTCGTTCAGTTTCGGCCATAGAATGCAGACACTCAGTATGTATTAAGTGGAGACATAGAATTTGTCTCCTTCATAGCCTGGCTTTCTTCACTTGGCAGTAAATCTTCCATGTTTATCCACTTTCTGTCAAAAGCCAGAGTCTTGTTGTTTCATTTTATGGCTGAGTACTATTCTATAGAGTATATGTGCCGCATTTTTCAATCCATTCTTCTGTTTGTGGGCATTTGGGTCGGTTCCATGTCTTAGTATTTGTGAATAATGGTGCAATAAACATCGATGTGCAAGCATTTTTCCAATTAACAATGCTTCTGTCCTTTGCGTAGATACCAATGAGTGGAATTGCTGGATCATATGGCAGTTCTATTTGTAGATCTTTGAGGAATCTCCAAATTGTTCTCCACTGTGGCTGAACCAACTTACATTCCCACCAGCAGTGTAGGAGAGTTCCCCTTTTACCACACCCCTGTCAGCACTTATCATTTTTTTTTTTTATCTTAGTCATTCTGACTGCGGTTAGGTGGTATCTCATTGTGGTTTTGATCTGCATCTCCCTTATGATGAGGAATGTTGAGTATTTTTTCATATGCTTTTTGGCTATTCCTATGTCTTCCTTAGAGAGTGGTTTTTTCAACTCATTCTCCCATCTTTTAATAAGGTTGATAATCTTTTTTCAGGACAGCTGCTTGAGTTCCTTGTGTATTCTGGTTATCAGTAGTTTATCTGACACATAGTTTACAAAAATATTTTCTCATTCTGAGGGCTGTCAATTCACACTAATTACTGTGTCATTTGCCATGCAGAAACTTCTTAATCTGATGTAATCCCACTTGCCTGTTTTTGGGATTATTGACTGTGGTTTGTGGGTCTTATAAAAGAAGTCTTTGCATACCACAATGTCTTCCAGAGTTTACCCAGTATTTTCCACCAGTAGTTTTATAGTTTGAGACCTTAGGTTTAGATCTTTGATTCACTTTGAGTTGATTTTTGTCAATGGTGAGAGGTAGGGGTTCACATTCATCTTTCTGTAGGTGGATATACAGTTTTCCAGCACCATTTGCTAAAGAGGTTTTCCTTTTCCCACTGGATTGACAGGTAGCCTTTTGTCAAAAATCCATTGTCTATATATTTAAGAGTTTATTTCTGGGCTTTCCATTCTTTTCTATTGGTCTACCTGTCTGTTTCTGTGCCAGTACCATGATGTTTTGATTATCACAGCTTTGTAGTATATTTTCAGGTCAGGGAGTGAGATGCCGCTCACTCCACTCTTGTGCAGGATTGCTTTGGCAATATGAGGTCTTTTATGATTTCAGATAAATTGTATGATTGTCTTTCCTACGTCTGTAAGAATGTCTCTGGCATTTTGATTGGGATTGGATTAAATATGTAGAGTAATTTGGATAGAATTGCCATTTTGATTATATTAATTCTTCCAA
Source organism: Tupaia tana (assembly GCA_026018925.1). Lineage (NCBI taxonomy): Eukaryota > Metazoa > Chordata > Mammalia > Scandentia > Tupaiidae > Tupaia > Tupaia tana. The sequence continues at coordinate 72,017,502 of JAKSZU010000009.1, read as the reverse complement.
TCCAGGAACATTGGATGTCCTTACACTTTTTTGGTAATTTTCAATTTCCTTTTTTAGCTTCTCATAGTTTCCCTTGTGGAAGTCTTTCCTTAACTTTTTTTGCTTAGATTTATTCTTAGGTATTACATACTTTTTGTGGCTATGGTAAATGGAATTAATTTTTTCAGTTCTATCTCAGTCTGCCTGCTGTTTGTATATAGAAATGCTATAGATTTTTGTATGTTAATTTTGTATGCTGCAACTTTACTGTATTCATATATTACTTCCAGGAATTTTTTTCATGGATACCATTGGGTCTTCTATGTATATAATCACGTCACCTGCAAATAGAGATAGTTTCACCTCTTCTTTTCCTATTTCAATGCCTTTTATTTTTTCCTCTTTTCTGATTGCGTTGGTGAGGACTTCCAGTACTATATTGAAAAAGAGTGGAGAAAGTGGGCATCTTTGTCTTGTACCAGTTTTAAGTTGAAAAGCTTTCAGCTTTTCTCCATTCAGGATGATGCTAGTTATGTTTTTTTTATAGATATCTTTTATTGTGTTAAGAAATGACCCTTCTATACCTATTTTGCTGAGAGTCTTGATCATGAAGGGATGTTGTATCTTATCAAATGCTTTTTCTGCATCAATTGATATGATCATATGTTTTTTTTCCCTTTATTTCTGTTAATATGGTGTATTACATTTATGGTTTTACGTATGTTGAACCAACCTTGCATCCTTGGAATAAAGTCTACCTGGTTGTTATTTTTGATCATTTTTATATGTTGTTGGATATGATTTGCTAGTATCTTGTTGAGAATATTTGCATCTATATTCATCAGAGATATTGTTCTATAGTTTTCTTTCCTAGTCCTCTATGTATCTGTTTTAAGGATGAGGGGTGATGGAGGCTTTGTAGAATAAATTTGGGAGAGTCATTCTTCATTTTTTAACTTCAGCCATTCTGACTAGGGCTAATCTCATTGTGGTTTTGATTTGCATTTTCTTTTTGAAAAGAGATGTTGAGTATGTTTTCATATACTTTTTGACTGTACATATATCTTCCTTAGAGTTGTCTGTTCAGTCCATACGCCCATCTTTTAATTGGATTGATTTTTTGTTTGTTTTGTTTTTGTGCAGGTAAGCTACTTGTGTTTCTGTTTTGGTTACGAGTTCCTTAAGTGAGGCATAGTTTTCAAATATATTCTCTCTCTCTCTGAGAGTTGCCTCCTTACTCTAATTATTCTTTCTTTTGCTGTGCAGAAACTTTTAGCCTAAAATAGGCCCACCTGTCTATTTTTAAGATTATTGCCTGTGCTGGGGGGGGGGGGGGAAATCCTCTTTCAGAAGTATTTGCTTACTCTAATGTTTTCAAGAGTTTCTCCTGTGTTGTCCACAGTTTGAGGTTATGTTTAGATCCTTTCATTTTATTTTTGTTAATGATATGAGGTAGAGGTCCTGTTTCTTTCTTCTGCACGTGGATATCAATTTTCTAGAGCACCATTTGTTGAAGAGATTTTCTTTTCTCCATTGAATAGTCTTGTGGCGTTTGTCAAAAATCAGTTGGCTATATGTTTGGGGGTTTATTTTTGGACTTTCAATCCTGTTCCATTGTTCTACTTTCCTATTTTCTGCTGACATCATGCTGTTGGGTTGTCAGTATTGGTTATCTTCTCAAAGAACTATCCTTTGGTTTCATTTATTTTCTGTATAGTTATTTTATTCTATATTTCATTTATTTCTGTTTGAATCTATATTATTTCTTTGCTCCTGGAATTTCATTTTTTTTCGTTGTTCCCTTTCCAGTTTCCAGAGATGTATTGTTAGGTTGTTTATTTGCCACTTTTCTGTTTTTTAATTTTTTCTATGTGTGTGTCATGTGTGTTTGTGAGGGTTTGCACTAATTGCTGTAAACTTTCTTTGCATGACCCTTTTGCTGCATCCCATAAACAATAAAAACTTTTTTTGCTTGTTTCCATTTGTTTCAATTAATCTTTTGATTTCAGTCTTAATTTCTTCAGTGCTTGTAATGTCATTTAGAAATAGTTTGTTTAGTTTCCATGTGTTTGTGTATTTTCAAGGGTTCTTTCAGTAGCTGATTTCTAGTTTGATTCCATCATGGTCAGAAAACATGCTGAATATAGATTCTAAACCTTTGAATTCATAAAGGCTTGTTTTTTGCCCTATCATGTGGTTTATCTTTGAAAATGTTCCATGAGGGGTTGTGAGAAAAATGTGTATTTTGTGGTTGTTGGGTGAAATGTCCTAGAGATGTCAATCAAGGCCATTTCATTTATGATACCATTTAGATCTTGTATATCTTTGTTTGCTTTTGTCTAGGTGATCTGTTCAGAGGAGACAGTGGGGTATTGAGATCTCCCAACAATTATCGTGTTGCAGTATATCTCTTCTGTTAGATCTTGCAGTCTCTCTTTCATGTATTTAGGTGCCCCAGTGTTGCATGCATAGATATTTATAAGTTTTATATCTTGGTGAACTAGCCCTTTCAGTACTATACAGTGTCTTTCTTTGTCTTTTCTTACAGCTTTTGTCTTGAAGTCTATTTTGCCTGTTATCAGTATCGTGACTCCAGTCTTTTTTTTAATTTCCACGTGCACAGAATATTTTTTCCAACCCTTCACTTTCGGTCTAAGTATGTCTTTATCAATGAGGTGTGTTTCTTTTAAGCAGCATTTAGAGGGATTCAATGATTGTTTTTAATCCATTCAGCCCCTCTGTGTCTTTTAATTGGAGAATTTAATCCATTAATATTCAACATTTTATCGATACTTGTCGGCTTATCCCTGCCATTTTGCTAGACATTTTCTTGGTTGTTTTTTATTCTCTTATTTTTGTTTGTCCTTCTTTAGTTTTCCTTATATAGTACTCCCTTCAGTACGTCTTGAAGAGCTGGTCTAGTGTTGGTAAATTTTTTCAGGTTTTGTTTACCTGATTTTATTTTTTATTCTTATTTGAAGGATAATTTTGCCAGGTATAGAGTTTTTGGTTGACATTTTTAAAAAATATTTTGAATATATCTTTTCATTTTTTCCTTGCCTGCATTGTTTCAGTTGAGAGGTCTGATGTTAATGTAATAGGATAACTTTTGTAACTTCACATTTTTATCTTGCCACTTTTAGAATATTGTATTTGTCCTTTTTTTCCCCCCAATCTGGCTAAGATGTGCCAAAAGGAAAGATTTTTTTTTTTTTTGGAGATGTTTTTGCTATAGGATGCGTGCGCTCGCCAGACAGACAGACAGAGACAGAAAGGCAGAATGTGAGAAATCATCCCTCCAGGGGGGATGGCCATGCCGCAATCTCTTCTCCTCCATTCTCCTCTCGGGATCTTGGGCACTCATGCACACATGCCCGGTGTGAGTTTAAGCCGCCAGGTCTGGGACATGAACCGCGGTTGACTACGTGGGAGTCCAATGACATAGCCATTACACTAACTGCTGGTCCCCCAAAAGGAAAGATCTTTTTATGTTGATTCTATTTGGAATTCTTTTTATTTCTCGAGTCTGAATTTCTCCACATTTCTCTAGATTTGAAAAGTTTTCAGATAGTACTTCATGAAAGAGGTTTTCCATGCTTTTACCAGCTTTTTTACCTTCCCATTTTACAAATATTTGGTCACTTAATGGTGTTCTTAATTTCCTATGTTATCCTCATTTATTTTTTATTTTTGGTTATTGTTCATTCTTTTTGTGATTTGGTCTATGTTGGAGACTTTGTCTTCAAAGTCATAAATTCTTTCTTCTGCATGGTCCATTCTGTGGTTAATGCATTCAAGAGAGATTTTAATTTTTTATATTGTATTCTCCATTTCCAGAAGCTCTATTTGATTTCTTTTTAGGATGTCTATCTCTTTATGGAATTCTTCTTTCATATCCTAGAATGATCTCATTTCCTGGAACTGATTGTCTGGTCTCTCTTGCATATCATTTAGTTTTGTTACAATGAATGTTTGGAACGCTTTCTTACATTTCTGTGAACTCTTTCACGTTGTCCATTGTTGATGAGGGGTCATTGTGTTTCCTTGGAGAAGAATTATTTCCTTGTTTTCTCATATTTCTTTTGTCTCTGTGCTGACTTCTGGTTATCTGATGCAATATTCCCTTCTTCCATTTAATGGAGTAGATTCAGTAGTATGGGAGGATGGAACATCACCCTTAGATACCTGGTATGTTCCTGTTAGAGGGCTGTGTCTTCCAGATTAGAACAGATAAAGTTTATATAGGTAGCTACAAGTGGTTTGCTCTTCTATCAACTTTTCAGCTTCTGATGAGCTTTAGATGAGCTACAGAGATATGACTTAGTGAAGACAATCATATTGTATGGTGCACATGCACCAAGCAAGCAGGAGGGTCCCAAGTTCAAAAAGGAAACTTGGAGGGTGGGGCTGCACTCAGGCGGAGAGCCTACTAAGATTGGAGCCAAAGTTTCCCAGTGGGCAGGTTTCCCAGGAAGTAAGCATCAACAGTGCAGTCAGCGTGTTCCAAGTTCCAAAGGCAAATATGGGGCCAGCAGGTGGTGTAGAGGTTAAGGCACTGTTCTCCCATGTGGTTGACCATGGTTCAAGTCTTGGACCCAATGACTTGAAACTTGAAACTCACACAGAGCACTCACACACCAAGTGCCTGAGTGTGTGCCTAAAATCCTGATAGAAGATAGAGAAGGGATTGTGTTGTGGCCATCCCCCATAGGGGGTGGTTTCTCGCTTTTTGTCTCTGTCTTTCTCCATCTGTCCTTCAAGCACACATGTACTATAGCAAAAACTGATTCCCCAACAAAGGCAAACAGTGGTGCAGTGGGGCTACACTCATGAGGAGAGACCTACTGAGACTGAAGCCAATGTCTTCTGTTTAACAGGCAGGGCCCAGGAGTGGTAGCCATTGTGCTCCACGTTTGAAAGTCAAATTGGGGCGAGGTGAGGTTGCACTCATGAGGAGAGGCCTGCTGAAACCAAAGCCAGTATCTCCTGGTGGGTGGTAGTGCATAGGAGGCAGGAGGCAGCAGCACAGCCAATGTGCCCCAAGTTCAAAAGGCAAATGGGGGGGCAAATATTTTCAGTTTTGATATATGTATTTAGCATGTACAACATGATATTTTGAAGTACATATACATTATAAAATAATTAAATCTAGCAAATTAACAAATGTGTTATTTCACATCATTACTCTTGTACTGAGAATATATCCTCTCTCTCAGCATTTTCAAGAATACAAACTATGATCATGTTGTACATGATCATAGACTTGTCAAACTTACTCCTCTTACCTAACTTAGACATGCACCCTTTGACCAGCATCTCTCCCTCCCTCCAACCTCTGGAAAAATTATTGTATTTTCTATTTCTACAAGAATAGCTTTTTAAGATTTTAATATTCCACATATGAGTTTAGTATTTGTCTTTTTGTGTCTGATTTATTTAAGTTAGCATAATGTTCTCCAGTTTTATCAATATTGTTGCAGAAGACAGGATTTATTTTTTTAATTTATTTTTTTGTTTTGTAATGCTTTAAGTTGGCATATAATAGTTGTGCATACATTTATGGGGTACAGTGTGAGTTTTAAAATACGTGCACACAATGTGTAATAATCAAATGAGGGTAATGGAAATGTTCATAACCTATAACATTTAAGATTGTTTTCTTTTTATGTCTCACTAGTGTTCCTTTGTATTCATTTTCTTTACTCATTCATCTATTGATAACATGGATTGGTTCCATATTTTAGATATTGTGAATAAGATTGCAAAAAACATGGGAGTGCAGATATCTCTTTGACATGTTTATTTCATTTCTTTTGGCTATATAACTAGAAATAGGACTGCTGGATCATGTAGTAGTTTTAATTTTAATTTTTTGAGGAACGTTTATACTGTTTTCCATAATTTTCATAATTTCCATTTCCACCAATATTGTGCAAGAGTTCTGTTTTCTCCACATCCTCACAAACACTTGTTATATTTTGTGTCTTTGAAAACAGTCATTTTAATATGAGTAAAGTATTATCTCATAGTGGTTTTGGTTTATATTTCCCTGATGATTCATGATGTTGAGCATTTTCTCACATACCTATTGGGCATGTCTGTTTTTTTGAGAAATGTCTATCTACTCAGTTCTTTTCTTTTTTTTGGAGAGGTTTTTGCTATAGGGCTCATGCGCTCGCCAGAGAGAGAGCAGAGAGACAGAAAGCGAGAAATCACCCCCCAGGGGGGATGGCCACGCCACAATCCCTTCTCTGTTCTCCTCTCGAGATCTTGGGCACACACGCACGCGCCCGGCGTGAGTTTTAAGCCACGGGGTCCGGGACATGAACCGCGGTCGACTACATGGGAATCCAGCGATATAGCCATTACGCTAACTGCTGGTCCCTATCTACTCAGTTCTTAACCAGGTTGTTTCTTGCTATTGAATTGTATGTGTTCTTTATTTATTTTGAATATTAACCCCTTCCTGATGTATTGTTTGCAAATATTTTCCCCCATTCTGTAGGTTGTTTCCTTACTTTGCTGATTGTTTACTTTGCTGTGCAGAAACTTTTTAGTTTCATATAATCTCATTCGTCTGTGTTTGCTTTTGTTGTCTATGTGCCTAAGGACCCACCCAGAAGATCACTGCCCAAAAACTGTCATGGAAAATTTTCCCTATGTTTTCTTTAAGTAATTTAATAGTCTCAGTTTTACATTTTAATCTTTTATCCACTTTGATTTGATTTTTGTATATGGTAAGTGATACGGATCTAATTTCTTTCTTCTGTTTGTGTATATCCAGTTGTCCAAATACCATATATTTCAGAAACTGTCCTTTACCCATTGTGCATTCTTGGCATTTTAGTCAAAAATCAGTTGGCTATAAATGCATGGATTTATTTCTGGACTTTCTGTTCTGTTCCACTGGTCTATGTTTTTATGCTGGTAATATGCTGTTTTGGTTACTCTAACTTTGTACTATATTTTGAAGTCAAGTAGTATGATATCTGCAGCTTTCATCTTTTTTGCTTAAGATTGCTTTTATTATTTGAGGTCTTTTGTGGTTCCATACAAAATTTGTGATTATTTTTCTAGTTCTGTGTAGAATATCATTGATATTTTGATACTGATGGCATCAAATCTGTAGATCACTTTGGGCAGTATAAGCATTTTAACAATATTAATATTTCTAATTGATGATAATGGGATGTTTTTGCATTTATTAATATCTTCTTCAATTTCTTTCATCAGTGTTTTCAGGGTACAAATCTTCCATTTCCTTGGTTAAATTTATTTCTAAATATTTTATTTATTTATTTATTTTTGTAGCTATTAAAAATAGGGTTGTTTTCTTGATTTCTTTTTCAGATAGTTCACTGCTAGTGTATGGAAATGCTACTGAATTTTGTATGCTAATTTTGTATCCTGCAACTTTACTAAATTTATTACTTCTAACAGTTCTTTTTTTGTTGAGTCTTTAGGGTTTTGTATATAGAAGATCATGTTGTTTGTAAACAAGAGCAATTTAACATTTTCTTTCCCAGTTTGGATGCCTTTTATGTCTTTTTCTTGCCTAACTACTCTAGCTAAGACTCCTAGTAGCATGACAAATAAAATTGGTTAGAAAGATGATTTTTGTTTTAGCTTTAAGAGGAATAGCTTTCTGCATTCTCTGTTGAGTATGATATCAGTTGTGTGGATTTGTCATATATGGCCTTTATTGGGTTGACTTACATTTTTTCTTTTTTTTAGGAATTATTTTAATTTAATTTTATTCATTATTATTATTTTTTAAATTTGACCAGAGAGAGAGACACACAGAGAGAGAAAGTGAGAAAGTAAGCTGCCAGGTCTGGGACTTGAACTGCTTTCAGCCATGGGGGAGTCCAATGCCCCAACCACCATGCCACCTGCCAGCCGTGACACATCTTTTCTATACCTAACTTGTTGAGGATTTTTATCATGAAAAGAGATGTTGAATTTTACCAAACAACTTTTCTGCATCTATTGAGATGATCAGATGGCTGTTGCCCTTCATTCTGTTATTGTGATGTAGCACATTTATTGATTTGCCTATATGTACCATCCTTGCATCCTTAGGATGAATCCCATGAGATCATGGTGAATGATCCTTTTAATGCACTGTTAAATTTGAATTGCTAGTATTTAATTTTGCATCTACATTTATCAGGGATATTGGCTTATGGTTTTCTTTATTTGTTATTAAGGCAATGCAGGTCTTGTAAAATGAGTTTGGAAGTATTTTATTTTCTTAAATTGTTCATATTTGATAATATTTATATATAGAAACTACACAAGCAGCTATAAAAGTGATTACTGTTCAGGGGGTTAGGGGATTGAAACTGAGTGGTCAAAGGATAGAAGTGAAAAAATAAAACTTGCACATTTAAATTATTACTCATTCAGAAGTTTTTTTTTTTTTTTCTATAGGGCGCGTGCACTCGCCAGACAGACAAAGAGAGACATAGAGACAGAAAGTGAGAAATCACCCCCCAGGGGGGATGGCCATGCAGCAATCCCTTCTCCTCCATTCTCCTCTCGGGATCTTGGGCATGCACGCACACGCGCCTGGTGTGAGTTTTAAGCCACCGGGTCCGGGATGCGAACCGCGGATGACTATGTGGGAGTCCAGCGACATAGCCATTACACTAACTGCTGGTCCCATCATTCAGAAGTTTTTTTAAAAGAGTATTATTCTTTAAATAATGGAATATATGAAACTGTGTTTTAAAAAACAGTCTGGCAGAAATCACCTTAACTGTGTGACCAAGGTTAATACTATAGTAATGAGTTTTATTTACCCACTGTTATGGCACACTGAAAAGGATATATTTACTTCTGTGATCTTTTTGCCAAAAATTAGTTGCCTTAATCTAATGGGAAAGCATCAGACAAACTCATTTTAAGGAGCATTCTACAAAATAACTGACCAATATTCCTTGAAAGTGTCAAGTCCATGGGGAAAAACAAAAACAAAACAAAACAAAAAACAAGAAAGGAAAACTGAGTGTGTAAAGATTGGAAAAGACAAAGGAGAGAAAAATATATGAAATGTGGATTTCAGGTTGGAGTATAGAGCAGGAAAAGGGTATTAGCGAGAAAATTGTTGAAATTCACATAAAGTCTGTCATTTACTTAATAATATGTGCTATTGTTATTTTCTGGTTTTGATAATGTGCTATATGTAAAATATGAAGGATGAAAGAAAGTTGAGTAGAGATCATACAGGAACTCACTATACTGTTCTTGCAATTTTCTGTAACTCTAAAATTATTTCAAAATAAAAATGTTATTTTTAAGTAAGCATTTGTTGAAAACCCTTAGATCCTTACTCTTTTGTTAGGATATATGGAAAGATAGGTGAACATCATCATCCCTGGTATCCAGAGATATGGTAAAAATCCATGAAACAATGGAAAAGTCTAGATAAAGTTCCTTTGTTACACATTCAGGAAGGAGATGTTTCTTCCTTCAAAGCACATCTCACTGCACAACTATACACATTGGGATTTTTTTTTAAATTGTCTGCTTCCCTTTTAGACTCCCAGTTTAACAGTAACAGGGAAAATATTCCTTACATATTGTTCAAGGTAGTTTTATTAAAATATAAACATTTATGTGGAAAAAAATTTATGTTTGTTTTTCATAGTTCCAAAAGGTAGAACTAGAAATAATAGTGGAGATTACAGAGAAGCAAATTTAACTTAATGTAATCCATTTAGTTTTTAACAATTGATGCAATAAATAATTAAGTAGGTTGTTCCAGTGAGGGGTAGCACATTTCAAAACTAGTAGTATTCTAGCACAGGTTGAAATAGAAGGGACCTCTTCAGGAAGGGGAGCAGACAACATGACAGCTAAGACTCTGATAGTGAACTCTAAGCATTTATTTTTTTCAGAATAATATATTTTAAATTTGCCTCAACATTTTTTTGTATTTGAAAAAATAAAAGGGCCCTGGTTCCTGTGTGTGTGGTTCTTTTGTTAGGTTATTATTATTATTTTGCCATCCTTCAACTCTGTCTTCTCTGCATGTTAAATGCCAAGGTTAATCTTTTAAGCCTTTTTCCCAATAAATAACATTTAGCTCATTGAAGCTTACCTGCTTAGCTCTACCCGCTCATCCAACCTTGGGAGATCATTACACAGATTATCTTTGTCAGTTTTGCAGTTTCCCAGGAAGGCCGGTACCAAATGTTAGTCTCTAAGAAATTTTAGAGACCATCTATTCAATGACAGACACTTTCTCTTTGGTGACTTAAATTTTAAAGGTCCTTTGGTGTGGAAACTTGTCAAAAGTTTTTGAAAGTCTAGCCAAGTTATAACCATTTTAACTCCCTTGCTCAAAATGCTCAAAGAAAAATAAATTAAAAAACTAATGAATTTAATCAATTATAATTTTTAATTTTTCTTCACAGAAATTATGATTGCTTTTACCTTGTAGGCTATATTTTCTTTGCCATTTTGATGATCTTTGTTATCTGCACTTTACCTACTAGGGAAAATGGGAATTATTGGTCTATGGTCGTCAGGAGCCTATACTTAGAATTGGAGTTAACATCATGGTAATTTATAACAAATGTAACACTTCTTGGTCATCTATTTCACAATTTCAACTTTGAGTTCCTCAGAACTTTCAGGAAATTCTCTCCAGCTCTTACAATTCTCCTATACCTAATATATTAATTAAATCTTAACCAACCAATGATTTTTGAATGAAACTTTCTCCAATGATGGAAATAATCTATAAATCTGTGCTGTCATTATGCTACGCACTAGCGACATGTGGCTCTCTTTATACTTGAAATGTGCCTAGTGTGACTAAAGAATGAATTTTAAAATTACTTATTTTAATTAATTTAGATTTATATGTAATTAGACATATGTGACTAGTGACTGCTATATTGGACAGGACAGGTATAGACCATTCTACACATTTAAAATAAATTATTCATACTGCTGACCTATCTGATTTGCTAAACAGTTTGAGAAAAGTGTTTTTCTTAATATTTCCCTCAGTAGAAAACAATGAAAATAATTCATATAGTCTTTTTTTTTAATTCTAAGAGTAGTTTTTGCATCTGTTTCTTCATTTCCCTCTTTGGGTTACAGAATCACATGTTCTGAATTTGTAAGCATGTGACTAGAGTCTGAGAAATGGTTCTGTGACTTTGATCTTTTCATGTATTGGACTTGTTAAACCCAAATCTGTTGAATCATGGTAATCAAGTACTTCCACTGTTTTTATTATTTTTTCCCAATCAACTGTCAATTCAATAGTTGGATAATCTAGGATGTACTATGACTCAGGTAATGGAGTAGTTTATTAAACATCTACCATACACCAGGCATTATCCTATGCTAGGATATCTATAACATAGAATTTATATTTTAATTTTCATTACTTTCCTGTACAGTCTTAATACCCCTTAACATGAAGAAATTAAGTGACTCCTTTAGGGCCACTGAACCAAGAAACAGAGCCAAGATTCAAACCAATCTTCTTTCAACTATGGCATAATAATAAAATAAAAATTTATTTAAAAATAAAAACCAATAATATTTAGTATAGTTTGAGCACTCATGGGTCAGAATATATGCTAGGTACTTCATGAATATTACCATTTAATCTTCACAATCTCATGAGGTTTACAAATAAAAAAGTATAAATCACAGATGAAATACTTTAAGTTAGCAGGGTCAAATATTTTAGGAAGGACAAGGAGGATTTAACAAACCAGTTCTATCACTCTCATTTTCTGTAGCATAATTTACTGAACCTCTTTAAACTTCAATTTTAAAATAAAACTTTAGTGTCTACAATGTGCAAAGTACTATACTAGGCTAAGAATGGGCAGATTTTAAAGCGACGTAGAACCATATTCTTGTCTTCAACAGTCATTTTTGCTCCTCCTTTCTCTCGTGTCCCTTCTTCCACTACTCATGTTCTATATAATTTATCAAAGAATATTCAATCTGAAATCCAAGTTAGTGATATGTAAATTTTCACTTATTGCAAATTTGGTTGCTGATACAAGTTGTATTCCAATCATCTTGTGATAGACGAAACCAGAGTAGAAGGTGCATAAGGTTGTTAGACTTGATTAAAAATTACCAGTGAAGCAAGAAACTTCTCCTAGATTTTTTTTTCTTCTTCTGGAGAGGTTTTTGCTATAGGGCGTGTGCGCTCGCCAAACAGGCAGAGAGAGACAGAGAGATAGAAAGCGAGAAATCACCCCCCAGGGGGGATGGCCACGCCACAATCCCTTCTCCTCCATTCTCCTCTCGGGATCTTGGGCATGCACGCACACGCACCCGGCATGAGTTTAAGCCACCGGGTCCGGGACACGAACCACGGTCAACTACGTGGGAGTCCAGCAACATAGCCATTACGCTAACTGCTGGTCCCTGCTTCTCCTAGATTTTAAGTGCCTAATCCAGTTTTTCCTTTCTTGTTTCATCACTTATTCTTCCATGTCTCACCCATTTCAATGTTCCCCTTTCAAATTTTGAAATTTTTAATCATGAGATTCAAAAATGTAATTGCAGACATTTACAGAAAACTTAAAGTGAATTTTTCTATCATCTTTATTTTTACTTCTCTTCTTTGCTCTAGAAGACATTAAGTACAATCTAAGTGAAAAGATTAGAACTGGTTTTGGCCAAGATCATAAAAATCATTTAAAAAGAAAATAATTCACCATTTGATAAACTATTTCAACAAAAAAAATTAAGTGAAAAATAACTATGTGTAGTGTGTGTGTGTGTGTGTGTGTGTATGTGTACACACATGCACATGCATGCACATGAAGGAGTGCATGTGCAAACACACACACACACAGACACACACACACATTCATGTTCATTTCCATCCTGGAACCAAATATCAAGAAAAAACTGGGACCAGCAGATGGCATAATGGTTATGTCGCTGGACTCCCATGTAGATGACCACAGTTCAAGACCTAGACCCTACAGTTTAAAACTCACGCTGGGCGCACTTGCTTTTGTGCCCAAAATCCTGAGAGGAGAATGGAGGAGAAGGGATTATGGCATGGCTACCCCTGCTGGGGGATGATTCCTCACTTTCTGTCTCTCTGTCTCCCTCTATTTCTCCAGTGAGCGCATGTGCCCTATAGGAAGAAATTCACAAAAAAAGTAAAAAAAAAAAGAAAACAAAATCATCTAAGTGAATTTCCAGGGAAATATTGCTTTTCTTCCTTTCATTTTATTTTAGTCCATTTCTGGTTCAATCTAAGAAGGAACCAAAGGATAATCTGAAGTCTAGAATGATTCAAGATGACTATTTTAAGAAGTTTGAGATAGTTCCTAGATTAACCAGCCATTTCAGTTTTTCTTTGAGAGGAGTCAGGGGATTCAGTGTAGAATGTGGGAATCATTCCAAACTGCCTTAGAGCAGATTCAAATCCAACTTGTTGGGGGTAGGAAGGTTATAAATAAAATATTTCTAAATCTTAGTCACCAGTCTTTATCCTTTAACTCTGAAAGTGAAACTCGAATTTGTACACTTATATTATTTCAGAGATTCTGCCATCTCAGAAAGTGCATGGAGCTATCAGTTTGACTATGAGACCATGGTCAAATAACAGTTCTATATATCAGTTTCATCACCTGTATAAAAAAAGATGGGAATATGTACCAACTCTATGTCACAAGGCCATTTTGAATGTTCAATGAGATAAGAAAGCTAAGTTCTTCAAATACCAAACATTTTATATAAACTAATATATTATTATAGGAAAAGAAGCAAAAAAGCTCAGCATCAAGAATTAAAATAATGTATATCTTTTTTGGATTTTTGTACATTTGAAATATACATTTCTTTTAAAATAAAACAAGACATTAGGTTCTTTTGTTGTTGTTGTTCTAAAGCTTAGTCTTCTGGAAACCTCTAACCCCTACTCTATAATTGTGAAAAACAAGACAAAATAAAACAAAACAAAAACTCAAAAAAACACAAAGTAGCATACAATTCTAATAGTTTCAATTTGGTCATCTAAAAAATACTGATTCTGTGAAAACTCTATGATATGTTTTTAGAATATTCTTTTTTCAGTGTTATTTTATTTAACTTTATTTATTTATTTATTCATTCATTTATTCATTCATTTATTTATTTATCTTAACTTGACCATAGAGGGACAGAGTGAGAGAGAGAGAAGGAAAGCAAGAAAGGAAACTACCAGGTCTCGGAATTGAACTGCAGTCAGCTATGAGGGAGTCCAGCACTCTTAAATACCATGCCACCAGCCAGTCCCATATTTTTAGCATATTCTACTATTTATTATCTCTTTAGAAATAAATTTTTACCTTTCTTACATATAAAAAATATTGTGTGTAAAAATAACATACACTTAAAAATGAAAAAACAAACAAACAAAAAACACTAAACCACGTTTTAATTAGATAGGAATATGGTATTCTACTTTTTTATTTTCTGTAAAAATAATTAACTGTTACATTTTCAATTTAATGTGAGCTTAAAGGTATTTTTTAAGTGTCTATGAGTGAGTGAGGAAGTCAAGAGACAGAAATTGGGAAGACTTATGTGCTTGTACGTGTGTGTGTGTGTGTATTTTATAGTAAGAAATAAAAATAGTTAGAACTATGAAAGGAAATCTGTAAATGAGAATCTTTGTTAATGTAAATTAGCTATGACCTTTTTGGAAGAAAGGATTCTCAAATATGTTTGCACATTCAAAACAGTACATTCCTAGGAGGAGATATAGCAAAATATTTGGAGGAAATATATTCACTTCTTTTCTACTTAGACTGCAAATTTCTTTTCTTTCTTTTTAATTTTTTTCTTTATCTTTTTGTACTTCTTTACAGTGTACCACATGGTTTTTTACAGCATGAATGCAGTGCATACTAGTCAAGTCAAAGGTATTAACCTATACATTATCATCAACAGTTAAATTTTCATTTTTATGCCTGATAAATGTTTGATTTTTCCCCTAATCCTTTCCCTCTCACCCTCTATTACCCACTCTCTACTATAATGTCTTTAATATTATAGTTGCTCTCCCTAATATTACATCTTCAAATCTTTCAGTTTCTTCTATAGAGTAAAAATATTCAGTATATATTAAGCAGAGACATACAATGCCTGTCTTTCATAGTCTGGCTTGCTTCACTTAGCATTAAATCTTGCATATTCTCCACTCTTTATCAAATGCCAGGGCTCATTGTTTTTCATGAGTGAGTAGTATTCCATAGTGTACAAGTGTCACATGTTTTTTCAATCTACTCATCTGTTCTTGGCCATTTGGGCTAACTCCAGGTCCTAGAAATTGTGAATAATACTGCAATAAACATTAATGTACAAGTATTTTTCTGACTATTTTCCTATCCTTTGGGTATATAGCTAAGAGTGGAATTGATGGATCATATGGTAGTTCTATTTGTAGGTTTCTGAGGAACCTCCATATTGTTCCCCACAGTGGTTGTACTAAGTTACATTTGCATCAACAGTATAGGCATTCATATTGATATTCTTCCATGTTTATATGAATTCTGTGTAATTTCTAGATGTTCAGTTAATAAAACTTAATGATAGTAAAAAGCAGAAATATCAGAATCAGTAGGTGACATGGTGGTTAAGGGTTTTGGACTCCCACAAGGCCTTTTCACCACAGTCTTTCTAGCACTTATCATTC
This sequence comes from Tupaia tana, assembly GCA_026018925.1. Taxonomy (NCBI): domain Eukaryota; kingdom Metazoa; phylum Chordata; class Mammalia; order Scandentia; family Tupaiidae; genus Tupaia; species Tupaia tana. Next base: position 72,001,841 of record JAKSZU010000009.1, on the reverse strand, counting down.
TTAATTTTTTTAACCTTAGCCATTCTGACTGTGGCTAGGTGGTATATCATTGTGGTTTGATGTGCATCTACTTTATGATAAGAGATGTTGAACATTTTTTTCATATACTTTAGGGCTGTTTATATGTCTTTCTTTGGAGAGTTGTCTGTTCAGCTTATTTGCCCATCTTTTGTGGGTTGATTATTTTTCTTCAGGTAAGACGCTTAAATTCCTTGTATATTCTGCTTATCAGTCCCTTATCTGAGGCATAGTTTACAAATATATTCTCCCTCTCTGAATGTTGTCACCTCACTCTAATTATTGTTTCTTTTGCTTGGAGTGCACATTTCTTAAAAATCAGGATGTGGCATTCATCTTGACATTCCTTCATGTTTATATGAATTCTGTGTAACTTCTGGATGCTCAGTTAATATAACTTAATGATAATAAAGAGCAGAAATATCGGGATCGGTAGGTGGCATGGTGGTTAAGGGCGCTGGACTCCCATATGACCAACTGCAGTTGGGTCTGGACCTGGCGGCTTCGTTTCTCACTTTCCTTCTCTCTCTGTCACTTGCTCTCTCACTCTGTCCCTCTCTGGTCAAATTAAAATATAAGTAAATAAATAAATAAAATTAAATAAAATAATTCTTTAAAATAAAAAAGAGCTAAAATATCTAGCAAACAGTGCTCCTTTGCATTTCTAATTTCTAGTTCTCATACTGTACTAAAGACACAACATTAACTGCATTCATATGTGGCTACCAAATTGGCTACAAATTTCTTGGATTTTGTATTTCAATGTATAGAATTTTGTTTATAAATTACTACAGGGAATGTGCACTCACCAGACACAGAGACAGAAAGAGAGAAAAATGTAAAAGCATCTCCCCAGGAGATGACCATATTGCAATCCCTTTTTCTCTAGTCTCTTCTTGGGATTTGGGGTATACATGTACATGCACTCAGCATATTTTTCAAGCACTGGGACTGGGACTCAAACATGTGGGACCCAGCTGCCTTAACTACCACATTAACTGACTGGCCCTACAGAATGAATTTTGATCATACAATTAATTAGCTTATCCATGCAGCAACCTAATTGAGCTATTAAATGATCAAAATATGACAACTTTTTTAATACTCTGGTTCTTTTACTGACATATGCCTAAAGCAGAAAGTATGACATTTCATTTCTGTTAGCTTTGCTGAAATGTTGTCTATGAAACTTTCTGATCTTTCTATTCTATGAACATGACTTCCCAGAACATTTGTTGCAAAGGAGATCCTTTCCTAAAGCAGACAAAATTTTCATGTGGCAATTTTGTATACAAAGGTCTTCCTACAGGTTCCAGTATAAAAACGTGGATTCCAAATATGTATGGAGCAGTGATAGGCTTCTCCATAATTCAAAGCTTAAATGTAATCACTTAAGATTTCCTAACAGCTGTATAGCACCCAAAAAGGAAGCCACTCAGAATCTACTACTTCAAAACCTTCCATACCAGATAAAAATTATTTATAAAATTGATTCTGAAATGTACTTGAATCATATATGGGATTTTCAGAATCAGGCACAGAAAAACATCTGTAACACAAAACTATAAACACTACTTGGTAAACTTTGATATTCAGTTGGTATGTATCACTCTAATATGGATATTGCACAGTTGGAGTCAGACAATTGCTAGCTATATGGCATGGTTAGAACAGCTAATTATTGCATTCAGTAAGTGAATGAACAGAGAAATAAATCTCTTGTCTTTTCTTAATAATTTCCCTGTGAATGAGTTCTAATTTATTTCCATGCCAATTATTATTAAATTGAAAAATATGATTGCCAAGCTCCTTTCTAGAAATGTAAAAGCTTAAAAAAGTTGTCATTAATTTATTCGTGCTTAAACATGTTTTTATAGAATTAAAAATAAATATAATCCCGTCTCAGCTTTTATAGTTATAGTAATTTTATATTTAATGAAATTATTTTAAAAAGTACTTATTCTGAAATTACAGTCATACTAGAACTACATCTGACCAATAGTACCAAGGACAAAATAGTCTAGGCTGTAAGACACATAAAACTAGAAATAACAGAAATAAAAATTAGTTATCTCAGAAACTTTTTGTCAGGAAAATTCTACTATAGTAAACAATGTCCTTATACATTAAAATCTGTTTTATTTTAATAAGTTAGAGTCATAATCATTTGATATAAAAATAGCAAAAAGAATATCAAAACCTTATAATTACCTACAGATGGTCAGTCCACACTCATTAGTATATAACTCAGTTAGAAAAATATCATAGTATTATTTTCCAAGAATTGCAATCCAGTTTTCACTATTCCATGAATAAGCATAGCAGCTCTGTAGCTGGCACCGTAGCTAGGTGGTTAAGCCTTTAGTGGAGGGATACAGATCCCCCACAGCTGACTGAAATATAAATCAGTCCCCGTGGCTTGGAAAATATACTGGGTGTGTTGCATGCATCTAGGAATCTAGTGGGAATGGGGAATATAGGAAAGGAGACTGTGATGTGACCAAACTTCATTGGGGGCACTTTCTCTCTCTCTCTCTCTTTTTTTTTTTTTTTTTTTTTTTTTCACTATAGGGTGCGTGCACTCGCCAGACAGACAGAGAGAGACATAGAGACAGAAAGCGAGAAATCACCCCCCAAGGAGATGGTCACGTCGCAATCCCTTCTCCTCCATTCTCCTCTCGGGATCTTGGGTGCACATGCACATGCGCCTGGCGTGAGTTTTAAGCCACCGGGTCTGGGACTCGAACCGCAGTCGACTACGTGGGAGTCCAGCGACATAGCCATTATGCTAACTGCTGGTTCCCTCTCTCTCTCTTTCTCTTGTGTGTACAATACTCTCTAGCATTAAAATATAATCAAAATGGCAGTTATACCCAAATTAATCTACATATTTAATATAATCCCTATAAAATTACAAAAGACATTCTTCACAGATGTAGAAAAGACAATCATAGAATTTGTCTGCAATCATAGAAGACTTAATATTACCAAAGTAATCCTATACAAGAAGAGTGGAATTGGCAGCATCTCACTCCCTGACCCCAAAATATATTACAAAGCTGTGAAAGTCAAAACAGTATTGTATTTGGACAAAAAAAGATATGTGGACCAATGGAACAAAATACAGACTTCAGAAATAATCCCCAAAAACATACAGCCAACTGATCTTTGATAAAGGGTACCAGTCAATCCTGTGGGAAAAGGAAACCCTCTTTAGAGAATGGTGCTAGAAAAACTGGGTATCCACCTGCAAAAATATGAATCTAAGTCCCTATCTCTCACCATTAACAAAAATCAACTCAAAGTGGATTTCAGATCTAAACCTAAGATCTCAGACTATAAAATTCCTGGTGAAAAACACTGGGGAAACTCTGGGAGATTCTGGGGTAGGCAAAGACTTCTTAAATAAGGTCTTAAAGCACAAGCAATAATCCATAAAATAAACAAGTGGGATTACATCAGATTAAGAAGTTTCTGCACAGCAAAAGACACAGGAATTAGTATAAATTGACTACCCTTGAAATGGGAGAATATTTTCATAAACTATACCTCAGAAAACGGACTGATAACCAGAATACACAGGGAACTCGAACAGCTTACCTGAAAAAAATTATTAGCCCAATTAGAAAAAGATGGGAAAAAGAGCTGAATAAACTATTTTCTAAGGAAGACATACAAACAGCCAAAAAGCATATGAAAAAATGTGCAACATCCCTCATCATAAGGGAGATACAGATCAAAACCATAGTGAGATACTGCCTAACCCCAGTCAGAATGTCAAATATTAAAAAAAAAAAAAAAGGTAAGTGCTCGCAGGGATGTAGTAAAAGGGGAACTCTCCTACACTACTGGTGGGAGTGTAAACTGGTCCAGTGACTGTGGAGAACAATATAGAGGTTGCTCAAAGACCTACAAATAGAACCACCATATTATCCAGCAATCTCACTCCTGGGTATTTACCGGAAGGATAGGAGAACACCAATTTGGAAAAATGCTTGCACATCTATGTTTATTGCAGCATTATTCACAATTTTTAGACATGGAAACAACCCAAATGTCCATGAACAGATGAATGGATTGAAAAAGTGTAACACATATAGTCTATAGAATGTTAGTCTGCCGTAAAAAATAAGACCCTCTGATTTGATAGAAAGTTGATGAATATGGAATTCCTGAGTGAAGTAAGCCAAGCTATGGAAGAGATACATTGTATGTCTCCACTTATACTGTACCGACTGTCCATACTCTGTGGTGGAAATGGAAAGATTAGAGGACATAGAAGCACTAAAAATTGTTATAGATAAGGGAGACAATGTGGGAAGAGGGTGGGAGAAGGGAGAGAGTGTAAGGAAAGAAATCGAGAAGGAAAATAGAAAGGCAAGGCATTTATGGAACACAGAAATGGATTATTATTTGTTGATGATAATGTGTTTTGTATCCTCAACTGGACTGCTGTGAAGCGTATTCATGTGGGGTAAATTCAACTTAGAAGATGAGCAATGTATAGTGATTAAATGTATAAAATAAATTACCATTTAAAAATACAGAAAAATAACAAATAAATGAACTGTTAAGATTACTTGCTAGCAAACATTATATAAAATTATTATCAACATGAGTGGGAGAATATTTTAATAATACCCTCTAAAAGATACACAAGGTGTTGGAAGAACTAATCTGCCACTTAATAAAATTAATAAAGAAAGTTTATACATGATTATCAGTTTACTTAATTGTGTTATCACCAGACCCTAGCATTAATTCAGAAGATAACCAAGTTGACAATTCTCTAATAATGAGGCCAATTCTCACAAGCTAAACAAAAGTGCAGCATTGTTATATTAGTTATCACAATCCTATTGTGACTATGGTAGAAAGCTGATGTAAATAGTATTAGAACAATGTGAGTTATACAGGTAACTGAGTAATTTCATGTACTCTAGAAAGCAGTACTTATATACACATGGTATTTCAACCAATTAGACATTTCTGTACTATGGATTGTATGGGATAAAAAAGAATTACAAGACATATTTCTTTGCTTCTATTAATTTATAATAAAGTTGGAAGATCATAGCAACTATGTACATTTATAGTTGAGGGCTAATTTGGTGGTTTGGGCAAGAATAGTTAGTTTAATAATAGTGAAGTTAGTACTTGAGTTGGTTCTTGAAGAAACACCCTAAGACTGATATGTCAACACTTAATCACTGCAATTTACTTGGTAAAAGGTCCAGGTCAGTCTCTAAAAACTAAAATTTCAAATTCACGTACATGGTGATTGTTTTTTCCTAAGGGTCTCAGTCTGAATATATTGCCTAATTTGAGCCTTCTCTGTTTGCATTTTACAGACTAATATGATAGACTAAAAATTCATCACTCCCAGTGTAACAGGATAAAATGCAAACTGGAATGCATGTAGGTCCAAAAGCAAAACAATGTATCAACTAATATAAAACATGCATTGCCATGTAAAAAACATGTAGATTATGTGACATATATTGACACCTAGTCATAAGAGACTTGGTAAAGTATTTCATTAATGAGAATCAAGGGCGGTATCACATTCACACCTGGGTAATGTTATCACTTCTGCCATGGAAAATTTTTTTTTCAGACTCAATTGAAGTCAGTTTATTCCTTTTTAAAAATGTGAATGTAGCACTCAAGTTTCAAGTGATGGTAACATGATGTTCTCCAGAATTGAAGCTGATGATCTGGGCATAATGTTGTGGGGTCATTACGTGGTCAGGTCCTAACTATGACTAAGGGTGATAACCTTGTGGGAAATAATCTCTATGAAATATACAACCTGGCTTTTGAGGCGGACATACCACTGGGAACATTCAGTGCCAGCACTCTTACCCAAAAAGGAAAATCTCTGGCATTTATACAAATTATGTGAGAGAACATAAGGAAAGAATTGATAATTTAGTGATTTTTTTAAATTGTGTTTTCTGTTCTACAATCCTTAAAACAAGGTAAGGTCCTTGTTATCCTTTAAACCTCCATTAAATGATCTACCAACATGTATGTACTATAAATATTTTACAGTGTAATCCATGGACAACTTAATCTGCCTCAGTAAAAGGGAACATCAACCACCCAAGTTACCCAAGCCAGAAACATAGACTTTATCATTGATTCGTATTCCCCTTCTCACTTGCCATATCAAACACCACATCACACCTGCTAGCTTTTCATATTTCTTAAATTCATCAGTTGTCCCCATCTCTACTGCCAGTCTTGTTTAAACCTGTTACCATCTTTCACCTGGTCTACTACCACAGTCTCCTAACTGTTCTATCAGCTTCCATTCTTGCCTTACCCCCAACCACAATAATTTATTCTCCATAGTGAATTTGATGGAAGGGCATATTTTGGATTAAAATTGGAGGCAAGAAATGAGGATGGGTCTGGATAAAAATCATTTTGTCTGTGGGCATTCAGAAAGTTAAAGGCATGTTCATGATTATGATGAGATGTAAGACTTAATTGGAGATAGTTGAATTATTTTATAAATGTATACATTCATCAAGGCTGGGAGACAGGGACAGGGTTTAAGCTCTTATAGGAAAAAGTAGAGTGCACTCAACACATTACTGCAAATCCACACTAGCTATGAGGTTTAATACAACCTCAGATTATATTAATCCTGTTTTTGAAAATGAGTAAGATGAAAGCTAAAAATACAAAAATAAATTGTATTTCTATACAATAACAGGAACAATCTTAAAATGAAATTAAGAAAATAATTCCACTTATAATAGTATCAAAGTGAATAAAATACTTAGGAATACATTTTTTAAAAGAAAACAAAAACTATAAATTAAAGAAACATTGCAGAAATAAAAAAAGAAGACCTCAATAACTAGAAAAACCTCCTATGTTCATGAATTGGGAGACAATATTGTTACGATGGTAATAGTCTCCAAATTGACAGACAAATTCAGTGCAAAATTTTAATGATCATTTTTGCAGAAAGGAATATTGTGATCATAAAATCTATATGAAAATGCAAGGGACACAGAATGACCAAAACCATCTTGAAAAAGAGCAAAGTTGGAGGATTTATACATCTCAACAAAACTGCTGTAATTAAGATAGTGAGGTACTCTTGACATTAAAATCAATTTTAATTCCACCGTGGTTGGAAAAGATGCTGGATATAGTTTCTATGCCTTTGAATATGTAGAGGCTTGCTATGTACTCCACCATGTGGTCAATCTTCTAAAAGGTTCCATGTGGGGGTGAGAAAAAAGTGTATCTCTTGGTTTGGGGGTGGAAAGCTCTATAGCTATCTGTTAAGTCCATTTGACTTATGGTATTATTTAGATTCTTTATCTCTTTACTTATTTTTTGTCTAGATCATCTGTCCAGAGGACATAGTGGGGTGTTGAGGTCTCCAAAACTTAGTGTGTTGCAGTCTATCTCCCCTTTTAGATCTAACAGACACCCTTCACATATTTGGGTGCTCCTGTGTTAGGTGCATAGATATTTATAAGCATTATATATCCCCAAAAATACACAAATACATGGAAATTAAATAACCTACACCTGAATGACTTTACAACTACTGAAGAAATAAAAACAGAAATAAAAAAAATTCATGGAAGCCAATGACAATGAAGACATGAGTTTCCATAATCCTTGGGACACTGCAAAAGCAATCATAAGAGAGAAGTTCATAGTAATTAGTGCACATAATAAGAAGATGGAAAGAAGGCAAACGGATCACCTAACACTGTGCCTCAGAAAATTGGAAAAGCAACAGCAAAAAAAAAAAAAATCCAAAAAACTCCAGGAGAAAGGAAATAATAAAGATCTGAGCAGAAATAAATGAAATAGAAAATAAAGGAACTATATAGAAATTAAATGAAAGTAATAGCTGGTTCTTTGAAAAGATAAACATTGATACATCATTCCCATTCTGAGGGTTGTCAATTCACACTAATTACTGTGTCTTTTACATGCAGAAACTTCTTAATCTGATGTAATCCCACTTGTCTATTTTTGGGATTATTGACTCTGCTTTGGGAGTCTTATTTGAGAAGTCTTTGTCTACCCCAATGTCTCCCAGAGTTTCCCCAATGTTTTCCAGCAGCAGTTTTATAGCTTGAGGTCTTAGATTTAGCTCTTTGATCCACCTTGAGATGATTTTTGGTGAGAGGTAGGGGTTCAGATTCATCTTTCTTCAGGTAGATACCCAGTGTTTCCAGCACCATTTGTTGAAGAGGTTTTCCTTTACCCACTGAATTGACTGGTACCCCTTGTCCAAAATCAGTTGACTGTTTGTTTGAAAGTTGATTTCTGGGACTCTATTCTGTTCCATTCATCCATCTTTCTGTTTCTGTGCCAATACCATGCTGTTTTGATTGTCACAGCTTTGTAGTATATTTTTGTGTTAGGGAGTGAGATGCTACCCACTCCACTCTTCTTGTGCAGGATTGCTTTGGAAATACGAGGTCTTTTATGATTCCAGACAAATTTTATGATTGTCTTTTCTAGATCTGTGAAGAATGTCTCTGGCACTTTGATTGGGATTGGATTAAATATGTAGATTAATTTGGATAGAATTGCCATATTGATTATATTAATTCTTCTAATCCAGGAACATGCGATGTCCTTCCACTTTTTTTGTGTCATTTTCAATTTCTCTTTTTAGCTTCTCATAGTTTTTCTTGTGGAGGTCTTTAACTTCTTTGGTTAGATTTATTCCTAGTTATCTTATATTTTTTGTGGCAATGGTTAATGGAATTACTTTTTTCAGTTCTATCTCAGTCTGCCAGTTGTTCGTATCTAGAAACGCTATAGATTTCTGTATGTTGATTTTGTATCCTGCAACTTTACTGCATTCATGTATTACTTCCAGGAAATTATTCAAGGATATCATTGGGTCTTTTATGTATACAATCATGTCATCTACAAATAGAGATAGTTTCACCTCTTCTTTTCCTATTTCAATGCCTTTTATTTTATTCTTTTTTCCAATTGCGTTGACGAGGACTTTCAGTTATTTAGAATATATTAAACAGCTCCTACAGTTCAAAATTAAAAGGATTAATAATACAATTAAAAATTTGGCAAAGTATCCGAATAGATCGTTTTCTAAAGAATATACACAAATGACTAATAAACACATGAAAGGATGCTCAACATCATTAGCCACCAGAGAAATGCAAATAAGAACCAATGTGAGCTACTGCTTCACACCCAAAAAAGTGACTATAAACAAAAAGACAGACAATAACAAGCATTAGTGAGGATATGGAGAAATTGTAACCCCTTACCCTGCACTTAGGAATGTAAAATGGTGCAGCCACTTTAGAATACATTTTGACAGTCCTTCAAGAAGTTAAGCAGGGCCAGCAGGTGGCTTGGTGGTTAAGGTACTGGACTCGCACATAGCCTACCATGGTTTGAGTCCTTGACCCAGTGGCTTGAAAATCATGCCAGGCACATGTGCATGAGCATAAAAATCCCAAGAGGAGAATGGAAGGAATTGCAGCATGACCATCCCCCTAGTGGGTGATTTCTTTTTCCCTCTCTCTGTCTCTCCAGTGAGTTCATGTCCCCTTCAACAAAATCTTAAAAGCAAGGAAATAATTATAATAAGTTAAACATAGTTACCACATGACCTACAATTTCATTCCTAGGCATTTACCCAATTTAATTGACAATATCAAATCCTATTCAGAAATATTTACAGCAGCATTATTCACAATAGCTAAAAAAACAGGAAGAGTCCAAACATCCATCAACTGATGACTGAATAAACAAAATTTGGCATATGTATACAGTGGAATACAACTCAGTAATAAAAGGAAATGAAACAATGATACATGCTACAAAGTGGATAGCTCTTGAAAACATTATACTAACTAAAAGAGAGCCAATCACAAATGATTATATATTGTATGATTCCATTTATATAAAATGTCCAGAAGAGAAAAATCCATACAGTCAGAAATCAGACAGATGACTATGGCTATATAGGGAAGGGGTATGGAATATCCCTGGGGAAAAGATGAATGACTGTTAATGGATACAGAGTTTCTTTTCGGGGGTGATGAAAGTGTTCTAAAATTATAGTCATGGTTGCACAACTCTGAATATGTTAAAAACTATTCAGTTGTACACTTTAAGTAGGAGAATTTTATGGTATGTGAATTATATCTCAATACTACTGCTTTTAGAAAAGAAAATGAATACATATAAAGGATAAGGAATCTTTTACTGTTGTGTTGCACATTTTATTTTTAAAGTACTTCATGCGTGTTCTCTCATTTCATTCTCTTACCTTTCCTTGGAGATGAAGAACTGGATTATTGACCTGTCATCCTTTCCCCTCAAATTATAATATCTGTGCCTTATCTATCTTTATGTCCAGGTGCTTAATATATAGATGGTGGTCAATAAAAAATTATGCCATGAATAATTAAAGAGTTCTATCCCTATAGTATAGATTTTTTTTCAAACGAACTGACTGAAGAGATTTGACTAGTCAGGCACTGGGCTCAGCATTTCATAGGGATTGTCTCATGTAATGTTCACAATAGGGTCTATGAGGAAGTTGTTATTATTCCCATTTTAAAATGAGAAAAATGAGACTCCAAGAGTTTAAATAATGCAAAGTTGGTATTCAAACCCTGGAAGTTATGTGATTATCAAAGGAGAGCATATAGATCAAAAATCAAAAAAGAGAATGACAAATGAAACTTGCCCATGTTCCCAAGACTGGTTCCACTACATTTTGTGTTCTCTTATTCATCACTGATTAATGAAGGAATTTCTTTAAAATAAGAGGTGATATATGAATAATAATTTTATTTTCTGATCTAAAAATAAGACACATGGAATCAGAAGATTTTTTATTTTAATCTGTGTATTTAATTATGTAAAAAGGTTTGCAGTATTTCAAAAAGTATGAAATCATATTTAGGTAATACATTTAGCAAATTTTCATTATTGGAAAAAAAGTTACATGAAATTAGTGCTGTCCCTTCAAAAACTTAATACATGTGATCTCTGTATTAAGTGTAGTATCAGTGGAGAAAACTGTGAGTAACATGAGTAAGATTCTCTCAGGATTTAAATTACTCAGCTGTTGTAAAATGCACACCTTTGACAGATGCATTTACTCTTTTTGGTCTACAATACCTCCAGGTACTACTTCGTGGTACTAAATAGAACTCAAGGGAGGTAACTACATTTTAATGCAGCTTCCAGCAAATTCTCGTAAATGTGTACTTGTATGTGCCTGTGCGGGTGTGTGTCTGTGTATGTGTATGTGACTTAAATCAGAAGTAGGAGAACATTTTACTTAAATTTTTTATTTTAACTTTTATATATTCTTTCTGTTTTTATTTCTTTGATTATTCATATGGTATATATATTTTTAAGTTCAAAAAAGAATTTTAACAATGCACAACATAGTCTTCCCCAGCATGAATACAGTGCATATTAGTCAAGTCAAAGATATTATGATATACAGAAGATCATACACCATGATCAGGTAGGCTTTATTCCAGGAATGCAAGGTTGGTTCAACATACGCAAAACCATAAATGTAATACACCATATTAATAGGAAGAAAGACAAAAACCATATGGTCACATCGATTGACGCACAAAAAGCATTTGATAAGATACAACATCCCTTCATGATCAAGACTCTTAGCAAAATCGGCATAGAAGGGCCATTTCTCAATACAATAAAAGCCATCTATGAAAAACCCATAGCGAACATCATCCTGAACGGAGAAAAGCTGAAAGCTTTCCCACTAAACACAGGAACAAGACAAGGATGCCCACTTTCTCCTCTCCTTTTCAATATAGTACTGGAAGTCCTCGCCAACGCAATCAGAAAAGAGGAAAAAATAAAGGGCATTCGAATAGGAAAAGAAGAGGTGAAACTCTCTCTATTTGCAGATGACATGATTGTATACATAGAAGACCCAATGGTCTCCATGGAAAAACTACTGGAAGTAATACATGAATTCAGTAAAGTTGCAGGATATAAAATCAATATACAGAAATCGATAGCATTTCTATATACGAATAACAGGCAGACTGAGATAGAACTGAAAAAACTTATTCCGTTTACCATAGCCACTAAAAGTATAAGATATTTAGGAATAAATCTAACCAAAGAAGTTAAAGACCTCCACAAGGAAAACTACGAGAAGGTAAAAAAAGAAATTGAAAATGACACACAAAAAAATGGAAGGACATCCCATGTTCATGGATTGGAAGAGTTAATATAATCAAAATGGCAATTCTACCCAAATTAATCTACCTATTTAATGCAATGCCAATCAAAGTACCAGACACATTCTTCACAGATCTAGAAAAGACAATCTTAAAATTTGTCTGGAATCATAAAAGACCCCGTATTGCCAAAGCACTTCTACACAAGAAGAATGGAGTGGGTGGCATCTCAATCCCCGATCCAAAAATATATTACAAAGCTGTGGTAATAAAGACAGCATGGTATTGGCACAGAAACAGACATGTGGACCAATGGAACAGAATAGAGTCCCCAGAAATAAGTGCCCAAACATACAGTCAACTGATCTTTGACAAGGGGTACCAGTCAATCCAGTGGGAAAATGAAAGCCTCTTCAGCAAGTGGTGCTGGAGAAACTGGACTTCCACTTGCAGAAAGATGAATCTGAACCCCTACCTCTCTCCTTTGACAAGAATCAAGTCAAGGTGGATCAAGGATCTAAATCTAAGACCTCAAACTATAAAGCTGCTCCTGGAGAATGCTGGGGAAACTCTGGGAGACATTGGTGTAGGGAAAGACTTCCTAAAGAAGACCCTCAAAGCAGAGTCCATCGTCCACAAAATAGACAAGTGGGATTACATCAGACTAAGAAGTTTCTGCATGGCCAAAGACACAGTAGTTAGTGTGAATCGACAGCCCTCAGAATGGGAAAATATTTTTGTAAATGTTGCATCAGATAAGGGACTGATAACCAGAATACACAAGGAACTAAAAAAGGTGTTTGGAAAAAAGATGAGCAACCCTATTAAAAGATGGGAGAAGGAGATGAAGAAAACACTCTCTAAAGATGACATACGAATGGCCAAAAGGCATATGAAAAAATGTTCAACCTCCCTCATCGTAAGGGAAATGCAGATAAAAACAACAATGAGGTACCACCTAACCCCAGTCAGATTGTCTAATATTAAAAAAACAAAAAATGATAAGTGTTGGCGGGGGTGTGGTGAAAGGGGAACTCTTTTACACTGCTGGTGGGAATGTAGATTGGTCCAACCACTGTGGAGAATAATTTGGAGATTCCTCAAAAATCTACAGATAGATCTGCCATATGATCCAGAGATCCCACTCCTCGGTATCTACCCAAAAGACAGAAGAATCCTTCATTGGAAAAGTGCTTGCACATCGATGTTTATTGCGGCACTATTCACAATTGCTAAGTCATGGAACCAACCCAGATGCCCCCGTATGGAGGAATGGATTGAAAAACTGTGGCACATATACTCTATGGAATACTACTCAGCCATAAAAACCAACAGAGCCCTGGCTTTTGACAGAAAGTGGAAGAATATGGAAGATGTACTGCTGAGTGAGGCAAGCCAGGCTATGAAGGAGAGACATTGTATGTCCCCACTTAACATATACCGTTTGTCTGCATTCTATGTCTGAAACTGATTGACCAACAGTTGAACAAACACAAGAGATGGGTGTGAATGTCAGATGAGGTGTATGTGGAGGAGTGGGGCCCAACGAAAGACATTTGGAGAAGGGATACAGAGGTAGAGCATTGACGGGATGGGGAGGTGTGGTGTTATCTGTTGAAGATATTTCGATCAACGGGTCTGGGGAGAAATGTTCACATATCGAAATGGTCTCATTGTAAGCCAAACAATATGATTGAAAGTATATACAAAAATAAAGTAATTAATAAAAAAAAAAGATATTATGATATACATTACCACAATCAAATTACTTTTCATTATTTTTAATTTTATTTTGTTCTTTTTTATTTATTATGATCATACTCTTATTTATATTACATTGAATCACCTATAATTTGACATTGTATTACATTTCTTTTTGCAGAAGGAATACCATGCATATCAGTCAATACGAAGACATTAAAAACCCTGTAATCCTCAAATAGCTTTTCATTATTTTTTCCAGATTATGATTATTATTCCAATTATTTTTTAAACATTCAATCACTATTTATCATTTTGCTTGTAAAAAGACTTTACTCAACATGAAATACTTCTCAGAACACTGCAGTTGAAAATACTATACATGTTATCATCAACACGTAATAAACCATTTCTGTGTCCCACTAACGTCATGCCTCTCTATTTGTTCTCTTGCTATCCTTCTCCATACTCTTCTCTTCTCCCACCCCATTCCACACTGTCTTCAACATCGCTAACTATTTTCAACATCGCTAACTGCTTTTATGCCCTGCAATATTTGATCTCTACCATAAAGTGCGGATAGTCGGTATATATTAAGTGGATACTTACAATATCTTTCATATCCTGGCTTGCTTCACTCAGCAATAGATCCTCCATATCTGATGACTTTTTATCAAATACCAGGGTCTTGTTCTTTATTATGGCTGAGTAGCATTCCATAGATTATATATGCCACACTTTTTCAATCCATTCATCAGTTTGTGGATATTTGGGTTGGTTCCATGTCTTAGCAATTGCAAAAAATGCTGCAATAAATATTGATGGGCATGCACTTTTCTTACTGAGCATTCTCCTGTCTTTTGGGTAAATACCCAGAAGTGGGATTGCTGGATCAAATGGTAGTTCTATTTGTAGATCTTTAAGGAACCTCGATATTGCTCTCCACAGTGGCTGACCCAGTTTACATTCCCACCCATAGTGTAGGAGAGTTCCCTTCTCACCACATCCCTGCCAATGCTTATCACTTTTTGTATTTATAATCTTTGACATTCTGACAGGAGTTTTTAGGTGGTATCTCATTGTGGTTTTAATCTGCATCTCCCTTATGATGAGGGATGTTGAACATTTTCTCATATGTTTTTTGGCTTTTCGCATGTCTTCCTTAGATTTTTGTTCAGCTCATTTTCCCATCTTTTAATTGGGTTAGTCTTTTTTTTTTTTTTTTTTTTTTTTTTTTTTTTTTTTTTTTTTTTTTTTTTTTTTTTTTTTTTGCATAAGGCGCTTGTGTTCCCTGTGTATTCTGGTTAACAGTCCCTTGTCTGAGGGATATTTTTTACAAAAATGTTCTCCCATTCTATTAATACTTGTTACTGTGTCCTTTGCTGTACAGAAACTTCTTAGTCTGATAGTCCCACTTGTCTATGTTAGGGATTATTGCCTGTGCTTTGGGAGTTTTATTTAAGAAGTCTTTGCCTACTCCAATGTCTCCTAGTGCTTCCCCAGTATTTTCCACCAGTAGTTTTATAGTTTCAGGTCTTAGGTTCAGATCTTTAATCCATTTTGAGTTGGGTTTTTTTTTAAAGGTTCATGAAATAATTTGTTCATCCCCAAGCTGGCATTATTTCTACAGAAAGCCACTTTTTCTTCTGTACTGTTTGCCTTCTTTTCCATTCATGTTTCTGTATTCTGCCTAGTGTTTTTGGCCTTTGAAGCTCTCTCTTTAGACAAAGTCGGTTCTTTACTATTATTCTCTTGTCCTCAATATACATTCATCTTCTTAGAAACTGGGAATTCAGAACTTATTATAAAACAGCTATCCTCTACCAACTTGATATCACATTCATCATCAGGCTCAAGATTCATTGCTTCATCTGTTACTGGCTCTTCAATAGGAGAAATGTACCCATCATTATCCAAATATTTGTATCTATGTCAATATCTTCATTTACTAAATCTTCACCAACATTCATTTTATTCAAGGATTCCTTAAGGTGGTGTTCATATTTCAGCATTTCAATGTAGTTAAGAAATTCTCTGGCAACAGCTTGCTCAAAAGTTAAAATTTTCCTCCATGGAAACGAGTTTCTTCTATTCTCTGATTCTGTAAATGGTACCTTATAACCTTTGCCTCTAACTTCTTTCATATATATCTGTGACCATCTAGTATTTTTCCTTCCTTTTGGCCTTCCCCTTGGTCTTCCTGTTGGCTTGTATTTTCTTTTTTTTTCCATTTCCTTTTCTTGAATCTTTAAAAAAGAGCTTTTAATGTCAATGTTTTTGGTTCAAAGATGAGTCACTTGATGAATCTTCTATAACGTTCTCAGGTAAATAAACACATTTTTGAGTTGGGTTCCTTTGCCTCCATTTAGGTGAGGAAGGAACACCCTTTGTTTTAAATAAGCTGCTACCAGACCAGGAGCTATCACTTTGATTCTCAGATTCTACAGTTGGATGTCATGTAGTCAGGTGAATACATTGCTAAAGTAATCTTCAAGTTTATGCATCACTTTCTGTTTGTTTTAGTTTCCTTCGCAGCTGTCAGTTGACTTTTGTTAATGGGGAAAGATGGGAGTTCAGTTTCATCTTTCTGCAGGTGGATACCAAGTATTTCCAGCACCATTTACTAAAGATGTTTTCCTTTTCCCCATGGTTGACTGGTATCCTTTGTCAAAAATCAGTTGGCTGGGGACCAGCAGTTACCATAATGGCTATGTCACTGAACTCTCATGTAGTAGACCATGATTTGAGTCCTGGACCCGGTGGCTTAAACACACTGGGCGCATGTGCATGCATGCCCAAGATCCCAAGGGGAGAATGGAGGAGAAGGGACTGCGGTGTGGCCATCCCCCCTGGGGTGGGGTGATTTCTCATTTTCTGTCTCTCTGTCTCTCTCTGTCTTTCTGGCGAGCACAAGCACCCTATAGCAAAAACCTCTCCACAAAAAAAAGGAAAAAAAAATCAGTTGGCTGTAAGCTTTGGGGTATATTTCGGGGGTCTCTATTCTATTCCATTGGTCCACCTGTCTTTTTTGTGCCAATATCATGCTCTTTTGATGATCACAGCTTTATAACATATTTTGGGATTAGAGAGTGATATGCCTTCCACTGCACTCTTCTTGTGCAGGATTTCTTTGGCAGTACAAGGTCTTTTATGATTCCAGACAAATTCTATGATTGTCTTTTCTAGATCAGTGAAGAATATCCCTGGTAGTTTTATTGGAATTGCATTAAATATGTAGATTAATTTGAGTAAAATTGCCATTTGTATTATGTTAATTCTTCCAATCCAGGAACACGGGACATCCTTCCACTTTTTTATGTCCTTATCAATATTTTTTAAAAGATTTTCATAGTTTTTTTTTGTAAAGGTCTTTGACTTCCTTAGTTAGGTTTATCCCTAGGTATCTTATATATTTTGTGGCTATGGTGAAAGGGATTCCTTTCTTCAGCTCTACCTCATTCAACTTATTGTTATATATAGAAATGCTATAGATTTTTGGATGTTGATTTTGTAGCCTGTCACTTTACTGTATTCACTTATTATTTCAAGAAGTTTTTTTATGGAAACATTTGGGTCTTCTAAGTATACTATCATATCATCTGTCAATAAAGATATTTTCAACTATTCTTTGCCTGTTTGAATGCCTTTTATATTGTTCTCTTTTCTGATTGCATTAGCTAAGAATTCCAGCACTATATTAAAAAGCAGTGGAGAAAGTGGGTAGCCTTGCCTAGTATTCGTTTTTTGTGGAAAAGCTTTTAACTTTTCCCCATTCAGTATAATGTTAGCTGTAGGTTTTTCATAGGTGGCTTTTATTGTGTTGAGAAATGACCTTTCTATACCAATCTTATTGAGTGTCTTAATCATGAAGGGATGTTGTATTATATCAAATGCTTTCTCTGCATCAATTGAAATGATCATATGATTTTTATCTTTCTTTTTGTTAATATGGTGTATTACGTTTATGGTCTTACATATGTTGAACCACCTTTGCATCCCTGGAATAAAGCCTACCAAGTCATGATGAATAATCTTTGTTATATGTTGTTGGATATGATTTGTGAGTATCTTGTTGAGAATTTTTGCATCTATGTTCATCAATAATATTGATCTGTAGTTTTCCCTTTTTGTCATGTCCTTATCTGTTTTGGGGATGAGGATGATGGAGGCTTCATAAAATGAATTTAGAAGGTTTACTTCCTTTTGAATCTTAAGAAATAATTTGAGTAGGATAGGGATTAACTCTTCCTTAAAAGTTGTGTAGAATTCAGAAGTGAAGCCATCTGACCTGGGCTTTTCTTTGTCAGAAGGTTATTACTGATTCAATTTCCTGGCCTGCTATGGGTCTATTCATGTTTTCTATGTCCTTTTGATTCAATCTTGGTAGATTATATGCATCCAGGAATTTGTCCATCTCCTCCAAGTTATCTTGTTTGTTGGCATATAGTCACTCATAGTATCCTCTAATGATATTTTGTATTTCTACTATGCCTGTTGTAATATTGCCTGTTTCATCACGTATTTGATTTATCTGATTTTTTTCTTTCTTCTTCTTGATCAGTCTAGCCAATCTTGTATCGATCTTGTTAATCTTTTCACAGAACCAGCTTTTGCTTTTATTTATTTTCTGTATGATTCGTTTTTTTTTTTTTTTCTATTTCATTATATCTGCTCGAACCTTTATTATTTCTTTTTACCTGGCATTATTGGGGTTTGTTTGTTGTTGTTTTTCCAATTCCCTGAGACATGATGTTAGGTTATCTATGTGCCATCTTTCCATCCTTTTCTTTCTTTCTTTCTTTCTTTCTTTCTTTCTTTCTTTCTTTCTTTCTTTCTTTCTTTTTGAGAGGTTTTTGCTATAATGTGCGTGCGCTCGCCAGACAGACAGAGATAGAGAGACAGAAAGTGAGAAATCACCCCCCAGGGGGGATGGCCACACCGCAATCCCTTCTCCTCCGTTCCCTTCTTGGGTTCTTGGGCACATACGCACACGCGCCCGGCGTGAGTTTTAAGCCACCAGGTCCGGGACGCGAACCATGTTCGACTACGTGGGAGTCCAGCGACATAGCCATTATGCTAACTGCTGGTCCCCTTTCCATCCTTTTCTTACGTGCACTAATTGTTATGAATTTTCCTCTTATGACTGTTTTTGCCGTGTCCCATAGATTATGGAAACTTGGGTACTCATTATCATTTGATTGCATAATTTTTTTTATTTCAGACTGAATTTCTTTAGCAGTGAAGAAGTCCTTCAGAAGTAGGTTGTTCAGTTTCCATGTGTTTGTGTATTTTTGAAGATTTTTTTGAAATTAATCTTGAGTTTAATTCCATCATAGTCAGAGAAGATGCTGGATACAGTTTCTATACCTTTGAATCTGTAAGGGCTTGATTTGTGTCCTACCATATGGTAAATCTTTGAAAAGGTTCCATGTGGGGGTAAGAAAAATGTATATGTTGTGGACATAGGGTGGAAAGTTCTATAAATATCTGTGAAGCCCATTTGATTTATAGTATCATTAAAATACTGCATCTCTCTATTTTCTGCCTAGAAGATCTGTCTGAAGGATATAATGGGCTGTTGAGATCTCCAACAATTATAGTATTTCTCCCTATCTCTTTTTGTAGCTCCAGCAGTCTTTCCTTCACATATCTAGGTGCACCTGAGTTGGGTGCATAGATATTTATAAGCATTATGTCTTTTTGCTGGATTACCCATTTACTATTATGTAATGCCCTTCTTTGTCTCTTCTTACAGTCTTTCACTTGAAATCTATTTTGTCTGAAGTTGATATCGCTACTTCAGCCCTTTTTTGATTTCCATTTGCATGGAATATCTTTTTCCAGCCCTTTACTCTTAATCTATGTATGTTTTTATCTATAAGGTGAGTCTCTTGTAGGCAACAGATAGAGGCTTTCCTTTTTTTTTTTATCCATTTGGCCAGTTTATCTCTTTTTTTAAAAAAATATTTAATAATTTTATTTATTCATTCATTTATTTTAATTTGACTGGAGAGAGACAGAAAGAGAAAGAGAAAAAAGGAAAGGGATAAAGCAAGCCACCACCAGATCCAGGACTCGAATCGTGGTCGGCCATGTGGGAGTGTCCAGCGCCTTAACCACCTTGCCACCTGATGGTCCACCAGTCTATTTCTCTTAATTGGAGAATTTAATCCATTGACATTCAATGTTTTTATAGATATTTCCAAACCTGTTCCTCTCATTATGTGAGCCATTTTCTTGTTTTTTCTTTGTTCTCTGTCTGTCTGATTTTTTAGTTTTCTTGGTATAGCACTCCCTTCAGAACCTCTTAAAGGGCTAGTCTGGAGTTGGCAAATTCCTTCAGATTTTGTTTATCTGAGAATGTTTTTATCTTTTTTTTCCCATCGGAAAGATAATCTTGCCGGGTATAGTATTCTTGGTTGAAATTGTTTTTTCTTCAACACTTTGACTATATTTCCCCATTATTTCTTTGCCTGCATTATTTCCACCAAGAGTTCCAATTTTAGCCTGATGGAGTGACCTTTGTAAGTAACATGACTTTTCCCTCTTGCCAACTTTAGTATCTTGTCTTTGTTGTTTTTGCCAATCTGGCTATGATGTGCCTTGGAGAGGATCTTCTTGGGTTGATTCTATTTTAGGTCCTATATATTTCTTGGATCTGGATATTTGAATGCCTTTCTGTGTTTCAAAAGTTTTCTTCTAAGATTTCATGAAATAAATGATCAATGTCCTTATTGTTTTCTTCCTCTTCTGGGACACCAATTATTCTGATGTTGGGGCACTTGCTGGTATCCAGTATTCCTCGTATATTATCCTCATTTTTCTTGGTTGTTTTTTCAGTCTTCTTGATTTTTTTCTAGGTCAAATGTTTTGTCTTCTACATTTAAGATTCAATTTTCAGCCTGATCTAATCTACTTTTAATACTTTTGAGGGAGATTTTGATTTCTTGTATCACATTCTTCAACCCCAGAAGTTCCATCTGGTTCTTTTTTAAGGTGTCTATTTCTTCTTTCAAATCATGAAAGGATTTCCTCATCTCCTGGAGCTCATTGTCTCTTTTGTCTTCCATCTCAGTTAGTTTGGTCACTTACAGATATTCTGAATTTCTTATCTGACATGTCCAAGACATCCATTGTGTTGACTGTAGGTGATGTGGGCTTGATGATTTCCCTTGGGAATGAAGTATTTTGTTGGTTGCTAATATCTCTTGAGCCTCCACGATTGTTCCTAGTCATCTGGTGAACTATACATTCATTCCTAACTTATTCAAGGTATCTCTGAGTGTTTAAACTTGTGCAGGATTAGAAAATTGTCAGTCTCTCTTCTAGTCTGACTCCCTATTGCTCACCAGTACCGTGCACTATTGTCACTGGTCCTGGGTGATCCAAAGTCCTCCGTGTTTATAAGAAGTGGTGAGCCTCCAACTGAGCTAATAAGTTTCACGTCAGGAACAAAGGAAAAAGTTCAAAACACTGAAGTTCTGAGAGTCCAAAGGCTAGTGGGGAAGGGGTGGAGGATGGTGTCTGGCAATTCTGCTGGATTGAACCAGTCTCTAGATGGGGTAGGCAGGGGTAAAAGTTTGTCTTAAAGTCCCAAGAAACAAAACTCATGTCCAGAGTTGAGTCCAGAGACGAGTAGGGGCAGGGATGAGCGACAGGTCCTGGCTGTCAAGGGCCTGCAGCCACAGGCAGCCTGGTGTCTGGCAATCACTTTTCATTATTTTTAAAATATTGATTTAATATGCTTCTGCTAGAGAGAATTTAAACAGTATAATAAAGCATTAGCTAACATGAATTTTTTCAAATTTTGGTTTTATTTTGCTAGTTTTAAAGATGCATTTAAGTTTTGAGGTCTTTAAGATTGTATTGTGTGTCAATACATACCCAATACATATTTTTAATAGAATTATTCTATTTAACTGTATTTATTTATTTATTTATTTGTTTTCATTTGACCAGATAAGGACAGATCGTGAGAGAGGGGGAGAGGGAAAGTGAGAAAGCTAGGCACTAAGTCCAGGACTTGAACCGCGGTCATCCATGTGGGAGTCCAGCGACCTTAACCACCACTCTATCTACCGGACCCCACACCTGATATATCTTAAGTGATGCTCTCAGTTAATTCTTTTAAATCTGTTTATATATGCTTTCTAAATATTTCTGTATTTTTTTCAGTCATAGGGATGCTTTATAGAACATTGAGAAAGTTAAAATTCACTTCATAATTGATCCAAGAGAATTCAAAGGGGGCTTAGAGTCACAATTTTCTCTTTTCTTATGGATAATGCTATTATTTGGAGCATAGAAAGGAAAGTATAGTTCTTTCCTACAGCAAGATATTTAAGAACATTTACTCTTTTTCTCTTTTTCCATTTTGTTGACTCGGTTATTATTTGGCTAAGTGGCTATTATTCACCAGATATCCAATACTTAAATACCCAATGGCTATTATCTTTAGACTTGATCAAGAAGTAAGACTAAAGGAAATAAGGATATATTAAATTTATTATACAAACAAAAATTAATCAAATGTCTTTCCAGAATTTTTTTCTACAAATATTTGATTAAAGTTGCTAGTGAAAACCAAATTGATTAGTTTGAGTAACATATTTATTTCTTCTTCTTATTCTGTTATGAAGGCACAAAGGTACCAAAAGGAATTCAGCCATTAGAGTGAAGAATGATCCTGGATAATTAGTAGACTGTTTGTGATTGAACCACATCTTGTGCCTTATTTATTGCTCAGATTACTCTTTGTTTGTGTTTGGTGTTCTCTCAGATAAATATTTCAGGAGACCATCAAAGTATAAAGTTATTGTACAGAGATTGCAGATGCCATAAAAGAAAGAAACAGTATTACTCCCTTTGGTTCTTATACAAATGCACTTAAGAGTGTTTGCTAAATGTCATCATTTATTTATTTACTTGTGAAAATTCATAGAATGCCTATTTATGTCTACTGTTCTTTACAGTGAGGATACAGTGGTATCTGAGACTAAGTCTTGTCTCTATGGAGCTTACATGCTAAAAGGAAAAGGAAGCAGACAGTAAACAAATAAGCATATAAATAAGATAATTTCAAATTGTGATAAATTCTATAAATAGAATAAAACAGGGTGATATATCAGTTACATGGGAGTAGATACATTAAATTATTTTATTTATTATTATTTTTACCATTTATACATGCAATCACTATACATCATTTAGATTGTAAAGAGACTTAACCCTAGCTCAGCTGAGAATATTATACACATCATCATCTACAGGTAATAAACCATATTTGTGTCCCACAAATGTCTTACTTATTTTTTCCCCAAATTTCCTTTCCTATGCTCTTCCCCTCACACACTTTCTTTCCACTTTGTCTCTAGTGTCCATTACAATTTTTAATGCTTTTACATTCTCCAGTCTTTCAGTCTCTACAATAGAATGCAGACAATCTGTATGTTAAGTAGAGACATACAATGTCTCTCTTTCACAGACTGACTTGTTTCACTCAGCAACAAATCTTCCGTATCTGTCCACTTTCTATCAAATTCCAGGGCCTTATTATTTTTTTTATAGCTGAATAGTATTCCATTGAGTATATGTGCCACATTTTTTTCAATCCATTCATCTGTTTGTGGACATTTGGGTTGGATCCATGACTTAGCAGTCATGAATAATGCCACAATAAATATAGTTATGCAAGCACTTTTTTGACTGAGCATTCTCCTGTCCTTTGGGTAGATACCCAGGAGTGGAGTTGCTGGATAATATGGAATTGCTGGATAATTGCTGGATCTTCTATTTGAAGATCTCTGAGGAACTTCCATATAGTTCTCCACAGTGGCAGGACCAATTTACATTCCCACCAACAAAGTAGGAGTGTTTCCTTTTTACCATATCCCCTCCAGCACTTAAAATTTTTGGTTTTATAATCTTAGCCATTCTGACTGGGTTTAGGTGGTATTTCAATGCATCTCCCTTATGATGAGGGATGTTGAGCACTTTTTTCATATGCTTTTTGGCTATTCATATACCTTTATTATAGAGTTGTTTATTCAGCTCATTTTCCCATCTTATAATTGAGTTAATAATTTTCTTCCAGGTAAGCCATTTGAGTTCCCTGTGTATTCTGGTGATCAGTCCCTTATGTGAGGCATAGTTAACAAAAATTCTCTCCCATTCTGAAGGTTGTTGATTCACAGTAACTACTGTATCTTTTACTGTGCAGAAACTTCTTAATCTGAAAGACAGGTAATCCTACCTGTCTATTTTGGGGATTATTGACTGTGCTTTGGGGGTCTTGTTTAAGAAGACTTTTGTGCCATTATCATGCTGTTTTTTTTTTTCCCTCAAATCTAATTTATTTCCATTTTTCTTATAAGGCAGGAATACTTTGGCAAACCCTTCCTGAACTACTAGGAAAACCTATCAAGATAGAAGGTGCATCCACTTTTCTCTATTTGTCAAATTTGGTGACAGATCAGTTTTAAGTGAGCTCAGACACAGGAAACATTAACTACAGATTGAAAGAATGGAGTCTGTTTACAGAGCACTGCAGACAGACACTCTCAGGATGACAGGTTATAACTTCATGCCAGGCCACACTCTAAGCTTTCTCCAATAAGTAACATAGTTAGGGTTTTACCTACCCATCTCAGTCAAATCTCTATCCCTTCATTTTTTTTTATATTTCTTTTATTTACATTCATTCACTGTACATCATTACAGCATACAAAATGAGATTTTCCATCCAGAATACACTGTATATTGTCTCAATCAAGCACATCGACATACATGTTATTGTCAACAAATAATTTTCCATTTCTTGTTTCCTGTATGTTTTGCTTTTTTCCCCCTGCTTGATTCTCTATCTCTTACCCTCTGCCATTTCCCATTCTCCTCCCCCACTGTCTCTGGTATCTATGTTTGCTTTCTATACTGTTTTCCCCCCACATTTTATTGAATTACTAAAGATCTTAATTAATCTAAATATTTTCATAGCAAAAACAGCTTATATATACATTTCCATGAACACAAGTCTAACTTTAGGCATCCTATAAAGTAGCACCTAGCTGGGGCTATATATCTTACTGTAGTCATCAAATAGATATTTTTTTTCTGAAACTTTTTTTTTAACTTAATTTACATTCTTTCCCTAAGCATCATCACAGCATACAAAATGTGATTTCCCATCCAGAATATACTGCATAGTGACTTAATCATGAATATTATTCTCAAAATTTTCTATTTCTAGTTTCTAGAATTTTCTTTTTACTCCTTTTTCTGACCCCCTGTCCTTTCCCACTCTCTTCTCACACTATCTCTGGAGTCTACAATTGTCTTCCATTCCTTTCCCACCCACATTGTATTGATCAGACAATTTCTTAAATAATCTAACTACTTTCAATAGCAAGTTCACTTGGTATTATTAAGAAAACCAGTTTTAACTTAAAGAAATGCTAAGGAACTTTGCTTAAAGCAAGAAAACAGGTTAGAATTCTGTTAAAATGGTAGGTGCATGAACCAATCAGTCTCATGTACTTTATCTTCTGTTTTCGTTCAATTTTCCTGATTAAATTCTGGGATATAATATTCAACTCCAGACTTGTCCCTACGATTAAGTTGACCACTTTCTTAGTTTTTGAACTCTTATTTCCATGTGTCTGTATTTAATTTTCCTGATATAGCACACCCTTGAGAACTTCTTGGAGATCTGGTCTGGTGCTGGTAAATTCTTTCAGGTTTTGTTTATCTGAGAATGTTCTTGTCTTTTCTTCCCACATGAAAGATAATCTTGCCAGGTACAATTTTCTCTGCTGAAATTTCTTTTCACTTAACACTTTGAATATATTTTTCCATTCTTTCCTCACTCGCATTGTTTCCGATGAGAGGTCTGCTGTTAGCCTGATGGGATGCCCTTTGTAGGTAACTTGATGTTTTCCTCTTGCCAATCTTAGTATCTTGTCTTTGTGGTTTTGGTCAGTCCGGCTATAATGTGTCTTGGAGAAGATCTTCTTGGGTTGATTCTATTGGAAGGTCCTTTGTATTTCTTGGGACTGGATCTTCGTGTGTCTCTTTAGGTTTGGAAAGTTTTCTTGCAGGATTTCATGGAATAGATTATCAATGCCCTTATGGGTCTCTTCACCTTCTGGAATGCCAATTATCCGGATGTTTGGACGTTTGATGGTATCTAGTACTTCTCATATGTTATTCTCAAATTTTTGGGCCATTTTCTCAGTCTTCGTGGTGGATTTTTCTAGGTCAGCCACTTTCTCTTCTACATCTGAGATTCTATTTTCTGTATGATCTAGTCTGCTTTTAATATTTTCAAGGGAGATTTTGACTTCCTGTATTATAGACTTCATCTCTAACAGTTCCATTTGATTCTTTTGTAAAGTGTGTAATTTCTCTTTTAGATCTTGCAAGAATTTCCTCACCTCCTGGAATTCGTCAACTTCTTTCTCCTTTCTCTTTACCAGTTCATTGTCTCTCTTCTCTTCCATCTCTGTTAGCTTCATCATTATGAATGTTCTAAATTCTTTAGCAGACATTTCCATGATTTCCATTGAACTACTTGTGGATGAAGAGGAGTTATTCTTTTCCCTTGGAGGAGAAGTATTTTCTTGCTTTCCCATATTTCTTGTGGTCCTGTGGTGATTTCTCCTCATCTGATGGATGGTGTGCTTCTTTTGAATTCTTTTTTTTTGGAGAGATTTTTGCTATAGGGCGCATGCGCTCACCAGACAGACAGAGAGAGACATTAGAGACAGAAAGCAAGAAATCACCCCCCAGGGGGATGGTCACGCCTCAATCCCTTCTCCTCCATTCTCCTCTCGGGATCTTGGGCACGCATGCACACGCGCCCGGCATGAGTTTTAAGCCACCAGGTCAGGGACGCAAACCACGGTAGACTACGTGGGTGTCCAGCGACATAGCCATTATGCTAACTGCTGGTTCCCTTTTCTAATTCTTGAAGTTCAATCACGCTAGCTTGTTTGCTGGAGGCTGAATTACCAGTAGAAAATCTTCATTTCTCTTGTTCCCTGAAATACCTAGTTCGCAGGAGCCATGAGGAATCTTCTTCTGAAGGCTCACCTCTCCTGCCTAGTTTGCAGGAGCCATGAGGAATCTTCTTCTGAAACTCTCTATCTCTTCTAAAATTTGATCCAAACCTCTGAGCAGCATCCACTGCTTCAGGATAAAGTAGGATTATCCAAATTTTTTCCACCAGGAGTGCTAGGCAGGCCAAAGAAATGCAGGAGGGGACCCAGAAGCTTCATTTACTTTCAGACACCAAGACACGCCACAAACACAGCTGCCATAGGAACACTCGTCATGGACACCGTGTCCAGCAGAGCAAGGTCAGCACAGCGGCAGGCTCTCCCCAGCAACCACGCAGAAGGCACTCATGCTGTTTTGATTATCACAGCTTTGCTTTATATATATATATATATATATATATATATATATATATATATATATATGTTTGTTTTTGTTTTTGTTTTGGAGAGGTTTTTGCGATAGGGTGCGTATGCTCGCCAGACAGACAGAGAGAGACAGAGAGACAGAAAGCGAGAAATCAGCCCCCAGGTCGGATGGCCATGCCACAATCCCTTCTCCTCCATTCTCCTCTTGGGATCTTGGGCTCGCACGCACATGCACTCAGTGTGAGTTTTAAGCCACCGGGTCCGGGATGCCAACCACGGTCGACTACATGGGAGCCCAGCAACATAGCCATTACACTAACTGCTGGTCCTTTCATATATTTTGGTGTCAGGAATTGAGATACCACTTACTCCACTCTTCTTGTGTAGTATGGCTTTGGCAATACAGGATCTTTTATGATTTCAGACAAATTCTTTGTTTTTTCTAGATCTGTGAAGAATGTCTTGTTTAATTTAATAGGGATTGCATTAATTATGTAGATTTATTTGGGTAGAATTGCCGTTTTGACTATATTAATTCTACCAATCCAGGAAAATAGGATGTCCTTCCACTTTTTTGTGTCTTTTTCAATGTCTTTTTAAAAGTTTTCATAATTTTCCTTATAGAGGACTTTGACTTCCATGGTTAGTCTTATACTTCTTGTGACTATGGTAAATGGGATTACTTCCTTCAGTTCTGTCTCTGTCTGCTTGTTGTTTGTATATAGAAATGCTGGGACCAGTGGTTGGTGTAATGGCTATGTTGCTGGACTCCCATGTAGTCGACCACAGTTCTAGTCAAGGACCCGGTGGCTTAAACTCATGCCGGGCATATGTGCATGTGTGCCCAAGATCTGGGAAGAAAATGGAGGGGAAGGGATTGCGGCATGGCCATCCACGCGGGAGGTGATTTTTCATTTTCTGTCTCTCTGTCTCTCTCTTTCTAGTGAGCACACATGCCCTATAGCAAAACAAACAAACTCAAAAAAACCCTCTCCTCCCCAAAAAAGAGAAATGCTGTAGATTTTTTTAAGTTAATTTTGTATCCTGCCAATTTACTATATGCATTTATTACTTCAAGATGTTTCTTTGTGGATACTATTGGGTCTTTTATGTATACAATTGTGTCATCTCCAAACAGAGGTAACTTCAACTCTTCTTTCCCTATTGGAATGCCTTTTATTTCATTCTCTTGACCGATCACATTGTCTAGGACTTCCAGTAGTATATTGAATAGGAGTGGAGAGAGTGGGCATCCGTGTTTTGTACCAGTTTTTAGTGGAAAAAGCTTTTAGTTAGTTTTTCTCCATTTAAGATAATGTTAGCTATATATTTTTCATAAATGGCTTTTATTATGCTGAGAAATGGTCCGATTTTACTGAGATTCTTAATCAAAGGAATGTTGTATTTTGTAAAATGCTTTTTCTGCATTTATTAAAATGATCATGTGTTTTTTTTTAACCTTTCTTTCTGTTAATATGGTATATTACATTTAAGATTTTGTGTGTGTTGAACCATCCATGAATCCCTGGAATAAAGCCTACCTGGTTGTGAAGAATAACATTTTTTATATGCTGTTGAATATGGTTAGCAAGTATTTTGTTGTGTACTTTTATATTTATACCTATCAGACATATAGGTCTGTAGTTTTCCTTTTTTGTTGTATCCTTATCTGTTTTGGGAATGAGGGTTATAGAGGCTTCATAGAATGAATTTGGAAGGGTTCCTTCCTTTTGGATCTCTAGAAATGGTTTGAGTAAAATGGGGGTTACCTTTTTAAAAGTTTTGTCAAATTCAGCAGTGAAGCCATTGGGACGTGGATTTTTTTTGTTGTTGGGAGGATATTTAATATTGATTCAATCTCATTGTTACAGACCTCTTCAGGATTCCTATGTCCTCCTGAATCAATCTTGGTAGATTATATGTGTCCAGGAATTTGTCCATCTCATCCAGGTTTTCTTCTTTGTTGGCATATAGTCACTCATAGTATCTTCTAATGATGTTTTGTATTTCTATTATGTCTGTTGTAATGTTGACTGATTCATTGCAAATTTGATTTATTTGCTTCCTTTCTCTCTTCTTCTTAATAAGTCTGGCTAATGGTGTGTCAATCTTGTTTATTTTTTTTTTTTCAAAGAACCAGATTTTGCTTTAATTTATTTTCTGTATATTTAATTATTTTCTATTTAATTTATTTCTGCTTGAATCTTTATTATTTCTTTTCTCCTGGCATTTTGTTGTTGTTATTGCTTTTCCAATTACCTGAGGCATGACGTTAGGTTGTCCTTTTGCCACCTTTCCATATTTTTCTTGTGTGCACTAATTGCTATGAACTTCCCTCTTATGACTACTTTTGAAGTGTACCATAGATTATGGAAACTCATGCACTCATTATCATTTGTTACCATGAACTTTTTTATTTCAGTCTTAATTTCTTTAGTAGTCATGAAGTCATTCAGAAGTAGATTATTTAGTTTACATGTATTTGTATGTTTAATAGGGTTTATCCTGAGATTAATACCAAGTTTAATTCCATCATGGTTGGAGAATAAGCTGGATACAGTTTCTATGCCTTTGAATCTATAAAGGCTGGTTTTGTGCCTTTTTATGTGGTCTATCTTTGAGAAGGTACCATGCAGGGTTCAGAAAAATGCATATTTTGTGTGTTTGGGGAGGAAAGTTATATAAGTCTGTCAATTTTATCTGATTTACGGTATCATTAAGGTCCTGAACCTCTTTTCTTATTTTTTGTCTCATTGCTCTGTCTAAAAGAAATAATGGGGTGTTGAGCTCTGCAACAATTATTATGTTTCAGTCTACCTCTCTTTTTAGATCTAGCAGTCTTTACTTTACATATTTGGGGGCTCCTGAGTTGGGTGCATAGATATTTATAAGCGTTATGTCTTCCTGATGAATTAGCCCTTTTACTGCTATATAATGTCCTTCTTTGTCTCTTCTTACAGTTTTTGTCTTAAAGCCTATTTTGTACAAAATCAGTATGGCGACTCCTGGTCTTTTTTGGTTTCCATTGGCATGGAATACCATTTTCCTGTCCTTCACTTTTAATCTATGCATGTCTTTATCCATGAGATGGGTTTCTTGTAGGCAACAGATGAAGGGTTTCTGTTTTATAATCCATTCAGCCAGTCTGTGTCTCTTGTTCGGATAATTTAATCCATTAACATTCAACGTTATTATTGATATTTCTAGACTTGTTTCTACCATTAAGGTGGACAGATTATTGGTTGATTTTTGCTGTATTATTGCTGCCTGTCTGTCTGTCTTAAGTTTTCTTGGTATTGTACTCCTTTTCAAATTTCTTGAAGAGCTGGTTTGGAGTTGGTAAATTCTTTCAGCTTTTGTTTATCTGAGAACATCTTTATCTTCTTTTCTCATATGAAGGATAATCTTTTTGGGTATACTATTCTTGGTTGAAATAGTTTTTCACTTAATGCTTTGAATATAGTTCCCCATCCTTTCCTTGCCTGCATTGTATCCGATGAGAGGTCTGGTGTAAACCTGATGGGATAACATTCGTAAGTAATTTGACATTCCTCTCTTGTCAACCTTAGTACCTTGTCTTTGTCTGTGGTTCGCCATGATGTACCATAGAGAGGATCTTCTTGGGTTTATTCAGTTTAGGATTCTTTTTTTTAGAGAGGTTTTTGGTATAGGGCACGTGTGCTCGCCAGATAGACAGACAGAGACAGAGAGACTGAAAGAGAGAAATCACACCCCCCCAAGGGGGATGACAACGTTCTCCTCTCGGGATCGGACATGCATGCACACGCACCCAGCGTGAGTTTTAAGCCCCTGGGTCCGGTACGCGAACCGCAGTCGACTATATGGGAGTCCAGCGACATAACCATTACGCTAACTGCTGGTCCCTCAGTTTAGGGTTCTTTGTATTTCTTTGGTCTGAATTTTTGAGTGCCACCCTAGACTTGGAAATTTTTTTCTCTAGGATTTTGGGGAATAGATTATCAATGCTTTTATTATTTTCTTTACCTTCTGGGATATGAATTATTAGGATGTTTGGGCATTTTATGGTATCTAGTATTTCTTTTATATTATTCTAAGTTTTCTTGGTTGTTTTATCAACATTTTTCATAATTTTTTTTAGGGCAGAGATTTTGTCTTCTACTTCTGAGATTCCATATTCTATATGATCTAACCTGCTTTTAATACTTTCGAGGGAGATTTTATTTTCCTCTATTACAGCCTTCATATCTAACATCTCTATTTGATTTCTTTTTATGAAAGTCCAATTCTTCTTTCATATTGTGGAAGGACTTCCTCTTCTCTTGGAGCTCAATGTCTCTTTTCTCTTGTATCTCATAGAATTTTGTTATCATAAATATTCTAACTTCTTTTTCTGACATTTCAGTAATATCCGCTAACATTTTCCTAGTTAGAGACGACTTACAGTGTTCTCTTGCTGGATATATATTACTTGATTCTGTCATGATTGAGTTCTTCTTTGATTTTTAGTCATTTGGTAATGTATTCGCTTTTGGATGATTTGTTGGGGAAGGATTCTGTAACTATGAGCTCATGTGTTTCCTTTACTGTAAAAAAATTTGGTGCTATTTTCTCCCTTTTAGTGTTCCCTCCAGTGTGAGAATCACAGGAGGAGTTTTGAAATCAAATTTATGAAGGGAAGTTTCACTCTTTTTACAACCAGCACAGTGAGATGGAAAGAATTCTCTAAAATTCACAATGTTCAGATGTTTAGCTACTATGCTCCTGGTCTTCTCTATGCAATGGGTAAGGGCTGAGCATTAAAATAGAAAAGTAAGGTAAAAAAAGTAGGAAACAGAAATAGGAAGAAAAGGCAAAGGAAAAAGAAGGAAAGAACTAGAACAAAAAGAGGAGATAAAAATAGAAATCACATCACAGAAAATAAAATTGGGTTAAAAATGGAAATCTGTGCAGCATGCTTGAGGCAGAAATGGAGATGCCTGTGTACTTTCTGTCCTGGGTGAGGGAAGAAGAGACAAATTAGCAAGAGAAAGGCACAAACAAGGTAAGAAGCTGTTTTTTGAAAAAAAAAATAAAAAAGTAAAAAGTGACAGAGAAGAACAAGAGGGAGACAGAGAGACTTTGCCTACATGACTAGCACCGGGGTCTACAATGGGGGACCCTGACTGAGGAAGAGGGTTCACAGCCATGAAGTTGAACCCAGAAAGGACAGCAGAGGTAGAGCGGGAGTAGATACATTAAATGAAAAAATTAGAGAAGACTCTTTGAAGAGATATTTAAGTTGAAACTGAAGACCAAGAAAAACCTTTCCACATAAAAAGTCAGAAAAAGTACTTCCTAAGCTGAGAGAAGAGCAAGTATAAGGGAAAAATGAACTTGGGCCAACATCATAGTGCAGTGGTTAAGCATCATGAACAAGGATTCAGACTCCACATGGCAAGTGATAGTTCAAATCCTATTCCTGGTTGCTTGAAAAAACACTCCAGGTGCTTGTGCATGCATGCCAAAATTCTTGATGGAATAAAGAATTGGAGGCAAAAAGGATTGCAGCATGGAGCATCTCCACACCTCACTGGGGAATTCTCTCTGTCTCTCACACACACACAAACACACACTTCTCACAGTAAATGAGAGAGAGAGAGAGAGAGAGAGAGAGAGAATGACAGAGAGATAAAGAAAAAGCTTGATGTGTTCAAAGAAAGAAATGCAACAAAGCTAAAATGATGTGGTAGACAGATCATGCTGGACTTTGTAGGATATAGTAAAACATTTGGTTTTGTTGTCCATTTAGTGGAAAGTCACACTGGAGAAGTTTCTCGATGGGGATGTTTCTAAGTGTTGCACAGAGAATGGTTTGGATGGGGTCACAAGTGGAAGCAGAAAGAATATTTAAAAATCAGACAAGTGTCTGAGGGAGAGAGATAATGTCTTAAATTAGGTTGGTGATAGTAGAGATAGAGAGATGTGGACTTTGAACTCTATTTTAAACACAGAACAAACAAATCTTGCTGATAGATTGAACATGGGGCATGAAGGAAAAAGAGGAATCAAGAAAGAATCAATCTAAGGGGACCAGAAGTTAGCGTAATGGCTATGTCACTGGACTCCCATGTAGTCGACCACAGTTCACGTCCCGGACCCGGTGGCTTAAAACTCAGGCCGGGCACGTGTGCGTGTGTGCCCAAAATCCTGAGAGGAGAATGGAGGAGATGGGATTGTGGCGTGGCTATCCTCCCTGGGGGGTGATTTCTCGCTTTCTATCTCTCTGTCTCTCTCTGTCTGTCTGGCTAGTGCATGCACCCTATAGCAAAATCCTCTCAAAAAAAAAAAAAGAAAAAAGAGAAAAGAAAGAATCTAAGAAGGATTTTGACTTGAGCAATTGAGTAAATGAGGAACACTGGAGGTAGATCCAGTTTGGTGGGGCTAGAGAGTGAGGAAGAATCGAACTTTCTTGCTTTGACATGATTTACTGTAGATGCATGTTAGACATCTAAGTGGAGGTACTGTATAGGCAGTTAGATATGAGAATTTGGATCTCAAGAGGCAAATATGGACTGTAAATATAAATTTGGCAGTTGTGAGGGTATGAGTTTTGTTTAAATTCGTGTTACTGAATTCAGAGTCCATATAGATACAAAGAAAAATGAGCTTATAACAAGCCCTTTGCTACTTACACATTTAAGAGATCAGGTAATAAAAGAAAAGTTGGGCTGACAAAAAGAATTAGAATGGGAGACTGTCCTTTTTTCTGCAGCAGCCACCAGATCCATCTCCATGCCTCTGGGCAGTAAGGGACATTGAGGCAGGGGCACCACTGTCCCCACCGCTTCACTTCTAGACTCCCCAGCTCAAGGCCCACCCAGACACCTAGGCAAGTAGACAGTTTTCTTCTTCTTTTTTTTTCTTTGCTTTTCTCTGTTCTTTTGTTAATACCCACCTCTTCCTTTCCCCACAGGCTGTCCTTTTTGCTGCAGCAGCTTCCAGGTCCATCTCCAGGCCTCTGGCGTGGAGCGTGACTTTTTCTTTATTCCCCTCTGTACTCTTTTCTTTTTTCTTATATTACCTTCTTTTCCTCATCTTCCACCTCCAGAGGGACTAGCTAGGTCTAGAATCAGAGATCTGAAATTTTCTAGTAATATAAGATTCTCTGGGATCCTCCCTTGTACTGAACCAGTTGTGAAAAAGGAGATACTGCTCTTCAGACACCTGAATAGAGTATCTTTCTTGAGACCACATTACTAAAAAGAACAGAACAGAGACTTCAGCACATGTTAATTCACAGCAAAAGGGAAACACTCCTAATCAGCGAAACATTTTCCTAAGAGGTATTCAAAAGTGAATACATCTTACAATGGCTAGAAGTAGAAGAAGAGCCTCAGGTCTGAATAAAAAAGGAAATATGTCTCCATCAAAGGAACAGAGTAACTCCCTTCCATCTTTCGTGAAAATGAAGGATGTCACCAAAATGTCAGAGAAAAAATTTTGAACATTCATGGTGACCAAATTCTATAAGTTGAAACAGAAAAGAGACAAAGAACTACAGGAGATTAGGAAGTCCTTCCATGATATGAAAGAAGAAATGGACACTCTGAGAAAGAACCAGATGGAACTATTAGAGATGAAGTCTGTAATAGAGGAAATCAAAACCTCTCTTGAAAGTATTAAAAGTTGATTAGACAATGCTGAAGATCGAATCTCCGATGTAGAAGATAAAACCACTGACCTAGAAAAAAACAACAAAAAGATAGAGAAAATTAAAAAACATGAGGATAATACACCAGAAATACTAGACTCCATAAGACACTCAAACATCTGAATAATTGGCATCCCAGAAGGTAAAGAAACTAATAAGGGCATGGAAAATCTATTCCATGAAATCCTGGAAGAAAATTTCCCAAGTCTAGAGAGGCACTCAACCATTCAGATCCAAGAAATACAAAGGACCCCAAATACAATCAACCCCAGAAGATCTTCCCCAAGGCACATCTTAGCCAGACTGTCCAAGACCACAGATATAGACATGATACTAAAACTCGCAAGAGAGAAACGAGAAGTGACTTACAAAGGTCATCCCATAAGGCTAACACCAGACCTCTCAACAGAAACAATGCAGGCAAGGAAAGAATGGGAAGATGTATTGAAAGTGTTAAGAGAGAAACAATTTCAACCAGATTATTGTATCCTGCAAGATTATCCTTCATATGGGAAAAAAAAAAAGATTAAAACCTTCTCAGACAAACAAAACCTGAAATAATTTGCCAGTATCAGATCAGCTCTTCAAGAAACCCTGAAAAAAGTACTGTTCCAGGAAAACTAAAGAATTAACAGACAGAAACAAAGGAATAAAAGGCAGCTAAGAAAGACAGTGGCTAACTTAAATGTCAGGACACATCTGGTAACGTCGATAATAACATTGAATGTGAATGGATTAAATTCTCCAATCAAGAGACACAGACTGGCTGAGTGGATGAAAAAAAAAAACAGAAACCCTCTATCTGTTGCCTAGAGGAAACCTACCTCATGGATAAAGACATACATAGACTGAAAGTGAAGGGTTGGAAAATGGTTTTCCACGCAAATGGGAACGACAAAAGAGCTGGAGTTGCATTAGTAATGTCTGACAAAATAAGCTTTAAGACAAAAACTGTTTGAAGAGACAAAGAAGGGCACTATATTGTAGTAAAAGGATCAATAGATTAAGAAGATATAACACTTATAAATATGCGCTTAACACAGGAGCATCCAAATATGTGAAAGAAAGACTGTTAGATCTAAAAGAGGAGATAGACTGCAATACACTGATTGTTGGAGACCTCAACACTGCACTATCCCCTCTGGACAAATCATTTAGACAAAAAATAGATAAAGAGATAAAGGATCTAAATGATACCATAAATCAAATGGACTTAACAGACATCTATAAAACTTTCCATCTAAAAACCATGAGATACACTTTGTTTTCAACCCCACATGGAATCTTTTCAAAGATTTACCACATCATAGGGCACAAAGCAAGCCTCTACAGATTCAAAGGCATAGAGACTATATCCAGCATCTTCTCCAACCTTGATGAAATTAAACTTGAGTTTAATTTCAAGAGAAATCCTCAAAAATGCTCAAATACATGGAAACTAAATAACCTACTCCTGAATGACTCCACAACTACTGATGAAATAAAGACTAAAATCAAAAGCTTCATGAAAGCCAATGACAATGAGGCCATGAGTTTTCATAATATTTGTAACACTGCTAAAGCAGTCATAAGAGGGAAGTTCATAGCATTAAGTGCACATAAGAGCAAGATGGAAAGAAGGCAAATGGATCATCTAACATCATGCCTTAGAGATTTGGAAAAGCAACAGGAATAAAAAAACACTCCAAGAGAAAGGAAATAATAAAGATACACGCCGAAATAAAAGAAATAGAAAATAAGCAAACTATAAAGAAAATAGGGAAACTATATTTCCATTATCTTTGATGAATATAGACGTAAAGATTCTCAACATGACACTAGCAAATTGTATCCAACAACTTATAAAAAAGGATTATACATCATGATCCGGTAGGCTTTATTCTAGGAATGCAAGTTTGCTTCAACATACACAAAACCATAAATGTAATACACCATATTAAAAGGAGGAAAGATAAAAACCATATGGTCATATCAATTGATGTTGAAAAAGCATTTGATAAGATACAACATCCCTTCATGATCAAGACTCTCAGCAAAATAGGCATAGAAGGGCCTTTTTTTTTTTTTTTTTGGAGAGATTTTCGCTATAGGGCGCATGCGCTCGCCAGACAGACAGAGAGACATAGAGACAGAAAGCGAGAAATCACCCCCCAGGGGGGATGGTCACGCCGCAATCCCTTCTCCTCCATTCTCCTCTCGGGATCTTGGGTATGCACGCACACGCACCCGGCGTGAGTTTTAAGCCACCGGGTCCGGGACGCGAACTGCGGTCGACTACGTGGGAGTCCAGCGACATAGCCATTACGCTAACTGCTGGTTCCCAGAAGGGCTATTTCTTAACACAATAAAAGCTATCTATGAAAAACCCATAGCTAACATCATCCTCAATGGAGAAAAGCTGAAAGCTTTCCCACTAATAACGGGTACAAGACAAAGATGCCCACTTTCTCCACTCTTTTTTCAATATAGTACTGGAAGTCCTTGCCAACACAATCAGAAAAGAAGAAAAAATAAAAGGCATTAAAATAGGAAAAGAAGAGGTGAAACTCTCTATTCGCAGATGACATGATTGTATACATAGAAGACCCAATGGTACCCATGAAAAACTTCCTGGAAGTAGTGCACAAATAGAGTAAAGTTGCAGGATATAAAATCAATATACAGAAATCTATAGCATTTCTATACATGAACAATAGGCATTATAATCTGTGATTATACACAGATGGAGATAAAACTTTAAAAAGTTATTCCATTTACCATAGCCACAGAAAGTATAAGATACTTAGGAATAAATTTAACCAAAGAAGATAAAGACCTCTACAAGGAAAATTATGAGAAGCTAAAAAAAAAATTGAAAATGATACAAAAAAGTGGAAGGACATCCCATGTTCCTGGATTGGAAGAATTAAAATAATCAAAATGGCAATTCTACCTCAATTAATCTACATATTTAATGCAATGCCAATCAAAGTACCAGACACATTCTTCACAGATCTAGAAAAGACAATTATAAAATTCGTCTGGAATCATAAAAGACCTCGTATTGCCAAAGCAATTCTACACAAGAAGAGTGGAATGGGCAGCATCTCACTCCCTGACTCAAAAATATACTGCAAAGCTGTGGTAATCAAAACAGCATGTTACTGGCACCAAAACATATATGTGGACCTATGGAACAGAATAGAGTTCCCAGAAATAAATTCTCAAAAATAGAGTCAATTGATTTTGGACAAGGGGTACCAGTCAATCCAATGGGAAAAGGAAAACCTCTTCAGCAAATGGTGCTGGAAAAACTGGATTTACACTTGCAGAAAGGTGAATCTTAACCCCTACCTTTCACCTTTGACAAAAATCAAGTCAAGGTGGATCAAAGATCTTAATCTAAGACCTCAATTTATAAAACTGCTCCTAGAAAACACTGGGGAAACTCTGGGAGACATTGGGATAGGGGAAGACTTCTTAAATAAGACCCCCAAAGCACAGTTGATAATCCCCAAAATAGACAAGTGGGATTACATCAGACTAGGAAGTTTCTGCATGACAAAAGTTACAGTAATTAGTGTGAATCAACAGCCTTCAGAATGGGAAAATATTTTTGTAAATTATGCATTAGATAAGGGACTGATAATCAGAATACACAAAGAACTCAAGCAGCTGTTTGGAAAAAAAAATATCAACCCTATTGAAAGATGGGAGAAGGGGGAACCAGCAGTTAGCGTAATGGCTATGTCGCTGGACTCCCATGTAGTCGACCGCTGTTCGTGTCCCGGACCCGGTGGCTTAAAACTCACGCCGGGTGCGTGTGAGTGCATGCCCAAGATCCTGAGAGGAGAATGGAGGAGAAGGGATTGCGGCGTGACCATCCCCCCTGGGGGGTGATTTCTTGCTTTCTGTCTCTATGTCTCTCTCTGTCTGTCTGGCGAGCACACGTGCCCTATATTGAAAAAAAACCTCTCTAAAAAAAAATAGTGTGAGAAGGAGTTGAAAAAAAAACCACTCTCTAAAGATGACATACAAATATACAAAAGACATATGAAAAAATGCTCAACATCCCTCATCGTAAGGAAAATGGACATCAAAAAAAAAAAAAAAGAGATTCCACCTAACCCCAGTCAGAATGCCTAAGATTAAAAAAATCAAAATATCATAAGTGTTGGCAGGGGTATGGTGATAGGGGAACTCTCTTACACTGCTGGTGGGAATGTAAATTGGTCCAGTCACTGTGGACAACAATTGGGAGGTTCTTCAAAAATCTACCATATGATCCAGCAATCCCACTCCTTGGTATTTGCCCAAAGGACAGAATAATTCTTCATTGGAAAAGTGCTTGCACATCAATGTTTATTGTGGCACTATTCACGATTACTAAGACATAGAACCCACCCAAGTGCCCCCGTATAGACAAATGGATTGAAAAACTGGCACATATACTCAATGGAATACTATTCAGCCATAAAAACCAACAAAACCCTGGCTTTTGACAGACAGTGGAAGAATATGGAAGATTTACCGCTGAGTGAAGCAAGCCAGGCTATGAAGGAGAAACATTGTATGTCCCCACTTAATATATACCAAATGTCTGCACTCTATGATTGAAACTGATTGCCTAAAGGATGTACAAACACAAGAGATGGGTGTGAATGCCAGATGTGGTGTGTGTGGAGGAATGGCACCTGGGGAAGGACATTTGGAGGAGGGATATGGAGACAGAGCATTGACTGGATGGGGAGGTATGGTGTTATCTGTTGAAGATATTTTGATCAACTGGTCTGGGGAGAAATGTTCACATATTGAAATGTTCACTTTGTAAGCTAAGTAATGTAATTGAATGTATAAAAATTTTAAAAATTAAAAAAGTAATAAAAAGAAACACAGTAAAAAAAAAGAATTAGAGTGGATTGGACATAGCATTAGAAAAAAAATATCAGGGAGTATGGTATCATGAAAGCAAAGAGAAAGAAAATAATGTTTCAAGAAGGAGGGGAAAGTCCACTGTATTAAATGTGAATGAGAGATCCAGTCAGATGAAGAGAGACATGAACATGGTTGAGAATCTTGATAAGAGCAGTTTCAGCAAAATAGTGGAAACAAACCAAGTCCGACAAAATGTGGAAAGAGCTAGAGTGGTGACAATGAGATTAAATAACTTTTTAAATAGGAAGCAGAAAAATGAGGTAGTAGATAAGGGAATGCATAGAGTTAAGAGAATTTTATCTGTTGATGATAATGTGTATGATAATATTTTTAACTGGACTAATATATAGTGTATTTATGGTTGGAAAAACATTTTATAAGCTGTGATTATAGACAGTTGTTGAATGTATAAAATGTGGATAAAAAGGAGTTTTCATGAATGCATATTGGTATATTAATAGACATAATCCAAAAGGGAAAGAAAGTGTTAGTATAGGATAGAATGGGAACAATGCATGAGTAAAGCCTTTGGGGGAGAGAAGAACAGACTGACTACTTTTTTCTGCTTCCTGAGAACATTTGGAGGGGTTGATTTTTGATACCAGCAGAAGCATTTATCCATCAGGGAGTGTATGGGAATAGATGCAAATAGGTTTGTAAATTTGGTGGTGAAAAGATTAAGTAGTTCTTTTTTTCTATTTTCTTAGTGAAATAAAAGGTAATGTCATCAACTAGGAATAAGGAACATGGAGGAGAAGTTGGAGGTTGGAGGACTGAGGGGTGCTAAAATAGTTGTCTCAGAGGATGGGAAAATTAAGAAATTGTAGAATAGGCAGGGCAGTGCTGTTGGATCTCTGATTTTTTTACCATGAATTTTAAACCTTAAATTCTTCTGAGAAACTGATCTAGCCTTCTACAGTGCCCTGTACTGTTTCTAGGTACTGCTGTTCTAGACACAACATTTGTTTTATAATTATGAGAAAAACTTCACTGGCATTTCAGAGGAGAATGAATAGGGAAACTACATTGCTTGTGACTTCCAATACATGGGGCACCTGGTCAAGCTGTTCCAGATAGGTTAGATGTACCTGTATATTTTCCTGCACATATTTCTTTTGCTCTTTTGAATGTCATCACTGAGTCCCAGTAAGTTCTCTTGATTTCTTTGTTTTTCCCAACCTGCAATTTGATCATGATTTAAATGGGAAACTTCTGACTTTCCTATATTTAGTCCAAATGGCTTTATCTTTTTTCCTATATTATGTGCACGTGGGTTGATCTTTGTCCTTTAAAATCATCAAGCTGCACCAAGGCTTAATGCTATATAGAACACATCCATCCCACACACTTACAATACCATCACTGTGGGTATGGAACAATGGAAATTCTAATTTTGTTTAAGGAAATCAGATATGGAAGGGGAATTTTTTTTGGTGGAGAAAGTGGAAACTACATTGACTATGTTTCTGGAGAACATAAAGAGGCTCATGTTTGGGTCCAACAGCAGTGACTTCTAGGTAAGTTGACCGGAGTAATCCAAGTATCTACATATTATTTCTTTTTCTTTTTTTCCAAGAGGAAAAGAAAAGTTTATGGAGATAAAGAGTACCTGAGGTTCTTAAGCTGGAGGTGCTTGAGCCCACACT
Organism: Tupaia tana; assembly: GCA_026018925.1. NCBI lineage: Eukaryota > Metazoa > Chordata > Mammalia > Scandentia > Tupaiidae > Tupaia > Tupaia tana. The sequence goes on along the minus strand of JAKSZU010000009.1, from coordinate 71,960,263 downwards.
ACTGAGGAGACATGATGTATTTATATGGAATGGGTAAAAGAGTAGGGTCACAGGAATGGCAAGTACTTTGATTAACTTACTCACCACTCTGACCTTATCAGCCCATCTATGTGTGTTAGCTGCCAGTAAGGGAGGGCTCTGGCTTAAAAATTCTGGCCAAAGGTTGCTGCAACCATATTCTCCTTTTCTGATGGGAAATTACATAAAGACCATTCAGGGGCCAATCCAACACACCTACAACACACTTTCCATCTTTTATCTCTTATAAAAAATGATGAGGTGAGGGTGGAACAAGAAATTATGGGCTATGGTCAGTCTTCTGGAGCTGCTTTAAGCTAAGAAAGGGCATTGTCCTTTGGGGCGGTGGGGAGTGGTGTGAGTCCTCTGGAGGCAGGCATGAATATTGTACTCTTTGGAGCAGCAAGATGTTTTCAACCTGTTATGGGGCCAGTTGTTGGATGGTGTCTTGGATGAAGCAGTTTAGTATTTTTAGGAGTGAAGGTCCTGTGGGAACTAAGAGAAGAGTTACAGTGAGAGCAACCAAGGGAAGGATAAAAGAGCATTCTTGTTGTAGAAAGAGGTAGAGATCCACTTTTTCTGCTGTGAGAAAGTCTATACCTCTTTTGTTTGGAAGAGTTATCATGGTCATGTAGTTTATTTGGTCTCAAATCTGCCTATTATTTCAGTGTAAGCACTAATAGTTCCCCCCTCACTCTCATAAGTGTTCTGGTTTGGACAATAAAATTACATGATCACCACACAGTCACTAATTCTAGAGAAAATTATCTTCACTAAGTGCTATTTTTTCTGAACCTTCATGACATACCCCTTGGTAGTAGGGACAAGGGTATGGCATAAAGATTCAGATTAGGCCCCACCAGGGCCTAATCTCAAAAAAGCTCACCATTTCAGTTTCCTGCTGACTCTACCTTCTAATTCTATAATTTATACTCTTCAGTTTTGCCTAAGACATTTTCCTACATCTACCTACTTGGCTTAAGGACTAGGTCTTGATTAATGAGTTAAAATTAGGCCTAAGTTGGATAAATAAGAGGTACATAGCAGTCTCTCTACTTGTTGAGAACCCATATTGCTTCCTATGATACTTTTTACCCAAAAACATCCGTATCAGTGAAGCTAGAGAATCTGTGTTTATGACCCTCAAATCTAAAGTTTATATAGACCTCTTTTCGTGACATCAGATATGCTACTCTTTTTTTGCCTGCTAAATAAAGAGGCATGGACCATTGAAGTTAAGGCTCCCATGGGAAAAAAAATAGTCCCTTTAAGACCTGTGACACGGAATAGTCAGGAACATTTGATTCTTCCTACTATGACATCAGAGAGCAAAAGTCAGAGGGAGTAGCTATAGACAGGAGTGAAGATTTCTTGCCACACTTCATTGAAGTATTTCGAGAGTAATGGTTTTATTTATTTGTTTTATTGTGGTCTTTTATTTTATTATGAAAAAGATCACCAAGAAGAAACAGAAAAAGATGGCTCAGAGACAAAAGAAAAACATCTAAATGATGGAGGAGAAACATTGGGTCTGTCTCATTCTTTCTATTTGTATCTGTCTTTCTAGGTGATATCTAACCTCTGTTCCAACTCTGATGTTACTAACTCAAGACTCCCTAATCCAAAAGGGAGGTTGCGGGCATGAGCTGAAATTTAGGGATGGGTCATGGTGTATATTTCACATACTGTTTCATATTTTTAAATCAAAGTGTAATGGATTGTTTTGTGGACTGTATCAAGTTTCCCCACATCAAAATAATGTCTCAAAATGATTATGTACAAATATCCTTGATTTCAAAATGCTTTCATCAAAATTTTATGTACTTACCCACAATTAGTGTGGTTATAAGAATAGGCTCTGTGTAGATCTGGTCTGGATACTCTGTTAGATGCCTTGTGTTTGTGTTAATATGCCAATTTCTTGCTTCAATGCCTATATTATGATAATTTAGTCTTTGCCTATTCACTTACTCAAAGTAGGATATTCAGGTACAAAGTCTTTATTGATTGATTTGTATGATTAATTTCTTTCCAAACTTCTCTACAGTGTGTTGTGGCTGTTAAATGCAGAAGCTCTCTGTATTCAATCTAAGTTTTTTTCTACCTGAGTTACTTTATTCAAATGTATTTTTTCCCCTGGGAATAAGTGTATTTCACACTATAACAAGGAGAAAAGGGATTTAAATGTAATCTTTTTAGCTGGAAGGGTCACTTATTGCTTATAGTATGGGCTGAAACATATCTTCCATTTATACTTTCCGTTCAGTAGGTCATTCTCCATCTGTAGATAGATATAGATACATAGATAGATAGATGATAGAGTGAAGTAGAGAAAGACTCACTAAGTTGTCAGTAAAATATGTAAATATTTTTATTTAAACAACTACCTTTCTTTATTTGTCACTTTTAGGATCAGGCTTGGAGCTATTTTTTTATTAAAATTATTTCTTTTTGTATATATATTCAATTGCATTGTTTAGCTTAAAATGTGAACATTTCAATATGTGAACATTTCTCCCCAGTCCCGTTGATGAAAATATTTTCAACCGATAACACCACACTTCCCAGTCCTGTCAATGCTCTACCTTCATATCCCTTCTCCAAATGTCCTTCATTAGGCCCCCCTCCTCCACATACACCTCATCTGACATTCACACCCATCTCTTGTGTTTGTACAACCGTTAGTCAATCATCTTCAGTCATAGAATGCAGACATTTGGTATATGCTAAGTGGGGACATACAATGGCTCTCCTTCATAGCCTGGCTTGCCTCACTCAACAGTAAATTTTTCATATTTTTCCACTTTCTGTCAAAAGGCAGGGTTCTGTTGGTTTTTATGGCTGAGTAGTATTCCATAGAGTATATGTGCCACAGTTTTTCAATCCATTCATCTGTACGGGGGCATTTGGGTTGGTTCCATGTCTTAGCAATTGTGAAAAGTGCCACAATAAACATCGATGGGCAAGCACTTTTCCAATGAGAAATTCTTCTGTCCTTTGGGTAGATGCCAAGAAATGGGATTGCTGGATCATATGGTAGATCTATTTGTAGATTTTTGAGGAATCTCCAAATTATTCTCCACAGTGGCTGGACCAATTTACATTCCCACCAGCAGTGTAAAAGAGTTCCCCTTTCACCACACCCCCCGCCAACACTTATCATTATTTTTTTTTAATCTTAGACATTTTGACTGGGGTTAGGTCATACCTCATTGTTGTTTTTATCTGCATTTCCCTTACAATGAGGGATGTTGAACATTTTTTCATATGCCTTTTGGCTATTCGTATGTCATCTTTACAGAGTGTTTTTTTTTCAACTCCTTCTCTCATCTTTTAATAGGGTTGATCATCTTTTTTCCAAACAGCTTCTTTAGTTCCTTGTGTATTCTGGTTATCAGTCCCTTATCTGATGCAAAATTTACAAAAATATTTTCCCATTCTAAGGGCTGTTGATTCACATTAATTACTGTGTCTTTTGCCATGCAGAAACTTCTTAGTCTGATGTAATCCCACTTGTCTATTTTGGGGATGATCAACTGTGCTTTGAGGGTCTTATTTAAGAAGTCTTTCCCTACACCAATGTCTCCCAGAGTTTCCCCAGTGTTTTCCAGGAGCAGCTTTATAGTTTGAGGTCTTAGATGTAGATCCTTGATCCACCTTGACTTGATTTTTGTCAAAGGAGAGAGTTAGGGGTTCAGATTCATCTTTCTGCAAGTGGAAATCCAGTTTTTCTAGCACCACTTGCTGAAGAGGCTTTCCTTTTCCCACTGGATTGACTGGTACCCCTTGTCAAATATCAGTTGACTGTATGTTTGGGCATTTATTTCTGGGGACTCTATTCTGTTCCATTGGTCCACGTGTCTGTTTCTATGCCAGCACCATGCTGTTTTGATTACTACAGCTTTATAGTATATTTTTGGATTGGGGAGTGAGATACTGCCCACTCCACTATTCTTGCGTAGAATTGCTTTGGCAATACGGGGTCTTTTATGATTCCAGACAAATTTTATGATAGTCTTTTCTAGGTCTGTGAAGAATGTGTCTGGTACTTTGATTGGCATTGCATTGAATATGTAGATTAATTTGGGTAGAATTGTCATTTTCATTATATTAATTCTTCCAATCCAGGAACATGGAATGTCCTTCCATTCTTTTGTGTCATTTTCAATTTCTTTTTTTAGCTTTTCATAGTTTTCCTTGTGGAGGTCTTTAACTTCTTTGGTTAGATTTATTTCTAAATATCATATACTTTTGGTGGCTATGGTAAATGGAACAACTTTATTCAGTTCTATCTCAGTCTACCTGTTATTCATATATAGAAATGCTATCGATTTCTGTATATTGATATTATATCCTGAAACTACTGTAATCATGTATTACTTCCAGTAATTTTTCCATGGAGACCATTGGGTCTTCTATGTATCCAATCATGTCGCCTGCAAATAGAGGGAGTTTCACCACTTTATTTCCTATTCGAATGCCCTTTATTTTTTCCTCTTTTCTGATTGCATTGGCGAGGACTTCCAGTACTATATTTAAAAGGATTGGAGACAGTGGGCATCCTTGTCTTGTTCCTGTGTTTAGTGGGAAAGCTTTCAGCTTTTCTCCATTGAGGATGATGTTTGCTATGGGTTTTTCATAGATGGCTTTTATTGTATTGAGAAATGGCCCTTCTATGCCGATTTTGCTGAGAGTCTTGATCATGAAGGGATGTTGTACCTTATCAAATGCTTTTTCTGCATCAATCGATATGACCATATGGTTTTTATCCGTATTCCTCTTAATATGATGTATTACATTTATGGTTTTGCGTATGTTGAACCAACCTTGCATTCCTGGAATAAAGCCTACCTGATCATGTTGTATGATCTTTTTTATAAGTTGTTAAATACGATTTGCTAGTATCTTGTTGAGAATCTTTGCATCTATGTTCATCAGAGATATTGGTCTATAGTTTTCCTTCCTTATCCTGTCCTTATCTGTTTTAAGGATGAGGGTGATAGAGGCTTCACAGCATGAATTAGGGAGAGATTCACCCTTCTGGATCTTTAGAAATATCTTGAGCAGAATGGGAATTAACTCTTCTTTGAAAGTTTTGTAGAATTCAGAGGTGAATCCATCAGGGCCAGGGCTTTTCTTTGTTGGGAGGTTATTTATTTCTGATTCAATCTCCTGACTTGTTATGGGCCTATTCAGACTTTCTATATCCTCCTGGCTCATTCTTGGCAGATTATATTTGTCCAGGAATTTGTCCATCACTTCCAGATTGTCTTGTTTCGAACCATATAACTGTTCAAAGTATCCTCTAATGATGTTTTGAATTTCTACTATGTCTGTTGTTATGTTACCAGCCTCATTTCAGATTTGATTCACCTGGTTCCTTTCTCTCTTCTTCTTAATAAGTCTCGCTAGTGGTGTATCAATTTTGTTTATCCGTTCAAAGAACCAGCTTTTACTTTCATTTATTTTCTGTATAGTACGTTTATTTTCTATTTCATTTATTTCTGCTTGGATCTTTATTATTTCCTTTCTCCTGGAAGTTTTTGGATTTTTTGCTGTTGCTTTTCCAATTTTCTGAGGCTTGATGTTAGTGATCCATTAGCCTTCTTTCCGTCTTCCTCTTATGTGCACTAATTGCTATGAACTTCCCTCTTATGACTGCTTTAGCAGTGTCTCAAAGATTATGGAAACTCATGTCCTCATTTTCATTGGCTTCCATGAATCTTTTGATTTCAGTCTTTATTTCTTCGGTAATAGTGGAGTCATTCAGGATTAGGTTATTTAGTTTCCATGTTTTTAGGTATTTTTGAGGATTTCTCTTGAAATTAAACTCAAGTTTAATTCCATCATGTTCAGAGAAGATGCTGGATATAGTTTCTATGCCTCTGAATCTGTAGAGGCTTGCTTTGTGTCCTATGATGTGGTCAATCTTCGAGAAGGTTCCATGTCGGGGTGAGAAAAAACTATATCTTGTGGTTTTGGGGTGGAAAGTTCTATAAATGTCTGCTAAGTCCAATTGATTTATGGTATCATTTAGATCCTTTATCTCTTTACCTATTTTTTGCCTAGATGATCTGTCCAGAGGGGATAATGCAGTGTTGAGATCTCCAACAATTAGTGTGTTGCAGTCCATCTCCCCTTTCAGATCTAACGATCTTTCCTTTACATATTTGGGTACTCCTGTGTTAGGTGCATAGACGATGGTAGGATGTAGAATCAATGTGCACTATTATATTCATTATATTTATTATTTTATGTATTGTATTTAAAATTTTCTTAAAACAGTGGCTAACCATTTCTTCTCTACCTTAAAAAAATCAATGAGCAGAATCCCTGGAGCTCATCCCCTCAGAGGATCCTTCCTGGAAGTTCTGTGTCTCCACCACCACAGATGTCTGGAAGAAATTCCAAGTAAGTAATATCTTAAAAGGAGAGTTAAAGCAAGTAAATACTGAAAAAGATAAAGCAGATTCAATTTTGAAAGAATTTTAGTAGTTTTATTTTGTGTAGTTTTTGGCAAGAGGTAGAGTTGCAGAGAGAAAAAGGGGTAGTCAGAGGTAAAAAAGTTTCTAACTGTGAATATCTACATAATTTTGTTTACACCACAGTAAAATATAACTCTTTAATATATTTCTTGAGAGAAAATCAGGATTGACCACAATTCACCCATAAGATTTTTTTAAATGGACTTTATTCATTGATCTAAACATCATAGCAGTTTATAAGACTTTCTGAGTAAGAACATAGGAAATATTCCCAAACAAAAATTCTAGTTTTAGTGAGAAATAGAATAAAAGGAGAATAGTTTAGTCCTTTTAGCTTTATGAGGATGCCATTATTTTATTGTGTCTGCTATATCAATTTAATGTGACTTTTGAATGACTTTGTTTATTTGCTTCCTTCAGAATATAGTCATGGGGACCAGCAGTTAGCGTAATGGCTATGTCACTGGACTCTCACGTAGTCAACCGCGGTTCACATCCCAGACCCGGTGGCTTAAAACTCACGCTGGGCGCGTGTGCGTGTGTGCCCAAGATCCCAAGAGGAGACTGGAGGAGAAGAGATTGCGGTGTGACCATTCCCCCCGGGGGGTGATTTCTCGCTTTCTGTCTCTAATGTCTCTCTCTGTCTGGCGAGCGCATGCGCCCTATAGCAAAAAAAATCTCTCCAAAAAAAAAAAAAAGAATATAGTCATAACAATATACCTCATAATAACATTTAACACAATATGTTTGATGATTTTAAAGTATCCTAAAATATTTACTATTTATTTTTTAAAATATTTACTATTTATTTTTTAATTTAAAATAGCTTTAAGGTCCATGACCCCAAAGAGGATCATCTTTATGTTTATCCATCTTACAAAGGGGATGTCTCTCAAGGAATAGCTGAACCTGAATCTGATTATGGGAACAAATATTCTTCAAGGATGCACATGAAGCCACTCTTTGTATGTATTATGCATCTCGGTTTCTACATGGGGCTATTATCACTGTAGCAAAGTGATATGAGAGAATCAGTCAAGATGAAGGCTTGGGAAGTTTAGTTTATATGACTCGCTATCACTATGGTTTAATTTTATAAGATGAGATTGGAAAATGAGTCAAAGACGTATAGGTAAAAGATACATATATGTGTGTGTGAGTGTGTGTGTGTGTGTGTGTGTGTGTGTGTGTATTATACTTACATATGAGGTTATACTTGAATTTTTAAACTTCTTTCAGAAGATTTGAGATAGATATGCTATGAGAATAACTTAAGAGATGAGACTGGTTTTAGGTAATTACAATCATTAAATAGTCATAAGTTATCATGACTACTACTATTTTGTATTTTAGTGTACTTAAATAATGTATTAAATAACACATCATTCAAGCCAATGCTGAATACTACTTAAGTGCTGATCACTAGTTATAACACATTTAACAATTAATAAAAAGTGCCAACTTTCTTTGTAGAAGTGTTTAAAAAATCAGAGAAAAACATTGAAATGGACTATCATGCAAAAGTTATCCTTTATGGATTTTTTTGACACATACAATGAATTATAGGAAAATGGAGCTACTTCACCAGAAATGAATACCTGTTTTTTTCTTTTTTCTTTTTTTTTTTTTGAGAGGTTTTTGCTATAGGGCACGTGTGCTCACCAGAAAGACAGAGAGAGACAAAGAGATAGAAAGCGAGAAATTATCCCCCAGGGAGGATGTCTACGCTACAGTTCCTTCTCCTCCATTCTCCTCTCGGGATCTTGGACATGCACACACAGGCGCCGGGTGTGAGTTTAAGCCACTGGGTCCAGGACTCGAACCATGGTCGACTGCATGGGAGTTTAGTGACATAGCCATTATGCTAACTGCTGGTCCCAATAAATGAATACCTGGTGTATGTTAATATAAGATATTTAGGGGAGTAGTGGGGATGGGGGAGCATTTTTGGTTGAACACATGGCGGCACAATAACATTTCCCAAAAAAGTTTCCATTATGAATTGATGAATGACCTCAGAGAGGTAAATTAAGGAATCCAAATATGAAGTTTTAAGTATTATAATTATTCAAGAAGACAAAAGACCTGAAGTGTGATTGACTAATAATAGATTTCTCTAACTGTTTAGGACATACTATAATAGATGTACCATCTATATGGACCAGAGTTGGAGGATAAAACTGGAAGAAAAATGGAAATTTTTAAGGGGCATATGAAATCATAAAGAGAAGGAAGTAAGAGAGAATGATATTGAGCTGATAGTAGGTCAATATATGTGGAAATCCAAGGAGAGAAAACTTGAGTAAGAAAAGAGAAAAAGTTGATATTGAGAATATAGAGAGGAAACTGGCAGGGTTTGAATGCAGGTAGCTTCAGGATCAGTTTTGATATGTATATTAGTTTTCCACTGCTGCATAACAAATGACCACAGACTTAGCAACTTAAACCAATACATATTTACTATCCCACAGTCTCCACTGGTCTGTAGTCTGAATAGGGCTTATCTGGGCCCTCTACTCAGGGTTTCACAGAGCTGCAACCAAGTCCCTGGGAAAGCTATGGTCTTCTCATCTGCAGCTCAGGTCCTCTTCCAAGTTCACATTTTTTTTTTTTTTATTTTGAGAGAGAGATTTTTGCTATAGGGTGCATGCACTTGCTGGAGAGACAGAGAAACAGAAAGTGAGAAATCACCCTCCAGGGGAGAAAGCCACAGCACAATCCCTTCTCTGTTATCCTCTGTTATCCTGTCAGTTCCTAGAGGCTACTTGCAGTTGCCACATGGCCCTCTGACAAATCCTTTCATAACTTTGTGGCTTACTTTTTTAAGATCAGAAGAATTTCTGGTTCCATTCTGCTAGAATGTAGTTTTAAATAATAGAATGTGTTCAAGAGAGTCACTATCCCACTGATACTCTCTATCACCTCCTCTATATTTTATTGCCTAGAATCAAGTCACAGACAGGTTCGTCCTATGCTTAAGAGAAGTTATGCAAAGGTCATGACTCATTGGAAGTCATTCATTAAAATGTGTCCAGATAAACAGCAACTTATATCTTAAAGGGAACTAAAATGAAATAGCTCTGCTTTTACTGGAAGACAAGGTAAATGGGGGAAAACAGTAACTTTTAAGTGACATGGGGTTATAGGAACCCTTTGATAGTTATACAAATCTTCTAAAACCGAATTGAGCTAATTGAATAGCATAGCATTTTAATTGGTTGAACTAACTGGGTGCCTATTTAGTGCCAAATACAGTGGTAGTTAAACAAAGATGGAAAAATTTCATCCCTGTACTATGGAGCTATAATAGAGGAAATATACATTAAACAAGTAAACATGTATAGAATTAAAATTGTGATAAGTACTATGAAATAAAATTTCAGAGGGTAGTGAAAGAGAATATCAAGAGTGGTACAATCCAGTGCAGTGTGCATATCAGTATTATCCTTAGTTATAGTCACATACACACAAAAAAGTAATCATGATATGAGAAATGGAAAAAAATACTCAAAAGGGAAGAAGTAAGCCATAACTGCCTAGTTGTGCTTGTGGTTACTTCAGTCAAAAAGTAGTGGTAATAATTTTCAAGAATTTAGGGCAGGATTGTAAGTTAAAGAGGCAAGGCAAGAAGAGTTGCAGTGACATGGATATTAATAACAGGAAGTTAGTATTTGAGACTGTTAAAGGGAAGATAGAGTATCAAATAAGAATGTGCACAGAGCACCATAGGAAACAGCTGAGGACAATTTTCACCTCATTTTCAGCTAATAATTTTAACTTATCTTTTTTCTAAGAAATCTCTCATTGTACTGTGATTTAAAAGGTACATGGAAACCAAGTTCAGCATTCTATTAAACCATATCATTTAAATTGCTCTCACTGAGTATACCAGTAGTCTTCTGGTTGTTAATTTCAAAAGCTAATTTAAGACTTCACCTTACTGTACTTCTCTATATGCATTTGACACTTCTTCCTAAACTCCCGCTTTGCCTTCTAGGGTACCACATTCCTGATAATCTGCTTACCTATTTGACTACACTTCCCTAAATTCCTTCTGAAATATATACAATGTGTCTACAGCTTAAAAGTTATTTGCCAGGGTTCCATCTTGTTGTTAAATTTAAAATCTATTTTTAACTCCAAAAATTCTTTCTATATCTAGACCAGTGACTTTAATTGCCTATGGGATAGTTGTATATTTATATTCCCAGCAGACCTCTTTCACTTTAAATATATTTTTATTTCAATTTCTTTTATACATTCAATCACATATGTTACATAGCTTGCAAAGTGAACATTCCAACATGTGTACATTTCTCACCAGTCTAGTTGAGAATACTGTACACATTATCTTCAACAGATAATAACCCATTTTTTGTCCCATAAATGCCTTGCCTCTCTATTCTTCTCCTTAATATCCTTCTTCAGACTCTACTCCTTCACCCACCATCTCCCAACACTGTGTCTGGTATTTGTAACCATCTTCTATGTTTCTATATCCTTTAGTCATTCAGTTTCGGCTAAAGAGTTCAGACACTCGGTATATATTAAGTGGAGACATACAATGTCTCTCCTTCATAGCCTGGCTTACTTCACTCAGCAGTAAATTTTCCATATTCATCCACTTTCTGTCAAAAGGCAGGGGTTTTTTATCGCTGAGTAGTATTCCATAGAGTATATGTGCACACTTTTTCAATCCATTCATCTGTTCATGGACATTTGGGTTGGTTCCATGTCTTATGTGAAAAATGCCACAATAAACATCCATGTGCAAGCACTTTTCCAACTAAGGATTCTTTTGTCTTTTGGGTAGATACCAAGGAGTGGGATTGGTGGATCATATGGTAGTTTTATTTGTAAATCTTTGAGGAATCTCCCTATTGTTCTCCATACTGGTTGGACCAATTTATATTCCGACCAGCAGTGTAGGAAAGTTCCCCTTTCACCACACCCCTACCAACACATTTTTTTTTTTAATCTTAGGCATTCTGACTGGATTTAGGTGGTATCTCATTGTGATTTTAATCTGTATCTCTCTTATAATGAGGGATGTTAAACTTTTTTTTTTTCATATGCCTTTTGGCTATTCCTATGTCCTCCTTAGAGAGTGATATTTCAACTCACTCTCCCATCATTTAATAGGGTTGATCATCTTTTTTCATGTCAGCTTCTTGAGTTTCCTGCATATTCTGGTTATCTGTCCCTTATATGACACATAATTATTTTAAGTTAAAAATGCTTCTTTTATTACATAAAGCCAGTACTGCTACTTCTAAGTTCAACTGTTCGTGCATCTCTGTATTGTTCCAAGTGTTACACCTGTGATGTTAATGACAAGTGCATCCAAGTGTCACTGGGTAGTGGCTCCTTGCAAGTGTCCTCCATGATACCTGCTCCCCATCTCATATTCAGCTAATGACAAGTGTATGCTCTAGGTTAAGTTCTTCCAGGCCCAGAGTAAAGGTACTCAGTAGTCTTCCATACCTTATTGTACCAGAAGCAGCAAACTTCTGAAGGAGACACAATCAAAGATATTGCGGTGTTCTAGCTTGTCAATATACTGACATCATTTTCATTAACAAAGCAGATTACAGTGGAGTCCTAATCTGCATGATAATTAGTCATTCGAAGACACTGCACATTCTCTTGAGAACACACCATGATTTCCAAGATGCGAAGTTACTCTTGCAGAACAGTCTCCAACTAACAAGCGCAAGTGCAGGGGCTGCTTCCCGTGTGCCAATAATGTGCTTGAAATAGCGCTTTTTGCAAGATCAGCATGGACTGCAGTGGCCACAGTTCTGAGGCAGTCTTGATTACTCAGGTGGTGGGAGTACAAGACCGCCTCACTTAATCTTACTGTTGTTAGTGTGTTAGTGTTGCACACATTCAAGGAGAATTGTACCCCATCACGCTGTTTAGCTCAAGGAAGAATAAAAAAATTTGGGCCAAAATTAAAATCAGATTATGACCAATTCTCTTAAACAAAAGAAAGAAAGCAACTGCTGAGGTTAACAAAGATGTAATTTTCTTCACATGGCCTTGTACTGTCCTGTAAAATGCATTATTAAAAAATCACGACCTTAAAAATCTGTGTAAGTTAACACATCAAAACAGGCATTTAGCCAATAAGAATTTAATTTCACACCAATAAAAATTTAGACTTTAGATTTATTTAGGGCCATTTGCATGTGTTTATAGAATATGTAGCTAAGTCTAAAAGATGACAGGACAGTTCCCCTCAGTGAGACCCTAGCCGAAATAATATTTGCTTTACTTATATAGCAAGAAGGTAACTTTAAAGATGGAAGCTTTTGATTTGTGGCACTGAATGATGAAGCTACATGGGGCATACTTCGAAAGCTACAATTAGGGATCCACCTAGCTTCTCAGTAATACAAGCCCGGTTGAGGTCTTCTGGCCCATTTGCTTGACATTCATGTTTTATGCCTTGAAATTTCTTTTTGATTGCATCCTTAGAGCTTGCGTAGATCATTTTGTTTTTCAGAGGTGCTAGTTCTGGTGCCCACACACAAAAAAACAACAACTCTTCTTTTCTGGATTCCTTAGTTTCAAAGCTTGCATCATACAAAGTGTAGCGGCAATCTTTTTCAGGAAGCATTCCCACAAAATGCTTGAATGGATCAGTGATGGTTACACCAACATCTCCAACCAAGATCTCCTTGCCTTCTTCTACAATGATACACTTTTGTCTGCACTGAGACAGAAAATGATAGCCTTCTTTCTTTTCTTGATTTCTTCTGGTGTGGAGCATTTCCTAACTTTCATGTCATAAAAAATACGACATACTTCATCAGCAACTTGCACTCCTGAGGCCATCTTTGCGGTGGCTGTGGCAGGGATGCAGGGGAGGGAGCCTACCGGCGCCGAATCTGCAGAGCGTCCTCCTCACGGAAGGGGGACCAAGAGACCGAGCCCACACGGCGGCGCCTATGACACATAATTTACAAAAATATTTTCCTATTCTGAGGGCTGTAAATTTACACTAATTACTGTGGTTTTTGCCATGCAGAAAATTCTTAATCTGATGTAATTCCACTTTTCTACTTTTGGGATTATGGACTGTGCTTTGCGGGTTTTAATTAAGAAGTCTTTTCCTACTCCAATGTCTCCCAGTGTTTTTCAGCAGCATTTTTATAGTTTGAGGTCTTAGGTTTAGATATTTGATCCACTTTGAGTTAATTTTTGTCAATAGTTAGAGATAAGGGTTCAGATTCATCTTTCTGCAGGGACATCCAGTTTTTCCAGCCCCATTTTCTAAAGAGGTTTTCCTTTTCCCAATGAATTGACAAGTAACCTTTGTCAAAAATCAGTTGGCTCTATGGGAGTTTATTTTTGGGGTCTCCATTCTTTTTTCTTTTGGAGAGGTTTTTCGCTATAGGGCGCGTGCGCTCGCCAGACAGACAGACAGAGACATAGAGACAGAAAGCGAGAAATCACCCCCCAGGGAGGATGGCCACGCCGCAATCCCTTCTCCTCCGTTCTCCTCTCGGGATCTTGGGCACGCACGCACACGCGCCCGGCGTGAGTTTTAAGCCACCGAGTCCGAGACACAAACCGCGGTCAACTACGTGGGAGTCCAGCGACATAGCCATTACGCTAACTGCTGGTTCCCTCCATTCTTTTCTATTGGTCCACCTGTCTGTTTCCGTGTGCCAATACCATGATGTTTTGATTGTCACAGCTTTGTAGTATATTTTCAGGTCAGGGAGTGAGATGCCACCCACTCTACTCTTCTTGTGCAGGATTGCGTTGACAACACGAGGTCTTTTATGATTTCAGATAAATTGTATGATTGTGTTTTCTACATCTGTGAAGAATGTCTCTGGCATTTTGATTGGGATTGGATTAAATTTGGGTAGAATTGCCATTTTGATTATATTAATTCTTCCAATCCAGAAACATGAGCTGTCCTTCCACTTATTTGTGACATTTTAAATTTCTTTTTTAGCTTCTCATAGTTTTTCTTGTGGAGTTCTTTAACTTCTTTGGTTAGATTTATCCCTAGGTATCAAACTTTTTGTGGTTATGGTAAATGGAATTACTTTTTTCAGTTCTATCTCAGTCTACCTGCTGTTTGTATATCAAAATGCTGTAGAATATTGTATGTTGATTTTGTATCCTGCAACTTTACTGTATTCATATATTACCTCCAGGAATGTTTTCATAGATACTATTGAGTATTCTATGTATACCATCATGTCATCTGCAAATAGAAATAGCTTCATCTCTTCTTTTCCTATTTCAATACCTTTTATTCTCTTTTCTGATGGCGTTGGTGAGGACTTCCAGTACTTTATTGAAAAGGAGTGGAGAAAGTGGTTATCCCTGTCTTGTATAAGTTTTTAGTGGAAAAGATTTGAGCATTTCTCCATTCAGTATGATGTTAGCTATGGGTTTTCCATAGATAGCTTTTATTGTGTTGAGAAATGACCCTTCTTTGCCAATTTTACTGAGAATCTTGATCACGAAGGGATGTTGTATCTTATCAAATGCTTTTTCTGCATCAATTGATATGATGATATGTTTTTTCTCTTTCTTTCTGTTAATATGGTGCATTACATTTATGGTTTTATATATGTTAAACCAATATTGCATCCCTGGGATAAAGACTAACTGGTTGTGATGTATAATCTTTTTCAAATGTTGTTGGGTATGATTTGCTAGTATCTTGTTGAGAATTTCATCAGTGATATTGGTCTATAATCTTTTTTCCTTATCCTGTCATTATCTGGTTTGAGGATAAGGGTGATGGAGACTTCATAGAATGAATTTGGGAGAGTCTCACCCTTTTGGATCTTTAGAAATAACTTGAACAGAATGGGTGTTAACTCTTCTTTAAATATTTTGTAGAATTCAGATGTGAAGTCATAAGGGCCAGGACTTTTCTTGGGAGGTTTTTTATTACTCATTCAATCTCCTTGCTTGTTATGGGCCTATTCAGATTTTCTGCATCTGCCTTACTCTATCTAGGTTGATTACATGTGTCCACAAATTTGTCTATCTTATCCAGATTTTCTTGTTGATGGCGTATAGTTATTCATAATATCCTGTAATGATATTTTGTATTTCTATTATGTCTGTTGTTATATTTCCTGCTTCATTGCAAATTTGATTTACCTGGTTCTTTTTTCTCTTCTTCTTAATTAGTCTAGCTAGTGGTGTATCAATTTTGTTTATCTTTTCAAAGAACCAGCTTTTGCTTTCATTTATTTTCTGTATAGTTTGTTTATTTTTTATTTCATCTATTTCTGCTGGGATCTTTATTATTTCTTTTCTCCTGGAGTTTTTTGGATTCTTTTGCTGTTGCTTTTCCAATTCTCTAAGGCATGATGTTAGGTGGTCCATTTGTCTCCTTTCCATCTTCTTCTTATGTGCATTAATTGCTATGAACTTTCGTCTTACTACTGCCTTTTCAGTGTCCCAAAGATTATGGAAACTCATGTCCTCATTGTCATGAATCTTTTTATTTCAGTATTTATTTCTTCAGTAGTGTTGATGTCATTCAGAAGTAGGTTATTTAGTTTCTGTGTATTTGTATACTTTTGAGGATTTCTCTTGAAATTAATATAAAGTTTTATTCCATCATGGTTGGCGAAGATGTTGGATATAGTTTCTATGCTTTTGAATCTGTAGAGGCTTGCTTTGTGCTGTATCATGTGGTCGATCTTTGAAAAGGTTCCATGTGGGGGAGAGGAAAAAGTGTGTCTTGTGGCTTTTGGGTGGAGAGTTCTATATGTCTGTTAAGTCCACTTGATTTATGGTATTATTTAGATCCTTTATCTCTTATTTTTTGTCTAGATGATTTGTCCAGAGGAGATGATGGGGTGTTGAGGTCTCTGACAATTAGTATGTTGCAGTCATCTCTCCTTTTAGATTAAATAGTCTTTCCTTCACATATTTAGGTGCTCCAGAGTTAGGTGCATAGATATTTGTAAGCATTATATCTCTTTGATGGAGTAGCACTTTTAATACTACATAGTGCCCTTCTTTGTCTCTTTGAACAGTTTTTGTTTTAAAGCCTATTTTGTCAGAAATTAGTATTGCAACTCCAGCTCTTTTTTTGGTTCCCATTAGCATGGAATAACTTTTTCCAGCCTTTCACTTTTAGTCTATGTATGTCTTTATCCATGAGATTTGTTTCTTGTGGGTAACAGATAGAAGGTTTCTTTTTTATTTTTAAGTCCATTTGGCAAGTCTCTGTCTCTCTTTTTTTTTTTTTTTTGGAGAGGTTTTTGCTATAGGGTGTGTGCACTCGCCAGAGAGACAGAGAGACAGAAAGTGAGAAATCTCCCCCCAGGGGGGATGGCCACACCACAATCCCTTCTCCTCCATTCTCCTCTCGGGATCTTGGGCATGCAAAGCACATGCGCCCAGTGTGAGTTTTAAGCCACCAGGTCTGGGACGCAAACCATGGTCTACTACATGGGAGTCCAGCAACATAGCCATTACGCTAACTGCTGGTCCCACCAGTCTGTCTCTTGATTAGAGAATTTAACCCTTTAACATTGAATATTATTATTGATATTTCTGGACTTGTCCCTACCTTTAAGTTGGCTGTTGTCTTGGTTGTCTTTTATTTCCTTATTTCTAGCTCTTCATTCTTTATTTTTTGCCCTATACTGCCTTTATTTTTTATTTATTTTTATTTACATTTAATTATGTACATTTAAAATTTATTTAATTTTTAATTTTATTTTATACATCCAATCACTATATGTCATTTAGCTTTATTTCTGCTCTGATTAGATAATCTCAATTGACCTATTTTCTTTTTTTAATTTACATTTTTTTAACACATTCAATTGCATTATTTAGCTTACAATGTGATCATTTCAGTATATGAACGTTTCTCCCCGGTCGAGTTGATCAGAATATAACAACACTACCTCTCTGCCTCAGCCATGCTGTCTCCGTATCCCTCTTCCAAATGTTCTTCCCCAGGCCCCACTCCTGCACACACCAGACATCTGGCATCCACATCCACCTCTTGTGTTTGTACATCCTTTAGCCCGTCAGTTTCAGTTATAGAGTGCGGACATTCAGTATATATTAAGTGGGGACATACAGTGACTCTCCTTCATAGCCTGGCTTGCTTCACTCAGCAGTAAATCTTCCATATTCTTCCACTTTCTGTCAAAAGTCAGGGTTTTGTTGTTCTTAATGGCTGAATAGTATTCCATAGAGTATATGTGCCACAGTTTTTCAATCCATTCATCCGTACGGGGGCATTTGGGTTGGTTCCATGTCTTAGCAATCGTGAAAAGTGCTGCAATAAACATCGATGTGCAAGCACTTTTCCAATGAGAAATTCTTCTGTCCTTTGGGTAGATGCCAAGAAATGGGATTGCGGGATCATATGGCAGTTCTATTTGTAGATTTTTGAGGAATCTCCAAATTATTCTCCACAGTGGTTGGGCTAATTTACATTCCCACCAGCAGTGTAAGAGAGTTCCCCTTTCATTACACCCCCGCCAACACTTATCTTTTTTTTTTTTAATCTTATCCATTCTGACTGGGCTTAGGTGGTATCTCATTGTTTTGATCTGCATTTCCCTTAAGATGAGGGATGTTGAGCATTTTTTCATATGCCTTCTGGCTATTTGTATGTCATCTTAAGTGAGAGTTCTTTTCAACTCCTCCCATCTTTTAAT
The DNA here is from genome assembly GCA_026018925.1 of Tupaia tana. Taxonomy (NCBI): domain Eukaryota; kingdom Metazoa; phylum Chordata; class Mammalia; order Scandentia; family Tupaiidae; genus Tupaia; species Tupaia tana. The sequence continues at coordinate 71,942,085 of JAKSZU010000009.1, read as the reverse complement.
AGGGTTCATCATCTTTTTTCCAAACAGCTTCTTTAGTTCCTTATGTATTCTGGTTATCAATCCCTTATCTGATGCATAGTCTACAAAAATATTTTCCCATTCTGAGGGCTGTCAATTCACACTTATTACTGTGTCTTTTGCCATGCAGAAACTTCTTAGTCTGATGTAATCCCACTTGTCTATTTTGGGGATTATCAACTGTGCTTTGGGGGTCTTATGTAAGAAGTCTTTCCCTACCCCAATGTCTCCCAAAGTTTCCCCAGTGTTTTCTAGAAGCAGTTTAATAGTTTGGGGACTTAGATTTAGATCCTTGATCCACCTTGACTTGATTTTCGTCAAAGGTGAGAGGTAGGGGTTCAGATTCATCTTTCTACAGGTGGTAATCCAGTTTTTCCAACACCATTTGCTGAAGAGGTTTTCCTTTTCCCACTGGATTGACTGGTACCCCTTGTCAAAAATCAGTTGACTGAATGATTGGGCATTTATTTCTGAGGACTCAATTCTGTTCCATTGGTCCACATGTCTGTTCCTGTGCCAATACCATGCTGTTTTGATTACCACAGCTTTGTAGTATATTTTTGGGTCAGGGAGTGAGATGCCGTCCACTCCACTCTTCTTTTGTAGAATTGCTTTGGCAATGCGGGGTCTTTTATTTTTCCAGATGAATTTTATGATTATCTTTTCTAAATCTGTGAAGAATGTATCTGATACTTTGGCATTCCATTAAATAGGTAGATTAATTTGGGTACAATTGCCATTTTGGTTATATTAATTCTTCCAATCCAGGAACATGGGATGTCCTTCCACTTTTTTGTGTCATTTCCAATTTCTTTTTTTAGCTTCTCATAGTTTTCCTTGTGGAGGTCTTTAACTTCTTTGGTTAGATTTATCCCTAAGTATCATACTTTTTGTGGCTATGGTAAATGGAACAACTTTTTTCAGTTCTATCTCCGTCTGCCTGTTGTTTGTATATAGAAATGCTATAGACTTCTGTATATTAATTTTGTATCCTGCAACTTTACTGTATTCGTGCATTACTTCCAGAAATTTCTTCATGGAAATCATTGGGTCTTCTATGTATACAATCATGTCATCTGTGAATAGAGAGAGTTTCACCTCTTCTTTTCCTATTTGGATGCCTTTAATTTTTTCCTCTTTTCTGATTGCATTGACGAGGACTTCCAGTAATATGTTGAAAAGGAGTGGAGAAAGTGGGCATCCTTGTCTTGTACCATTTTTAGTGGCAAAGCTTTCAGCTTTTCTCCATTCAGGATGATATTCACGATGGGTTTTTCATAGATAGCTTTTATTGTGTTGAGAAATGACCCTTGTATGCCAATTTTGCTGAGCGTCTTGAGCATAAAGGGATGTTGTATCTTATCAAATGCGTTTTCTGCATCAATCCATATGACCATATGGTTTTTGTCTTTTTTCCTGTTAATATGGTGAATTACATTTATGGCTTTATGTATGTTGAACCAACCTTGCATTCCAGGAATAAAGCCTACCTGATCATGATGTATAATCTTTTTTATAAGTTGTTGGATACGGTTTGCTAGTATCTTGTTGAGAATATTTGAGTCTATATTCATCGGGGATATTGGTCTATAGTTTTCCTTCCTTGTCCTGTCCTTATCTGTTTTGATGATAAGGGTGATGGAGGCTTCACAGAATGAATTTGGAAGAGATTCACCCTTCTGGATCTTTAGAAATAACTTGAGCAGAATGGGGGTTAACTCTTTTTTGAAAGTTTTATAGAACTCAGAGGTGAATCCATCCGGGCCAGGGCTTTTCTTTCTTGGAAGGTTATTTATTACAGATTTAATCTACTGGCTTGTTATGGGCCTATTTAGGCTTTCTATATCCTCCTGGCTCAATCTTGGTAGATTATACGTGTCCAGGAATTTGTCCATCTTGTCTAAATTGTCTTGTTTCTTGGCATATAGTTGTTCATAATATCCTCTAATTGTGTTTTGTATTTCTGCTTTGTCTGTTGTTATATTTCCTGCTTCATTGCAGATTTGATTCACCTGGTTCCTTTCTCTCTTCTTCTTAATAAGTCTCACTAGTGGTGTATCAATTTTGTTTAACTTTTCAAAGAACCAGCTTTTACTTTCATTTATTTTCTGTATAGTACTTTTATTTTCTATTTCATTTATTTCTGCTCGTATCTTTATTATTTCCTTTCTCCTGGAGTTTTTTGGATCATTTTGCTGTTGCTTCTCCAATTCTCTGAGGCATGATGTTAAGTGATCCATTTGCCTTCTTTCCGTCTTCCTCTTGTGAGCACTAATTGCTATAAACTTCCCTCTTATGACTGCTTTAGCAGTGTTCCAAAGATTATGGAAACTCGTGTCCTCGTTGTCATTAGCTTCCATGAATCTTTTGATTTCGGACTTTATTTCATCGGTAGTTGTGGAGTCATTCAGTAGTAAGTTATTTAGTTTCCATGTATATGATTATTTTTGAGGATTTCTCTTGAAATTAAACTTAAGATTAATTCCATCATGGTCAGAGAAGTTGCTGGGAATAGTTTCTATGCCTTTGAATCTGTAAAGGCTTGCTTTGTGCCCTATGATGTGGTCAATCTTCGAAAAGGTTCCATGTGGGGGTGAGAAAAAAGTGTATCTCGTGGTTTTTGGATGGAAAGTTCTATAGATGTCTATTAAGTCCATTTCATATATGGTATCATTCAGATCCTTTATCTCTTTATCTATTTTTTCTCTAGATGATCTGTCCCTAGGGGATAGTGCAGTGTTGAGGTCTCCAACAATTAGTGTATTGCAATCTATCTCCCCTTTTAGATCTAACAGTCTTTCCTTCACATATTTGGGTGCTCCTGTGTTGGGCACATAGATATTTATAAGAGTTATATCTTCTTGATCTATTGATCCTTTTACTACAATATAGAGCCTTTCTTTGTCTCTTCGGACAGCTTTTGTTTTAAAGGCTATGTTGTCAGAAATTAGTATCGCTACTCCAGCTTTTTTTTGGTTCCCTATTGCATGGTAAATCTTTTTCCAACCCTTCACTTTCAATCTATGTATGTCTTTATTGATGAGGTGGGTTTCCTGTAGGCAAGAGATAGAGGGTCTCTGTTTTCTTACCCATTCAGCCAGTCTGTGTCTCTTGATTGGGGAATTTAATCCGTTCACATTCAGAGTTATTATCGATGAAACTGGATCTGTCCCGACGTTTAACTTGGCCATTGTCACAGCAGCCTATTATTCCTTTGTTTCTGTCTGTTAGCTCTTTAGTTTTCCTGGAACAATACTTTCTTCAAGGTTTCTTGAAGAGCTGGTCTGGTGCTGGCAAATTCTTTCAGGTCTTGTTTGTCTGGGAAGGTTTTAATCTTTTTTTCCCATATGTAGGATAATCTTGCAGGATACAATAATCTTGGTTGAAATTGTTTCTCTCTTAGCACTTTCAATACATCTTCCCATTCTTTCCTTGCTTGCATTGTTTCCGTTGAGAGGTCCGGAATTAGCCTGATGGGATGACCTTTGTATTTCACTTCTCATTTCTCTCTTGCAAGTTTTAGTATCATGTCTTTATCTGTGGTCTTGGATAGTCTGGCTACGATGTGCCTTGGGGAAGATCTTCTGGGGTTGATTCTAACTGGGGTCCTTTGTATTTCTTGGATCTTGATGCTTGAGTGCCTCTCTAGAGTCGGGAAATTTTCTTCCATGATTTCATGGAATAGATTTTCCATGCTTTTATTAGTTTCTTCACCTTCAGGGATGCCAATTATTCTGATATTTGAGCGTCTTATGGAATCTAGTATTTCTCGTATATTATCCTTGTGTTTTTTTGTTATTTTCTCTATCTTTTTGGTGGTTCTTTCTAGGTCAGAGGTTTTATCTTCTACATCAGAGATTCGATCTTCAGCATGGTCTAATTGACTTTTAATACTTTCAAGGGTGTTTTAGATTTCCTCTATTCCAGACTTTATCTCTAATAGCTCCATCTGGTTCTTTCTCAGAGTGTCCATTTCTTCTTTCATATCTTGGAATGACTTCCTCATCTCTTGGAGTTCATTGTCTCTTTTCTGTTCCAACTCAAAGAATTTATTCACCAAAAATGTTCGAAATTTTTTGTCTGACATTTTGGTAACATTGTCCATTAGCACGAAAGATGTACGGGAGTTACTCTGTACTTTTGATGGAGATGTATTTCCTTGTTTATTCATATCTGAGTCTCTTCTTCTACTTCTAGCCATTAGAAAATGTATTCACTTTGAATACCTCTTGTGGGAAGGTTACTCTGACTAGGAGTAAGTGACTTTCCATTTTGCTGCCAATAAATGTTTGCCAAAGTCTCTCCTCTGTTGCTTTTACCAATGTGGTATCAAGAGGGGTACTCTATTGAGGTGTTTGAAAAGCAATATCTCCTTTTTTTTTTTTTTTTTTTTCAGGTGGATCAGAACAAGGGAAGATCCCAGAGAAAGTTATGTTGTTAGGGGATTTCAGATATCTGATTATAGACCTGTCTAGTCCTTCTGGCAGGGTGGAAGATGGAGAGGAGAGGGTATTAGGTAAAACAAAACAAGAAGAAAAACAAAACACAGAGAAATAAAAAAAAAAGTCGTGAGCAGCACCTTTGTGCGGCGTGTGATTTCGCCTGAGGCCTGTCGCTGGCTCTGTGGCCTGCTGCTGGGGACAGGAGAGGCTAGGGGCTGGGCTCTTGGGCTGGGGGTCTGCAGGTGAGGTGAGTGGGCAGCAATGGATGTCCCTGCCTTAGAATCGCTGGCTGGCCTGAGGCCTGCCGCTGGCTCTGTCTCTAGCTCTTCATTCTTTAATTTTCCTGGAACAGGACTCTATTTAGAGTTTCTTAAAGAGATGATCTGGTGTAGGCAAATTCTTCCAGGTTTTATTTGTCTGAGAAGTTTATAATCTTTTTTTTTTCTCATTTGAAGGATAATCTTGCTGGATATTATAATATTGGTTGAAATTGTTTCCCTCTTAACACTTTCAATATGTCTTAACATTCTTTCCTTACTTGCATTGTTTCTGTTGAAAGGTACCGAGTTAGTCTGATGGGATGATCTTTGTCAGTCACTTGTCATTCCTCTCTTGCCAATTTTCGTATCTTGTCTTTATCTGTGGGCTTGGCCAGTCTGGCTAAGATCTGTCTTGGGGAGGATCTTTTTGGGTTGATTCTATTTGGGTCTGGATATTTGAGTGCTTCTCTAGACTTGGAAAGTTTTATCCAACATTTCGTGGAATAGATTTTTTCATGTCCTTAGTTTTTTCACCTTCTGGGATACCAATATTTGGATGTTTGAATGTTTAATTTCTTGGGTCTGGATATTTGAGTGCTTCTCTAGACTTGGAAAGTTTTATCCAACATTTCATGGAATAGATTTTTCATGTCCTTTTTAGTTTCTTCACCTTCTGGGATACCAATATTTGGATGTTTGGATGTTTAATAGAATCTAATATTTCTCATTTATTATCCTCATTTTTTGGGTTATTTTCTCTATCTTTTGTTTTTTTTGTTTACCCTAGGTCAGAGGTTTTATCTTCTATGTCAGAGATTCAATCTTCAGTATGGTCTAATCGGCTTTTAATACTTTTGAGAGAGATTTTGATTTTCTGTATTACAGACTTCATCTCTAATTGTTCCCTCTGATTCTTTCTTATAGTGTCCATTTCTTCTTTCAAATCATGGAAGGTCTTCATCTCCTGTGTTCATTTTCTCTTTTCTGTTCTAACTCATAGAGTTTTGCCACTATGAATGTTCTGAATTCTTTCTCTGACATTTCAGTAACTTCTCTTTTGTTCAAGAGATGGAGGAAAGTTATTGTTTTCTTTTGATGGAGACATATTTCCTGGTTTCTTCAAACCTGAAGCTCTTCTTCTACTTCTAACCTTTGCGTAATATATTCACTTTTGGATATCTTTTTGAAGAAAGTTTCTGCCAGTGGCAATATGTTTGCTTCCCTTTTGCTGTGAATTGATGTGTGCTAAAGTCTCTCTTTGGCTGTGTTTAACAATGTGGTCCCCACAAGAGGAGTCTTCTATTCAGATGTCTTAAGAGCAGTTTCTTCTTTTACATAGGTGGTTCAGTAGAAGGGAAGATCCCAGGGATCCTCACAATACAAAGGGATTTGAAAAGTATGATTCTAGACCTGTCTAGACCCTTTGGGTGGGTGGAGGATGAGGAGAAATGGATAACATAAGAGGAAAGAAAAAAATGTGTAAAAGAAAAAAGAAAGTGGCCATTGTGCTTTGCCAGGAGGGCTGTAGAGGAACTGGGCTCTGCTGGAGAGCTGGGGGTTGCCCTTTATGGTGGGAGAAGAGGGCTCTGAGGTTGAGAGATCTGGGCTTGGGCTAGAGCTAGAGCTGGCACTGAGGACAGTGAAAGGCCCTGCCTCAGTGTCTCTGACTGTCCAGGGGGCTGCAGATGGAACTGGGGTCTTCTGGAGAGCTGAGGGCTGCTTTTCTAGCAGGGGCAGAGAGGACTCCGAGATTGGGAGAGTTGGGCTGAGGCTGGAGCTGTAGTTGGGGCTGGAGCTGTAGCTGGGGCTGGAGCTGTAACTGGGGCTGCGGCCAGTGACTGGCCCTGCTTCAGTGTCCCCGACTGGCCAGGAGGCTGTTGATAAAATTGGGCTCTGTTGGGGAGCTGGGGACTGCCCTTTCTGGCAGGAGAGGGGAGAGGTCTGAGGTTGGGAGAGCTGGGCTGGGGCCAGAGATGGAGCTGGGTCTGGGGCCATTGAAAGTCCCTGCTTCGGTGTCCCTGATTGGCTAGGGAGCTGTAGATGGAACTGGACTCTGCTGGAGAGCTGGGGGCTGCCCTTTCTGGCTCATGGGGGTGGGGAAGGGGGCTCTGAGGTTGCAAGAGCTGGACTGAAGCTGGAGCTAGGGCTGGGTTCAGGTCCAGTGAAAGGCCCTGCCTCAGTGTCCCCAACTGGCCAGGAAGCTGCAGATGGAACTGGGCTCTGCTGGAGAGCTGGGGGCTGCCCTTTCTGTCAAGGAGGGCCTCTGAAGTTGGGAGAGTTGGGCTGGGCCAGAGCCAGTGAAAGGCTCTGCCTCAATGTCCCTCTCCCAGAAGAACTCTTAAAGACAGAAGTTATTATCACTTCAATCTACCTTGTTCCTTTCTTGTATTCTAACCATTCAGCTAAGCCTGAATACTATGAACCTTACAACGCTCTTTTTATCTCTTTTACTGCTTTCCCTAAATCTAATGCACACTTCATATAGAATTTTTATCCTAAATTTCAAGTGATTACCAAAGTCATCCCAGTTTGCTTGAAATGGTCTTGGTTTTAAAACTGAAATTCCCACATCCCAAAAAACCCCTCAGTTTGGGACCAGCAGTTAACGTAATGGCTATGTTGCTGGACTCCCACGTAGTCGACCATGGTTCGTGTCCCGGACCCGGTGACTTAAAACTCACACCGGGCGCGTGTGCGTGTGTGCTCAAGATCCCAAGAGGAGAATGGAGGAGAAGGGATAGCGGCGTGACCATCCCCTCTGGGGGGTGATTTCTCACTTTCTGTCTCTCTGTCTCTCTCTGTCTGTCTGGAGAGGGCACGCGCCCTATAGCAAAAACCTCTCCAAAAAAAAAAAAAAAAACCTTCAGTTCCAGGAGGGGACATTCCCTCTGCCATTGATTTAGTTTAGGTCTTCATTGTGTTCCTTGTACATTATTGCTAACTAATTCCTCTTCCACCAGTCTCTCCATTTCAGGGTTAACTGTTGCACTGCTGCAAAAGCCATCAACCTAAAACCAAATCTGATCTTATTGTGATATAGCCTAAAAAACTCAACTCTATCTTTATGGCCTGTAGATCAAAGTTAAAACTCAAGAAAGTATAGAAGGCTCTTTGTATTCTAATTCCTCTTTTTCTCCAGATCTTCAGATTTATCTCTTGCTGCTCTTTGGTTTGTGCCCTGTGTTCCAGCCATACCAAATTTATTGTTTCCCAAGTATATGGTTCCCAGTCATTTATGGGTCCATGCCCAAAAAGTCTTAATCATTATAAAATACATATTTTGAATGTCAGATTCTTCACAAAGTCTTTCCCAAATCTCTAAACAAAGGTAGTGTTTTCTCCTCTGCTCTTCCAAAAACACTGTGTTGTGCTTTCATTCGAGCACCAAGGTAAAATGTTATAATTATTTGTCTACTTATCTATTGATCTGTATCTCCTACTTGATTTTGCATTCCTACAGATCAGAGACACTCTTTTATCATTCCTGTATCTTCACTGCCAAACACAGTGCCTGTAACAGAGTAGTAGTCAACAAGTATATATTTTTAAAGTTTTTTGAATGTTGATAAATATAATATTTTTCAGTAAAAACAGAGAATTCTCAAAATAAAGTTCTATATTATTCATACTTTCTCAGGTATTTTTAAAACGACATTTTTAAATGCTCATGGACATTTTTTTCTTAGGGTCTCATAATAAAAAAGTGCATTTGTGAGTGGAGATTTTTTTTCTAAAATTTATTTTTTAGAGAATTATTTTATTTTACTTTACTTATTCATCTATTTACTTAAATTTTGACCACATAGGGACAGAGAGAGAGAGAGAGAAAGTGAGAAGCAAGCTGTTAGGCCCGGGACTCAAATCGTGGTTGGCCATGTGAAAATTCAGTGCCCTTAACCACCACGCCATCTACTGGCCCCAGTAAATGGAGATTTTAATTGCCAAAAAGTAACATGCCATGCGGGGGAAAAGAAGTTTTAGCATGAACCACTATCACAAAACAATTCTATATCAGTTACAAGACTCTCCTTGTATGACATGAATAATGCTTATGATGACACATGGTATGGAATCAATTAATAATCTAATGTAATTTATTGGATTGTCAGAAAAGTCATGACATATTTTTCTATGTTTTTCTAGGCAAAAATGCATCATGACTTTTCTGACAACCCAATAAAATTTGTGCATATAACCATTCAAAAAAGTGGGATGTTTTATAAAGACAACAAATTCAATTTTGCAGTAATACAGTACTAACATTCATCATCATGCAATACTAAAGTGTGAACTTTGGTACTATAATGTCAGAAAAAAAGAAGTATTTGTTTTTCTTATGTAAATTTGCTTCTGTAATGTTTTCTTCTTACTTTACTATGGAAACTCTTGATTGCACAATATCTCAACCAGTCTGGAGGAATTGTATAAGTATAGTGTTTAATAGCTATTTAAAAGCAGTCACAATTCAATTATTAAAATAAACTATTTTTGTGTGTTGTTTTGAATTACTACAAATTTCTAATGGTGATTAAATAGATTTCTAAACTGGCTCAGATAATATATACACCTAATTTCCTTACATATAGAATATCTAAATGAGAATAGAAACGTTATTAAATGCCATTTAATTACATTTGATATTGTTAACTTCTTTACAGAATATTTCCACACCAGATGTTCCAAAGCCAAGCTACATTCAAAGAGAGAGACAACAAATTGGATATCCAAGTTCTCAAGATCTACAAATCCCTTACAGGATAGGACGCATGCAGACAAAATCCAACTATTAAGTTTCAAGCAGGAAAAACAATATGCAATCATCTGATAGTTTAAAAGGCACACTCAGAATACTTTAAGAAAACACAATCAGTATGATTTATATGTGCTCTAAATACTTTTTCCCCATTTATGCCATCAATTATCCCTTGCCCTTGAATTTTTTCTCCTTCTGACCACAAAACATAATTTTCATTTCCAGGATCCAATTTCATTAATTCAGCAGAGATGGCAGATAGTTGTTATCTCAAAAATCACCATAATACTTCTTACTAATTCATGATGTGTATCTTTATAAAGTGCTCATGAAGTGCATGTAAGACTGTTTGCAAATATTCTCAATAGAAAATATTGAATACTTTACAGTGACTGGATAAATCTAATAAAGTACACCATAGCATCAATATATAAATAATGAATCTTATTTGAAATGTGCAATTTGATTGTAAATTAATTCCTCAAAATAAACCAAGAATTTCTAAATGACTTCTGTAAACTGAGTAGTGAAATGATATGATCCCAAGATCTACGTTCCTCTCTTCCTTCTTTCTTCTTTGTTCCCTTTACTCCCTCTTTTATTTAAAAGGCACTCCTTTTACACCAACTATATGCCAATAGTTGGTTCGTTGTCAAGGTACAAAAGTGAATGTAAGATAGTCCCTAGAGTTCAGACTGGTGGAAGAGATAGAGATAGAGACAAAATGAATTATCAATATTCAATGTGATCAATGAAGTGATAAAGATGTGTACAATAAAGTAGGGAATCGAAGAACAATTAATCAAGCCTGGGAAGAAGTGTGATGATAACAGTGGAGGTCGAAGACCACCAAAAAAAGGTGATGTCAGGCTGGTTCCATGGCCTTGTGGCTAAGGTAGTCAAAGTGCACATGGCCAATCATGCAGTCTTAGACCCAGTGGTTTGTAAAACATGCTAGGCACATGGGTGCATGTGCCCAAAATACCAAAAAGAGGGAAAGATGAAGAGAGAGGATTGTGGTCTGACCATTAGCCATTGGGAGAGAGGTGCTTTCTCCACTATCTCTCTCTGTCTCTCTCTGGTGAGCACACATGCCCTCTAGTACAGAGTTTTCCAAATTCCCGATACTAGGGACAGCCTTGTGGAAGACAATCCCTCCACAGTGGTGGGGGTGCAAGGGGAGAGGGTTGATCTCTGGATGACCCAAGTGCACCACATCCACCATGTACTCCTTATTCCCATCACTACACAAGGAAACAATCACATAATAGGATTCGAATTACTAAGAGAACCAAATACCCACTGATTTGGCATAAGGCAGAGCCCAGGCAGCAATGTTAGGATGGGGAGTGGCTTCAAATTCAGATGCAGCCTCAGTTGCTGATCTGCTGCCCACCCCCACTCTATGCAATTTATGGGGGTTGAGAAACAGGCTATGGATCAGTGCTGGTCTGTGGTTGGGGATCCCTGCTCTAACATACAAAAAAAATCTGTTGTAAAACATAAATACTAGTTAATTTTATGAAGGGAGGCTTGGGGAGAGTTTCTCAGGCAGAGGAATGAACAAAAAGCATAGGGCTGAAGAACCACATGGAATATCAAGGGAACTTCAAATGCTGCTGGAGTATAAAAGTGAGGAAGGAAGAGAATAAGAGATAAGACTAAGGAGGTAGCAAAAGACTACATCATGGAGGTTCTTATACACCATACTAAAGTGCTTACACTAAATCTGATTGCTCACAGAGTTCCATTGAAGAGTTTTAAATAATCACAGTAAGATTTTGTATTTTAAACTGATCACTCTAATGGTCCTGTGAACAACAGATTTGAAGAAGGCAATATGAGAGGGAAAGCAATAAAATACACAATTCCCTGTGTATTCTGGTTATCAGTCCCTTATCTGAGGCACAGTTAACCAAAATTCTCTCCCATTCCGAGGGTTGTCGATTCACACTAATGATGGTGTCATTTGCTGTACATAAACTCCTCAATCTGATGTAATCCCATTTGTCTATTTTGGGGATTATTGCCTGTGCCTTGAGGGTCTTAAGTCTTTGCCTACCCCAATGTCTCCCAGAGTTTCCCCAGTGTTTTCCACCAGTAGTTTTATAGTTTGTGGTCTTAGGTTTAGATCTTTGATCCACTTTGATTTGATTTTTGTTAATGGTGAAACATAGGGGTTCATATTCATCTTTCTGCAGGTGAATACCCAGTTTTTCCAGCACCATTGGCTAAAGAGGTTCCCCCCCCCCACTGGATTGACTGGTACCTTTTGTTAAAGATGTGTTGGATGTACGTTTTGGGGTTTATTTTTGGAGTCTCCACTCTGTTCCATTGGTCCACACGTCTGTTTTTGTGTCAATACCATGCTGTTTTGTTTGTTTGTTTGTTTGTTTTGTTTTGTTTTGTTTTGTTTTTGCTATAGGGCGCATGTACTCGCCAGACAGAGAGAGACAGAGAGACAGAAAGCGAGAAATCACCCCTCAGGGGGGATGGTCACGCTGCAATCCCTTCTCCTCCATTCTCCTCTCGGGATCTTGGGCACACACGCACACGCACCTGGCGTGAGTTTAAGCCGCCAGGTCCGGGACTCGAACAGCGGTCGACTACGTGGGAGTCCAGCGACATAGCCATTACGCTAACTGCTGGTCCCCCCATGCTGTTTTGATTATCACAGATTTTTAATATATTTTGGGGCCAGGAAATGAGATGCCACCTACTCCAGTCTTATTGCACAAGATGGCTTTAGCAAAACGGGGTCTTTTGTGATTCCATACAAATTCTATGATTGTCTTTTCTAGATCTGTGAAGAATGTCTCTTTTAATTTTATAGGGATTGCGTTAAACATGTAGATTAATTCACGTAGGATTGCCATTTCTATTATATTGATTCTGCCAATCCAGGAACATGGGATATCCTTCCACGTTTTAGCGTCCTTTTCAACTTCCTTTTTAAGGTTTTCATAGTTTTCCTTGTAAAAGTCTTTGACTTCCTTGGTTAGTTTTATTCTTAAGTATCATATGCTTCTTGTGGCTATGGTAAATGGAATTACTTTCTTCAGTTCTGTCTCTGCTTGTTTGTATATAGAAATGATATAGAGTTTTGTAAGTTAATTTTGTGTCCTGCCACTTAACTGTATGCATTTATTATTTCGAGAAGTTTTTTTTATGAATACTATTTGGTCTTCTATGTATACAATCATGTAATCTGAAAACAGAGATAATTTCAGGTCTTCTTTCCCTATTGAAATGCCTTTTATTTTATTCTCTTGTCTGATTGCATTGGCTAGGACTTTCAGTACTACATGGAATACGAGCAGAGAAAGTGGGCAGCCTTGTCTTGTACCCACTTTTAGTGGAAAAAGTTCAGCTTTTTCCCCATTCAGTATAATGTTAGCAGTAGGTTTTTCATAAGTGGCTTTTATTATGCTGAGAAATGGTCCTTCTATGCCAATTTTACTGAGAGTCTTGATCATAAAGACATATTGTATTTTGTTGAATGCTTTTTCCACGTCGATTGAAATGATCATATGATTTTTACCTTTCTTTCTGTTAATATGGCATATTACATTTATGGTTTTGCATATGTTGGACCACCCTTGCATCCCTGGAATAAAGCCTACCTGGTCGTGAACCTTTTTTATGTGCTGTTGAATACGGTTAGCAAGTATTTTGTTGAGAATTTTTGCATCTATATTAATCTGTGATATAGGTTTGTAGTTTTCCTTTTTTGTCGTATACTTGTCTATTTTAGGAATGAGAGTTATGGAGGCTTCATAGAATGAATTCTGAAGGGTTTCTTCCTTTTCGATCTCTAGTAATAGTTTGAGTAAAATGAGGGTTACCTCTTCTTTAACAGCTGTAAAATCCGGCAGTGAAGCTAGCAGGGCCTGGACTTTTCTTTGTTGGGAGGTTATTTAATTCTGATTCAATCTCATTGCTTGTTATTGGTCTATTCAGGCTTTCTATGTCTTCCTGAGTTAGCCTTGGTAGATTATATGTGTTGAGGAATTTGTCCATCTCATCCACGTTTTCTTTGTTGGCATAGATTCACTCATAGTATCCTTAAATGATGTCTTGTATTTCTGTTATATCTGGTGTAATGTTGCTTGATTTGTTGTGAATTTGACTTCCTTTCTTTCTTCTTAATTAGTCTGGCTAATGGTGTGTCAATCTTGTTTATCTTTTCAAAGAACTATCTTTTTCTTTCATTTGTTTTCTGTAAAGTTCACTTATTTTCTATTTCATTTATTTCTGCTCAAATCTTTATTATTTCTTTTCTCCTGGCATTTTTGTTGTTGTTTTTCCAATTCCCTGAGGCATTATGTTAGATTGTCCTTTTCCCACCTTTCCATATTTTTCTTGTATGTACTAATTGCTATGAATTTCCCTCTTATGACAGCTTTTGCAGTGTCCCATAGATTATGGAAGCTCATGCACTCATTATAATTTCTTACCATGAACATTTGATTTCAGTCTTAATCTCTTCAGTAGTCATGAAGTCATTCAGAAGTAAGTTATTTAGTTTCCATGTATTTGTGTGTTTAAGAGCATTTATCCTGAGATTAATATCAAGTTTAATTCCATCATGGTCTGAGAAGAAGTTGGATATAGTTTTTATGCCTTTGAATCTGTAAGGGCTAGTTTTGTGCCCTATCATGTGGTCTATCTTTGAAAAGGTACCATGCAAGGCTGAGAGAAATGTATATTTTGTGTGTTTTGGGTGGAAAGTTCTATAGAAGTCTGTCAATTTCATCTGATTTATGTTATCTTTAAGGTCCTGAATCTCTCTGTTTATTTTTTTGTCTCATTGCTCTATCTAAAGGAGATAAAGGGGTGTTGAGCTCTCCAACATTTATTGTCTTTCAGTCTACCTTTCCTTTTAGATCTAGCAGTCTTTGGGTGCTCCTGAGTTGGGTGCATAGGTATTTATAAGCGTTATGTCTTCCTGATCAATTAGCCCCTTTACTGCTATATAATGTCTTTCTTTGTCTATTCTTACAGTTTTTGACTTAAAGCCTATTTTGTACAAAATCAGTATGGTGAGAACCAGTCTTTTTTGGTTTCCATTGGCATAGAATACCATTTTTCTCTCCTTCACTTTTAATCTATGCATGTCTTTATCCAGGAGATGGGTTTCTTTTAGGTAGCAGGTGGAGGGTTTCTAATTTTTAATCCATTCAGCCAGTCTGTGTCTCTTGATCGGAGAATCAAATCCATTGAGATTCAATATTATTACTGATATTTCCAGACTTGTCCCTACCATTAAGTTGGTTATATTCCTGGTTGTTTTTTGTTCTCTTATTGCTATCTGTCTCTAGTTTTCTTGGTATAGTACTCCTTTCAGAAGTTCTTGAAGAGCTGTTTTGGAGTTGGTAAATTCTATCAGGTTTTGTTTATTCGAGAACGTTTTTATTTTCTTTCCCCATATGAAAGATAATGGTGGGTATAATATTTTTGGTTGCAATTGTTTTTTATTTAACACTTTGAATGTATTTCCCCATTCTTTCCTTGCTTGCATTGTTTCTGATGAGAGTCCAGTGTTAATCTGATGGGGTGGCCTTTGTAAGTGATTTGATGTTTCTCTCTTGCCAATCTCAGCATCTGGCTTTGTCTGTCATTTTGGTCAACCTAGCTATAATGTGGCGTGGAGAGGATCTTCTTGGATTGACTCTACTTGGGGTTCTTTGTATTTTTCTGGTCTGGATCTTTGAGTATCTCTCTAGATTTGGAAATTTTCCTCCAGGATTTTGTGGAATAGATTATTAATGCCCTTATTAGTTTCTTCACCTTCTGGGATACCAATTATTCATATATTTGAGCCTTTCATGTTATCTAGTATTTCTCATACATTATCCTCAGTTTTCTTGGCTGTTTTCTCAGTATTTTTGATAATTTTTTCTAGGTGATTGGTTTTGTCTACTACTTCCAAAATTTGATCTTCTGCATGGTCTAACCTACTTTTGATACTTTCGAGGGTGGTTTTAATTTCCTGTATTATAGCCTTCATGTCTAGCAGTTCCATTTGATTCTTTTTAATGGTGTCCAATTCTTCTGTCATATTGTGGAAGGACCGCCTCATCTCTTGGAGTTCAATGTCTCTTTTCTCTTGCATCTCATAGAATTTTCTTATCATAAATAATCTAAATTCTTTTCTGACACTTCAATAATATGTTTTAAACTTCCCCTACTTGGAGACAGGTTACATTGTTCTCTTGGGGAGATGTCCTACTTGATTCTCTCATTCTTAAGGCTCTTCGATTTTCAGTCATTTGGTAATGTATTCACTTCTGTTCAGTTTGTTCGAAAGGTATTCTGTGACTGTGAACTCATGTGTTTCCCCCACTGTGAAATAATTTGGTGCTACTGTCTCCCTTCCACTAAGTCCTCAATTGTAGGAATCACAGGAGGAGTTTTGCAATCAGATTTATGAAGTGGAATTTCATAATTTTTGCAACCATTTCAGTGATGTACAAAAATTCTCTAAAACTCACAATGCTCAGATGGTTTGCTACTATGCTCCTAATCGTCTCTAGGCAGAGGGTAAAGGCCGAGAAGCAAAACAGCAAAGTAGGTTAAAGAAATAGAGGAGCATAAGAAATAGAAATAAGAAGAGAAGGCAGAGCAAAAAGAAGGAAAGTACTAGAAGAAAAAGAGGAAACAAAGAAAAAAATCAGTTCCTAACATGAAATTAGGATGAAATGGAAAATCACTTGGTGTGCTTGCACAATGCGCAAAGACCCGAAACAGGCAAAGGTAGAGATGACTAGCAGCTTTCTGTCCTAGGTGAAAAAAAAAGGACAGAGATTAACAGGAGAAGTGCCCAAGGTGGGCAGAGAGCTGTTTTTTTCAAAAAGAGGAAAAAAAGTTAGAAGAGACAGAGGAGAGCAAGAGGGAGCAAAACATCCTTCCTATCTGGCTAGCGCTGGGTCTGGAAAGGGGACACTGGCTGGGGGAGACTTCACAGCCGTGATGTTGAACCCTTGAGGCCCAAAACAGGCAGAGGTGGAGATGGCTAGCAGCTTTCTCTTTTGACTAGTGTTGGGTCTGGAAGGGGGACACTCCAAGTCAATCTTTTTTATGAGAACATACACTGAACTAAAATGAATGTTTAAGCAGTTTTTCATTAAAGTAGCCCATAGATTGTCCCAAAGTTGGGGGAAAAAGATCTAGCATATTACTTTAGGCAGTTACTTTACTGCCTTGTATTGCACATGGGTTAAGATCTGTTTAGGCCTCCTTTGTGGAAGAGTGGGGAGCATGTTGTTACTCCCTAGACCTTTGAAGAGTGAAGCAGATGGACCTCCCTAATTCATTAATCAGTCATTCTCTCTCTTTATTTATCTCTCTTTTTCTTTATATCTATCATTCTCTCACTATATCTTGTCTTCCAGCACTCCCTTTCTTTTTTCCCCTTCCCTCCCTAGCCAACTTCTTGAGTTAATCTCACTTACATAGAGCATTATAAAAATAATCAAATCCTAAAATCCTTTTGAGGTTTTGCAAATTTCACAGCCTCCAGTGATAAACACGAATCTGCTCAGATTCTGTGGATGGAGGAAAAAGGGAGGAAATGTATAGGTTTTCTAATATAGGCTGTTATGAGTCTAGTTCTTCTCCAGCATATCTAAGCAAACATATTTCCTCACCAAAATAAATATACCTTTTTTATGGTAAAGGAATAATTGTTCTCTCCTGAATCTATTATATAGCACAAAGTATCCTACACTAGCTTGTCAACTGTTGGTCCTGGGCGTTAGCCATGTCTTCTTAAACCCCTGGTGGACTGTGCAAGAGGAATAAGAAAAGAAATAGCTGCCAAGTCTCGCTTCCAACTTAATTGGTCATCAATCTGTATTAATTCTACTTCCCAACTATGTCTCAACTATGTCTACTTTTCCACCTTTATCTCTATCCACTCTGCCACTATTGGCAGACTGCAACCCTAAGACACCACCATCTTTGCCCTGGACAATTGCAACACACTCCTGATTGGTCTCCTCATATCTACTCTTGTTTTCATCCAATCCTATGGTCACAATATGGTGGGGGTCTTATTTTAAAATACACATCTAATCTTATTACATCTCTTCTTTTAAAAGCTTTCAGTATCTTCCAATTACCCTTGAGTAAAGCTTCCTATCCTTTCAATAGGTTATAAGGCACTCCAGGAATCTAAGATAGAAGGACCCTGCTTCTGTATTTCATTTCATTTCTTTCCTTTCCTTTTCTTTCTTTCTTTCTTTTTCTTCTTCCTTCCTTTCTTTCTTCCTTTCTCTCTTTCTTTCTCTCTTTCTTTCTTTCTTTCTTTCTTTTTCTTTTTCTTTTTCTTTTTTTCTTTGAGAGAGATTTTTGCTATAGGACAGGTGCGTGCACCAGAGACAGAGAGACAGAAAGCGAGAAATCACCCCAGGGGGGACAACCATGTCAAAATCCCTTCTTTTCTATTCTCCTCTTGGGATTTTGGGAATGTATGTCTGGTGTGAGTTTTAAGCCACCAGGTCTGATATTCAAACTGCAGTTGACTACATGGGAGTCCAGTGACATAACCACTACATCACCTGCTGGTCCTTCGGTCTCTGTATTTTTGTATCTCTTTATATTTACATCCACATTTATCACGTGGTGTTTATGTGTGTTTGCACGTAGTATTTATAGGTTACTTACTATGATGTAAACAATAAATGCTCTGTATGCATTATCTTATGCATCCCTAACAACATCCCTGTGTGGTAGGTACTATTGTTTTCTCCACTTACAAATGAGAAACTTGAGACTTTGAATAGTTTAGTAACTTGGCCAAGGCCATACAGTTAGTGTCAGAGCTGGGATTCAAACACGACCAGCCTAACTGGAAGTCTATAACTACTGCAGTATATTCTTTCCAATTTCTTCACTCTCCATCTTGCTCTGTGTTCTAGTCATACTGGGCTTTCAAATTCTCTTTTAGGGCCATCATACGGGTAGTTCCCTCTACTTGGATAACTGATCAGAAATAAGTACCTGACATTCAGACATTTATTCTGTAGAAAATGTAGCCATCCCAGAAAAAAACCTCTACATTAGTTCAGCCCAGAAAGATTTCCTGGTTGGTTGAAAGTTTTCTGTGAAAGTCACATAGCCCAGAAAAGGAACAGGCTTCTGGTTGCTGAAAGTTTTTTTTATTCTTATTGAAAGTCATGTAGGGCTAGACCTTTGGTGGTAGGATTTTTGTAGGTTTAATACAACACAAGGGGAAGCTTTAACTTGCTCGTTTGCTCTAAGCAAAAATATACAATGGATATTCAGAGTACTGGTCTCACTCTTTTTATTTTTTAAACTTAAAACTTAGCAATAAGGAAATAACCACAGTAACAGATAGCCAGAGCACATGAACAAACGTATCACTAACTAGCTTATGGCAAATGAGCAAACGAAAAGTCCTCTAACATCATTAGTTATCAGACAAATGCAAATTAATATCTCACTGATATATCACTATACCTTATTAGATCCAGTGAAATAAAAAGAAATAGTGATAATGTCAATTGCTGGCAAGGATACTAATGAGAATTGACTTGAGGGTTCAGATAATAACAGCTAGAACTGTTTTTTTTTAATTCATTTTTATTTATTTATATTCACTCACTGTACATCAATATAGTATACAAAATAAGATTTTCCATCCAGTATACACTGCATATATTGGCTCAATCAAGTATATTACCATACATGTTATCATCAATCAATAGTTTTCCGTTTTGTATTTCTTTTCATAATTATTATTATTTATATATTTAATAGCTATACATCATTTGATTGTAAAGAGATTTTACCCAGCATGATATACACCTCAGTCCAGCCCAGTTTAAAATACTATACAGTTCTCATCAACAGATAATAAACCATATCTGTGCCCCACAAATGTCTTACCTCTCTATTTTTTCCCCAAATTTCCTTTCCTATGCTCTTCCTCTCCCACACTCCCCTTTCACTTTGTCTCTAGTGTCCATAACAATTTTTACTGTTTTTATGTCCTCTAGTCTTTCAGTCTCTACCATAGAGTGCGTACAGTCAGTATATGTTAAGTTAAGACATACAATGCCTCTCTTTCATAGCCCAACTTGCTTCACTCAACAACAGGTCTCCCATATTCATTCACTTTCTATCAAATCCCAGACCCTTGTTGTTTCTTATGGATGACTAGTATTCCATGGAGTATATGTGCTACACTTTTTCAATCCATTTTTCTGTTTGTGGACATTTGGGTTGGTTCCATGTCTTAGCAATCGTGAATAAGGCTGCAATGAATATAGATGTGCAAGCATGACTTCTATCTCCAGCCCCCTGGCCTAAGGGACACTGAGGCAGGGTCCCCCAGATACAGCTCCAGCTCCAGCTCTCCAACCACAGAGACCCCCTCTCTGCTAGCAAGGATTGTCCCCAGTGATCCAGCAGAGCCCACTTGCATCTCCAGCACCCTAGCCTAAGGGACACTGAGGCAGGACTCCCCAGCCCCAGCTCCAGCTCCAGCTCCACAACCCCAGAGACCCTCTCTCTGTTAGCAAGGTAGGATTTTCTTCTTCTCTTCTTCTTTTGTTACTTTCCACTCATCCTTACCCCCACGGGACTGCCCCCAGATCTCCAGCAGAGCCCACTTCTATCTCCAGCCCCTTGGCAAAATTGCACGTGAGCAGCTCAAGAATTTTTCTTTATTCTCTTTCATACTCTTTTCTTTTCCATCTTATATTGTCATCTCCTGCTTATCCTCCATGCACCAAGAGGGGCTAGACAAGTCTAGAATCAGTTTTCAAATACCCTGGTATTGTGAGGCTCCCAGGGATGCTCCTTTTTTACTTAACCACATACAAAAAAGGAAAAACTGCTCTTCAGACTTCTGAATAGTAGACTCCTCCTGTGCAGACCACATTGCAAATCACAGCAGAAAAGAGATTTCAGCGCACATCAGAGCACAACAAAAGGGAAGCACAGTTCCCTTTTGTTCCCAGTCAAAGAAACATTCTCCAAAAAGGTATCCAGAATAAGAAGTATAGGTATAAAAGATATAGAATTAGAAGAATAATCTCAGGTCTGAATAAACAAGGAGATATGTCTCCATAAAAAGAACACAATAACTCCCTTCATTCTCTTAAAAAGAAAAAAAAAAAAAAGAAGAAGATGTTACCAAAATGCCAGAGAAAGACTCTAAAACATTCACGGTGATAAAGCTCTATGAGTTGGAACAGAAAACAGATAATGAGCTACAGGCGATTAGGAAGTCCTTCCACGATATGAAAGAAGAAATGGACAGTCTAAGAAAGAATCAGATGGAACTATTAGAGATGAAGACTGTAATACAGGACATCAAAAACTCTCTTGAAAGAATTAAAAGTTGATTAGGCCATGCTGAAGATCGAATCTCTGATGTAGAAGATAAAACCTCTGACCTGGAAAAAAATCACCAAAAAGATAGAGAAAATAACCAAAAAAATTGAGGATAATATACGAAAAATACTAAACTCCATTAAATTCCCAAACATCTGAATCATTGATATCTGAGAAGGTGAAGATACTAATAAGGGCATGGAAAATCTACTCCATGAAATCCTGGAAGAAAGCTTCCCAATTCTAGAAAAGCACTCACATATCCAGACCCAAGAAATACAAAGGACTCCAAAAAGAATAAACCTAAGAAAATCTTCCCCAAGGCACATCTTACCCAGATTGGCCAATCCCATGGATAAAGACAAGATACTAAAATTGGCAAGAGATGAACAAGTGACTTACAAAGGTCATCCCATCAGGCTAACTTTGGACCTTTCAACAGAAACAATGTAAGCAAGGAAAGAATGTGAAGACATATTGAAAGTGTTAAGAGAGAAAAAATTTCAACTAATATTAATATATGTAGCAAGATTATCCTTTATATGGGTAAAAAAGATTAAAATCTTCTCAGACAAGCAAAATCTTAAAGAATTTGCCAATACCAGACTAGCTCTTCAAGAAACTCTAAATAGAGTCCCATTCCAGGAAAACTAAGAATGAACAGCCGGAAATAGGAAATTGAAGAAAACCAAGACAATGGCCAACTTAAAGGTAGGAACAAGTCTGGAAATAATAATATTGAATGCTAAAGGATTAAATTTTCCAATCAAGAGACACAGACTAGCTGATTGTATAAAAAATATAGAAATCATCTATCTGTTGCATACAAGAAATGCATCTCATGGATAAAGATACACATTTAGTAAAAATGAAGGGCTGGGAAAAGGTATTCCATGCAAATGGGATTAAAAAAACATCTGGAGTAACAATACTGATTTCTGAGAAGATAGGCTTTAAAACAAAAACTGTTCAAAGAGACAAAGAAGGGTACTATATTGTAGTAAAAGGGCTAATCCATCAAGAAGATAAAATGCTCATAAACATCTATGCACTTAACACAGGAGCACCATGATATGTGAAGGAAATACTGTTAGACCTAAAAGGAAGATAGACTGTAGCACACTAATTGTTGGAGACCTCAACAACCCACTATCTCCTCTGGGCAGATCATCTAGACAAAAATAAGTAAAGAGGTAAAGGATCTAAATGATATCATAAATCAAATGTACTTAACAGACATCTATAGAACTTTCCACCTGAAAATCACGAGATACAATTTTCTTCTCACCCCCACATAGAATCTTTTCGAAGATTGACCACATCATAGGGCACAAAACAAGTCTCTACAGATTCAAAATTATAGAAAATATATCCAGCATCTTCTCCGATCATGATGGATTCAAACTTGATTTTAATTTCAAGAGAAATCCTCAAAAATAAACAAATACATGGAAACTAAATAGCTTACTCCTGAATGACTTCACAACTACTGAAGAAATTTAGACTGAAATAAAAAGAATCATGGAGATCAATGACAATGAGGACATGAGATTCCATAATCTTTGGGATACTGTAAAAGCAATCATAAGAGAGAAGTTCATAGCAATTAGTGTACATAAGAAGAAAATGGAAAGAATGCAAATGGATCACCTACATCATGCCTCAGATAACTGGAAAAGCAACAGCAAATAATCGAAAAAACTCCAGGAGAAAATAAATAATAATGATCCAAGCAGAAGTAAATGAAATAGAAAATAAACAAACTATACAGAAAATAAATGAAAGTAAAAGCTGGTTCTTTGAAAAGATAAAGAAAATCGATACACCACTAGTGAGCCTTATTAAGAAGAGAGAAAAAACCAGGTAAATAAAATTATCAATGAAGCTGGCAATATAACAACAGATATAATAGAAACACAAAACATCATTGAGGACACTATGAACAACTATATATTAACAAACAAGACAATCTGGATGAGACGGACAAATTCCTGGACATATATAATCTACCAAGATTGACCCAGGAGGATGTAGAAAGTCTGAATAGGCCCATAACAAGCAAGGCGATTGAATCAGTAATAAATACGCCCCCCCCCCCAACAAAGAAAAGCTCTGGTCCTGATGGCTTCACCTCTGAATTCTACAAAACTTTTAAAGACGAGTTAACCCCCATTCTGCTCAAGTTATTTCTAAAGATCCAATAGGGTGAATCTCTCCCTAATTCATTCTAGGAAGCCTCTATCACCCTTATCCTTAAAATAGATAAGGACAGGACAAGGAAGGAAAACTATAGACCAGTATCTCTGATAAATATAGACGCAAAGTTTCTCAACAAGATACTAGCAAATCGTATCCAACAGCATATAAAAAAAAAAAAAATTACACATCACGACCAGGTAGACTTTATTCCAGGGATGCAAGGTTGGTTCAACATATGTAAAACCATAAATGTAATGCACCATATTAACAGAAAGAAAGAGAAAAAATATGATCATATCAATTGATACAGAAAAAAGCATTTGATAGGATACAACATCCCTTCATGATCATGAATCTCACCAAAATCGACATAGAAGGGTCATTTATCAACCCAATAAAAGTTATCTATGAAAACCCATAGCTAACATAATCCTTAATGGGTAAAAGCTGAATGTCTTTCCACTAAAAAATGGTGTAAGACAAGGATGCCCACTTTCTCCACTTCTTTTCAGTAAAATTCTGGAAGTCCTCACCAATGAAATCAGAAACAAGAATAAAATAAAAGGCAGGCATTGAAATAGTAAAAGAAGAGGTGAAACTATCCCTATTTGCAGATGACATGATGCTATACATAGAAGACCCGATGGTATGCATGAAAAACTTCCTGGAAGTAGTATATGAATACAGTAAAATTGCAGGATACAAAATCAACATACAGAAATCTATAGCATTTCTATATACAAACAGCAGGCAGACTGAGATAGAACTGAAAGAAAGTAATTCCATTTACCATAGCCACAAAAAGTATAAGATAATTAGGTATAAATCTAACCAAAGAAGTTAAAGCCCTCCATAAGGAAAAAATACGAGAAGCTAAAAATAGAAATTGAAAATGACACAAAAAAGTGGAAGGACATTCCATGTTCCTGGATTGGAAGAATTAATATAATCAAGATGGCAATTCTACCCAAATTAATCTACATGTTTAACACAATCCCAATCAAAGTTCCAGAGATATTCTTCATACATCTAGAAAAGACAAACACACAATTTGCCTGGAATCATAAAAGACCTCGAATTTCCAAAGCAATACTGCACAAGAAGATTGGAGTTGGTGGCATCTCACTTTCTGACACAAAAATATACTACATAGCTGTTGTAATCAAAACAGGACGGTATTTCCACAGAAATAGACAGGTGGACCAATGGAACAGAATAGAGTCCCAAGAAATAAACTCCCATTAATGCAGCACACTGTTTTTTATGAAGACTACCAGTCAATCCAGTGGGGAAAGGAAAACTTCTTTAGCAAAACTTCTTTAGCTGGAAAAACTCAGTATCCATCTGCACGAAGATGTATCTGAACCCCTGTCTCTCACCTTGAAGAAAATCAACACAAAGTGGACCAAAGTTCTAAACCTAAGACCTCACGCTATAAAACTGCTGCTGGAAAACACTGGGGAATCTCTGGGAGACATAGGTTAGGCAAAGACTTCTTAAATAAGACCTCCAAAGCACAGTCAATAATCCCAAGTGGGATTACATCAGATTAAGAATTTTCTCCATGGCAAAAGACACAGTAATGAGTGTGAATCGACAACCCTCAAAATGGAAAAATATTTTTGTAAATTATGCACCAGATAAGGGACTGATAACCAGGGTACACAAGGAACTCAAGCAGCTTTCCCCTCAAAAAGATGATTAACCCTATTAAAAGATGGGAGAATTAGTTGGAAAAAAAAAAGCACTCTCTAAGGAAGACATAGGAATAGCCAAAAGGCATATGAAAAATGCTCATCATCCCTCATTGTAAGGGAGATGAATATCAAAACCACAATGAGATACCACCTAATCTCCGTCAGAATGACTAAGATTTAAAAAATCAATGATAAATGCTAGCAGGAGTGTGGTAAAAGGGGAAATCTTCTACACTGCTGGTGGGAATGTAAATTGGTCCAGCCACTCTGGAGAACAATTTGGAGATTCCTCAAAGACCTAAAAATAGAATTACCATATGATCTAGCAATCCCACTTCTTGGTATCTACCCAAAGGACAGAAGCATTCTTAATCAGAAAAGTGCTGGCATATCCATGTTTACTGTGGCATTATTCACAATTGCTGACATGGAACCATCCCATATGCCCACAAACAGATGAATGGACTGAAAAACTGTGGCACATATACTCTGTGGAATATTACTCAGCCATATAAAAACCAACAAGACGCTGGTTTTTGACAGAAAGTGGATGAATATGGAAGATTTACTGCTGAGTGAAGCAAACCTAGCTATGAAGGAGAGCTATTGTATGTATCTACTTAATATATACTGAAGTGTCCACACTCTATGGCTGAAATTGAATGACTAAAGGTTATAGAAACTAAATAAATGGTTATGAATACCAGATACAGTGTGGGAACAGGATGAGTGAAGGAGTACAGTCTGAGGCAGGACATTAAGGAGAAAAATAGAGAGGAAAGGCATTTATGGGACAAAGAAATGGATTATTATCTATTGAAAATCACTTTTGAGACTGTACTGGTGAAAAATGTACACGTGTTGGAATATTCACTTTGTAAGCTATGTAACGTGATCGAATGTATAAAAGTAATAGAAATAAAAAGAAAGAAAACATTTTAAAAATATAAAATTAAAAAAAGAAAAGATGTGCAAACGCTTTTCCAAGTGCAGATTCTGCTGTCCTTTGGGTTGATACCCAGGAGTGGAATTGCTAGATAATATGGTAGTTCTCTTAGAAGACCTTTTAGGAACCTCCCTATTGTTCTCCACAATGATTAGACCAATTTATATTCCCACTAACACTGTAGCAGTGTTCCCTTTTCATCTCAACCCCTCCAGCCCTTATCAGTTTTTTTGTTTGTGTTTGTTTTTTGTTTGTTTGTTTTTAATCTTCGCCATTCTGACTGGGGTTACGTGGCATCTCGTTGTGGTTTTGATCTACATCTCCCTCATGTTGAGGGATGTTGAGCATTTCTTCATAGGCTTTTTGGCTGTTCATATTTCTTCTTTACAGAGTTGTTTATTCAGCTCATTTCCCCATCTTTTATTTGGGTTAATCTTTTTCTTCTGAGTAAGCCACTTGTGTTCCCTGGTTATTCTGGTTATCAGTCCCTTATCTGAGGCACAGTTAACAAAAATTCTCTCCCATTCCGAGTGTTGTTGATTTACACTAATTATGGTGTCCTTTGCTGTGCAGAAACTTTTTTTTTTTTTGTAAGGCTTTTGCTATAGGGTGCATGGGCTTGCCAGAAAGACAGAGAGAGACAGACAGAGAGACAAAAAATGAGAAATCACCTCCCAGAGAGGATAGCCACGCTGCAATCCCTTCTCTTCCATTCTCCTCTCGGGTTCTTGGACACGCATGCACACACGCCTGGTGTGAGTTTAAGCCACTGGGTCCAGGACTTGAACCACAGTTGACTACTTGGGAGTCCAGTGACATAGCCATTACACCAACTGTTGGGCCTGAAATTTTTTTATCTAATGCAATCCCATCTGTCTATCTTTGGGATTATTGTCTGTGCTTTGGGTGTCTTACTTAAGAAGTCTTTGCCTACCCCAGTGTTTCCCAGAGTTCCCCCAGTGTCTTCCAGCAGTAGTTTTGTAGTGTGGTCTTAGGTTTAGATCTTTGATCCATTTCGTGTTGACTTTTGTCAATGGTGACAGATAGGGGTTTAGATTCATCTTTGTGCAGGTGGATACCAAGTTTTTCCAGCACCATTTGCTAAAGAAGTTCTCCTTTTCTCAATGGATTGACTGGTACCTTTTCTAAAAGATGATTTGGCTAATAAGTGTCAGAACTCTTTAATAAAATTTTTCATCAGTCTTTCCTCTCATGTTATAACCACTGATAATCATTGCCTGGACTTTGTTAGGGGTTGTAAAATGATTTTCTACATTTATTGTATTTCTTGAAAAAGAATAAATTTTCTCTCCTCAAACTAGTGTTTTTGGTTGTTCTGAAATAGTTTGTATAAGTAAAATGAAACAATATATTGAATTATTTTGTTTTAGCTTTTAATTGTCAGAGTAAGGCTTTGATATTACATTTCTTCCCAATGGTATCCAATGAGGTTTTTCTTTGGTAGTGGAGGAATCTACTAGTATACCTAATCAATTAATGATTTTTTATGTATTTAATGTGCTTCCACCATTCATAATTACTATTATTTTTACGCTTTTCTGTACCTTTGACATAATCATTACTCTTATTTTTTGATGCTTTTGTGTACCTTTGACATGATCACATTAGTTTTGATGACTTCGTTACTCTTTGACACAATAATAAGGCACAATTTCATCTTTCCTCTTATTTACTTCCTATCTCAAGCCTGAAATTAACTATTCCCCACAAGTAGTCCTGGTATCTTTAATGCAGGTTATCATTTATAGACTTCTTGTATATCACATTTTACCTTTTTATTATAGACTAAAGGAAAAAAAATTGTAACTTCAATATTAACTTATATTGGCTTTGACCCAACCTCACTGGTGTAGGTAGAAGCATACTGATTTGCAGTGCTAGAAGCCAAATGTCTGACTATGGGATTGTATCCTCAGTCACATTGTAATTTGTTAGATGTACACATACTTACACACAGTAAGGGAGGACTAGTTGGAGGGTTGGGGGAAAGGGATCACGGCATGATAAAACACTATCAATGATCTCCCTCACTCTCTGATATAAAAGATGTAAAATAAACTTGAAAAAATTGGTTTTATTATAATATTACTTAAATCTGAACAACAATAAAACAATGCGTAAATAATTGTTTCGGACTTACAATGCTTATATGATTATAAATCAAACTATAAACAACAACACTAATAAACTAACAGCCTTAATTTAATGTTATGCATTATATTGTTTTGCTGAAATTAAATTGTACTTTACAACATAAATATCACTCTGCAGTGGCATATTGAGTGTTGCTTGTCATATTGTATTCTATTGGAAGGCGCACTTCACCACTCTATTCTAACTATATACAAGGAGACTTTCAAAAGCTCATGGAAAAATGGAATTGAAAGATAAAAATAGGGCCAGATGGTGGCAGAGCAGTAACGCAATGCTCTGCTAGACTGTACTCACATGGGAAGGTTCAGGTTTGCATACTGAGATGTCCCTGTGCAATGCTGGGTACATGCACGCATGGCTATGATCTGAGCTAGCTGGGGCTGGGGATGGTTCATGGTATAAGGACCCTACTGGGAGTGCTTTTCTGTTTCACTCTCTCTCAGAATAAATAAAATATGTGAACTTTGAAAAAGTACAAAAACATAAACTATATTTCTCAACATAATCTCCATCAAGTTCAAGACATTTTTAAAGCGACACTAGCCACTTAGTCCACCCCTAAAGAACTAAGGGTCCTGGGAATTTACCTATGTCATTGCAGTCCTTTTTCCATTATGAAACGAAGACGAATGGGTGCCTTTTTAAGACTTTTTGAAATTAGTGAACAAAAACAAGTCATAAGGTGTCACATCAGGACTGTAAGGTGGATGGCTAACAGAAACTCTCACAAAATTGCCCATGTTTGGTGAGAGGAATGAGCAGGAGTATTCTGATGGCGAGGACTATTCAGTAGAGCTTTCCTGGGCTTTTTTTTTTTTTTTTTGCTAAGCTTTGGCTAACTTTCTATAGACGCCTTTCTGATCACTAGAAGTTATTGTTCTCTGACCCTCCAGAAAGTTTACAAGCAAAATGCCTTGTACACCCGCCAAAATCATTACCACTACCTCTGTTCTTCATCAGTCCACTTTGTAAAAAAAACTCTATCTATATAATTATGTTATTATTATTATCTTTTAATTTGCTACAGGGCATGCGCACTCACTAAAGAAAGAGAAACAGTAAGAAAGCAAGAAAACAAGCCACCAGGTCCAGAACTGGAACTGTGGTCAGCCATGTGGGAATCTAGCGACTTAACCACCCTGGCACCTGCTGGTCATTATCAGTCTGTGTTTGCTTTGACTGGGTCACTTTCACCTCTTGGTAGCCATTACTTAGATTATGCTTTGTCTTTAGAATCTTACTGATTTAATCTCTTACAATTCTTCAAAGAGAACCTTCAGAATCTTGGTTCCACTTGTTTAAAATTTCCACTGAAAACAGCTCTTGTCTGCGACAGATCTGGGCATAACAATTTTCGCATACATTGAGTAGTTTGCTTACCTTTATTTTTTAGTCAGATTTGTGTAAGTTAAATGAGTTAAGGTATCTACTGCGTTAGCTATTGTTTCTGCTGTTGTTTTTCCTCTTCTATGAGAGCACTAATGAGATTAATTTTTTGTCCTGTTAAATTGATATGGATGGTCTGCCGCTGCAGGAATCATCTTCTTAAAATGTGTTATTCATTTATTAACTGCTGATTTCTTTGGGGACAGTGTCCCTATAACCTTTTCTTGGAGTATCAGTGATTTCACCATTCTCCCATTCAAGCTTCACTGTAACTTTGATATTTGTTGTTCCTTCAATTTTAGCAAAATTCACTGTTGCTCTGATAAAGGTTCCTTTAAACTGATCCTTTATCCTTCTTAGTGCTGCAAACTGGATCCTGTACGGACATGTTATAACAAGTCAGTAAGAGTTTATTTTGGTTAAAAAAAATATATTGACATCCATGTATAGTTTCTCATAATATGCATTTCCATGAACATTTTGAAGGCTCTTCATATTGTGTACAGAGTACCTGATAGAACAATATAATTTGCAAATGAATTCTAACTTCTTCATTTCAAATTAGCCCCAAGCAGTGAAAGACATACTGTTTAGTGTCAATATGCTAATAAATACAAATGTGTATTGGTAACGTATGGCAATATTCAGTTTTTAGGTGGTTTTCTAGATGACCCAGAATATGCTTAGGTTAATTTTTATGTCTGGTTAAATCCTTGAGAGTTGTCCAAATTACAGTGAAAGCAAGAAAGGTAAGAGAGTTTTCATAGATGATGTTAAAATGAATAATAATATAGTTGATGACGAATTGTGACTTCAGAGACATATGGGGATGAAGAGGTAACAATACTTGGTTTCGAAATGTACCATAGCAAAACACTCTTAGTTGGCCATAATTACTGAGGAAAGTAGGAGTGAACAAAGCAAAATGAGCTACAAATTACAGAGTTCATAGCACCTAACTACTATGATTGGTTTGGGGGCTAATATGAAACTCCAAAACCACTAAAGCATGGGTTTAAAAACACTTACTTTAAAAAGCAGCATAAACAGCAATCCTTAACAGTTATTCTTCCATTTAGCAGTTGGTTTCTTCCTTTAAATAAATATTAACCAAATATCTAATTTTGAATGGTCTTGCCATTGTTGTCCACTGGGATTCCCAGAATTCTTCTGTCCTTGCCTGTGTGTCATCCTTGACTTCTAGTGGGAATTGACAGCAATGTTTAAGCGGGAGAGTAAGACAGTTTTGTTTGCATGCTTTGTTATGTAAGTGAACTCTGTGGTGGTATAGACTCACACCTTAAATGATAAGGAGTAGAATAGAGAGACTTGAAGCAGAGAAATTACTCAGAAAACTCTAACAGTCCCATTTGGTGAAGACCACATCTGAAGTGATAACGGAGTAGGAAGACCTGGTTTGAGATTTTCCTGATTTGGTGTTTATTTTGGAATGTGGTGAGTAAACACAGAAGAACTAGTTAGCAATACAGGTAAGAAGGGATGTGAACCAGAACAGGGTAATGATGGGGGGGGGGGGGGAAGGGGAGGTGAATTCCATAGGTATCAGTTAAGGAGGTAGAATTCTCAGGACATTCTGATTAACTAAATATTTGGAGAAAGAGAGGATCATCAGATTTTAAAATGATCTACCATAGTGTACCATTCCAAAAGATGATTAATGTAAAAAACTCCATCTTTTCTAGCCTTCTTCTTTTAATGTCCTATTGGAATTGTCACTGGAAAAAGACCAGTAAGCAGTATTTGCCAAGACATAGAAATATGTCACGAATGGGAATACACTCATAAAAATCCCTTTCTGAATCTAGGAGGGAAAATAAAAGCATAAATGGATGATACCTACAGGAGTGGGCAAATTGTTAGCCCACAAGTCCAATCTGGACTGGTGCCTGTTTTTTTGTGGCCTTGCAAGTGAATGATGGCTTTTACAGTTTTAAATAGTTGAGAACAATTCAAAGAAGAATAATTTTTCATGACAACGAAAATAAAATTCAAATGTCAGTGCCCATAAGTAAAGTTTTACTGGAACACAGCCATGGTCATTGGTGTACATATTATCTCTGGCTGCTTTTGGGCTACGTGGTGGAGCTCAGTAGTTTTGACAGAGAACCTACAGCCCTCAAGAATATTTTATTCACTATTATTTATTTACAAAAATAAATGATTTTCTAACTGTCCCTTTACAGAGAAAGTGTGATTGCTGGTTATGAGGAGCCAGATACAGTTCTGGGGCTTTCACATCTTGTTGTCTATAATTTCCTCAAAACTTTCAGTGGTGCATTAGGTTCTACAGAACTAGAATAATGCTCTAGATAATTTAGAACAGCATGCTTTATTTGTAAATATTCAGATTAACTACACAAATGCAACTCTTTTTTTAAGTCTTATGTCCTTTCCCTGCTTTACACAGTGCTATGGATTTCAAATGCTTATAGAATGAAAAACAAATCCTCAACATAAAACCTTTGCAAACGCAATCTAGTCTCCATCTACCTTTCCTCACTTTCCCTCACTCTTTCCCCCAACCCTATCCACTGAATTTCTCACTGTTCTCTAACTTCCAGCAGACTGAAGCTGAAAGTGCCACATTCAAGAGACAGCGTTCATTTAGGTCCCTCATCCACGTTCCCTTTCATGCTTTTCTTCACTCTCCTTTACTTTCTGCATCGAACTGTATACCGTTATGATACAGAACAAGAATGAAGGGAGGGAAACTGCAAAACATACACAGGTCTTATTGGCGAGGAGGCATACCTCTTATCACTCTGGCCAGCCTAATTGGTCGATCCTCGAGAGTAGAATCGAAATATATTTTTATAATGTCCAACAACATCTTTCAGAGGTTCAGTGAGTGGTCATTCAGTCCCTGATTTCCTCACCCCTCCCCCTCCTCGTCTCCCTTGGGAAACCTGGAAAACAAAATCTTCCCACGGAAGCTGTCCTCAGGGGCGCGCAAAGATCTGGGCGTGCGCACTTAGACTCAGCCAGCGCTGCAGCCCCCCGCTGCAAGTCCGCGGGGTCGCGAGGCACGACCCCGGCGCTGGCTCCACCAGCTCCCGCGCGCGCGCGCGTGCGCGGGCTCCCCCGTAGGCCCCCTACCCTGCAGCTAGGGTAGCGTGACGTAATGCAACCTCAGCATGTCAGCAGCGCCATAAAGGAGGACGAGGCGGCGCGCCTCCCAGACGCAGAGTAGCTTGTGATTGGCTCGGGCTGCGGAACCTCGGAAACCCGAATGTGAGGACCTTACGGAGCCACAGCTGCCGCCCCCCGCAGCAATCCAGAGCGCGGTCAGAGTCCGACAGTCGGTGGCCGCGGCAGTGGCGGCGGCGGCGGTGGCAGGTAAGGAGACTCCTGAGGAGAACCTGGAACGACTAGAGTCCGCTGCGCTCCGTGTCTGACGTGTGAGGGGAGGAGAGGCTCACACCCAGCTTGGAGCGTAGGGCGAAGGGAACAATGGAAGTGGCGTCTAGTCCCTAAGCTTTCCCTCCCCCCTGGGCGGATTGTATTTCTCCGGAGCCGCAGCTGGGGGCGAGAGGAATTGAGGGAAGTAAGTGTTTTCCCCTCAGCCCACTCCTTCTTCCCCTAGGCCAGCGCCCCAGGGAGTTAGAGCCGTCGTTGAGGCCGTCGGTGGTTTAGGGTGACGGGAAAATGGCGGAAAACAAAACGATGAAGTGAAGAATGCGGCGTCCCCCTGGCGTTTTCTCTCAACGACCCCCCCCCCCCATATTCCATTTACTCGCGCCCCCTGCCGCCCCGTCCCCCCCACCCCCGCCCGCCGCTAATGGCAACCTTTGGAATGCGCGAAGGATGGCGGCGTTTGCGAGGAATTGGGACCGAATCGGGCGTTTTAGGGGATAGGGAGCCCTCAGAGCCCGAGGCGGGGGAGGGGGCTGTGTGCGGCAAGTGTCGCCTCCACTAAAACACCACCATTTTGGTTCCCAGCCGTCTCCCATGTAGTGGGGCAGAGGGAGCGGGAGGAGGCTGAGGGGCTGGGCAACGCGGCGTGGGTAGCAGCGGTGGCGACCGCTGCACCAAGTGAGAGGAGGGAGGAGGGGAAAGGGGATTCTTGTCTCGTCAGTCTTCTTTCCACTGTGAAGGTTCTCTTGCTCGGTTTAAGATCTAGTCAGATGGGTAATGTCTGAGAAGACACGTGTGTGTGTTCTGCTCGAAATGACTGAAACTTGGCATGGTCGTGGGAAAGGGAGACTCATGCGGGAAGAGGGCTGCGTCCAAAGCTGCAATACTGCTACTTGCCAGGGCTCCTTTGTCTTCTATCTCTGCAAATACTATTTTCACATTCTCTTGCTCCTCCACTTTACCGTTGCTCTTGTATCCATCACCCTGTTGACATCAGCGAGAAGCTAGGTCCTGAATGAGCTATGTTTAAAGATAGATGAGAGTACGATTTTTGTGTGTGATTTCTGCACCGGGTACGTTAGTGGAAAGATGTTTACTTGAAGCGCACTTGGTGGACTACCTCCAGTAAGGAAGTAAGGTATACTCTTGAGAAGACTGAGAAGGTTACATATCTATTGGTTATTGAATACTTAACACACTGCTGTTCTTACACTTCATTTGTTATTGACCTTATTAAAACTTCCTATATGGGAAAATGTGCTCCAGTTTATTTATTTGGTATTCGTACAATGTGATACTTCCCACAATAGTTGCACTTTGTGTTGTAATTTTTACTTCACTGACTGCTAGCGCAGATTTTTTCTGTATGGATTTGGAAAGGATCAAGCTTGCCCTTGATTCTCATTCACTTTCCAAAAGAAGGTGTTGCTAGTGATTTTTAAAATGTGCTTTAGAGAAGATTTTGATTTAATCACGTGGTTGAATTGTAAGAGTAACAGCGTTGCTTATATCATCTATGAGGCAGTTGTTGGAATCCTTCTGTTTGCATTTTAGATTAACACAGATTTGAGCATATGAGTCCTTCCCAACCTCACCCTGCAAGTTCAAGTGTAAAGCAAAACATTCCTAAATTGTGAAAGAGACGTGGTTTAAGATGTTTTAGAATACCTAATTATGAATGTATTTTTTAGGTAAAGAGACCATTTTCCCAGAGAAAATAACATAGTTCAGAAGGAAATAAAAAAGAAATTGCTGCAGATTTATTTTACAATATTTAAGAAAATCTAAAGTTTCTTCAAGGCACTCATATAAAGGTGATTGAAAATTACTTAATGTTTTATCTTACTGAACTATCTAAACAAAATAAAGTTTTTAAAACATTTTAAGACATTTTTAACTGTTCTGTTAGTTATGTGATAAAGAAAGCAATTACTCTAATGAAAACCCAAATAATACACTTTTAAATGTTAAAAATAAACCCTTGTGGCAATGTAATTTATCTGTGTGAACACAGAAGTAATTTATTTTGAACTCTCTCAACCTCATTTCTATAACGGCAAAGCAAAAACAATGTGGTTTGTGAAAAAAAGATAAAAGTACAGCTAAAAATTTCTTAAAATGTGTAGTTTTGCTCACATGTAGATAAAGTAATTTTGTCAGAATCATTTGATGAATAATAATGCTACCTATAGCTACAGCATATTTACATATACAATTCAATTATTGGGGGTTATCCTGTGAGACTTTTTTGCCTCTTGTATGCCTATAGAACTCTAAGGCAAGAAAAAAAAAATAACCTTAGCCATCTCCACTGTACTTAAGAATAGA
The DNA here is from genome assembly GCA_026018925.1 of Tupaia tana. NCBI lineage: Eukaryota > Metazoa > Chordata > Mammalia > Scandentia > Tupaiidae > Tupaia > Tupaia tana. The sequence continues at coordinate 71,907,142 of JAKSZU010000009.1, read as the reverse complement.
TGAAGTTGTTTTATTTGGCAGCTTTCTAGAACCTTCATTAAGGATATAACTTCTTCTTTAGTGCAATATAGCTCAATCTCTTAAAGACTTCTAAGTAAAAATGAGATAAATGCCTTGTAAAATCGAGGTTTTGTTCATTGATTTACTTAGAATCTTATGTATAAAGGGTAAATGCATAAATGTGTTTATTTAAAAAGTTAACTGATAGTATCTGATTTTGTTCCATACTATTTGATGATCTTAAATATAGGATAAGTCATTTGAAATGCAATAGATTGAGCCCTTGCTTTCAAAACCACCATGAGGCTAGCATGATTTTATTAATCACAAATGAAAAATAGATCTGTTCTGAAATTAGAAGTAAATGCTATGCTGAAGGAAATAATTTGCTAAATGCTTGTATGTGATTGATTTTATCTTTGCCATATTTAGGAAGCAGTCATGTTTCATGAGTCCTCAAAACTGAGACAAGAGAATGTAGTAGAGTGAGGCCAGAAGTCCTTACTGGTTCAAAGAACTCCAGGGAAACTGGGATAGAACATTTTACATTTTAAGTAGAACCCCAGGAGCCAGAGGTGAATACAAGTTTATCTGCAGAGCTCGCTGCAGGGCTGATCTGGGTCTGGAAGAAATGGATGAGAGCCACTGGATGAAATTCACTAATTCTAGACATCTGAGTTCTCTAGTAATGTATAAATACCCTAACTATTATCTGTTGTCATCTTCTTTTTCTTCTTTTATAACCTATATTTTAACTGGAACCTCAGTGCTGCAGTTTTGTTCTTTTGCCTGCTTCTATCACCTGCCTATGGCTCATCGTCCTTAGCTGTAACTTATTCTCCATTATCTTTGGTTTATTTCCACCTAGTCCTTTCATTTATAGTTGTCATATAAAGCATTTAATCATGGTTTGTTTTTTGTTTTCTTTTGTAATGAGCTTTGCACACCTGGTTGAGAGGCATATTTTCAATTGCTTTTTTTTTTTTTTTTTTCTCAAAAATCACTGACTTTGGGCTAAATGTATTTTAATGATTTAAAAAATCATTTCTTTTACAGGTTGTTGTGAATGAACTTTGCTAAGTATGGATTCAGGTGGTGGAAGTCTTGGATTGCACACATCAGACTCTAGAATGGCCCATACCATGATTATGCAGGATTTTGGTAAAGCATTTTCTTTGTTGTAGTTTTCTTTTTTAAAAATAAGAGCATACTAGAAATAAAAAAATAAATTGAGAAAAGGGAGAATTACAATAAAAAATTCTTCTTTTACTAGGAAAATACATTTGTAGGGCATATTTTCTTAAAGTTACATGTTAGTGGTTTACTTAAAACATTTTTACAGCTTGTGGGAAAATCAATGTAAGGAAATGTGGAATGTAATGTTAGTATGTTCCTGGTAATTAAAAACTCAGTTTGCATAAATAGCTGTAACATTGTGATATGTAGGGGTCTTCAAAAAGTTCATGGAAATGCATATTATGAAAATAACTGTACAAGAATTTCACATTTTTTGCACCAGTATAACTCATACTTTAGTTCCATTTTCCTATGAACTTTTTGAATTCTCCTCATAGTATTTATCAGTTCTCACACATGAGAGATGTTAAACTGGTTTTCTAAAATGCATTTTAAGTTTATCATTCATAAAGCTGGAAAGGGAAGTGCTTATTTAAACTCTTAAGAAGTTATATGGTTATATATAGTGAATTGGGCAAAACCATGGACTAAGTGATTAATTTTATTCTGATACCATTTCCTCAGAAAGTCGTTATCAATAGCATGCATTTTTCTTTTTTAAAAGAATAGTCTCTCCTTTTGTGGCCAAGTTTTTATTAGCCTCTTAACACTAATCATTTCGATGAAGATGCTAAAAATCAATTGACAGTCAACAATGAAAGTGAATTTGGGAAGGGTTGGTTTGGATTATAGAAGAGAGGTGTCTGAAGTATAAGAGGCAGATATAGGGTCATATGAATTGAAGATAAGATTGAAGCAAAAGTAGAGAATACATACTGTAAATTGGGAAATTAAACAAGAAACACGAAGTTAATAGGGAATTGCTGTAGCTGAAATTAGTAATGGGGGACTAGAACTAGTGATTTTTTGTTCAATTAAGAAAATGCTAATATTGTTCTCAGATAATATGTTTGAGTATGTCATTTGGTCCCTGGTTGTAAGGACCACACTAATGAATTCTAATCTTGGCAGTGTTATTAATTAGCTGTGTAAACTTGAGAAAATACTGAATTCACTTTTTTTAAGAGAGATTTTTGCTGTAGGGTGTGTATGCTCTACAGAGAGACAGAGACAGAGAGTGAGAAATCACTGCCTGGGGGGAATGGCCACTCTGCAGGCCCTTCTCTTCCATTCTCCTCTCCAGATCTCTGGTATGCATGCGTGCACATGTGTCTGGTGTTGGTTTAAGCCACTGGTCCAGGACTCCAACAATGGTTGACTACGTGGGAGTCCAGCAATATAACCATTCTGCCATCTGCTGGTCCCTTCACTTTTTTTTTTAAGAGAGATTTTTGTTTTAGAGCACATGCACTCGCCAGAGAGATAGAGACAGAAAGTGAGAAATCACCCCACATTGGGGATTGTCACTCTGTAACCCCTTCTCCATTCTCCTCTTGGTATCTTGGGCACAGGCACACATGCACTCAGAGTAAGTTTTAAGCTGCTGGGTCCGGAACTCGAACCACAGTCAACTACATGGGAGTCCAATGACATAACCATTATACCATCTGCTGGTCCCTGAATTCACTAGGGAGTTGGACTAGATAGCATTTAAGGTCCTTTCCAGTTCTATGATTATTTACTTCTCAGTGATAAATAAAGTCAGGTACTCAAACTTTAATATGGTCAGAATCAAGATGACTGCACAGTTAATTGAGGAAACAGAAAGTAATCATGGATTTATTCTTCTGAAAAATAAGTGAGTTTTGTTGATTTTGGAGTAAAGAAACTTATTTATAACAAAAAAATTAAACTATTGTTTTCATAACAAAAAGAAGTTCAAAGTCAGTTTTTGTTGTTGTTGTTATATGCATGTGATTCAACTGCTTAGTAGTGTTTTTGGTTATTGGTTGTTTGAAAAGATGCATTCTTTTTTAATTCCATTTTTATGTTCTCAAATTGAGGTATATAAATCAATAACAACTGAATTTCTAATCTTATCAAGAATAACTAATACGGGTAATGCTCATCATTTTTGTTTAGGGATGATGTAGGTCTAAAATAAGTTAGATTTCCATTTGTTCTTGGTAAATAGATAATGAACTCTTGGAAGGCAGAAACTCAATTTATTTTTTTTGTTGGTATTCAGTTCTGAGCACAACTTCACACATAGATTTTCAATATTTTTGTATGCTATTTTATGAAATGCAAAGGTTGTCAAACAGGTCTGAAATTAGAGACATTTACTAGAAAACTTCTGGAAATTTTATCTATTTTTTTTTCTGTTTTTGGAGAGGTTTTTGCTATAGGGCATGTGTGCTCGCCAGAAAGACAGAGAGAGACAGAGAGACAGAAAGCGAGAAATCACCCCCCAAGGGGGATGGCCATGCCGCAATCCCTTCTCCTCCGTTCTCCTCTCAAGATCTTGGGCATGCACACACACACACCTGGCATGATATTAAGCCACCAGGTCCAGGACTTGAACTGCGGTCAACTACATGGGAGTTCAGCGACATAGCCATTACGCTAACTGCTGGTCCTGGAAATTTTATCTATTAACTAAGATTTTTTTCTGAAAAGTGGCATCCCTGTGCTTAGTTTACTCACTTGTTAAACTTTTTAAATTTGAAAATTTCGTTAGAAATTAGATACATTGTGTTTAAATTCTTGTTAGCATCAAAACTTAGATATTTGCAATCCATAAATTGACGCTATTCAAGAAACATAGTGTTTAGCATACACACGTAGAACTAGCCGCAATATACACTATGTGGCATAAGATCTCTATATTCTGCAAGGTTTGTGGTTAGGAGTATGGATGACTGCCTATAGAGTATTTGAAACTTTTTTTTTTTTGAGAGGTTTTTGCTATAGGGTGCGTGCGCTCACCAGACAGACAGAGAGAGACAGAGAGACAGAAAGCGAAAAATCACTACCCAGGGGGGATGGCCAGTCCGCAATCCCTTTTCCTCCATTCTCCTCTCGGGATCTTGGGCACGCACGCACACGTGCCTGGCATGAGTTTTAAGCCACCGGGTCCGGGACTCGAACTGCGGTCGACTACATGGGAGTCCAGCGACATAGCCATTACGCTAACTGCTTGTCCCGAGTATTTGAAACTTTTAATTCAGAATTCATGAGATCAGTTTCTTTTGACTGATATTTGAGATTCTAAAATTTACAGCATTGTGCTTTATGCAATAACTTTGCTAGTGTCTTAGTTTAATGGCTATCATTGGAGTCTGTGCCATTAAATTGAATAATTGTTTAAGATTTAATGCTGCGCACACACACAAAAATCTCTGTTGTTTTCGGATTTATGTATTTAGAAAAATAGCATCAGATAGTAGTCCAAGGCAGACCTGACAAATAACAAATTTTATGCTATCACTGTGGTAAATTTCCAGGTATTCATGTTTAAATGAAATAATATTAGTAAATGGGAAATACTTGAACTCAGGACTTTTTTCTTACTGTTACCTGGTTATTTAATTTCACAGGTTTTAAATGATTTATTATAATTTTCTAAGCTAGTAAGATGAATTCTTGACTATTTAATGCTGCTTACTAGATGCCTTTAAATTTAAATGAGTGACCATGTGATCGGTCTTTTTCTCTTTTCTTCACCCTATTCCTCTAGTTCTGCCTCCTTGGGTTAATCTTATAAATCTCTCTAAAAAATAGTCTTTAGGGTCATCCTAGGCAAGTAGAAACAAGCCAATATGTAGTCAATGACTGGTTCCTAGTTGCACGTTAGGCAAATTTACTTAACCTTTCTAACCATAGTTCCTCTACATTTAAAATGAGAATAGTAATACATACCCATTACAGTTGTTCAGATAATTAAATGAGAATATATGTATAAGTATTAGCAAGTTTCTTGTTACATTGTCAGAAGTTAATAAATAAAACTAGCATATCGCTAAATAAATGACTTTGTATAGAAAGTCAGTGGAATCTGGAGCCAGCATGTAGTATTGTGGTTAAGGTGTTGTACTCTTAGGTTGTGGGCTGAGATTCTGGTGACTTGAAACTCACTCTGGGGATGTGTGTGTGCATGCCCAAAATCCTTAGAGGAGAATGGAGAAGGGATTATGGTGTGGCCATCTCCCCAGTGAGATGATTTCTTGCTTTCTGTCTCTTTGTCAGATCTGTCTCTCCAGTGATCACATGGCCCTATAGCAAAAATCTCTTTTAAAAAGTCAGTGGAATCTAATAGATGAACTGATAAAAGGAAAGAGCAACATTAATCAGGTATATCTTGGATCTCAGTCTGAGTAATCTGCCAGTCTCTGTAGTGATTTATTAATCTCAGTCTAGGTTCTGAGATGATTTGATTTTGTTCAGGGTAAACAAGCATATATGGTTTTATTTCAGTTTAGATTTGATTTATTTTGACCTGTACACGCCTACTAGAGGTTATATGAACTTCAGAGCACTTATTCTTTCTTCTTAGAGTCCACTTAACCAGGTTAATCTGAACCTATGCCAACACTAGCATTATTCTGTCCTGTCCTTTCCTATAGTCTGCTTTCAGGAACCAAACTAACCTTTAGCAATGCCATAAACTAGATGGAATTTCACAAATTTTAAACCTTTGATTTGTGAAAAGATTTTTATGATATAGTAAGTTTATTGTTTATATATGTAGAATTCTAGTACTGTGAGTTTTATAGGCTTAATATTTAATTTTCTTAATCTCCAGTCTGGTTGAATGTTAAATTTGAACCCCTAAGCCCTGCCCATCCCCTAAATGGCCAGTGGAGTAATAAGTGAATAAAAAAAGTACTTGTTTGGGGCCAGCGGGTGGCATGGTTGTTAAGGTGCTGGACTCCCACATGGCTGACCGTGGTTTGAGTCCCAGGCCTGGTGGCTTGCCTTCTCATTCTCTCTCTCTCTCTCTCAATTGTCAAATCGAATAATAATAATAAATATTAAAAAATAAAGTACAAATAATTTTAAGAAGTACTTATTTTATACATATTCCCATTGTCTACCAGATTCCCAAGATTTGTGGTTGTGTTTTTTTTTTTGAAGTAATTTGGTGAATAATTTGAGAGTTTGAGAATAGCAAGTTTCAAAAGGGTTAATAGGAAGATAATTCTAAGAACTGCTGAAAGTTCAGTTTTCCCTTCTGATCTTATTTTTTGATGGCTAAAGATGTTGATGGTATCTACTGATCTCCATCCTAACTTGTTAATTAGCTTCCATAACTAATTTGTTAAAAATAGTGAAGAGTGTATAGCAAATGACACTCTTCCAGGAACTACTATGTAGAAAGTGATTATTATGGAAAAAAGACTTTGTGTACTGGATTATGAGTAGTTCATGTAGATAGGTTATTATAACCAGGTCCACAAACTTTCCTACCTTGTTTACTGTAACAGCTCAGGGAGGCAGAACTTAACAGACTTCTTTATGAAGGAGTTTTATGTTTATGTAATATGAGGCATCCTCAAAAAGTTCATGGATGAAACGATGCATGAATTGCAGGGGTTTTTTGGGCACCAAAATAAACATTTTCCACTAACTTTTTGAAGTCCCTTCATTTTTACAAGGCAGTTTGGAGCTGGTGCTTACCGTGCTGCTAAAGAAAAACATTAAAGATTTGCTCCTGTAGATTTCTTATTATCAAACTAAACCTTAGTCTATAATGAGTAGGATTTTTCCCCTCAAAATCAGATGTTGAATGATGAGTTCTGCTTTTGGATATAGTTTTTCTAAAAGTTAAAGCAGGGATTTTTATATTAATACATATTTTATAATAGTTTATTAACTTGCTTAATTTCATGTATAGCTATTCTTTAATATTTAGATTCACAAGAAGTAGGAAAAAGTAGTACAGATAATCCTCATTTACTCTTTGCTCATCTTTATCTAATGATGGCATCTCACTGTAATGCAATATCAAACCTTGAAAATCAACGCTGGTCCATTACTTTTCACTGGACTATAGACCTCATTCAGTTTTCACTATTTTTTAACATATATTTGTGGTTTTGAGTGTATATAATCCTGTGCACTTTTATCCTATATAAATATTTGTGTAGCTATCACTACAATAAAGATACGGAACTGTTCTATCAACATATATATGCTATCCCTGCTATCATTCTAAAAATGATAATGCTATAGAGATGAAGAGCAGATTAGGGACCAGGAGTTAGCGTAATGGCTATGTCACTGAACTCCCATGTAGTCAACCATGGTTTGAGTCCCGGACCCGGTGGCTTAAACTCACGCCGGGTGCATGTGCGTGCGTGCCCAAGATCCTGAGAGGAGAATGGAGGAGAAGGGACTGTGGTGTGGCCATCCCCTCTAGGGGGTGATTTCTCGATTTCTATCTCTCTGTCTCTCTGGTGAGTGCACGTGCCCTATAGCAAAAAAAAAAAAAAAAAAAAAAAAAAAAAAAAAAAACTCTCCCCCCCCAAAAAAAAAGAGAAGATTAGTGGTTGCCTCTAGCACCCGCACTTTTGGCAGCCACTAAATCTTTTTTCCATCTCTATAGTTTTATCATTTTCATAATGCAATACTAAGTTATTCCATTTATATATTATACAGTCTCCTAACCTTTGGTGGTTGGCTTTTTTCACTCAGTGCTTTGGAGATTTATTCAGGTTGTTGAATGAACCAATCGTTCCTTTTTATTACTAAATAGTATTCTGTAGAAAGGATGTGCCAGAATTGGCTTTAACCAACTGTTTACCTACTGAAGAACATTTAGGTTGCTTCCAACTTTTGCTGCTGTAAGTAGTAGCTACTGTGAGCTGCTATGAATATTCATGTACATTTTTTTTGTGTGTGTGTAAACACATGTCTATGTTTTGGGGGAGAAAATGCCCTAGAATGCAATTGTTGGGTTGTATAGTAAGTTCATGTTTAGTTTTATAAGAAACTGCCAAACTATTTCTCAGAGCAGTTGCTACCATGTTATATTTCTACCAACAACATATGAGAGATCCAGTTTCTCTACATCCTCACCAATCTGTGGAGTTAACACTGTTTTTATTTTATTTTATTTTAGTTGTTTTAATTGAAGTATAATGCTATCTCATTATGGCTTTTATATTTTACTTGAAAATAAAGTATGTTATCTTTAAGGCTTTAATTTAGATTTGACTAACGTCATTTTCATTCGCCTCTACACCAGCTACTGTTTGGTTTTTATTGCAGTCAGATTGTCAGAGATTTTTTTTAATGACACATTTGGCCAAGACTGTTTAATATTTTTAAATGTGTTGTAGCATTTGATATATTACATAAAGTAATTTTAATTAATAAAATAACTTTACCTTTTTTTGAATAATTGTTTGTATTATAGTGGCTGGAATGGCTGGTACTGCGCATATCGATGGAGACCATATTGTTGTTTCAGTTCCTGAAGCTGTATTAGTTTCTGATGTTGTCACAGATGATGGGATAACTCTTGATCATGGCCTTGCAGCCGAAGTTGTCCATGGGCCTGATATCATCACAGAGACTGATGTAGTAACAGAAGGTGTGATTGTTCCTGAAGCTGTGCTTGAAGCTGATGTTGCCATTGAAGAAGATTTAGAGGAAGATGATAGTGATCACATCTTGACTTCTGAACTTATTACAGAAACTGTTAGGGTACCAGAACAGGTTTTTGTGGCTGACCTTGTTACTGGTCCCGATGGGCACTTAGAACATGTGGTCCAAGATTGTGTTACAGGAGTTGACTCTCCTACAATGGTATCAGAGGAGGTTCTTGTAACTAATTCAGATACAGAAACTGTGATTCAAGCAGCTGGTGGTGTTCCTGGTTCTACAGTTACTATAAAAACCGAAGATGATGATGATGATGATGATGATGTAAAGAGCACTTCTGAAGACTACTTAATGATATCTTGTAAGTGAAACATAAAGTTCATGATCACTCAGAAGATAGATTTATATAATTTGGAAAGGTTTTCTGGGGTGGGGTATATATCCAATAAAAGTCATGGGTAGAAGATTTTTGAAAAATAATTTATTTCAAAGCTATGTCATTGAGATATTTTGAGTTCACTCATAATTTAAATTTATTCAATGAAAATTTATATCCAAAATGAAGTAAAATAATTTGGTTTATTAATATTTTGGAATAGAAATATAGATTTGGGTGGTTCAACAACATTAACTGATACCAAATTTTAATGGTAAAGATATGTATTTGAATATGGGAAATTCCTTTTATGTAGCCACTGCTTTTTAAAAATTTTATGATTTGATTTTGTCATTGTACATCTCTGTAGCACACAATACGGTTTTTCAAAATATAGATACAATGCATGACAATCTAATTAGGGATGTTAGCATAATATGTCATTTTCAAGAGAGAATTTTACATTCTTGTGTCTGTAAAAGTGTTTCTTCCCTGGGCTCCTCCCACCATCCTCCACTGCTTTTTAATATGGCAAGTGCTAGAGTTGTCAATTCAGTTTTGCTTAGGAATTTAAACATGATATATTAAGAAATTTATGTAAGTTTAAAAAAATACTTGAGAAGTTGATCATACATTCAGATCATGCTCTACAGTTCTCCCTATGTTTATGTTCTTTGTGACTAAGTACGTGTGCATTTATTTTATGAAAAAACTATTTAACATAATTTTATTTTATTATTTTTAAAAATTATGTCTAGTTTACATATAATGAATGTATGTTTTTGTGGGCTACAAAAATATGGTTTTTATGGCAAGCACACTATGTAATAATCAAATCAAGGATATACCTATATTCATCTTGTTCAACATTGAACATTATATTGTACACATTTGTTAATAGTTCTACTAGTTTTTTTAAAACATGTATTAAATTGTCCATAGTATATTCTGTTGTTTAATAAGTTTATTTAAGACTGCTTTGAAACCTTCTTAGAACAGTCCATTTGAAGGAGGAACACAGACATATTTTGTTTTAATTTTAAGTGATGGGTTTGCCAAAGCAGCAACAGTAAAATCTCATGATAAATTATTGATTTAAGGGGGAAGCAGGTGTTGTTGTGATTAAGGCACTGGACTCCCACATGGCTGACTGAGGTTTGAGTCCCAGACCTAGTGGCTTGAAAGTCAGGCTGGATGCATTTGCATGCATGCCCCAAATCCCAAGAGGAGAGTGGAGAAAAAGGGATTGCAGGGCGTGGCCATCCCCCAAGGCGGGGTGAATTCTCACTTTCTCTCTGTCTCTCTGGCAGCGAGCAAATGTGCCCTGTAGCAAAATTTTTTCTGTCAAAAAATTATTGATAGAAAATGAATAAGTGGGTTTATTCTTTATAAAATTTGAAGAGATCATGCTACAAATAGTAAAGATTAGGTAAAGACTTTTCACTTTTCCAAAGAGGATTTTTCTTTTCTTTTTGAAATACAAAAATGCTTACTTGGGAATTTAATAGCCAGATGGAGTATGTGTATATATATTTGTGTCTGTGTGTATAAAGTGATTATATGTTAAGTGTGTGTCCATGAATTTAAAAACAAACTAGATTTAATTAGTACATATAATTCGGAAATATGGTGTTTTTTTCTCTATAAGCACTTTTACAGGTAAATGTTTACATTGTTTTTAATCTTACATTGTTTTAATATTCACTTCATTTTCATTACCTCTTGGTTTCTGTTGACCACTGAATCTTTCAGGATTTAAGAGAATAAATTGCCTTCAAAGACTTCAGTGCTGGGCCAGCAGGTGGCGTGTTGGTTAAGGCACTGGACTCTTCACATGGTCAGCTGTGGTTTGAGTCCCTGACTTAATGACTTGTTTTCTTATTCTCTCTCTCTCTCTCTCTCTCTCTCTCTCTCTCTCTCTCTCATTCACTCACTCTCACTCTGCGTCTGTCTCTGGTGAGCTCATGTGTCCTGTACCAAATTAAAAAATAATAATGATAATGATAAATAAAATTAAATGGATAATTATTTTTTAAAAAAGGAACACTGTAAAGTTAATTCAAGTGATTCTCTTATCTATTTTTTTTCCCAGCATAGAGATTTTTAAAAATATTCAAGTTATAAAGTTGAGGTCTCAAAACAGACACTTACTTTGTTCCCGAATTTTTTTAAATTTATTTATTCATTCATTTATTTTTCATTTGACAGAAAGAGACAGAGAGAGAGGAAGTGAGAAAGCAAGCTACCAGGTCCAGGACTTGAAGCGTGTTCAGCCGTGTGGGAGTGTCCAGCACCTTAACCACCACGCCACCTGCTGGCCCCTGTTCCCGAATTCTTAAATATTTCTGTAGGGAAACCTCGTCAGTAACCGAGTTTTAGAGGTAGGGAGTATGTTGTCTTTGAATATCTGAGGTATATTTGAGTTTAATCCATATTCAGGCCAAACCTCATCAATTCCTAAATCCTTTTTTTTGTTGTTGTTGTTTGTGAGAAAAAGGAGGGCAAGCACCCTTATCAGAGTCTCACACAGTGATTTCCCATACTTACAAGCCATTCAGGATCATGGGTGCACACACCTGATGTGTACAGGTCAACTGTGGAATGGAACCTGCCATCCTCCATATAGGTTCAGCTTCACTTGACCACAATGTTACTATGGTGCCATGGAGCCAGTCCGCACATTTTTTATGTTAGCCAATGTTTAGGCCCTCCTACTTATGCTGATTAACTTGTAAATGAGATAGGATAACTTTGTCTGTTTAAAGTTGTCCTAGATGCAGTATTCTTTCTTCAAAAATACCTGACAACCATAAGACACTTTATAGGTGATTATTTCCTTTTTGAAAAATGTGACTGGGGCAGGGAAGTTGCTTTATAATGAGCCTGTACAATATATTTAAGTGACTATTTACTTTTAAAGATCAATTCATATTTCTTTCAGGAACCTATTTTTTTAAAAAATTTTTTATACATTCAGTCACATTATTTAGCTTACAAAGTGAACATTTCAATATGTGAACATTTCTCCCCAGATCAGTTGATCAAAATATCTTCAACAGATAACACCACACCTCCTTGTCCCGTCAATTCTCTGCCTCCATATCCCTCCTCCAAATGTCCTTCCCCAGGCCCCACTCCCCTACACACACCACAGCTGGCATTCACACCCATCTCTTGTGTTTGTACATCCTGTAGTCAATCAATTTCAGTCATAGAGTGCAGACACTCAGTATATATGAAGTGGGGACTTACAATGTCTCGCCTTCATAGCCTGGCTTGCTTCACTCAGCAGTAAATCTCCCATATTCTTCCACTTTCTGTCAAAAGTCAGGGTTTTGTTGTTTTTTTTATGGTTGAATAGTATTCCATAGAGTATATGCGCCGCAGTTTTTCCACCCATTCATCTGTACAGGGGCATTTGGATTGGTTCCATGTCTTAGCAGTCACGAATAGTGCCGCAATAAACATCGATGTGCAACCACTTTTCCGATGAAGAATTCTTCTGTCCTTTGGGTAGATACCAAGGAGTGGAATTGCTGGATCATATGGTAGTTCTATTTGTAGATTTTTGAGGAATCTCCAAATTGTTCTCCACAGTGGCTGGACCAATTTACATTCCCACCAGCATTGTAAGAGAGTTCCCTTTTCACCACACCCCCGCCAACACTTATCATGTTTTGTTTTTGCTTTTTTAATCAGACATTCTGACTGGGCTTAGGTGGTATCTCATTGTTGTTTTGATCTGCATTTCCCTTATGATGAGAGATGTTGAGTGTTTTTTTATATGCCTTTTGTTTATTCGTATGTCATCTTTAGAGAGTGGTTTTTTTTTTTTTTTTCAACTCATTCTCCCATCTTTTAATAGGGCTGATCATCTTTTTTTCCAAACTGCTGCTTGAGTTCCTTGTGTATTCAGTCCCTTATCTGATGCGTAATTTACAAAAATATTTTCCCGTTCTGAGGGCTGTCGATTCATACTAATTATAGTGTCTTTTGCCATGCAGGAACTTCTTAGTCTGATGTAATCCCACCTGTCTATTTTGGGGATTATCGTCTGTGCTGAACCTATATATTTTTAATAAGGCAAAATATCTTGATAGGGTCATCATGGGAGAACTCATTCCAACCTCACCAATTTCAGGAGGAATAAAAGAGAAAAGTTAACGCCTTTGTAATTTTTAAAAAACACCACAGCTTTATTGAGATAAAATTTATACACCATACAATTCACCCATCTAGAGTGTACAAATCAGTGGGTTTTAGTATATTCACAGAGTTGTACAACCATCGCCATAATCTATTTTGAAACTTTATCACTCGTAAAAAAAACCCCGTATATCCTTTAGCAGTAATCTCTCATTCCAACCATTTTCTGGCAGACACCCATCAGATTTCTGTCTCTGCATATTTGCCTATCCTGGATATTTCATATAAATACTATCATAGAATATGTAGCCTTTTGTGTCTGGCTTATTTCACATAGCATAATGTTTGCAAGGGTCATCTATGTCATAGCATGTATCAGTGCTTAATTCCTTTATTATTACTGAGTGATAGTCCCTATATTTAGTCTATCATTTAATCAGTTGATGCTCATTTGGGCTATTTCCACTTTTTTGGCTATTATCAGTAATATTTGGCTATTATTAATAATTTTTTGAGAGGTTTTTCGCTATAGGGCGCGTGCGCTCGCCAGACAGACAGAGAGAGACAGAGAGACAGAAAGCGAGAAATCACCCCCCAGGGGGGATGGTCACGCCGCAATCCCTTCTCCTCCATTCTCCTCTCGGGATCTTGGGCATGCACGCACACGCGCCCGGCGTGAGTTGTAAGCCACCGGGTCCGAGACGCGAACCGCGGTCGACTACGTGGGAGTCCAGCGACATAGCCATTACGCTAACTGCTGGTTCCCTCTATTATTAATAATTTTTGTACAAGTTTTTGTGTTGGCATATTTTCAGTTCTCTTGAGTAGATAGATACCTGGGAATGGCACATGTTTGAAATGTAAATGTGACTAATTTATTTTTTTTTTGTCTTTTCAACTACATTGTGAAATACAATCTTTTGCATATTTCCTGATCCCATCCCTGTTATTATATCATACCCACCATATAATTTTTGTATATGTAGCACAAAAGAGATAAAGTAAAAAGCATATTTAGCTTTAAAAAGTAGTAGTATGTTTATTTTGCTAAAATGAAATTTTATTCATATTGTACCAGTGGGTCATAAAAAATATCGAATGCTACCAAACCTTAAGGTGTTGGCAAATAAAGTACTTTACTATTTTATATCATATTTAGTGCCGGTGGAACCCAGTACCTGTATTATATTACCCACTTATTTCTGGCTTCAGAAAACACTGTAGAGAGTGAATATTGCATGCTTTACAACTCAAAAGGTTAAGCTTGAATTTTAAGTATATTGGGTATTCTCTGCTTTATGTAGAGTTTTTGATGATCTATTTCTCGAGTCAGTTGCTTTACTATTAAGTGTCTGTTAACTTTGTACTTTCTATAACAAAGGATATAGAATAAATCATCAAGTTGATAGTTTACCTTTTAAAACTGCACACCCGCATCTTTAATAATTATCCTCATACATGAACTTAAAATAAAGAACAAATTCAGTTACTCAGTACATTTCAAAATTGTTCATATTGAGGAAAGTAACCCAAGTAGAAAATAATGTATACATTAAAGTGTGGACATTAAATTCAAAGAAAATAGAAACAGAATATTGAAAAAGTGAGGCTCAGCCATAGTGGCACAGGCAGTAAGAACAGTGCTGCATGATGCAAAAGATCATATGGGAAGGCTTCATGTTTGTGTCATGAATCTACCTGAATATATCAGGTGTGCTTTTGATACTGGTTGGCTGCAGGGTTGGTGGCAGGATTGGTATGAAAATCTGTTGAGGGTGCCTTTTCCTTCCGAGGAAATTGAAAAACAAACAAGTAAACAAACAAAAACACCGGAGAGACGTAACAATAATTTCAATACTTAATGTCAAAATTATGGTACTAAATTGTTGAGAAGTAGCCACAACAGTATAAATGTGTATTTCATTCCATGAGCTTTAATTTTGCAAACTATAGTTTTAATTCAGCTTATCCCAGAGAGAACTGTGGATACTTTAAACCATTCATATATAATACAGCAACATTAGTTGAGAATATTTTTATTGTTTCATTAATTCACATAAATTATTCCAACTTAAGAAATGTGTATTTTAGGGAACCAGCAGTTAGCGTAATGGCTATGTCGCTGGACTCCCACGTAGTCAACTGCAGTTCGTGTCCCGGACCCGGTGGCTTAAAACTCACGCCGGGCGCATGTGCGTGTGTGCCCAAGATCCCGAGAGGAGAATGGAGGAGAAGGGATTGTGGTGTGGCCATCCCCCCTGGGGGGTGATTTCTTGCTTTCTGTCTCTATGTCTCTCTCTGTCTGTCTGGCGAGCACACGCTCCCTATAGCGAAAACCTCTCCAAAAAAAAAAGAGAAATGTATATTTTAGATACTTTTTGTATATTTTAGATACCTTTGATATTTTGATTACATTTCAGTTTTTATAGAAACAGGATTGAAATAAAATATGGTAGGTATATAATATTTGAAGAGAAATATTTGAATATTGTTTATGTTCATAGGACAAAGTTTATCAATATCTAGTTCACCCATAGTATTTGTGTGAAATTAAATGTTATCCTTAAGGGCCAGCAGGTGGAAGGGTGGTTAAGGCACTGGACTCCCACATGGCTGATTGTGGTTCGAGTCCTGGACCTGGTGACGTGAAACTCACACGGGGAGCCTGTACATGCATGCCCAAAATTCCAAGAGGAGAATGGAGGAGGAGAAGGGATTGGTGTGTGGCCATCCCCTCTGGGGAGTGATTTCTTACTTTCTCTATCTCAGGCAAGCACACATGCTCTATTGGCAAAAATCTAAAAATAAAGTAATAAAATAAATAAATGTTTATCCTGAGTAATAGAGAATAAAATTTTATAAGTACACTTAAAATGTAAGTAATATGTCTTCAAATAGTGTTACTTTACCTTTGTATATTGTTTTTATATGCACCGAAGCATTGGGTTTTTAATGAAAAAGAAAAGGTATTTTATTTAGGTATTTTCTTTGCATATGATTCTGAAATAAAGTATATATTGCTCAGTCTAGAAGTATACAAAATTTCTGGTTTGAAGTTGTTTTCTATCAACTCAACAGAAACTTGAGTATTTATTACTAAAATTTTATTTTTGGCCCTGCTTCGGTGGCATAGATGGTAGTTTACTACTAATCCACAGTGCTGGAAGCCACGTGGTCAGCTATGGGTTCAGTTTCTGAGATGACCTGAAACATGCACATGTTTGTGCATATGTGTTAGCTGGAGGACTGGGGAAACGGTATTGTGGAGTGGTAAGACCCTCATCACCCTGGGGTGCCTGTCTTTCTTTCTCATTTGCTTGCTCTCTCTCGCTTGCTCTTTCATGAAAGAAATAAACTTTTAAGAAAAGATTTTGTTTTTATAATTTATGAAAAGCCCTTTTATTAAAATCATTTAGGTGTTCTCTATGTTTTTTCTTTTTAAAATCCTAGCTGTCATTTATGAAATGGTTTTAGCAACAGTTGCTGTTTAATTTGGGAATTGTTTATGTGAGTTTATTTGATGAGTAATATATATTTCATGTTTTTAATTTTTCTGTACTAATTTTGGTGTTATTATTTAACTTAAAATGTTGAAAGTGATAGAAAGTTAATCTTTTCCCTAGCCATTTTAATTAAAGCTATATGATTGTTAAGTATTTCATATATATATAAAATTAAATTTCTGAGTAGGTTTCTTTATGTATCATGTAGTAAATCCGGGATTCTATACTGTTTTTCCTTGAAATACAACACTTTCAATGGCTGCATAATAGGTCATCAAGTGAATATAGTAAGTAGATGGTTAATACATAATTTCACATGACACTTATACTTAGCACCCACTAAATGCCAATGGTATTTTTCAACTGAAATAGTTTCCTTTTCATATGTTACAGTGGATGATGTTGGAGAGAAATTAGAGCATATGGGGAACACACCATTAAAAATCGGCAGTGATGGTTCACAAGAAGATGTTAAAGAAGATGGATTTGGTTCAGAAGTAATAAAAGTATATATATTTAAAGCAGAGGCTGAAGATGATGTTGAAATAGGTATAAAGACTGAGTTTAATTTATTGCTATAATAGTGAGGGATTAGAATTTATTCTTATCTTTCTGGGGGTTATTTTATTTAATTTTTTTGGAGAGACTTTTGTTATAGGGCACATGTGCTTGCCAGAGGGACATAGCAAGACGAAGACATAAACAGAGAAACCACCCCCCAGGGCAGATGGCTGCATTGCAGTCCCTTCTCTTCCATTCTCCTCTTGAGATCTGGGGCACACATACCTGGCATGAGTTTTAAGCCATCAGGTCCAGGACTTGAACCACAGGTGATTATAGGAGTCCAGCGACATAACCGTAACACCACCTGCTGATCCCTATGGGATTTATTTTTAAATTGTCCTGGAAGCATAGACTTTTTAACAAGTTTTTCTTTTGCAGGGGAGATGTTATACTTTAAAAATCATATATGAATATAAAACAAGAATGCAGAATATGTCATTCTTAGATTTTAAAAATGAGTAGAATATTGCTAAAAATATAAAACCAAATTACTGGAGAGGATTTGGTTTACAGTTAGAAATTATAATGAGTGCTTAATAACATGGATTCTGGAGGCGGGCTGTTTGGGTTTTAGTCTCAGTTCTGCTACTTAGCTGAGTGACCTTCAGTGACTTACTTAACCTCTTTTTGCCTCTGTTTCTTCATCCATAAAAATGACCATAATGATAGTAACTGACTAATAGTGCTATCATGAGAATTAAATGGGTATAAAAGACTTGTATAGTGTTTGGCATGTAAGTGTGATGTAAGTTTTAGCACTTGTTATTTTTCAGTGATAACTGAAAATGTAATAAAAAATTTTTCTTGGTAGTTTGAAGTTTATTTAGAATTTAATAAAATATTTCTTACATGTCTTATGAGAGAGTCGTTCCATGATACTTTTCTGTTTTGATATATGTTTTAATTTTTAAGGTGGAACAGAAATTGTCACAGAGAGTGAGTATACCAGTGGACATTCTGTCGCTGGAGTACTTGACCAGAACCGAATGCAGCGGGAGAAGATGGTTTACATGGCAGTTAAAGATTCTTCTCAAGAAGAAGATGATATCAGTAAGGAAAAAATGGCACTGCAGTGACTTATTAGTAGCCGCCATGAATTCTTAAAAAGGAAAAAAAGCTATCTCAGAGATACAAGCATTGTATAAAAACAAAATTCAATAAAGTGATCCTAACCCTTTACTATAAGTATATACTTTAGAAGGGAAGGGTTCTTTTACCACTTATGCATACAAGCATTTTTCAAATCACCAAGCATGATATGCTGTATTTAAATTACTCTACTGGGAATACAGAGATGATCAACATATGGTTCTTGACCTCACAAATATAGAAGAATTATTGACTTTTTACTTTGCATTTGTTATTGAATGTTTTTCATAGGTATTTTTGGGTCATCGAAAAATTCATGACATATTTTTCTATGCAAAAATGCGTCATGACTTATCCAATAACCCAACATTTAATTCTGACATCTCTGAGGTAGGTGATACCTTCCCCATTTTATGGGGAAAAAAAAAAAAAAAACAACTCAAAATAATTTATCGAAGTCCATTCCAAAATTAAGGAAGGCAAGATTAGAGTTACATATAACTCTAATGTTAGTCTTCTTTCCACATGGCAGTGAGCACAGTTGGCCTTTTTTGGGATTTAGCAGTGGAAGGGCTTACTGGTTGTTCTTCCCTCAGTGAGGGATTAGTTGTATAAGTATTCTTCTAAGCCAAGCTGCCAGGATCTCAATTTATTATGCTGTTGATGGTCTCCAAGTAATTCCTGCTTAAGGTTTCATGGGGCTATGTACCACAGAGTGAAAATTCCTCAGGAGTTCTTTACTGCCAAGCTGTGTGTTTCCTTGTGAAGCTATTTTTCTTTCTCCTCACTTCTATATAAAAATGTAGTCCTTCCCTAAAGCTACTTCTTTCCTTTTGCCCTGTTGAGAAAAAAAGCTACTACTTTATTTAGCCTAGAAGGGCAAGAGCCTCAATTTCACTGTAGTACCTTAACAATACTGGTGGTCTTTACCTGTGCTGCACTCTGATATCTGCTCCTCAAGTTTCCTTTCCTAAAAGCCATGGGGAGCTGAATTTTGCCCCAAACATGAGTTGTGTATGACAGCTAAAAATATTTTTAAATGAGTAGAGATGAATTGGATAGAAAGGAAAGAGTTTTATGCAATAATTTATGTCTCTAATTTCTTAAAAAAATTTTCAGGAAAGGGGCATGGTATGAGGTGGGAGACTGAGTCATAGGCTAACTAATACCAGAATTCCAAGGGGAATGTTGAAAACTTAGACTAGTGTCTCTTTCTTGTTAGTAGAGAGAGGTGAAACTTGGGAGGAGTGGAGTACATTTTTACCACATTTTCTCCCAGATCTCTTCTGTGGTGAATGGAAGATCCCAGTATGTGAATCAGAGGAAAAGCATACATTAAAGCCAATTTCCTATTTAATAAGCTAAATGTAAACAGATTATTTCACATAAACTATTAGATCAGGAAAATCATGACGTATTTTTCTGTGCAAAAATATGCATCACAACTTTCCTAACAACCCAAATATATTAAGTAGCTCTTTAGATTTCAATATTTTTTACAGTATATGTTTTTAAAAAAATAATCCTCATGGGACCAGCGGTTGCATAATGGCTATGTCACTGGACTGCCATGTAGTCAACTGCAGTTTGAGTCCTGGCTTAAGCTCATGCCGGGCGCGTGTGTGTGCTTGCCCAAGATCCCGAGAAGGAGACTGGAGGAGAAGGGATTGCGGCATGGCCATCCCCCCTGGGGGGTGATTTTTTGCTTTCTCTCTCTCTGTCTCTGTCTTTCTGGCAAGTACACACGCCCTATATGAAAAACCTCTCAAAAAAAAATTAAACTCACTTAATGCTTTTTCTCCTGAGTAGTCTCTTAAAATCTAACCTCTTGAAGTGTTTACATATTCTTAAGCACTGCTAATTATTTTTACTTAAAATTTTTTAAATTAGTATTTTTGACTGTTCTTCATTACATGTATAGTACTGCACTTCAGCATAGTGTAGTATGTGGCATAGCGTGAATCGCTGTCTAATATTATTTCTCTGAGAAACGCTGAGTTCCAAAAAACTGTCAGGCAAATTTATGGAATATAATCCTTTTTATACATTTGTAGTATATCAACTGTAATATCAGTTGATGTATTTCAAGAACAAATTTTATGTAGTTAAAAAGCTATTTTCATAGGACTTGGTTCTAAGAGGAAAAGAATTTTGGTAAATAATCTCCTGGTGGCACTCTCCTCCAAGAGTGCCTAGTATATTTAAATTAAATTTTTACATTAACAACTGAAATCTCGGAAGTTAAGATTTAAATTATTTGGATTTTTTACCCACTTATTAAATATTTGGGGTTATAAACAAGCAATTATTTCTAAAATTTAGGTTGCGCTGAAATAGCAGATGAAGTTTACATGGAAGTCATTGTAGGGGAAGAGGAAGGAACTTCTCTCCCTGAGATTCAGCTTGAGGACTCTGATGTTAATAAAACAGTTTTCCCTGTTGTCTGGGCTGCGGCATATGGTAGGACACTGACATTTTTCACCTGATAAGTACATAACATATGTATTTAATCAGCCTTTAGGCCATAAATATGCTGTGCTAATGCCACCATGGGTTGGCTAATACAGAAAAAGGTTTTGCTGTGGACCGATTCATCTCTAGTTACTTTACATGATTTTTCTACCACATATCTTGTATTATTTAAAATGAACCTTGCTCAATGCATTGTATTTTTCAGTAGAATCTACTTAAAATTCTGCCTAAATAAGTGAGTACCAAATTTTTTTTTCTAAAATAGAAATAGTCTTTGAAAACCAGTCCTTCCCCTTTTGCAAAAACATGCTTATTAACAGTACACGTCATAAGATTTGGGACTTTTGAAAATAGAGAAATCCAGGTGTGCCCTTTTAGAAAGTATGCAATGGAAGGTAAATTTATCAAGCTATTTTCCCCCTTTCAATTTATCTCATTCTTATGTAATATACAAGATGATCTAGATATACTCTACTTTAAAAAATTTTAGTGCTCAAACCCATTAATTTATCTAACCTTGGTCCTATCAAAGGTTCTTTCAGTAGTCATTTATTTTGCATCTTAAATATTGGGTATACTCTATCTACCCGATTTTCATTTAAAAAGTGAAACTTTTCCAAATGATAATTCCAAGGATGCTGACAACAGCCCTTATTTTCGGTGTGTGAAATAATATCTAGGAGAGTGGAAGAACTCAACAAATACTTTATTAATCCAAAGAATAATGGACAAAATAAGATTTTGTAGATTAAGATGTGACCCACTAGTAATCATTATAATCAGCATGTAAGTTTTTAATTAGTCTTTTTTTTTTTTTTTTTTTTTTCAGGAGATGAAAGAAGAGTTTCCCGAAGGTATGAAGATTGTCAAACATCAGGTGAGACAGCATTGTATATGAGATGTAAGTTAAATATCTGGCTTTGTATATTGCTTGGTAAGTGAAGAGTAATTAGTTTGTGCCTACAGACACATTTTTTTGACTCTTATTTGTCTGGTCATATTTAATCTAGTTAATTACATAGGAGTTTGCCTCTGGGGAATTGATTAATTTATATATGGACATGATTGTGTTAATCTGAGAGTGCAGTTCATTTTAGATTTTCCCTAAGATAAAAGTGTCAGACAGCTTATCACATGGTTCACAAAAGGTTATTATGGAAAAAATTATGTAATAGAAATAATATGGACAGAAAAGTAAAAATTATTCCTATCAACCATTTGTTAATGTCTTTCTTGTGGTGGAACTGTTTTCTTAATTTCTATGGCAACCAGTATTTTTATATAAACTATTATATAAAACCCATGTGTCAGCTTAAATTTTTTTTTTAGTTTAATACCCTCTGTTTGTTGTTATTACATAGTTGATCTTTTTTTCCCCCATGATAAAGTATCTGTTCTGTTTCTATGCTTGGGAAATAGTTAACTCTTCTAAACTTAAGTGTAGATTTCAGAGAGATTGATTAAAGGCATATATAACAGCATATAAACTAACCTGACAATTTTGTAAGTCTGCCTTTTTCAACCAAATTTCACAATGTCACAACAGATTTGTGAGAACTGGGATTTTATTAAGTATCTTATTTTTTGTACACTGATCCCACTGAAATTGCAGTAAACTGTCAGCCACATTTATTTTTAAGTCCTAAAATAAATTTTAATACTCACTTAGGCTACCTGTGGTGTCACAGCAATAATACAACACTCTGTGATACTGAGCCCAAATGGGAAGGTCCTGGGTTTGTGTCCCAAGGACTCTCTGCACACGCCAGGCATGTGCCTGTAACCCTAGGCTGACTGAGGCTGAGGGTGGATCACAGCATGAAGACCCTGTTGGGAGAGCCTTTCTCTTTTTCTTTCCCTCTGACGTTTTCAGGGGAAGAATTGAGTAAAATTTACAAAATAGTTAATGTGCTTCACATCAAATGCACTGTTCTAAAGCATACATACAAGAGATCTGTTTGATTTTTATGTACTTCACATAGTTGACATGTTGTAACTGTTGTTCACTGATACATGTATATTTCTTGCTTGATTCTTTTAATTTCATTAGCCTTCATTGGTGAGAAATTAGTCTGATGTCAAGATTTCAGTTTCTTACATTAATCTTACCAGTTTATTTCTCTAGGATGATCAGATTGGGATATTTTTAAATTAATTTCTTATGATATCCTATTCAAAGTGTTTGCATGTATGAGTCTATGAGAAAGAAAAAAAGAGAATGAGAAGATGGATATACTTTGTAATACTTACTACCACAATGACGATTTGGTGTCATGTCATCTGTAGTAATTCATCTAACAAAACCAAAAGTGTGTTAAATATGTGTTGAATGGTATACTGATTTTTTTCTTCAGGAAATGCTTTGGATCCATCATTAGAAAACAGAAGTAATACAGCAGCACAGTACCTTCAGATTTGTGATAGCATTAATACAAATAAAGTACTTAAACAAAAAGCCAAGAAGAGGAGAAGGGGAGAAACTCGGCAATGGCAAACAGGTGAAATATTCTACTTTATAAATAGTATAATTGTTCGAGATATAATTATTTTATCTCTTTGGAAGATACTTGAAATTTTTTTTGGTCATCAAAGGAAAAAATCAGTTGTTTACAGGATAGTCCTACTCCCTATGTACCACTGCTTGTGTATGATAGATAACTGTTTCTTTTTCCACCCGTTTTGATTGGTACTTAGGATATTATTATTTGTTCTTTACCCAAAAGACATTTTTAAAGAGAATTTTCAGGTTGGTTTAACAATAAAGGGTGCCTGTATCTGTTTTTCACAGTACATGTGACACTGCATTTTGAGAGGTGAGTACCCTACTAAGTGATGCTCATTAATTTTTAGTGAGCTACTTTATCATCAATTGCTTTTAATATGCAATTTTACCTTATAGGATTTTATTCAGCAGTATAGTTTTCCTATAGTGAGGGTCAGTTGATTTTGGCACCTTTGTTTAAAAAAACAACTTTTAAAGCTATCTGACCAAATGTCACAACTTCCTAACTTTCTTTTTTTTTTAATTTTTTTATCTAGCTGTTATAATAGGTCCTGATGGACAGCCCCTGACAGTATACCCTTGCCATATTTGCACAAAAAAATTTAAATCCAGGGGATTCTTAAAAAGACATATGAAGAATCATCCTGATCATTTGATGAGAAAAAAATATCAGTGTACAGATTGTGACTTTACAACTAACAAGAAAGTGAGTTTCCATAACCACTTAGAAAGCCATAAGCTTATAAACAAAGTTGACAAAACGCATGAATTTACAGAATACACACGAAGATACAGAGAGGCTAGTCCTCTGAGTTCAAATAAACTTATCTTAAGAGACAAGGAACCGAAAATGCATAAGTGCAAATACTGTGACTATGAAACTGCAGAACAAGGACTGTTGAACAGACATTTGCTGGCTGTTCACAGCAAGAATTTTCCTCATGTTTGTGTTGAGTGTGGGAAGGGTTTTCGACATCCTTCTGAACTCAAGAAACATATGAGAACCCATACTGGTGAGAAGCCATATCAGTGTCAGTATTGTGTCTTCAGGTGTGCAGATCAGTCAAATTTGAAAACTCACATTAAGTCTAAGCATGGTAACAATTTGCCATATAAATGTGAGCATTGTCCCCAGGCATTTGGTGATGAAAGGGAGCTTCAACGCCATCTGGATTTATTTCAAGGACATAAGACACATCAGTGTCCTCATTGTGACCACAAGAGCACCAACTCAAGTGACCTTAAGCGGCACATCATATCTGTCCATACTAAGGATTTTCCTCACAAATGTGAAGTCTGTGATAAAGGTTTCCATCGTCCTTCTGAGCTCAAAAAGCATAGTGATATCCATAAGGGTAGGAAGATTCATCAGTGTAGGCATTGTGACTTTAAAACATCTGATCCATTTATTCTTAGTGGTCATATCCTTTCAGTTCATACTAAGGATCAGTCATTGAAGTGTAAAAGGTGTAAGAGAGGGTTTAGACAACAAAATGAGTTAAAAAAACATATGAAGACCCATACTGGAAGGAAGATTTACCAATGTGAGTATTGTGAGTACAGCACTACAGATGCATCTGGCTTTAAACGACATGTGATATCAATACATACAAAAGACTATCCACATAGGTGTGAATTCTGCAAGAAGGGATTCCGAAGACCATCAGAAAAAAATCAGCATATAATGAGGCACCACAAGGAAGCTCTTATGTAATAATATCAATATAAAGAAAGAAGCTATTTAGGAAATATGAAATGCTATTTGAAAGGAAAATCTATTTCACCTGGTTTCAAAGCTTGATACTAAACCATGACTTTACTTACATTCTTTGTATTAAAGATCTCAAATATTTGAATTCACAGGGGATCTCATAGCCCTTTGAAATTTACTTAAAGAATTTAAGAAGCACCATAGAATGGTTGCAGAAAAACTTAAGTGTCTATTTAATAGTATTATTTACATAATCCAACTAAAGATTGGAAAAGAAAAGACAAATGTTTTATTTGGCCGATCATACTAGAGACAAATGTTTCTGAAAAGAGAATAGAGTTTAGCAAAGCTTTGCTATAGCAAGCAGGCCTCACTTCTATGCAATTTTAGAAATGGGGTGGGGAAATAAAAATGTAGTCATCCATCAGTCACTTAGTCATTGAGCCTTTTATATTTTACCTGGAAATTTAATTCCAGAAGTGGCGAAAGTTTTGTGTATTCATTAAAAGAAATTCCACTGGAAAACAGGTTAGATTAATTCAGTACGATTGAAAAAATAATTTCAGAGCTGCTAATATTTTATCACAGGATAGGATGTTTAAAATAGAGCATTCTGTGCTGAATTCTAAGGTGAAGTCTATGGATTAAAGTTCCCTTTTTTTTCTGATGTTCAAGTGGATTGTTCAGTAGGGCATATATGACAAGAGTATATTTGAGTCAATTGTGGCTTTCTAAAATGAATGCAACAGTAGTGTTGCAAACAAAGTCAGCACTATATTTCTTAATGATTAAAGATTAAATTGAGAGAACACAGTTTTCTTAAATATTATAATGTTTAGAGGTTTTTTTAGGACAGTCTTATTAGCAAGTATTTCTCTAGTCTTACTTGCTCTAATGTTTTAAGGTGCAATTTTATGCCATTGAAAAATTTTAATTTTTAAAATCTATATATCATATTATTAACATGCATTTTCAGTCTGAGGCAGTGTTTATGCAGTATTTAACAGAACAGAATGCTGCCAATAGAGTTCAGAGGTGGATATTCAGTTTACAGTGTATAAATTTAAAATATGCATCCCTTTAACAACTCTTTGTGTTAGCATGCTGCAAATCAAAATGGCGCTTAATATTAAAAGCTGGTTTAGGGAAATTTAATGAAAATCCTGTTCATAAACTTAATACATATGATGTGTACTTTTAAGTTTTAGTTCCTTCATGTTTACATTCAGCTGTTCAACATAACTAAAATGTAATTTTACTTCATGCTCTACTGTGGCTTTGTATTTCAAAAAATGTTCACCCTTCTGTTTTTGCACCAGATAAGAATAAGTTCCTTAAGAATAAATTTTTTATCTTTCTTAACTTCAGAATATTAAATTTGGAAAATATACTAAAATTGTGTGTTATGTGGCTGTAAATGATGTACACGCTGTAAAATAAGATTGTCACTGTTATGTGGGATTATTATTTCTAAATGTTACTCATTGAAATGAGCATACAATAAAAAGCATTTATTGCACTTCAATGTTTTATGAGTTTATTTAAATTTGTGTAATACTCATTTTTTATTAAAAGACTTTTTGCTTCAGATTTCTCGTAGGCAGTTTGGTCCTTTTGAATTTTATGCATTAACAACAGGCAAACTAAGAATTTAAATAATTATGATGATTATGGCATGCTTATTTCTCAGGAATGTCCATTATTTGCAGAAACCATGATGAAATACTATCATTATAAGTGCCTATTTTAAGATGTCAGATTTAGTATTAGAAACTAGAAATTCTGCTTAAATGACACAATCCTGAAAAGTAAATACATTTAATTATGTTCTCAGTATACATCCAAAAGGAAAAATATTGATTGTATTGACTAAAAATATTTGGGGAAGATTTTTTATAAGTAAGCACAAAAGTAACCTGCTATATTCAACTAGCCAGCATTTATTAGAATTTATGTTTCTAGCTATTTAGCATTGTTAAGAGTCTTTTGTCAACTGCGCATTTAATTATTCTTTAATCATTGACAAAGAAGAAATCTATTAGCTTTGCATGTTAGACCAGTGCTTCTCAAATATGTCTATTTGAGTTTACCTAGAGAACTTGTTAAAATTCATATGCTCATTCAATAGGCATGAAGTGATCCTACAGTTCTGCATTTCTAGCAAGCTCACTTGTGCTACCACTGTATGAGTAATAAGGTATTGCACAAAAGCCAGTGTAATTCTGGCACACTTTGGTAACTTTGCTTAAACAGATAAGTATGGGTGAGTAGATAAAGGCAGTATTAACTGAGAACTTGACATTTAAGCTGACAAGAATGGCAAGAAGCAACTGGTTATATGCAGATCTTGTTGAAGAGTAAGGCGATGGAACAAACTTTGCCTGAACAATGATGAGCAAAGGGAGCTCATAAAGATGAGACCTGTGAGATGTTTGAAGTGGGAAGACATTGAGATTTTAAGAAAGGGAATAATGTGGTATGATTTACATTTTGAAGAGGTTGTGTGAGGAATGCATGGTAGAGGAGCTGAGAGAAGCAGAGAGCCATGTTAAAAGATTAATACAGTTCATGGTTATGGTAGAGCTGAAAAGAAAATGTCAGTTCTTTTATTTATAAATTGGGTCTAAAAAAACTTACTCCAGGTAGAACAAAAATTAATTCAGCCTATATTACAAATAAAAGTGATTCTTTTAAAAATATTGGCATAAGGCTTTCCTATATGCAAAAATGATGCTACATGAAAATGTAGATCTGTGGGTCAACATCCTTCACAAAGAGAAAAAAAAAGATTTACTGAAAACTTATTTTTCTAGAACAGTTTAGAGCCATTATGTGCAGATCAATTTATGCAATTCTCACTTCTGGCACAATGGCCTATGCTATGATAGATAGGAAACTAAAGTATTTAGGAATTTTTACCCAGGTTGAGCCCTTAAATTCAACTCCTGATGTCTCACAGAGACCAACCTCTAATTTGAACAGTTGTTATGCCTTTCCCTTTTAAGAATTTTATTGGTTTTTTTAATTTAATTTTTGCTGTAGAGCATGTACACTTGCTGGAAAGAGTTAGATAGACAGAAAAAAGTGAGAAGTCACCTCCCAGGGCAAATGATGGTCATACTGCAAATCTTTTCTCCTGAAATTTTGGGCATGCACACACATGCACTCAGCATGCTTTTCAAGCCACTAGGTCTAGGACTTCAACATCAAAGTCAGTTATGTGGGATTTAGCCATTTTAACCACAATGCCATTAGCTGGCCCCGCCTTTCTCATAAAACAAACCTGCTTCAGTGGAGTTTGAAAGATGTTGAAGTGGTGTTGTAAGTCCATATCAGGAGTTTCCTTCTTTGTTTGTTCAGGTTTTTTTGTTTCTGTTTTTTAGCTTTTATAAATTAGAGTGGTGCTTGTTATTTCCAACATAAACATTCACATGATAATAGCATCTTTACAAAAATATACAGCTAAGATAAAAGTCCTTCCTGCACATTTCCTTACTTGGACTTCCAAAAAGACCATACGGGTACTTCATTTATTTTATTTAGACATATAAACAAATTATTTTGTGTGTCATTGCACAATCTCCATTTTATTTGATGAATTTAAAGTGAGAACATACTGGAATAGAAACTGGATAAACAGGCATTCTTTATCTGATAACTTCGTATTTTCGTAGATAAGATGCATGAAACTTGAGAAAAGATGTTACACTATTTCTATGTATCCTAATCACAAATTGGAAAGTAAATGTATGTATTTATATGGCTCTTCATACCATAAATTTTGTATTCAAATTTTAAAAATTTGTATAGTAAGGACCTTGTTATCTCCTCCATTCACTATCTGTGGATCATATGGACCAACGAAGTTGTGACTGCCTCCAAAATTTGGACACTTGTATTTTAGTATTGGAAAAAATCACACCTGTTCTCATTTTAAAACAGTAATGGTGGCAGTTTTCTATCAAGCTAATAAAAACTTTACATAATTTGTAGTGAGTGGATAATATAATTTTCTTTTGTACAGTTACATATATGAGTACTGGGTAGAGGAAAAGTTGTTCTATTCTTATACCAAGTGAAGAAATATAAAGACTGTATAGCACATGAAGATTATTAACATTTTCTATCACAAAATATTGATAACATTGGAATTTGTCAATTCGTTACAGAGTAACATTTTTAGCCAAAGTATAAATATAAATAAAGGCTTTTAGCTTCATATCAATATCTATTATAATATTTCTATAAAAATATTAAAAGCATTTTTCTCATTTATAGTTTGACTAATCTGTTCTGAACAGTTTCTTAGTATAATGAGTAATTGTTAGAATATGATTATAAGGCATGACAATTTTTTACAGATATTGCAGACATACTTTACTACAAAATTTCACTCACCTATAACATTAGTTGCATTTGTCTACATTTTGACAAATGGAATATTTTTAATTTACTAATTCATAACTAGTCAGATGAGTTGAAATTAAGAAATTGTATTCTTGTATTTAGAAAGTAACTTATGTTTACTTTGTAAGGTCATTAGAGCCCAGTTAGCCAACTTCTAAGTACATTGAATATTATGATATATGTCTCCAAAGTAGGGTATAGCTAGCAAGTATTTGTTATTGCTATTTTAAACATTTTTTTGCTAGATGGTTCATGCACTCACCAGAGAGGGAGAAAGAAGGAAAGTGAGAAAGCACCTGCCATGGAGTACTGTCACACCATAATCTCTTCTCCATTTTTCTCTATCAGGATTTTGGGTACGCACAAACACACACACCCAGTGTGTTTTTCAAGGCCCCAGGTCTGGGACTCACACTGGTCAACCATGTAGGATCCAACTGCCTTAAGAAATAGGCTGTGGACTGGCCCTGTTAGTGCTATTTTTATTTCCTAAGCCTTTATATTTATGTAGTATTTCCATATTATGTTAGTATACTACTATGCAAAAGCCTACCTTTCTTCCACTCAATATAATGGTAGATATTTTTAAGGAAGTGGATGGGTTCGTTGTGGTGGAAATGATTTGAAAGAACAGATTTCTCAAGGCACTTACATGTACTTAGAACCAGGATGGCACAGTTTACGGTTTAGCAGATTTAGTTATTTAAAAGATATTATCCCACTTCCCTGCTAAAAGAAATTAACTATCACCTTTGATTTAGTTATGTCTCTAAGATGTGTAAATAGTATGTAATAAAGCATTTCTTTTAGTCACAAGGCTTAATGCGATAAAGCAAATATAGGCTGTATATATCATACACTACTAGTTAAGCTATTTTTTTTGAATTCGACTGTCTTTTCTTTTTGCTAAGAAAAATATTTAATCTTGTAGCTGAATTGCACATCTAGTAGAGAAAATCTAATAGAATAACTTGTAAAATCTCTACTTCATCAAATTACTTCAATATCTGACAAACACCTTATGTGAAAAATGCTGGATTTTGTTCCACAGTGTCTGCGATTGAAGTTTAAGCAAGCAGGTCCCTCTTTCAGTTTGTATGTTGTTATATTGAATATATTATCAATGTTACAGAAAAGATTCAGATATCATAAGTGAGTGGAGAAACTTATCTGTAGAACAAATTCATTCCATTAGATTCATTGAATAGTAGCAAGGTTCAAAATTTTGAATGGCCTTTAGGGATGGAAAAATCGCAAAGTACTAATGCAGACACAAAAAACACCTCCTTTGAGTTACACTTTAAAGCAGATCCATTCATGGCTAGAAAAGAAAAAAAAAGTTATCTTACAGCTGGTTCATAATTAGTTTAAGACATCTTTATTAATATATGCACACAATTATGGAATATTATTTATTTAAAGAAATATTTAATTTTATTTTAATTTGGTTGGGGGGGGGGAGAGAGAGAACGTGAGAAAGCATGCTGCCAGGTCCAGGATTCGAACCATAGCCTTGTGGTAGTCCAGTGCCCTTAACCACCATGCCACCTACCAGCCCCTGGAATATTATTTAAAATGATATGCATAAAACCAAAGAAAACACATTGCACTTTTGTGGAGTTTGTGTGTGTATTTTTTTTAAAAGACAAGGATTTCACTATCTGACTTCAAAGTATATGTTTCAAAATGATTTTGGGAACCAGCAGTTAGCGTAATGGCTATGTCGCTGGACTCCCACGTAGTCGACCGCGGTTCGCGTCTCGCACCCGGTGGCTTACAACTCACGCCGGGCGCGTGTGCGTGCGTGCCCAAGATCCAGAGAGGAGAATGGAGGAGAAGGGATTGCGGTGTGACCATCCCCCCTGGGGGGTGATTTCTCGCTTTCTGTCTCTATGTCTCTCTCTGTCTGTCTGGCGAGCGCAAGCGCCCTATAGCGAAAAACCTCTCAAAAAAAAAAAAAATGATTTTAAGGGGGAGGAATGGAAAATTGAGATTTCCTCCTTAGTGTCATATTTAGAGGTTAAATATGTCCACATATCTGTTAATGAATATAGGTTTTTCATCTGTGAAGATACTTAACATATATTTTTGACTTGCTCTCTGTCTCAATAGAGCCTCAGATATCAAGTTTGATGTTTATTTATGCACAATTTCAATGAAGAGAGAAGCAAAGGTTGTTATTTTATAGACCTTTTATTTGTCAGAGCTTCATATACTTTATACCTCTGGGCATATGTGGTTAGGGGCAATTGCTTATGTCTTACATTGCAGGATCAAATTATCCCTGACTGAAAAATTTTAAATCTTATGCTTTCTTGGGACCAGGAGATGGTGTAATGGTTGCATTGCTGGACTCCCGAGTCCTGAACCTGGTGACTTAAAACTCATGCTGGGCATGTGTGCATGCATGCCCAAAATGCTGAGAGGAGAAGAGAAGAAGGGATTGCAGTGTGGCCATCCCCCTTGAGGGTGATTTCTCACTTTATGTCTCTCTGTCTCTCCAATGAGTGCATGCACCCTATAGCAAAAATCACTCGCTAAAAAAAATTCCTATGCTTTCTCTTGTCGCTCATCTGGTTCTTGGGCTATTAAGTACACTTTAGCAGTTGATAATTATTAATAAGTAACACTCAGATAATTAATTGCCAGAGTAAAACAACATATTTCAAAACTCAAAGTATGCAGTTATTTTTATTTTGGAGTTACTAAGCATTGGTTGCTTCACATTGATGATACACAACCATATTTATAAGATTGATGCCTGGGACCAGCAGATGGCATAATGGTTTTGTTGCTGGAGTCCCACGTAGTCAACCATGGTTCAAGTCCTGGACCCAATGGCTTAAAACTTATGTTGGGTGTGTGTGCATGCATGCCCAAAATCCTGAGAGAAGAATGGAGGAGAAAGGATTGTGCTGTGGCCATCCCCCTGGGGCAATTTCTTGTTTTCTGTCTCTTTTCTGTCTCTGTCTGTCTGGTGTGTGCACATGCCCTATAACAAAATTTAAAAAAAAAAAATCAATGCCTGGATTGTACTTGAAAAAAGGCTTCAGAGCAAAAACTTTTGTGAATTTTTTGTTTATTCAAATATGTGAATTTGTTGAACCAAAGATAAGCTTTAAAGTGAGTCCTTTAATAGATGCTTAATTTTATTAACTAAGCTAAAGTGTAACTTAAAAATTTCTTTAGAGGTTCTGCAGAATGCTTGATTGATATTTGTCTATCTATTGTTCATCTCAGTATACTTAAGCATTTTGACTTTTGCTGAAGTATAATAAACATATAAAATGCACATATTATAAACATTTAACTAAATGAATTTTCCTAAGCTTAACACACATAACATCTAGATTGAGAAAAAGAACATTAATACTCCAGAAGCCCTTATGTGCTCTTGCAACTAGTACCAAATATAACCCCTTCTTGATTTTAATAACCATAAGTTAATTTTACCTGCTTTTGGTACTTAAGCAGTTTGACAAGTGAAGATACCATTACAAAGCAAAGGTTATCATTCTTGCAACGTGTTAAGTCAGATTCTGTATAGTTTGGTATTCTCTGTATTTTTAAATTTGCTAGAGAGACAGGGAAGGCACTCCACCTGAGAGGAAGGTCATGCCACAATCTTTTCACCTTCATCTCTCCCATATTTCAGGATTTGGGGCACACACAGACGTGCCCACACCCAACGTGTTTCTCAAGCCGTCAAGTCTGAGACAAACCACGCAATTGGCCATGTGGGATACAACCACCTTTACCACCACATCACGAGCTGGCCTAGTTTGGTATTATCAGCCTTTTTATTTTTTTTTATTTCTGACCATTGCACTCAAAGAATATTGTACATTTCTGTAATCACTATCTGTGACTCACTATTAAATCTCTTGCAGTAGTGTGGGAGTATATAATAATGAAAAAAAAAACCATTATTCTGTTGTATTAGCAGGGTCTAACCTCAGCATTATTATCATTTCAGGCTGGATAATTCTTTGTTGTGACGACTGTGGTGCATGTCGTAGACGTTTACCAGCATCCATGGCCTCTACCTGCTAGATGCCAAGAATGCTTTCCCACCCTCATTATGAAAATGTCTCTAGACATTGCTAAATATATCCTGGGATGCAAAATTACTCCTGGAGAGAACTACTATGCTAAGAAATATGTGTCTTCTATTTGATGACCACTACTTTTAAGGTCAACAAGTCAAAAAATAAAAGTTTTTAAGAAAATGGCTTTTAGTCCTTTATAAGAAAGTTTTAATAATTAGCTACCATAGCAATGGATTGGACTACTTAGACAGATGTTAAGATTTGTGTCACCTGGTCACCTTGAGGGTGTTGTAGGAGATAGATATTAAAGTACATAATGTTTAAAGGACTTCCCAGCTGCCTCACTGTAACGTGGGATTTAAAGCTAGAAGCTCTTATAATCTAGTGAGAAAGACACACATCCTTCTTTCAAAATGTTTTAAAAAATTATAGTCTAGAGGAATTAATACCGTATGTGATATTGTAAAATAAATTCTGTTAAAACATGCCTTTTTGCATTCTCTCTCTCTCTCTCTCTCTCTCTCTCTCTCTCTCTCTTTTTGGAGAGGTTTTTTGCTATAGGGCACATGTGCTCGCCAGAAAGAGAGACAGAGAGACAGAAAGAAAGAAAGAAAGAAATAACCCCCCAGGGGGGATGGCCATGCCACAATCCCTTCTCCTCCATTCTCCTCCTGGGATCTTGGGCATGCACGTACACGCACCCAGTGTGAGTTTAAGCCATCAGGTCTGGGACTCGAACTGCGGTCGACTACATGGGAATCCAGTGACATAGCCATTATGTCATTATGCCAATAGCTGATCCCTTCTTTTGTATTCTCTACTCCCCTTTATAACTGTCTAAGAAATTTGCTTACTACTTAGAATAGAGGAAAACTTTTTAATAGAATTAGTTCAATAACTCCTGAGATTTGCAAGGAGAGAAATAGAATTAGTTTATTTTTAATGGTAATCATCCTTGTTAAGATAAAGATCATGTCTAGGGACCAGCAGTTAGTGTAATGGCTATGTCACTGGACTCCCATGTAGTTGACTGCAGTTCGAGTCCTGGACCCAGTGTCTTCAACTCTCTGTCTTTCTGGTGAATGCACATGCCCTATAGCAAAAACCTCTCCAAAAAAAAAAAGGGTCATGTCTAATTTATTATAGTTTAAATAATTATACTATCCCATATATGAATTTTTTTTTGGAGAGACTTTTGCTATAGGACACGTGCGCTCGCCAGACAGAGAGAGACCTAGAGACAGAAAGCGAGAAATC
Organism: Tupaia tana; assembly: GCA_026018925.1. Lineage (NCBI taxonomy): Eukaryota > Metazoa > Chordata > Mammalia > Scandentia > Tupaiidae > Tupaia > Tupaia tana. Next base: position 71,872,380 of record JAKSZU010000009.1, on the reverse strand, counting down.
ACCCCCCAGGGGGGATGGTCACGCCACAATCCCTTCTCCGCCATTCTCCTCTCGGGATCTTGGGCACGCACGCACACGTGCCTGGCGTGAGTTTTAAGCCACTGGGTCCGGGACGCGAACCGCAGTCGACTACGTGGGAGTCCAGCGACATAGCCATTACGCTAACTGCTGGTTCCCCCATATATGAATTTTTATAGTTTTAAATTTCCATTCTATGTCAGTAATAGAAACATGGAAAGTCTTAAGAGAAAAAATGTTCAAATATATTTATATGTGTGTGAGTGTGTGTGTGTGTGTGTGTGTATTTTTTTAGAGAGAGAGATTTTTGCTATAAGGGCACATGCACCTGCCAGAAAGACATAGAGAGACAGAGAGACAGATAGTGAGAAATCACCCCCCCAGGGGGAATGGTCATGCCACAATCCCTTCTCCTCTCAGGATTTTCGGCATGCACGTGCATGTGTCTGGTGTGAGTTTTAAGGACCGGATCCGGGACTTCAACCATGATCAACTACGTGAGAGTTCAGCAATGTAACTTTACACCATCTGCTGGTCTCAAAGGTATTAATATTTTACCTCAGTTTTTGAAGGTTTTTATGACAGTCAAAATAGGGCTAGAAATACCCAAGTGAACTTACGCGAGTCCATTTGTCTTCTGTTTTCTCAATCACAATTGTCTGTGTATCACTACCTGGTGGTATATATTCATAGTCATCATAAAGGAGACCTAGTATTGGATACTGTGTCCTGTACCTATATACAAAGAAAAGAGTTAGTTTACAGGCTACATGATAAAATAATTCCCATTCATTTTTAGTCATTCCTGGTTTGATCCCCCTTATTAACTCAACTTGGCCCTGAATGATTTTTTTTACCTGTTTCTTAATTCCTTCTGAATGAACAAAGATTTGTCACTTTTATTTTAAAGAGAATAAAGGAGAGGGACTGCTGCATCTGGCCTTGACAAGCTACAGGCAGCACAGGACAATGATCCTAGAGTAAAGAACTAAATAATATGAACCCTACAATATGAGCCTAGCTCTCTACCAGGAGAGATTTTCTTGGTCATGGAATAGGGAAAGGTATGCAAAACATTCCAGCAGTCTCAAATTGAGGTTTAGAGTAAAGGTAGGCCAAGGTAGACCGAATTTGTGGGGCAGAGTATGAGGCAAGAGAGAGCTACACAGATGGGAGAGAGGTCAGGAGACCTGTAGAGGATTCCTCATGAGTCTTTGCATAAGTACTTATCAGTGTATGCACATGAAACTACTGAGAAGCTAAGGAAAGAACCACTGGGAAGGAGCAGACTGGCAATCTCTGGAGCTCAAGGAATTATAATATTTTGTGTTCTTCTAACCGGAGTGGAAAGACAACCTAATATAAAGACATCAGGTAGACAGTACAGGATATTATTGCCTTAGTAGTGTGATGAAATTAGCTTTAGGCTATAGGTAGTTCTTTTAAAAGATGTGCATATATTGGGTTGTCAGGAAAGTCATGATGCATTTTTGCATAGAAAAACAAAAATACATCATGACTTTCTTGACAACCTAATATATTTTTAAAATACATGTTCCCAGTTTTTAAAAAAATATTTATTTTATGTATTTATTATTATTTTTTGTTAATTCACTATAGAGCATATATTCTCACTAAAAAGAGACAGAGAGAAAGAAAGTGGAAAGCAAGCCACCCCATCTGAGACTTGAACTATGGTCAACCATGTGGGAATCCAGTGCTTTAACCACCATACTGCTTGCTGGTCTCTTGACAACCTAATATTAAGCTGTTTTTTAGTAACTTAACTTTATCTCAGAACAAACCTCTTAATATTTTAAGTAACACCTCCCCCAAATTCAGAATTCAATGCAAAAATCACAATATACACCATTCAATAAAAAATAGTCATGCAATGAAGCAGAATGATATGACTAATAATGAAAAGACACATAAGTTAGTAGAAAGAGACCAAGAAACAACAGATGAAAAATGAGTAGGCAAAGATACATCTATTAGGAACATACAAAATATACAGTGTGTATATTCAAGAAGTTATAGAAATGCATGCGCACAATAACAGAAACGGAGGATATAAAAAAATTCACACTGGACTTCTAAACATTAAAAATATACATCATTGGATAGGAATAACAGCAGATTAGGTCCTGCAGAAGAAAAAAAAATGAAACATAAGAGGGGCCAGCAGATGTTATGATGGTTAAGGCTCTGGACTCCCACATGGCCAACTGTGATTTGAGTCCCAGACCCAGTGGCTTGAAAATCATACCAGGTGCATGCGCGTACATGCCAAAAATCATGAAAGGAGAACGGAGTAGAAGAGATTGCAGTATAGCCATCCCCCAAAAGGTGATTTCTCTCTTTCTCTCTGTTTTTCTTTGTCTCTCTATAGCGAGTGCCCATGCCCTATGGAAAAAACCTAAAAAAAGAAACACGAGGAAAAAAAAGACAAAAAAATGTACTCAGCACTAGTTATCTATAAAAAAAATCAAGTACATATATATATATATATATATATATGCACACACACATATATATACATATATTGATATAAAGTACCTACATATGTGTGTGTCTATATATATTATTATATATATAATATATATAGACATATAAATAAAATTAAATTGTGTGTCTATATATATAGAGAGAGAGATACATATAAATAAAATTAAATTCTTGCAGTATTGGAAAATGACAAAAGATAATTGAAAATGTAATGACTACATTATTTCCAAACTGAATAAAAACTAAAAATACATAGATATTAGAAACTTAGTGAGCCTCAAGAAAAAGAAACATGAAGAATACCATAAAGGGGCACATCATTACCAATTTGCTTAAAAACAGTGGTAGAGAATCTTAAAAATAGTCAGAGAAAACAAGAACATTATTCAGAGGAAAAATCATAAGATAAAGAGCAAAAATCTCATCAAACCTAATGAAATCAGAAAATAATAAAGTGGCATTTTAAAGTACTTTTTAAAAACCTATCAGCTTAATAGTTTATACACTCAAAAATGTCTTTGAATAATGAAGACAAGATAGAGACTGTTTTCAGACTTAAAGAGCCCAGAGATAATCTTCACCAGAGGAGGGAGCAGCATGATAAGAAATATTAAAGGGGGGCCAGCCAGTGGCATAGTGGGTAAGGTGGCTAGATCCCACATGGTCGACTTCGAGGTTTTGGGTCCCGGACCTACTGGCTTGAAAAACACAACAGATGTGTGTACATGTGTGACTCTGAGATCTTTGTGTCTTAAGTAGTACTTCCATGCATGTTTAAGTTGATCCTCTGTTGGACAGAAGAGTCACAAGTGGTGACCCCGACATGATTTGAACATGCAACCTTTTGATGATGTTCTGTCGTTTTCAAGCAGGAAAGCAAGAAGTTAGGCTTTTTTTTTTTTTTTTTTTTTGCAATTTTCCCTGCAGTCATTCATTCAAAGTTCATAAATCTTGCTATAGGGCATGTGCTCTCAACAGAGGGACAGAGAGCGACAGAGAGCAAGAAATCATGCCCTAGGGGGATGGCCATACTGCAATCCCTTATCCTCCATTTTTGTTTCAGGATCTTGGGCATGATTACATTCTATTTTTTTTTTAACATGGGACAAATAAAAAAAAATGGTAAATTTAAATCCTGACATATAGACAATCATATTAAATATTAAGTGGTCTAAATACTTCAATTAAAAGGCAAAAATGATTGAACTGGATAAAAACTCAAGATACAAATACATATGCTATTTATGTAAAAAATCCCAAAAACAACATTTAAATATAACTGAATGAATAGATTTTTGATATATATGTTTTATATATTTTATATATATACATTTATATATAAAGTATATATATATATAAAATATATATATATATATACACACACATATAGTTATATATTGTAAAACAAATATTCGTTACAATATATAACTACATATAAATTTTTTTTTCAGTAAAAGGATGGAAACATATATACCATACAATCTCTAATCAAACTGAAGCTGGAACAGTTATATTATTGGGTTTTCAGAAAAGTCATAATGAGGGGACCAGCAGGTGGTGTGGTGGTTAAGGCGCTGGACATTCCCACATGACTGACCATGGTTCAAGTCCTGGACCTGGTGGCTTGAATTCTCACCTTCTCTCTCTGTGTGTGTCTCTCTCTGATCAAAATAAAGTAAGTAAATGAATAAATAAAATTCAAAATATTTATTTAAAAAAAAAGTCATAATGATACCAATAGTAGCAGATGAAGTAGACTTCAGAACAAGATGCATTAATACTGATCAAAAGGATCATTTCATGATAGAGGATTTAATTTTTCAGCAACATGTATCAATCCTAAATGTTCATTCATCAATAGAACATAACAATCCTAAATGTTTATGTACCTTCTAACAGCAGTTAGAAATATATAAAGGAAAAACTAAGAGAAATAGAAGAAGTATACAAATCCACAATTAGAGTTGGAGATTTTGGAATGCCTTTCAATATAACTGAAATAAGAAGTAGAAAGAAATCAGTAAATATATAGATATAAACAACACTATTAATCAAGTTGACCTAAATTGGTATTTATAAAACACTCCACCCATCAACAACAGAATACAAATTCTGTATACAAACATATATGAAACAGTAACCAAGACAGTCCTTATTCTGAGCCACAAAACAAGTCCCATATAAATTTAAATTGATTGAAATCATATAAAATATGTCCTCTGACCATTATGGAAAAAAATTAGAAATCAGTAATAGACATCTGGAAACTTCCCAAATATTTAGAAACTAAAGAACACAATTCTAGTTAACACACCAATCAAATGACATATGGAAAGCAAAAAAAGAAAATATTTTGGACAGAATGCATGCCAGTTTCAAGTTCATTAAGGCAGCTGGATCTCACATGGCTAACTGTAAAGTTCGAATCCCAGACCTGGCAGCTTAAAAGAAATGCTAGGCTCCTGCATGCCAAAATCCTGAGAGGAGAATGGAGGAGAAGGGAGTAGAGCACGGTCATCTCCCCGGGGAGTTCTTTTTCATTTTTTCCTTCCAATCTCTCTGTGTCTGGTGAGCACATACACTCTAGAACAAACTAAAATCGAAGAATTTGGGGATACAGGAGGCCAGATGGTGGTGCAGTGATAAAATGCAATCTTCTGCGAGGCTAACCCACATGGGTAGATTCCAAGTTCATGTTTAAAAATCACCCTGATCATGCCAGGCTTGCATGTGCCCATGATCCAGGGCTGACTAAGGCTGGGTGTGGATTGTGGCATCAAGACCATGTTGAGTACACTGTCTCTCTTTTGTCTCTGTATCTCTCACTCATAGAAGAAATAAAAAGGAAAGAAATAAGATAAATAAAAAGTTGGGAGATAGGGGCCATTAGGTGGTTTTGTAGTTAAGGTACTGAACTCCTACATGGCTGACTGTGGTTTGAGTCCCAGACTTGGTGACTTGAAAATCACACTAGGTATGTATGCAGGTGTGCCCAAAATCCCAAGAGGAGAATGGAGGAGAAGGATTGCAGCATGACCTCCTGGGTGCTGATTTCTCACTTTTCCTCTCACTGTCTGTCTCCAGTGAATGCATGCACTCTATGGCAAAAACCTAAAAAGAAAAATAAATTAGGGGATACAGCTAAAGCAGTGCTTAAGTTAAAATTTATGGCATTAAAAACTCATAAAAGAATGGCTGGGACCAGCAGTTAGCGTAATGGCTATGTCGCTGGACTCCCACGTAGTCGACCACGGTTCGAGTCCCAGACCCGGTGGCTTAAACTCACGCCGGGTGTGTGTGCGTGCGTGCCCAAGATCCCAAGAGGAGAATGGAAGAGAAGGGATTGCGGCATGGCCATCCCTCCTGGGGGGTGACTTCTCGCTTTCTATCTCTCTGTCTCTCTCTGTCTGTCTGGCGAGTGCACGTGCCCTATAGCAAAAACCTCTTCAAAAAACAAAAAACTTATAAAAGAATGGTCTAAAAATCTGAAGTCTAGGTTTCCAGATTTAGAAATTAGAAAAAAAAAAGAAATGTATGTAGAAAATTACATAAAAATACATAGTTGACCCTTTAACAACAATGAAGTTAAAAGTGCCCTCCAATCCCCTGCATAGTCACAAATCCTTGGATAACTTTTGATTCTCCCCCAAATTTAACCTATTAATAGCCTACCCTTGACTGGCAGTCTTACTGATAAAATGTCAATTAACACATATTTTGTATGTCATATATATTATATATTACATTCTTACAATAAAGTAGGCTAGAGAAAAATATTATTAAAAATAAGGAAGAGAAAATACATTTATAATATTTTGACCAAATCTCTATATAAGTAGACCCACACAGTTCAAACCTGTGTTGTTCAAGGGTCAGTTGTAAAGAGAAGAGAAGAAATCAGTGACAAAAGAAACAGAAAAATGGGACCAGCAGTTGGCGTAATGGCTATGTCACTGGACTCCCACATAGTTGACCGTGGTTCGAGTCCCGGACCCGGTGGCTTGAAACTCACGCCAGAGACGTGTGCGTGCGTGCCCAAGATCCCGAGGGGAGAATGGAGGAGAAGGGATTGCGGCATGGTCATCCCCCCTGGGGGGTGATTTCTCGCTTTCTGTCTCTCTGTCTCTGTCTGTCTGGCGAGTGCACGCACCATATAGCGAAAACCTCTCAAAAAAAAAAAAAGGAACAGAAAAATATAGAAATTAATTAAGTCAAAAGTTGTTTCTTTGAGAATATTACTGATGTTGATATAACTCTGGTCAGACTGATTAACAAAGAAAGAGAGCCTATAATTTATCTATATCAAGAAAGATACAGGACTATCACTATAGATACCACAGTCATCGAAAGCATACTAAAAAATATTATGACTATTTTGTGCTGAAAATCTGAACAACTCAGATGAAATGCATAAATTCCTTGAGAGACACAAACTACAAAATCTCACTCAAGAAAAAAATAATCTGAATAATTACAGGCCTACTTTTAAAATTGAATATGCAATTAGAAACTCTCACACAAAATAAACTCTAGCCCAGGATTGCTTCACTAGTTAATGCTACCAAAAACTTAAAGAAATAATACCAATTTTATATAAAGATTTCCAGAAATAAAATAGTAAGAAGTATTTCTCAACTCACTCTATGAAGTCAACATTACTCTGATGACAAACCAAAGACATTATGAGAAATGAAATATGCAGAGCAATATCCCTAATGAACATAGATGTCAAACCCTTAGTAAAATATTAGTAAATTTAAGATACTACATTACAATCCAGCAGAGTTTATCCTGATAGTGGAAGGTTAGCTTAATATTCAAAAATCAATATGATTTACCATTTTAATAGACCAAACAATAAAAAATTTAAGATTGAATTTGAGCATTCCAGAATTGAAGAGTAAGGAGTTTTACAGAGACCCTCTTCAACAAACCAATGATTTAGCTGATAAAAATTGTGATTTAAAAAAAAAAAAAAAACAGTCACTTCAAGTCTTTGGAACTCATCCTGAGGGAAGATAGCAAATATAAAAATATTCAAGAGAAATCTACTAAACCTTATTAGAAATATTGAAAGTCTGATGTGAACCCTGACTTGCTCCACTAACCCTTCCCTTGGCTCTGTGTTAACACAAGCTATATTCTGAACAGGTACAGCCAAGAAAACAGGGCCTCCTTCTCTTCCCCACTTCCATTCAAGGGCTATGGTTTATACCAGTAGAGTAAGGTTGCCTAGGTTTCTCATCTGACTCCAGCCCCATATTGTAGGTAAGAGTGGCTGAGAATTCCTCTGCCCTGCCTCCAGTTGCAGGACTAAAACTCTATTCTAAATGTGACTGACTGAGATATTGGGTCTCTGATTACTTTCTTCTCAGCATTAACCTTGGCCAGAGATTTCACAATGAAAGGGGCAAACTGAGAAAACCTAGGACTGCCAACTTCCCCCAGTGCTCATTGGTAAAACAGAGATGTCTCTCTGGAAAAAGTGGGTGCCTATTCCAGTTCTGGTGCATTCTCCCTTTCTGCTCAGGATGAAAGGCAGGCTATAGCACAAAGAGCTCTGCAGCAATATGTGATAGGACTGACTTCATTCAGAACAGATAATGCAGAAGTCTGTGTTTCATAATGTCAAAAACAATGATGATCTTGGCGGAAAGCAATAAGGGGCTGGGTGATCGAAGATAAAAGTAAAATGGCAGAGCAGCCAGAAGTTTATTAGAGAGGAAAAGGGAAAGGGAGGACTAAGAAGAGCCTTCCTAGGATCACAGTCATCTCCGAGGGTCAGCAAGGCTGTGTACAAGTGGATAAGGCACATCCCGTGAGGAACAATCAGAGCAAAATGTGAGGAAGATATGAAAGCACTCCAAAAGCTGGACAAGACCCATCAACTCAGGCGGAAGACTCACTACCACAGGAGACTTAAATGGAATGTCTTATCTTTCATTGGACAATAAGGCACTCTGACCCAGGGGTGTTTGCTTTAGGAAACCAAGTTAAAAAAATAAAATTAGGCTCATGCCTGGCAGTCTAAATGAAAGTAAGCATATCAAAAGTTACACTTTCCTTCCCTTGTGCAATCAGAGAGGGAACCTTTAATTTACTAATCTCTTGATAAATGTGGGACAAAAATATATAAATTTCATGAACTATAATAGCAACTTCCGAGTCACACACATTCTCAAAAATGTAAAATCTTACTGGCTACAGTGGCATAAGCAAAACTCTTTCTTTTAACTTTTTATCTTTGATTTTTTTGCCATAGGACATGTGCACTTGGTAGAGAGAGGCAGAGAAAGAAAAATGGAGAAATAACACCCAAGAGGGTATGGCTACGCCACAATCCTTTCTCCTCTATTTTCCTCTTGGGATTTTGGGCACATACGCATTTGCCCTTAGTGTGATTTTCAAGCTGCCAGGTCCAGGACTTGAATCACAGTCAACCATGTGGAAGTCCAGTGCCTTAAACACCATGCCACTTGCTTATCTAGCAAAAATTTTAAACATTAAGTAGCTTACAGTAATCTGGTGGCACACCCTAAGTAATTAGGTTAGAAGGAAAAAAATGAGAAAAATTCTGAACAGGGACATCAGAAACTGCACACTTGTGAGAAAACAGACTTCAGACAGACTGAGTTAGTTTAGCCAAATCACTAAACAAACAATCAAGCAAACATCCCCTAGGGTGGGGTTATGGGGACAAGTATCAAAATCTGGAGTTACTTAGAAGATAGATTTCTTTGTCTTCTAAGTCTATTACCTGGCCCTCTTTAAAAGTATTTTCTACTGCCTGCATTTTTCCCCTTTTTATGTCACAATTACTTCCTTTGAATGTCAAAATATTTTTAAAAAATGCTTAAAGGAATAAAAGAAGATGATGCTAGTGAAAATAGAGTAACAACCTCCAAAATTTCTCTCTTTTATAAACACAACAGGAAAACTGGCAAAAATATTGTGAAAATCAACTTTTTCAGAACTCTTCTAATTAACAATTTTTATAGCAATCATAGAGCATTTTTTCAGGAGAAACAGTTTAATTTTGGCTAAAACAGTGAGTTTCATGGTGTTTGAAACTGTCCTGTTTTCATTTCTGGGTTTTTACACATACTAGAAAATATGTAACACAGGAAAATGCAGTAATGAAAGAATAGAGGGAAAATATATGACATATAGAAAACAAATAGCAAATTGACAAGTGTAAATCCTAATTTATAAATTCTAATAAATGTAAGTAGACTCCAATTAAAAGCAGAGATTGGTAGAATGTATAAAATGAACTATATGCTGTCTATACGAATCATGCTTTAGATTTAAAAACACAAGTAGATTGAAAGGAAGAAAAAAATATATTTCAGGGCTTTTTCCATAGCCTAGTATAGTAGTTAAGGGAACCAGATCCAACATGGCTGACTGCAGTTCAATCCTGGGTCTGGAAGCCTGAAAAACATTTTGTGTGTGTGTGTACACATGCCCCATATCACAAGATGGAGAAATGGAGGAGAGGGGATTGAAATATTACTACATCTCACGGGAATGGTGCTTTCTCCTTCTCTGTCTCTCTCTGATGAGTGCACACACCTTCTGACAAGAAAAGAAAAGTGGTAAAAAGAAGAGAAAAAAGAAAAGAAGAAAAGAAAAAAGATATTTCATACAAATAAATGGGAAATTGAGTAATCATCCTTTTTTTTTTTTTTTTTTTTTTTTGGAGAGGTTTTTGCTATAGGGCGTGTGTACTCACCAGAAAGACAGAGAGAGACAGAGACAGAAAGTGAAAAATCATCCCCCAGGGAGGATGGCCACACCACAATCCCTTCTCTTCTATTCCCCTCTTGGGCTCTTGGACACACATGCACACGCACCCAGCGTGAGTTTAAGCCACTTGGTCTGGAACTTGAACCATGATCAAACTACATGGGAGTCCAGTGACATAGTCATTATGCCAACTGCTGGTCCCAAGTGGTCATATTAATATCAGGCAAAATAAAGTTTAAAGCAACTGTTATCAGAAAGATTTTGTAATAAAGTATAATAATTGTAAACATATATGGACCTGATAGATCCCAAAAATACATTATACAAAATCTGACAGAATTGAAAGGAAAAACAAGGAATGAATGATTTTTGGAGACTTAAATACCCACATTCTATATTTGATAAAATATACAGAATATAAACAAGAAAATAGAAGATATAAACAACATAAGAAACCACTGAAATCTAAAATATATAAACAGAATTTTCCACATAACAGTAGCTGAATATATATTCCTCTTAAATGCACATTGAACATTCTCTAAAACAGACCGACATTAGTCTATAAAACAAGATTCAATAACTTTAGGAAGACTTCAAATTATACAAAATATTTTCACTGGCTACAATGAGATGGAATTGTAAATAAATAACTGCAAAGAATTTGGAAAACTTGCAAATATGTGTAAATTAATTAATATTCTTAAATAATGAATGGATCACAGAAAAAATAATGATAAATCCAAAAATACCTTTTTTTGAAGGTTACTGATTTTATTGATCTAAAAAACTTTTTAAGGACAGTGACCATTTTGTCAAAAAAGAAGCCAAATGGCATCAAACAGACCAGAAGTGGAGGTGGGAGTGAGGGACCCTTCCCTCAGCAATCCACTCAAGAAAACTGGTAATTGTTACCATGGAACTGACAGAAAAAGAAGAAAGGGAGATGCGTGCAAGAGCAAGAATTTCAAAAAAGTTGAAATGGTGATGGGATAGAGTTCCCAAATGAGAACACAACATATCAAAATTTATGGGATTATAGTAAAAGCAGTACTCAGAGGCACATTTATAAGAGAAAAATCTCACACAATAAAGTAGCCCTCCTTTAACAGTGGGACTTGGTTTACAAGACCCTCAGTGGGTACCTGAAAACCACAGGTACCGCCAAACTCTATATATATACTACTTTTCCCCTATATATTCATACCTATGATAAAGTTCAACTTTAAATTAGGCATGGTAAGAGATTAACAACAATGACTAATAATACAACAGCACAATTATTTGGGCTAGCACTGTGGCCTGGTGATTAAGGCAACTAAATCCCATATGGATGACCCCACGGTTCAACTCTAGGATCTGGAGGCTTGAGAAACATGCCAGGTTCATGTGCATGCATGCACAAAATCCTGGGAGGAGGGAGAGATAGAAGAGAAGAGATTGCAGCATGACCATTCTCATGGGACGTGCTTTCTCCTCTCCCTCTCTCTGTCTCTCTGATGAGCACACATTCAAAAATAAAAAGAATTATAACAATATACTGCAATAAAAGTTATGTGAAAGTGGTCCTTTATTCTCTCTCAAAGTATCTTATCCCATAGTCATGTATTTTAGGACTGTAGCTGTCTGTGGGTAACTGAAACCATGGAAAGCAAAACCATGGATAAGGGGAAACTACTGTACTTAAGAATAAAGTTAACAATAGAAGTGCAAGACTTATACAATGGAAACTATAAAAAAGTAAGTAAGTAAATAAATAAATAAAATTTTTTAAAAAAGGGATTCCATGCTCGTAGATCAGAAAACTTAATATTGTTAACATGGTGATACTACTCAAAGTGTTTTAAATATTCAATAAAATTCCTATAAAAAATACCGATAATATTTTTGCTTACTTATCCTAAAATTCATATGATAAGCAAAGGGCCAACAATAGCTAAAACAATCTTAGGACAGTTTGAAGACATACTTCTGATTTCAAGATTTACTAAAAACTATAGTAATCAAGGCATGTGGAGCTGGCATAAAGACAGAAGAACAGATCACTGGGAAAAAATTATAGTCTACAAATTTTCCCTATTTATGGTCAGTTGGTTATAGACAAAGATGCCAAGGCAATTAACTTGGAGAAAGAATAGTATTTTCCATGAGTGGTTCTAGGACAACTGAATATACCCATGTATTAGAATGAACTTGGACTCATAATTCACATCATTTAAAAAATTAAGTCACAACAGATCACAGATCTAAATGTAATAGCTAAGATGGTAAGACCCTTAGAAGTAAACATGAATATAAATCTTCATGACTTTGGCTTAGGCAATGGATCTTTACACATGGTACCAAAGCACAAGGTAAAAAAATAATTGTACTGGCTCAAAATATAAAAACTTATGCTGCAAATGATGCTATCAAGATATTTAAAAGGTACTCCATGGCATTGTACAAAATAATTGCAAATCAGGGCCAGCAGGTGGCATAGGGGTTAAAGTGCTGGACTCCCACGTGGCTGACCATGGTTTGAGTCCAGGACCTGTAAACTTGAAACTTGTGCCAGGCATGAGTGAGTGAATGCCCAGAATCCTGAGAGGAGAATGGAGGAAAGGGGATTGCAGCATGGCTTTCCTCCCTGGGAGGTAATTTCTCACTTTCTCTCTCTCTCTCTCTCTCTCTCTCTCTCTCTCTCTCTCTCTCTCTCTCTCTCTCTCTCTCTGGTGAGTGCACATGCCTTATAGCAAAAATCGTCTCAAAAAAAAAAACACCAAAATTTAAAAAAATGCAAATCATATCTCTGATAAGGGATTTACACCCAGAATACATAAACATCTCTTGTAATTCAACAATAAAAGGCAGCCCAATTTAAAAATGGAGAATGATTTGAATAGACATTTCCCCAAATAAGAAATACAATGGTCAATTAGCACATGAAAAAAATTTAAGCAGCATTAGTTATTTGGGAAATACAAATCAAAACCGTAACTGGAAACCACTTCTCATCACCTAAGATTGCTATGATCTAAGAGATGGATAATAACAAGTGCAGGTGAGGATGAAGAGAAATTGGAACCCTCATGGACTGCTGGTGGTGATGTACAATAGTGTAGCTGCTGCTTTGAAAAACAGTATGGAAGTTCCTCAAACAGTTAAACAGAGTTATCATATGATTCCACAATTCCACTCCTAGGTATACACTGAAGAGAAATGAACACACATTATGTATAAACTTGTACACAGATATTTACAGCAGCACTATCAATATTAATAATAACCTAAAATTGAAAATGATCCAAATTGCCCTCAACTGACAAATACATACAATGCTCTATATCTACAAAATGCGATATTGTTTAGCAACAATAAAGAATAAAGTACTGACACATGCTGAAGTATGGATGCACTTTGAAAACACTATACAAATGGAAGTATTCAGTCACAAAAGACTATATATTGTATCATTCCATTTATATGGAATATCCAAAGACTTCTGCTGTAACTATTCACAGTTACTTGCTATTTAGTTTTGTTAAATTGCTAGAATATAAACCGTGATCTTACTCTATGGGGAGAGATCCTGTCTGAAGATTATATCTACAGAGGAAAGTGTATATCCACGTTGTAGAGAAACAGATTTATGAAGATATATTTTGAGCACAGAAATCCCTCTGGATGCCAAGCAATCCCAAGTAAGTAATTTAACTAATTACTGGTTTAAATTGGGTCTCTGCCATGTGCCACCAAAAGACTCTTAACTAATATAGCTAGCTAAACAATTATTTGCTTTTTACTTCCACAATATTTAGCATCTTGTAAATCAAGGAAAGGATTTCATTAATATAATATCAGTGTATTTCTATGAATATTCATTTTCCAATAAAATGATTGGTCACCAGAAATGCCAAACTCTGTCAAGTTGTGTGTGTGTGTGTGTATGTGTGTGTGTGTGTGTGTGTGTGTGTGTGTATCACATGTAATAACTGTAATAACTTAGATTATATAATAACCATAGTCATATTTAAATTTCATTTAAAAATACATTACTTTTTAGTGGTAATAGTAGTCCTTCCACCACTGGAGTGTTGGTTATGAGATGAATATATTTCTTGTCTCAACTTTGAGAGTTCCTTACAAATAAAAGACAGCATAATCATTTGAAGAAAAGTAAAAACATGAGGCAAAAAGTATGTTTGAATATTTAGCAAGGTTACTAAGAATAATTACCTACCCATCCTTCCTTTTTAGCCTTAGATAATATTCTAATCCCATTTGTTGAGTATCATATATTGTTGTTTATGGTACCTATAAGTTATGTTATATTCTTGTGCAGGACTTCACTAACTAATGTAAGGTGTCTGTATTTGGAAGATGACTTGAAATCAAGTGAACATGGCCCTCAAAGTGAGTATATGAAAGTTCCTGTCCTAAAAAGCTTTAAAAGTATATCCATGGGACCAGCAGATGGTGTAATGGTTACATTTTTGTACTCCCACATGGCTAACCACAGTTTAAGACCCGGACCTGGTGGCTTGAAACTCATGCCAGGTGTGTGTGTGTGCATTCCCCAAATCCTGAGAAGAGAATGGAGAAGGGATCGCAATGTGGCCATTCCCCCTGCGGGGTAGTGATTTTCACTTTCTCTCTGTCTCTCCAGTGAGTACATGCACCCTATAGCAAAAGAATCTTTCTCTAAAAAAAGAGAAAAAGTATATCCATAGCAGAAAAGCATTGAAATTTCAATATGGAAACAAATATAGTTTTAACAGAAATCACTGAATGTTACTACATGCACCATTTGTTCATTAATAGCAATGCACTATTAGCCACCATGTTTGATAGTTTCAGTACCTGTTTTATGCCAGGTCCTGGGTTATGTTCTACAGATACAGGAAGAAACATAACACAGTCCTGTGTTGAAGCAGCTCACAGTAAGGGCATCACAGTCTTATTGGGAGTTTCAATACTAATGAGATCTAAAGTCAATGTCTTCAAAATGTGCTATAGTCTTTAATTTTTCTTCAATTCTAGCTCACATTTGTATTCTTTCTCTGAAAGTATGAATCTTCTATTTCTTCATGTGCACTTACATTCCATTTCATGTAATAAAGTGAGTCTTAGAAATGTATCATTTTCTAGTTCATGGGAAGTATTTATCCCACAGGACTGAGTTGTATTATTCCTCTCCATCCATAGCCCTTCCTTTCTTACCTCTGACTGACGCTTTATAAGGGAATCCTTCTCTTCCAGTAAGCTTGTCAGTTCATGAAGCTTGAATTGGAAATCACTACAATTTCCTTCTCTTCTTGAAACGTCTTTTTGGTACTGGTTTAACTGGGACTAGGATTTAAAAAGAAATAAGTATTATTATAAACCCTACTTATAAAATATTCAACTGAGTTCTAGAGAGGCTTAGTGATACAAAGTCACACAACTAGTTATGAAATAAAAAGCAAAATACTAATATTTATAAACTTGTATGGAATTTTATGAACGTAAATGTGAATTGAAATTATCAGTTAAGAATTTATGCTTTTTGAAAGGTGCCTTTGCTATTTAGGACTAAGCATCGTCAAGTAACAGTACTGTGTCAAAAGAATTAAAATAAAGCTAACAAAGCAGACACTTTAGATTCCTTCAAATACTATTTAAAGTGACCCCAATACTAATAACTAATATTGTATTATGATTTTTAGCTAACTTGTATTCCTTCTGCATGACTCATCTCAGGCCTCACAGCAGCCTTGTGAGATAAACATTATTATAATCTTCATTTATAAATCAGGTAAATGAGTTACAGAGAGGTTAAATGACAGTCACAAATTGTGTAACTACAACTCTAAGACAAGTCTCCTAATGACAAGACTGGTCCATTTTATTCTTTACCATATGTGTGTACACAGATGGTTGTTAGGTTAAAGTGCTATTTGTAGTGTTGTGGTGAGCAGAAACCAGTGAAAAAAATCTGCTGGAAGAATCAGTAGGTTTTATAACGAATTATGTTTTGATTTTTTTTAATAAAGTTCGCACATTGATATTTGGAGAGAAAAAAATGTGATCATTTTGTCCATTAAAATACTTAAATATAGGTCCAGTGGGTGGCACGTAGATTGGGGCAGCTAGATCCCATATGGCCGACTTTGAGATGGCTTGAAAATCATGCTGGGCTGTGTGTGCATGAATACCCAAAAATCCCAAACTGAGAATGGAGAGAAAGGGATTGTGGTATGGCCATGCCCTCACCTTCTTTGTTTCTCTCTCTCTCTCTCTGTCTACAGCAAGTGCACATGCTATATAGCTATACACACACACACACACACACACACACACACACACACATATATATATATATGAGTAAATTTAGGAATCAGTAAATCAATTCAACCCAGCATGGGGGAACAACATAAGGTGATGTATGCTTATTCTCACAAAGGTCACCCTAATTTTGATGCCAATTACAGGTATGTAAAATTCAACATTGTTTTTAACATTGTTCTTGACAAAGTCTTTGCTATTTATCCTCCCTCAAAGTTAAGTGAGGATTGTTTATTAATCCAACTGTGACTTTGCTGGATAATTTTGAATATTGATCTTGCCTGCATAGGCAAGTTTTAGGCAAGATAAGGTTAAAGGATTTTCAGCTTATGCCCCCAAAATAAATTAATAAAAAGATTAAAACAACGAACTTAATGTCTTCTTTTACTTTCCTAGAAGAGGTTGAGCTAAATTAGAAAACAATTTAATAATAACACTTACATATAGTAATGTATACTTATCAAAAGGTTTTGTGGCACTTTCCTAAAATTCTACCTTCAGTTGTTTTTTCTTTGTAGCTTTAAACTTGAAATCATCATAATTTTTCTAGGAAGTTTGTACTGATCCATAAATTTATATAATGTAGTATTGACATACCCTTAGCTTGCAGATCTCTCTGTCCTTCTCTGTTCTCAAATTCTTTACCATCTCCATATAATGGTTACCAATCTCATCCATTTTAGTCTGCAGCATTGGGCCTTTGCAAGTCTCAGAAACCTATACAAAACAAAACAGCGTCTCATAACTGGATTGATATGAAGGAAATACATATTATGTCACAAGATTTAATATTGGATGTAAATCACACGATCGAATAAGGTATTTAAAAATAGGAGTGATTTTGGGACAACAGGTTGCATAGCTGATGCAGTTGGAGTCCCAGACCAGGTAGCTTGAAAATCATGCTGAGTTTGTATGAGTGCGTGCCCCAGATCCCAGGAGGACAATGGATAAAAAGGGATTGTGGAGTTGTCTTCCCTCTTTGGAGGTGATTTCTCACTTTCCTTCTCACTGTTTCTCTCTCTCTCTCTCTCTCTCTCTCTCTCTCTCTCTCTCTCTCTCTCTGTAACAAGGGCACACACCCTAGGGCAAAAAACCTGCAAAAACAAACAAACAAATAAATGCATAAATAGATAAATAAATAAATAAATAAATAAATAAATAAAATAAGAGTGATTTTTAGGAATGCACTATAAAGCTCAAATGTTAGTGAGGTCAAAACTGTGTTTGAGGTCATCACAAAGAAGACCATGTCTTTTCTCAAGATGAATAGGATATATATGAAGGCTTCAAAAATTTAAAATTTAAAACTCTCCATGAATTTCAATTTTTTTCACTTAAACTCATATCTAATGGAACTTATAATTTAAGGAATTATATTATAAACTTATTTTGGTACAAAAAATAAAATCCATGTTTTTTTTATAATATGAATTTCCCATGTTTTTTTGAAGACCCCCTTCATATAAATATTTATATTATTATTTCCAAGGCTAGGATTACAGTGGTATAACTAGGTGATACTACATGTTTAAAACACAGTTCTTATACCTGCATTCTAAGGTTTTTATTTTCTTGCTCTAAATTACGTTTACAATATTCCAGTTCTTTTAGTCTGTATTCCATATCTGACAGTGTATGACGAAGAGAGAGAATGTTTTCTTCCAATGCCTGGCATTTTGAGCTTGAGTCTTGAAGTCCTTGCTGTAAGGAAGACATAAATATGTGAGGCAAATGTGGTTTACTTTTCGTGGGGTAGTATTCTTCTAATTGATTCATTCAATCAAATAAGTATGTAGTTTTTCTATGCCTAACTTTCTCATATTGTTGACCTTAGATGGTACATTAAATCAGCCATGGAAGATATTGTGGAGTCTTTCCCCTAGTCTCACATGTTTAATACACATGAGAAGAAATCAAGACTGGATGAATTTTCAGTCTCTCAATTTATTAATCATACTCTTGAAACTCTTTGACGATATTGTATCATGCCTGCTAACAGGTGCTAAAATAATCATATGACTGATTATTTATATGACAACTAGCAACTGAGCAAGAATTGGGAACAATCATGGTAGTGAAGACTAGGAAGGAGTAAGCCTTATTACATTTTCCTAGACATCATGTCTGTTCAGACATCTGGAGAACTACCCGCTCATTTATTCACTGAATGATCATGTATTAAGTTCTACAAAAGCTTTTTTTTTCATGCACACTTTAACACATTAAATGAATGAGTGGATCTGGAGTTTAAGTATTTATGCAATTCTTGTCACCCGACAATACAGATATTATGCATTGTATCTACTTTATATGTAAAATACGCAAAGTTAGGTTTTGCTGAGAGGGCTTTTTCAGTCATTGGAAATACCCAAAGCCACTTGATTCTCATATAAATACATTGTCCCATCATATTTTAATTCAATATGGATTGTATCTCATAGTTCCAGTGTGCCAGTAGTGTGCATATTAAAAGCTATCAATCTAGTTTATCATTAGTAAAAGCATCAACATACCTGCTGTTGGCGATTATTTGCTCTTACTGATGCCAAAAGTTCTTCATATTCTTTCATTTGATTTTCTTTGAAGGCCAAGTCTTTCTCAAGTCTTATCTTGTCATTTTCTAGTGACTAGAATCATACATTATGTATTGTAACTCAGAATTACAGAAACTTGTCAATAGTCACATAATATAGATTTGTTTACATTGGAAAATTTAAATAAGGTCTTATTTTATTTGTAGTTGCTTAATAAGATGGAATCCTTAAAAGTTAACTAAAACATGGGCTAGAAAAGGACTGGGACTTTTACAATTTGCATTCAAAGAGACATTTTGATTTATTGACTAACTTTATGCAATGAAGTGGAAACTTCTGAATTATTTTAATATTTTTCCCAGTCTATACAGACTCCTTATTAATTCCAGCAAGTGGTAAATTTCCAAATTAGACTCTAAATATGTTCATGAAAACCCAGAAACAAACACACTCCAAAGTTCTCAAGAGTTATACTTTCATTTTAGAGAGAGATTTTTGCTATAGGGTGTGTGCACTTGACAGAGAGACAGAAAGTGAGAAATCACCTCCTCCCTGGCAGGGGTGGCCACAGTGCAATCCTGTCTCCTTCATTCTCCTCTCAAGAGTTTGGGCATGCACGCACATGTGCCTGGCATGAGTTTCAAGCCACTTGGTCTGGGACTTGAACTGGCTATGTGGGAGTGCAGTGATGTAACCATTAAGCCATCTGCTGGCCCCAAGGAGTTACACTTTCTATAGAAAGCATTCTCAATGTACCTAACTGACAGCATTAAGAACACCTAAGAAAGAAGCTTTTGTATTATCATGTTTGAAGAGGAATTCAGAAAACTTTATTATTACAGAAAAGAAAAATATTACCATTCAATGAGTCAGATTATCCTAAATTTGAAGGCTACTCTCTGACTTCAAGCATTAAATAACTTTAGAGGTAAACTAAATAATATGTGCATACCCAACATTCTTTCATTTACATATTGGGCTGTTCTTTTTACTTCTCTCATCCCCAAGTGTTTAAAGAAAATAATTTAGCTGTGTCTAGGTGCTAGATGTGCATAATTACTGTTGTGTAGTATTAATTTTTTTTTTATTTTTGCTATAGGGTGCATGCAGAGAGACAGAAAGTGAGAAATTACCTCTCAGGGTGGCCACACCACAATCCTTTTTCCTCCATTCTCCTCTTGGGATTTAGGGCCCACATGCACACGTGCCTGGTGTGTCTCAAGCTTCCAGTTCCAGGACACAAAACTCAATCACCAATGTGGGAATACAGCACCCTAACCACTAAGCCACCTGCTGGCCCCAGTATTAAATTTTTTAAAAGGTAGACTTCATGTCCTAAATTTTATGCTAGGAAGGTAGAAACTAGAAAGGTTTTGTAAATAAAAATCAAAATAAATCTTACTGCCAAGTCATTTTGAAGATGTCCAAGCTCCTCCCGTATGTTGCTGAATGTGGACAGTACTAGCCTTAGTGACTTATCAGACATACTCCTCATCTGGAGGAAGAAAACAGTTGACGATTTATTTTACTAACATTTGAAAATAGGCACTAAGAGTGAAAGTAATCTTATTTTTCTGTTTCTACTAGCAAACTTATTAACAATTCTATTTTTGATATGGCAATATTAAAGTAATGATAGCATGTTGTCAATAATGGTCTCTGAAGAGACCATAGCTATGTATTTAGAATAAGGATTTGCTTTCTTCCATGATAGAGTGTCACCTTTTTTAAAAAAAAATTATTTAATTTTTTTTTATTATTTTTTAGATGTTTTTGCCTTAGGGTACTTGTTCTTGCCAGAAAGAGAGACAGACAAAGACAGTGAGAGGGAAAATGAGAAATCACCCTTGGGGGGGGATGGCCATGCCACAATCCCTTCCTCCTCCATTCTCCTTCTGGGATATTGCACACACACACACACACACACACATGCACCCACCATGAGTTTCAAGCCACCGAGTCTGGGACTCAAACTGCGGTTGGCATATGGGAGTTCAGTGACATAACCACTATGCCATCTGCTGTCCCCCAAAGTGCCATCTTTATTACAAGGCAAACTTTTCTCAACAAATTCTCAATCTTAGTTTTGTTTTTTATTGAAAAGATTAGAAAGATGAAAACACTAACCTTCAAATAATAAAACGAGTCTTCCTGAGAGTGCTGCCAAGTGTATGGATTTTGCCTGAAGTGACTTTAATGCTAATTACGTTTAACTTTGAAATGTAGAAACATTTCACATTTTAAAGATGAGGGAGAAAGCCTTTTTACTAGATTATTCTCATTTCTTGAAAGAAAAAATATTTTAAAAATAGGCAACTTAAACTTCTGGGAACATGAAGTGGAAATATTTCTCCCTACTCCTCCTGCTAAGTACAATAAAAACCCTGAACAAGATACATAAAATGGTTAAAAATAAAGAGAAGACATTAGGAACGTTAGGAACTGAGGAATAATTCAGCAATGAGTTCCTATATTTTCTTTTTGCTTCATGTATTAAAGACTGATGTTGGGGAATCTTGTAAAACAGATGTACCAATGGATCCTGACAATAAAAGCTTTGAGGAAAGGGTTCTCTCTGTCTAGCCGAAGGACAGCATAGTGAAAGGGGCAACCTAGTGAGACAGATAACTTTTGGATGATAACCACTATATTCCAGCCAAACACCATAGAAAAAAGCTTGACTCCATCAAAAGTCAAAAGAGAAGCCTACACTGCACTTTTCACGAGGTTCTAAGAAAACACATGAACACCATTTACCAGATTGCTTCCAGAGAAGCCAGAGTAGAGAGATTAGGCTTTCAGTCTCACTGGGCAAAAATGAGACTCTCAGAACTGTATCAGTGGAGAACATGAAGAGAGCATAGGCATTCATCCTATTACACTAAAACTGTGAAAACTTTGTTGTGGATTCCTAGACTTGTACACTCACTTGCAGCAATGGGCAGTGCCCCTCCTCTACTTTTTTTAGTATTAAAGGGGGCCTGCTTAAACAGAATATTTGAAAAGATCAATTGTCATACCACAGTAACAAAAGTGTCAAAAACAAGGAAAATCTTAAATAGATAAGAGAAAACAATGGATGCCAACATCATGAAAACAGAAATGTTAGAATTATTTGAAAAGTTCTTTTTAGTTTTTTATTTATTTGCATTTAATTACTGTACATATTCACAGCATATAAAATGATTTTTCACAGCATGAATACAGTGCATATAAGTCAAGATATTACCACATACATTATCATTAACAGATAACTTTTCATTTTTGTTTCTGTTAAATGTTTGTTTCCCCTGAACCCTTCCCTCCCACCCTCTATTGCCCACCCACCTATTATACTGTCTCTATTATCTTCAGTTGCCCTCCCTGCTTTATAACTAATAATCTTTCAGTTTCTGCATGAGGTGCAGACATTCAGTATATATTTAACAGGGACATACAATGCCTCTCTTTCATAGTCTGACTTGCTTCATTTAGCATTAAATCTTCCGTATTCACTCACTTTATATCAAATGTCAGGGGTTCACTGTTTTTTTATGGTTGAGTAGTATTCCATAATGTATATGTCTCACATTTTTTCAATCCATTTATCTGTTCTTGGACATTTGAGCTCCGTGTCTTAGCAATTGTGAATAATGCTGCAATAAACATGGATGTGCAAGTGTTTTTCCAACTGAGGGTTTTCCTATAGACACTCAGGAATGGAATAACTGAGTCATATAGTAGTTCTATCTATAGGTTTTTGAGGACCTTCTATACTGTTCTACAGAGTGGCTGTACTAATTTACATTCCTACCAACAGTGTAGGAGGGTTCACTTTTTACCAGAGCCTCATCAGCATTTATCATTCTGTATTTTTTTAGAGAGACATTTTTGCTATACGGTGCATGTGTTTGCCAGAGAGAGAGAGAGAGAGAGACAGAGAGAAAGCAAGAAATCACCCCCCAGGGAGGATGACCATGCCACAATCCCTTCTCTTCCATTCTCCTCTTGGGATTTTTTTTTATTTTTAAATTTTTTTTAGAGAAGTTTTTGCTTTATGGCATGTGTGCTCACTGGAGAGACAGAGAGAGACAGAAAGACAGAAAGTGAGAAATCACCCCCAGGGGTGATGGCCATGCTGCAATCCCTTCTCATCCAGTCTCCTCTCAGGATTTTGGGCACACACACGCATGTGCCTGATGTGTTTTAGGTTGCTGGATCCAGGACTTGAACTGTAGTTGACTATGTGAGAGTCCAGCAACATAACCATTATACCATCTGCTAGTCCCCTCTTCTCGGGATTTTGAGCATGCATGCACATGCACACACACCTGAGAGTTTCAAGCCACCGGGTCTAGAACTTGAACCATAGTCAGCCATGTGGGAGTCCAGAGATGTAAACATTATGCCATCTGCTAGTCCCTCATTCTGTATTTTTTTAATCTTAGCCATTCTGACTATGGTTAAGTGGTATCTCATTGTGGTTTGGATTTGTATTTCCCTGACAAGTTTTCTTTTCTTTTCTTTTTTCTTTTTTAAGTTTATTTGTTCATTTCTTCCATGAGTGAGAGAGACAAAGAAAAAGAGAGAGACAGCACACTCAGTAGGGTCTCATCACCATAATCCACCCTTAGCCTCTACCAGCCCTGGACCATGCACACATACATGAGTGCCTGGCACACTCAGAGAAATCTCCAGACTTGAACCTGGAACCCTACTATGTGCATAGCCTCACAGAGCATCGTATTTTACTGTTGTACCACTGTAAGCAACCGTCAAAAAATGCTTCAACAAAAAATAAAAGCAGTCTTGAAACAACAACAGCAACAACAAATCCTTCACTAGCAAAATAAAAAGTTTCAAGAAAGATGATATAAAAATTAAGTGGAAAATCGGGACCAGCAGTTAGCGTAATGGCTATGTCGCTGGACTCCCACGTAGTCGACCGCAGTTCGAGTCCCGGACCCGGCGGCTTAAACTCACGCCGGGCGCGTGTGCGTGCGTGCCCAAGATCCCAGGAGGAGAATGGAGGAGAAGGGATTGCGGCGTGGCCATCCCCCCTGGGGGGTGATTTCCTGCTTTCTATCTCTCTGTCTCTCACTGTCTGTCTGGCGAGCGCACGCGCCCTATAGCAAAAAAAACCTCTCCAAAAAAAGAAAAAAAAAAAAAATTAAGTGGAAAATTTAAAACTAAAAAGCTCAATAACACACACACACACACACACACAAATAATCCACAATGGATGGGCTAAAAAGCAGAATGGAAAGAACAGAGAATCTATGAACTTAAAGAGACAACAAGAGAAAGTACACAAACTGAATATAAAAGAGAAAATGGATTGGGAAAAAATTGAACAAACTCAGAATCTAAGGGAGTAAAATGCATTTCTTTTCTTTTTTACCCTAACCCTAATCCTAACTCTTAACCCCTATCCTAACTCTAGTAAGATGCATTTTTAACATCCATGTCAGAAGACCAGCAGGTGGAGTGGTAGTTAAGGCACTGAACATTACCACATGGTTGACCATGGTCCTGGACCTGGGACCTGGCAGCTTGCTTTCTCACTTTCCCTCTCTCTCTCTCTGGTCAAATTAAAATAAATGAATGAATAAATAAAATTAAGTAATAAGAAAGGAAAGAAAACAACTTTAAAAAAATATCATTAGAGTCCTAGAAGGAAAGGAGGAAGAGAGTAGAGCTAAAATAAATTAAAAGAAGTAATGACTGAAAATATCCCCAAATTACTGAAAACCTTTAACATGCATATTCAATAAGCTAAGTAAACCCCAAACAGGATAAACCTAAAGAAATAGATGCTTACACAAATCACATTTCTGAAAACTAAAGACATGTTAAAGATTTTGAAACATTCAACAACCTTAACTTCTGGAAATAGCAATTCAATTGGTATTTCTCATTAGTAGGGACAGGAAAGGACTGTCAACTGTGCATTCTGTATACAATGAAATTATCCTTTAAGAACTAAGGGGAAACCACAAGATTTTCATAATTAAAAAAAAGAAAATTGTCATAGCTACCCTGAAAGAATAGCTATCAGAAGTTCCCTTAAGAGAAGGAAATGATAGACAAAGGAATGTGGAACATTAAGAAGAAAGAAATAGTAAGCAAAAATGATGGTAACTGCAGTGATTTTCCTTCACCTCTTGAGTTTTATAATCTATATTCTGATGGTTAAAAAAATAAATACAACACTATCTGATTTAATTCTCAATGTATACAAAGGGACTATTTAAGACAATTATAAATGTGGATAAAAATAGATAAGGGGAGAAAAGTTTTTTATAGTTTACTGAAAGTAGTTAACTGTTGATACCAGTATGCTTAGGTAAGTTTTGGATATATAATTTCATATCTAAGGAAACAACTAAAAAACTATACTAACAGATACACTGAAAAGTACTAGATACAAATCAAATGGAATTCTAAAACATGCTCAAGTAATCCATAGGAAAACAGGACAAAGAAAATAGGAAAACAAAATAAATAAATAAATAAAAGAACAAGCAGAAAACAAAAAATAGAAATGGCAGATCTAGTCCTAACATATCAATAATTTTAGTTACTCTAAATATATCAGTTAAAAGACAGAGGTTGATAGATGAAGAAAAAAATCCACCCAACTATGTGCTGTCTACAGAGTTATCAGAATTTACTGCTCTAGCGGTCTATAACTCAGGAAAAGCAAAGCATTGGTCTTTCCATCTCTTACTGCCAGTGATATGGCAGGGTGGGATAAAGGGTAGAATGGGGAAGAGGAAGGAAAAAATTGACTTAGAGTCAGGTTGTACTGAAATGCTGAGGCGTGAATAAGGGCATTTTACAACGAGGTATTTCTAAAATGCTGTTCTGAATACTAATGATTCAATCCTAGTTTCTTCTTTTAAAAAAAATTTTCCAGAAGGCACATATGAGAGAGAGAAAAATAGGGAAAGAGAAAAAGAAAACAACTCTGATGGGCTGTGGCCATGCTGCGATCACTTCTCCATTTCTCCATCCTGTTGGGATTTGGGGCACATATACACATGGCCTGGAGATGTTTCTCAAGTGACTGGGGTCGCAATTCAAACCATGTTGTCAGCTATATGGGATATAACACTTTTAACCACTAGGCCATAGAGCCGGCCCTCAATACTAGTTTCTGATGGTCTGACTAAACTATAATGCAACCTTTGTCTAATCAAAGTATTCTTGTGAAATATGATTTTACTTGAGACTTTTTGTTTCCTTAATTAAGGGAAGCATCCTAAGAAGCAGTTTATTGACCTTGCATATCCATGCCTGACCCCATCTCACCTGCAGAATATAGCGAATTTGCTGTTTTGTAAACTCTGACAATCCTTTAGGAATTAATGATTCAACATCTTCAGACTGTAAAAAAAGAGAGACTTATTCATCGTACAGATACACATTCCTATTTTAATTTTAGGATTAACAGTCCACACACTTTCATGTAGTGGGGCATTTTTAGGGATGTTAAAATAGTAAATTACTTTTTAAGGAATAGATTTTATGAACTTAATTTCTAGCCTGATTAGTTCTCTCTTTAAGGGAAAAACAAACTATTATTCTATATACACCATGGAAAAATTCTAAATTCTAGTATTTTATGGAAAAGATTTGGGTAACCAATCACGCGTTATATTTCTATTTTTATTTTTATTTCTTTTTAAATAATAATTTATTTATTTACTTTTTAATTATCATTATTTTTTAATTTGACCAGAAAGAGAAAGAGACAGAGAGCGAGGGAAAGTGAGAAACCAAGCCAACCTTGTCCGGGACTCCAACAGTGTTCGACCATGTGGGAATCCAGCACCTTAACCACCACACCACTTGCTGGTTCCCCCATTTATATTTTTAAAAAGAACAATTACAAACCAAAATAGTCTATTAAATTCTATTCAATACTTTATTCAAGGTATTTTTTAGCAACTAGAAGTTTTGCTGGGAGGTAAATATGACATTTTAGAGGCTAATATTTAAATAATGAAAACTTTGGGAAATAGAGTGTGCTACAAGGTTTACTGAGAATTTACACAGAGCTGTGGTGACTTTTGCAAGATTATGATGTTACCACAGCAATACTGAGAAGCTTCAACTAATCTTAAGTGAGAGGCTCAATTGAAGTAAGTGCTTCTTAAAGGCAATTTAGGACTTACTGAATATTGTGATGAGTGTAGTATACCAATACATCAGAAATAAAGATAAAAATGAACATAAAAGAGGTAATTGCACTTTTTATTGCATTAAAATCAGTTTTTTCTCTGTTTGATTATTCCATTAAAATAAATTATTAACAAAATGTTCACATGTAGCAGAATTCATACTTGAAAAATTTTTACCTCAAGTTGCTGGCTGTTTGGCATGGACATACAAGATTTTGAAACATATCAGAGCTAAATTTGCTATTTATTTAGCTAATCATGTATATTTCAGTTTTCTAAAGCAAAGAGTATGCAGTCAATAAATTTTTTAATTTAAGCAAAGACAAATTAAATCATAAAACAATCACTGATAAAATATTTTTGTAATTGATTATTAGTTTTCTAGTCATTACAAATATGTAAATGGTTAAACATGTTAAAGGCAAATGTTTATTAGTTTTTTACTAATCTGTGTTTCTAGCCTAACAAAGATTAAAATACAAGAATATTATTACTGCAACTATCAGAATCTACTTTGTTATCTACTATATTTGATTTTCAACTATTTCGGCACTTACCTCATCTGTAAACTCAAAATCCTGTTTGCTGAAAGAATTAAAAGAAAAAAGCCTTAGAAAAATGTATTCACTGATGATATGTAAGTTGCCAATGTTCTATTAACTTTATCTTACTTTTTGATATACCTTAATAAGACTGATTCAATATATAACAATAATTGACACATTTAAAACTAACTAAAATGTGCCTTTAGGTTTGACTAAAATAATTTTCCTGGAGTTAGCTTATCTATTGAAAATGAACAACATCCAAATAATAAAACATTAAAATATGCAGAATTGTTTAGTATCATCTATTAACACCAGTCCATTTTGGGCTCTGTATATAATTCCTCAGTGCTTGGAAATAAATGCTAACTGGATAAATAAATAACAATAGTACTTTCTTTCCTTTCTATTTCCTCCACAATTTTCTCCTTATTTGTTCCTTCTCAGTGCTGATTTTAACTTCTCTCTATAGTGTTTTCAAGTTCTTCATATCCTTTTTTATTAATAGCAAAACTTGCAAGATAAGACTAAGTAACTCATTCAGTCTATACTATAGTATATATGGCAATAATGAGGCTTGAAAGATATTTGAATCTATATGTAGGGACAAAACCTTAAAAAAAATGACCAAAATTATAGGCTAACTGAATTTCTAGTATCAAAATGTTGGTTTGGCCATGGTGGTTGAAAGGCTTTTTGTAAAGCAATATTTTTATATTTTTGTATTTTTTTTCAGAGATTTTTGCTATAAGGCATGTGCACTTGCCAGAAAGACAGAGAGAGACAGAGACAGAAAGCGAGAAATCACCCCTCGGGGGGGATGGCCACGCCACAATCCCTTCTCCTCCATTCTCCTCTTGGGATCTTGGGCACGTACACTCACACACCCGACATGAGTTTAAGCCACTGGGTCCAGGACTCGAACCGCCGTCGACTACATGGGAGTTCAGCAACATAGCCATTATGCTAGCTGCTGGTCCCTGTAAAGCAATATATTACATAGGCAAATGTCGCAGGAGAATTGTTACTGGTTATACAATTGCCACATGCTCATTTGGAAATGGTGAAACTTAAAAAGAATACAGTTTTAGTGTTGTCAGAGACCATAGAAAACCCTTAGTTTTGTCTATTTGCTCCCTCTGCACTTGGTGGAAGAATTGGGCCCAACATACATCTGGTGAACATACTTCTCAAACAAGGAAAAAAAAATGTACACATGTTCTGACAGCAAGACATTGTTTTAAAGACAGTTTCAATATGTTAGCTTCTACTTTTATCTTCTAGTAATTGCTTACAAGTAATACATTGCAGAGGTAAGTGGGTCACTTGCTGTGCAAAACCATTTATATAAATTTATAAAAATATACAATTTAGTATAGAGAAACAGAATGAACGTTTCTATTTCCTGAGGCATAACAACATATGTGCATGTATGTATATGGTATTTCCTGTGTTTCCCAAAATAGAAATTGTGGGGAGGCCTTAGCAAAACATTAAATATCTTCTAGGGTTTTTTTTTTTTTTGTAGTTATACCAAAGAGAGGAGTTTATTGAAGGAGAGCAAAGGTAAAACAGAGCTTCCAAGAAAAAGGGAGGGGTCCTGGAAAATCGGTTGCTGAGGAGGAACTAGGGTGAAGGTTTTTATCTGAATCAGAAGGGCTGCTGAATATATACAAGAGGTCTTAAGAGAAGTCCATGGAAAATGCATATTATTAAAAAACTGTGCACGGAGTTCAATTTTTTTTTGCATCAAAATAAACTGAGACATTATTTTAATGACAGAGGGCATGTGCATGAGAGAGAGAGAGAGAGAGTTCCCTAATGGGGCATGATCACACTGCAACACTGTATCCTCCAATTATCTATCCTGTAAGGATTTGAGGCATATGGGCAAACATATCCAGCATACTTTTCAGGTACCAAGGATGGGATTCAAACCTTAGTCGACCTGGTGGGATCTGACTCCCTTAATTGCTGTGAGGTCAGCCCTATAAGCTTGTACTTTAATTCTATTTTTCCATGAACTTTTGAAGTACTTTCATATATTTGAAGTTAAATCAAGTTAAAAACTTCAATCATCATGTAGTTTTGCTTTTTTTTTTTTTTTTTTGCCATAGGGCAGATGCAGCTGCCAAAGAGAAACAGGTCAACAGAGAGAGGGAAAGTGAAAAATCACCACCCAGTGGCAAGGCCACACCACAATCCCTTCTCCTCCATTCTTGTCTTGGGATTTGGGGCATACATGCACACACAACCAGTGTGAGTTTCAAGCTGCCAGGTCCAGACTCCAAAGGCAGTTGGCCATATAGAAATCCAGCACCTTAACCACCATGCCACCTGCTGGCCCCTACCATGTTTTTAAAAGCTTTGAATTACTATTAACGAGAATTATGATAGTATTAATAGACTTTTTGCATTTATAAGATTCTAATCCTTCTTTCTCCCAGTTCTAATGACAAGCTAATACATATGCCTGTCTCTAAGTCACTAACTTCCTTCTATAAATAAGGAAAGAAAACAAAGGGCAACCTATAGCACTGAATACTAGAATTTAAAAGCAGCCAGAATAGTTCCATGGGAAAACTTTCCTTAATCCTAATCCTTCAGCCCACTCATTGCTGAATTGCATTTTGGAAGGAGAAGAACTGAGAAAGACATAAGGGGAGAGAGAGCAGGAGAAAGTGAAAGCAGAGAGCAAATCAGAAAGGTCGAATTGTCAGTGTGGATTATAGTTTCATTTATCACTGGGGAATGGTGGCTAGAATTATATTGGGAAGAAAAAGAAACAGTGACAATGACCTTCTATACGTCATCTCACCTCCTAGAAAGGAAGGAATATAGTAAGGAAAGATGAAAGAAAAGAAGGAGAGAGGAATCAAGAGATGAAGAAAGAAACTGATAATCTTCTGACAAAAAAGAAATTCTTGTGCACCAAAATTTCATGAGATGACATCTGTTCTGGAGTGTTTAGTGATGGGAAGCACTAGCTTTCTATTTCTTTTTGGTATTTTTAGCTTCTCTAGAAATTAAAGTCAAGGCTTTTCAGTGCTTAATTACACTTTTACGTCATTCATGTGTATTTATCAAAAAAATCACAGTGAGGAAATTATTTCAAAGCTCTGGATTACACCATTACTTAGGCAATCATTAAGAAATAATGTAGCTTCCATTGCTCAATTACTATCTCCACTTCTAATTACAGTATGTGATAGTAAATCTGGAATATATTTAACTCTCATTCTATAAAACTTTATTGAATAGCTGCTTTGCCAAGGCTATATACTTTGAACTGTTGTTGGGCAATACAACACATGACTAATAAATATCCTGTCCTCTGATTCATGCAAACATAAATGTTTCAAGGCAAAATTTGAACAATTTTAAAAGCAGCTTAAATCCTATATCTTTTTTCTAATGTAATTGAGAAGAGAGTGTGAGGGAAGACATTAAGTGAAAAATAGAGAGACAACACATTCATGGGACATAGAAATAGATTATTATCTGCTGATGATAATGTGTATGGTATCTCCAACTGGACTGGTGAGAAATTTATTTATGTTGGAAAATTCACTTTATAAGCTAAGTAATGTATAGTGATTGAATGTATAAAAATATAAAATAAAATATACTTAAAAATTATTCAAATAATTGAACGTTTCTTCAATTTGTCTGCAATAGCTCAAGCGATATGCATGATATTACACATACATAGCATTAGATAGTAAAATGATTTGTCTAAAAAAAATGTTTCTCAGAATGTGGGTTGTCGTCCCAAGTTTTGCCACATTTTTTTTTTGTTTGTTTTTTTTTGTGTTTTTTTGGAGAGATTTTTGCTATAGGGCGTGTGCGCTCGCCAGACAGACAGAGAGAGACATAGAGACAGAAATTGAGAAATCATCCCCCAGGGGGGATGGTCACGCCGCAATCCCTTCTCCTCCATTCTCCTCTCGGGATCTTGGGCAAGCACGCACACGCGTCCGGCGTGAGTTTTAAGCCACCGGGTCTGGGACACGAACCACGGTTGACTATGTGGGAGTCCAGCGACATAACCATTACGCTAACTGCTGGTTCCCAAGTTTTGCCACTTTTGAAACCTTAAGCTAGTGGTTCTCAAATTGAATCAGAATCCTCAGAATCCTCTGTAGGGTTTTTTTTTTTTTTTTTTTTTTTTTTTTTTTTTTTTTTTTTTTTTTTGCTGAGCCCTACCTACAGATTTTGATTCTATGTCGATTTCCAAGTTCTCACATGATGTTAATGCTGCTTGTAAGTACATATCTTAACTCATTTATTGCTTATTGTGTAAGAGATAAGTATTAATGTAATCCCTTCCTTACAGGTGAAGATATTGAGGCACAGAGATGTGAAACAAGTTGTCTGATATTACATATCTACTATGTACCAAAAACTAAGATATGAATCCAAGATATAAACTCTAGACCTAGAATCTGAATTCTTAGGACTATGTCCTATATACCTCTTGATTTTACAGTGTGATACTCTGATGTAAATATTTACACAGCACAATGCACAGACGTGGGACACTTAGAATAAACTAAAGGTCTAGGAAAAGCTTTGCAAAAAAAGTGGAATCACAGTTTGTAAGTGAAAAAGTACTCAGAAAATTTTTGAGTACATTCCAAGCACTTAGTAGATGTGTGACTTCATATTAATAACTTACTTTCTAGATCTCTATCTGAAACTTTGTGGGGTTATTGCACAAATTATATAAGTCAGATAAAATACTTAGCACAGTGACTAGTATGTAGTAAACATTCAGTAATTAATGATTATTAAAAGTTAAGATAAAGATTTTAAGGTAGGGTCTTTGTACAAAGTGATGAATGTATAAAATAGTTATTTGGGTAATGGGAGAAGGTGTTGATCAGGATAAAACAATGAAAAGTGCCTAGTTGAAGATATAAACTATACATTGCTAATGGCACCAATTCATATAAATGTCTGTGTTTTTCTTTATTAGTAATTAGTCCCATGAGTTAGCAGTAGAACAGGTATTCATTTATTTTATTTATACATAAACACACACACACACACACACACACACACATATATATATATATATATATATATATGAGAGAAAGAGAGAGAGAGAGAGAGAGAGAGAGCGCTGCACTAAACCAGTCACTATGCTAACCTTCAAGGGCAGTGTGCAAATTAAACAACCCTCTTGGAGCCATATGAATTCCAGTGATAATGGGTGTTGGGTGTTGGATAGAGGAAATGGGGATAAAAAGAGACAATAAATAAGACAGAGAGCTAGACTGATCCAGAATTGGGATTTTGCTAAATGGGAGGGATAGTTATTCAGTTGTTGGAGAAGTCATGACCATTTTTGCATAGAAAAATATGTCATGGTTTTTCTGACAACTCAGTAGATAAGGTTGCAGTCATGAATATGAAAATGAAAAAGGAGGAAGGAGTTAATAAATGGAGAGAAAACAGATGGACAAGAGACTAAGAGCGTACATTGCAGACATTAAAAATATAGATATGGAAAGATATATACTACATATTTTGGAGTGAAAAGGTGTACATATGTATAATGGCTAAAAGTATATATACGGCATCATCCCATTTAGAAAATGTATATATGTTATGAAATTATATAGAAAAGATTTAAAAAGGGGCCAGATAATGGCACAGCAGTAGAATATGAGGATCCACCATGCTGACTCACATAGGAAGATTCTGGGTTTGCATCCCAAATACCTCCCTGAGTATGCCAGGCATGTGTGTACCTGTGATCTGGGGCTATCTGAGGCTGGAGGTGGTGTGGATCACAGCAACAAGACCACGTTGGGGGACTGTTTCTCTGTTTCTCTGTCTTTTTCTTTTATGTATGAAAGAAACAAACTTAAAATTATAAGATCTAAGAAGTAGAAGAAACTATTTCAGAAAAGTCTGAACTAGAAAAAATTATATTGACTTTCCTTTATCTTCCAGACTATTTTTAGTTTGAGAAGCTTCCCTAGATTTTGCCTGATAGGTGACTACTACATACATGCTGTAAGTATATAATAGAGAGCATCTTTTGGGATATAGCTTCTAGAATTCATTTCATGACATAATATACTTTCATGTACATATGAAAAGTTGATAAATTATTAATGTGCATATATTAAAATATATAATTATATGTTATTTATTATGTGATTATAAACTAGCATTAGTTTATAAATAGTTTCTAAATAGATATAGTTTATTATATAAATATATATTTTTATATATTACATATAAATATAAAACTGTAGCCTCTATATGTTGAGGACACATATGTGAAAGATAAACGGTGTTGTGGGACTGTATTTTAATATCTTAAAACAAATCATAGTATGTCATACTTTATTTATTTATTTATTTATTTTTTGGGGGGAGAGGTTTTTCGCTATAGGGCGCGTGCGCTCGCCAGACAGACAGAGAGAGACATAGAGACAGAAAGTGAGAAATCACCCCCCAGGGGGGATGGTCACGCCGCAATCCCTTCTCCTCCATTCTCCTCTCGGGATCTTGGGCACGCACGCACACGCGCCCGGCGTGAGTTGTAAGCCACCGGGTCTGAGACGCGAACCGCGGTCGACTACGTGGGAGTCCAGCGACATAGCCATTACGCTAACTGCCGGTTCCCTCATACTTTATTTTTTAAGCTTCTTGACCAAGAAGTTGTTTTTGCCATCGAAGTATATTACAAAAGAAAATACACAGAATTTTTACTGATCCTAAAAAGACTTATGTGATCTTTAGTGATTTCCATAAACTACATTAATTCTTAAAATAGGTCATTTGCTCAAATCTACTCATATACTATAGTTTCTCTGTTCCCCCTTTAAAAGTACTAGAGTTTTGCTGTGAACATAAAACTGTCCTTAAAAATAAAGTCTATGACCAGCCAATGGCCAGGTGGTTAAGGCAGCTGACACTGCTGACTGTGCAGTTCAAGTCCTGGACCTGGTGGCTTGAGAAACTCTCGGGGCACATGTAAGCGCATGCCCAAAATCCCAAAAGGAGGAAGAAATGGGATTGAAGCCTGACTGTTCCCCATGGGGGTGGTGCTTTCTCACTTTCTTTTTCTCTCTGTTTCTGGCAAATGCACGCATCCTCTGGAAAAAAGTAAAAATTAAAAAAGTTTATTTTAAAAATAGTACAATGCTGAAAAATATTTGATAGCTAAAACTTCAAGGTAGATAATATGTTTACAGTACCTTCCTCCAATTCTCTGCAAATGTTCTAACAGGCAGTGATACAGATCTGTATTCTTACGGCTTAGATCAGCAAGCAACTCTCCAAAATATTTGGGGTCCAATTTTTCAGGGCCATCATCCTGAATTAAGATCTGAAGCAAATATAAATAACAATTATAAAAAATATTAAAATTTTCCAAGTTCCTAAATATTTTGATGTGAAATTTAAAAATAAAATAACTTGTTTTAGTCATCACATGAATCAAGCCACTAAATTGACTTTGCACCTGAAGTATACATTTTTCAATATGGAAGGAATTTAAGAGAAAATCCAACTGCAATAGCATTCTAAATTTAATTTCAAATCTAAGCGATCCTCTGAACACAAATCTTGAATAACATGTAAACATCCTTGAATATAGGTACTTCATAAAACAGTAAAACTGGTAACTAAAATCATTGAATTTCCCATTATCACCACATGGCTTACTCATTCATCTGTTTTCTGTGGGAAAAGAAAATATGAATTATTTGAATTATACTGACTATAGAAGAATTACTTTCATTTGGATTTGCATATTCTCAGTGAAAGCAAGTTTGATTTATTAGCATATTATAAAGTTAGATTAAGTAAACCTGCACAATTCAATGCAATGTGTTTTTACATATTTCTTGGCAAACTCCCTCCATTTATTATTTGAACTGACTAGTCAATTTGACATGGAAAAGAGTAGGTCAGAGTCATATGTAGAAAATTCATAGAATTCTAAGATATTTAAAATGCTAGACATAATTATTATGAATTATGTCCTAAAGAAGACACATTCAATTGACTTTATATCCTTTATATCTTTTGGAGGAGAAGGGATTGTGGTGTGGCCATCCCCCCTGGGGGATGGTTTCTCACTTTCTGTCTCTCTGTTTCTCTGTGTCTGCCTGGTGAGTGCACACGCCCTATAGCAAAAACCTCTCCAGAGAGAGAGAGAGAGAGAGAGAGAAAAGGAGAAGGGGGCCAAGGTTGAGTATTTGAGGAGGAAGTTCCCCTGATGAAAGAATGAAAAAGAGCCCAAGAATACTTAGAAACAGCAATACGGTATAACAGGGGAAAAGAGTATTAATAGAATGGGTGAACAGAACTAGAGCAAGATGAAGACAAAGAAAAGGAAGAAGAATTTGGTAAATTGGAGGCCAATAAATGCAGTTTCAGGAACATAGTGAAGTTAGAGTCTGGTTTTCAAAATATTAAGGAATGTGTGGGTAGTGAGGAAATGGCTTTCTCCCTTTGGAAATTTTGCAGCTAAAGGGAACAAAAAACGGATTTTTTTTTTGGAAAGGTTTTTACTATAGGGTGTGTGCACTCACCAGAAAGAGAGAGACAAAGAGACAGAAAGCGAGAAATCACCCCCCAGGGGGGATGGCCATGCTACAATCCTTTCTCCTCCATTCTCCTCTTGGGATTTTGGGCAAGCACGCACACACGCCTGGTGTGTTTAAGCCACTGGATCCAGGACTCGAATTGTGGTCGACTACATGGGAGTCTAGCAACGTAGCCATTACAGCAACTGCTGGTCCCAAACAAACAAACAAACAAAACAGATCTTAAGTGAATATAGTGGTAAAATTTTTAAAGGAGTTCGAAAACGAAGTTGGAGTTTTAATTCTTGAAGATCAAGAAAATTAGAAGTTTGCTGACAGTAAAGAGAAATTTTTTAGTGATGTAAGATACTGAAAGAGTTCAGATAGTGAACTCAAATTGTTGTTTTTGAGCCAGTGGCATCAGGATAATTAGGTAACTTAGAAATTCAAATGATTGATCTCCAGCAATTTCTGCTTGAACAGGCCCTTCAACTGATTCTGGTGCACACTAAAGTTTGAGAACCACTGCCAGAAAGAAGAAGGCAATGACACCTGTAGAAAGGGAGAAAGCAACAGTGGAACTTGGACTATGAGAAAAGTGGGAAAGAAGGATGAGAAACTGAAGACTGTAGTAGCAAGTCTAATAGACTTAATTAAAAGTCCTGTCTAGCGATGGAAGGAATTCTGTAAACCAGAGGCAATCTGTGCTAGACCAAATTGCCTTACATTTGAGACCTTCTCTAGCAAACAAAGAGATTAAAATCTAGGGACAAAGAGAATGGATAGTAGTCTACCCAATGTAAAGGATCAGCAAAGTAAGGACAGTAATAAGAGCAGGCAACAAAAAATTTAAGGTCTAGCCAGAGAATTGCTGAATTGAGTGACAATAGCCTTACTTGGAACTAAAGACTGGGGAATTTAATGAGGGCAAGGCTAAGTAGAAAGGACAGAGTAGGAGATGAAGTAAGAAAGTGATGATAAGAAAAAGACACATTCAGAATTCCAGGTTAAATTGTTTCAAGTTGTCAAAGTCTATGTGGGCTGAAGATGTAGAATGAAGAAAGAAGGATGAAGAACCTTGAGGACAGAGTGTGGGAAAGATCAAGGATATGGAGTGGTGAAGTTCTCATAGACCTCAGGGCAAGAGTCAGTAGGAAGTGGAAAGAAGATTGTAAGCTGGCTGATGCAACTGCTGAAGGATGGAAAAAGTGACAGGAGGGCCAGTTGATAGTGATAATTTGAGGCAAGGAGGCTGGTTAAAAGTGGGCTACAGGACTGCTTACTTGTATTACTTTGTTAAAAACTTTCTAAAAAGAGCAAATACACAACAATTTTAAAAAATAATAAATATGGGTTTGTCACAAAACAAGAGTTCAAAAGGGCATCCTGGCATGAAGTTGCAGGAAACAGAATAGCAAGTGTTGGAAAAAGATGGGCCCCAAACAGATATGAACTAAATTTGTGTAAAAGAGATAAGAGATAGAAGTTCGCACAAAATGTCCTTTACTTAAATAAATAAACAAATCTTTAAAAAAATGTTAAAAAAATATTGTGAATTAGGTTTTTAGACATGCGATTTTGAAAAATGTTTTAGCATATTTTGTCTTAGGAAAAGCTCTTTAAAGATGATTTAATTTCATCTAAGAATAGTATTATGATGGAACCAATTTCTTAAATTGATGCTTTGATACACTTGGGGTCTGAGGTTAGAGAAGAATGTCAAAAATCAAGTATTCGCTTGAGCATCTACTATGTGCTTGGCACTAAGCTAGGTGCTTTATATATTTTCTCTCTTTTAATCCTCTTGTAGGAGATAATGTACATTTAAGAGTGTAACTCTTCCCCTTTTGGTTATAACTAAACTGAAATTCTTTCCAGTTAAGTGAATTACTGAAAATTACACTGCTCAGTACTATAAGGTTTTGTAAACTCAGACAATCGAAATGACAGCATGTATCCTTTCCACTCTACTATGCTGTCTTCAAACTACAATGTAACTCTAAAAACAAACATTAAAAAGAAGCACATAAAAGCACTGAAAATTGTTATGGACACTGGAGAAAAAGTGGAAGGAGAGTGGGAGAGGGGAAGAGTGTAGGAAAGGAAATTTGGGGAAAAAATAGGCAAGATATTTGTGGGACACAGATAGGGTTTATTACCTGTTGATAATGACATACATAGTATTTTAAAATGAACTTGCCTGAGGTGTATATCATTCTGGGTAAAGCCTCTTTACAATATAAATGATGTATAGTAATTGAATGTATAAATAATAATAATGACAAAAACTAAAAAGGGGCAAAATTTCAGTTTTAAAAGAGCCTGCATTGTATCTGGTCAATTTTCCCTTGAGATTCTTCCATCATGTGTCACAACTACAGGGAGCATGTACACATTTACTCAGCCTTACTGAGAGAATTAACTCTCTCTCTCTCTCTCTCTCTCTCTCTCTCTCTCTCTGTCCCTCTTTGTCCATAGGAACTGTGCAACCAGTTTACCCTGTCCTCACTGTGAACAAGAATGGACATTTAAGTGGAATTACAAATTCTAAACTTCCAAGAACACTATTCTACTTTCAGCAGCAATTCAACCTTAACCTCATAAAATATTGAAAAAACAAACAAAAATACCTATATAGAAAGCCTCTAACATTTAACAAACATGCATAGGAATCTCAAACATCAACATAAATAACAAAATTGGAAGCAATATATTAGTTACCCCACTCTGCCTATTTTCTAAATAAACAATATGTAGTCTGGCCAAATATATTAATAGATGTACTATGTTAGTGAAGGACAATCACAGCGTTACAATTGTCACTAGACAACATTCTTAATCCTGTGATAGTGTTCCCTTCTCTGATAATTGTCCCTCAGACTGTTTCTACTCTCATCCCTCTAGTTTAAATTTTACATTTAGACTATTGAAATAGCCTCTAATAATACACATTTCACAGATCTTTCTCCATGGAATTTTTTTCTCACGCCAGACTTTATAGATTTCAGTTTATGAAAATCATCAACTTATATTTTCATGAAGTCCTTACATCAACCCTATGAGGTAGACATTAATACCCAAATTTTATGAATTAGGACAAGGCTGAGAGATTTGGTATTATTAAGAACACATAACTTGAAAGAGACAGCATTAGGACAGGAACCCAGGTCTTCCTATCATGAAGTTAGTTCACATTCTATTATATCACCAATAGTTCCCCATATTCTTTTAATCCAGTGCCCTACTCATGTTTATAGTATTGATTAAGGGCTTTCCACATAATTGATCCAAAGTCAAAGTGGAAGTATCAGGATTTAGAGACAGGTGACTTGTGTGTGAATCCTGGATCCACCACATAGTAGCTATCTAAGCCTTTGAAAGTAAAGTAACCTCTTTGAATTCAAGTTTCCTTATCAAACAATAAGGACAATAATAACACCATGCCTTCTTAAGTTGATCATTGTGAGAAAAAAAGTAGTCAATGAAGTCTATTTTGCACAAAGTTGCTAGAGTTAACTTTCTAAAGCATACCATCAGTATTTTCCTGCTCAATAACCTTCACTCAGTCAGTCTCAATTGCCTACTAAAAAAAGCCCAAAGTTTTTAACTTAACACACAATGATGTTATGACCTGGACATAATGTATCATATTAATCCTATCCCTAGTACTCCTTATCACGTGTCTTCCATGCCATACAGATCAAACCTCTAGCTAATCCTGAAAACCAAAATGTCCTTTCCCAAATTTTGGACTTTGTTCATGTGATTTCCTCTTTCTAGGATGTTATCTCCATGCAATACCACAAAACCACATATGGAAATTCTGCCCATTTTTCAAAGTCTGGGTCATTCCCCACCTCTTCAATAAAGTCTTCCTTTATCTACCTTATCTTCTCTTTTTTGTTCTCAAATCATGCTGTTTGTTCCTCTTTTATGACAGACAACAAAACACTTCGTTTTGTATTATGTTTTATGTGCATGCCATTTTTTCCCTAATAGAAAAACTAAGGAAAAGCAAAGTTAAGGACCATATTAATCATATAAAATTATTGATATTTGATCTATAAAATGACAACTCCAAATTATTTAATTTAATAAAATGGCTGTTTTATGGTAATTAGCAACCTACATAATGCAAAATATTTAACACCCTTTGGATTTTGTTTAAACATAGTCTAGAAGCCAACATTTCTAAGCTCATATTCAGAGGAAGCACAACTTTAGACTTTTTTTCAGATTGGGAAAAACATGGATTTTAACTTATTTGTAGTTTGTTTTGGTCAATATGGCCAGAGTGCATATTTCAAAGTTTCAATCCTTAGAAATAATCTCACATATATTTAATATAAAGCAACCAAGTTATTTTGTGGGCAGTTTCCTTCTTTTATTATTGTTTTCTTTTACTTCTTATTAAGAGTTGCCTATGACAGAGGTCAATTTGAGATCTAAAACAATACAAATTAAGACTGATTCCTCATTGTTCCATTATTGTTGTTGATTTTGCCAAGATACAAGAAAATCTTTTTTCTTTAACACTTGTATAGCAGATGTTTACAAGATTCCAAAGTCTTCAAAATATAAATTAATCACTGAGGATTGTATCCCAGGAGATTTCTCCTTAACAACTAAATTTTAGTTTCTGTTTTGTTGATGTAAAACATAATAATATATACTCATTCTGCCTTGAGTTAATACAATATATTCTCAAAGAAGACATACAGGAAATAGTTTGTGAAATGTGACTATTACAATCTTCTTAGATCATTTCATTTACAATTCATTGTTCACTTAAATGTCATACCTCATGAAAATATTTAGTGCTGTGCAATTGT
This sequence comes from Tupaia tana, assembly GCA_026018925.1. Taxonomy (NCBI): domain Eukaryota; kingdom Metazoa; phylum Chordata; class Mammalia; order Scandentia; family Tupaiidae; genus Tupaia; species Tupaia tana. The sequence goes on along the minus strand of JAKSZU010000009.1, from coordinate 71,831,168 downwards.
TGGGCCCATTTTAGGGCTGAAGATCAGCTAGGAGGTATTCATTAATCAGTTCATAATTTATCTCATAGAGTTAATATTATCAATGGAATTGAATTATTTTTTCTTATAAAAGGAGTTGGGAAAATTTGTTTTAAAAATGCTTTAACAAAACACAAATACCATTGATATAACTCAATATTTTGATGAAAATTTAATGTAGGTACCTGTACAGAGATGTAAGAATGGTTTAAAAGTGTTATTTCAGTTTGATAAGATAACAACTGATGGATCTTACCTGCTCACATACCTGGCTTGATACACCATGACACAATTCATTGCCAGTGCTTGTAGAAATTGAGTCATTTCCTGTGATGGTTTGGATATGCTCACTAGAATGGGATTGTTGACAGTGCGGAGAGTGAATAATCTGGGGCTGTTGGACGATGTGATGATGACACTGAACTTGAGGATAGCATTCCTAAAACACATACACATACCAAAAATAGGCACTGAGAAAGAAAATTACTAATTAAGAAAAAAACTGAAACCATTTAAAAAGTTTAATATATAATTTCAGATAATTTAAACCATAAGATTTGTAGTTTAAATTAGTGATACACTATTTTTCAAAGTATTCCATTGGGAAAGTTTGTATTGAAATCTATTTTTATATGATCAGTGTCTGTTACCATTCAAATACTTACCTAGATTGGCCAGGGAATTGAATGTTCTGATTAAATTAATATTCCAGTTATACTTAACACTAAATCTATAATGAATATTAATACTAATTAATTTTTCTTTGATGATTCAACAGGCACTTCAAGACCTAATTCTATAATAATACTATAATACTGAAGATGTAGATGGATATAAAATTAGAAAATAATATAATGTAGTGACTTTCAGTGTCAGGAAGCATATTAGAGGCACAGCAGGGGAGCACACAGTTCTTAAGCTTATGAAAATCAAGCATAAATTTTTAAAAATTGAAAAACTAGAGTCTGAAGCTTCAAAACCAGGAAAACATGGATTCTAACTCTGATTCTATCACTTCCTACCTGTGATCTTGACAAACTATATATGCAACCTTTATGAATCTCAGTTAACTCATTTATAAAAGTGGAGATGGTACAAGTCTCATTGGGTATCTATGAAGACTAAATGAATTAATATCTATACATCGACTAATACAAAGTAAAAGAGTGTAAACATTTATTATTATTACTACTACTAATACTACATCATCAGCTTTATTATCATGTGCCTCACCAATTTTATAGGTAAGAAAAAACAAACTCCGAAGTTCAGAAAAATAATATAATTTCCTTACAAAAACACAGCAAATTAATGGCAAAATTAGGCCTATGACTTACAATTTCTAGCTAAGAGCTATTCCGAGATATTAGGCTGAATTTCACTGACCTCAAAATATTGTGGAATTTTTTTATTATTAATTTATACATTCACTCATTTTACATCATTTAGGTTGTAAAGAAACTTTACCCAGCATGATATACACCTCAGACCAGCCCAGTTGAGAATACTACACACATCATCATCAACAGGTAATAAGCCATATCTGTGTCCCACAAAAGTCTTACCTCTCAATTTTTCCCCAAAATTTCCTTTCCCCCTCCCACTTTCTTTCCACTTTATCCCCATAACAATTTTGAATGCCTTTATGTCCTCCCATCTTTCAGTCTCTACCATACAGTGGAGACAGTCAGTACATGTTAAGTGGAGACATAACAATGTCTCTCCTTCATAGCCTGATTTGCTTCATTCAGCAATAAATCGCCCATATTCATACACTTTCTATCAAATGCCAGGGTCTTTTTTTTATGGCTGAATAGTAGTCCATGGAGTATATGTGCCACATTTTTTCAATCCATTCATCTGTGGACATTTAGGTTGGTTGCATGTCTTAGCAATTGTAAATAATGCCACAATAAGTATAGATGTGAAAGTGCTTTTCCAAATGAGTATTCTCTTGTTCTTTGGGTAGATACCCACGAGTGGAATAGCTAGATCATATGGTAGTTCTATTTGTAGTTTTTTTTAGGAAACTCCATATTGATTTCCACAGTAGCTGGACCAATTTAAATTCCCATCAACAATGTAGGAAAGATCCCCTTTCACCACATCCCTGCCACACTTATAATTTTTATATTTATCTTTGCAATTCTGACTGGGGTTAGGTGATATCTTGTTGTAGTTTTAATCTGCATCTCTCTTACAATGAGGGATGTTGAGCATTTTATCATATGCTTTTTGTCTGATCACATGTCTTCCTTTGAGAGTTGTTCATTCAGCTCATTTTCCAATCTTTTAATTGGGTTAATCATTTTCTTCCAGGCAAGCCACTTGAGTTGCCTTTGTATTCTGGTTATCAGTCCTTTATGTGAGGCATAGTTTACAAAAATTTTCTCCCATTCCAAGGGTTGTCAACTACACTAATTACTGTATCCTTTACTGTGCAGAAACTCCTTAATCTGATGTAATCCCACTTGTCTATTTGGGGGTTATTGCCTGTGCTTTTGAGGTCTTGCTTAAGAAGTCTTTGCCTACCCCAATGTCTCCCAGAGTTTTCTCAGTGTTTTCCACCAGTCGGTTTATAGTTTGAGGTCATAGGTTTAGATATTTGATCCACTTTGAGTTGATTTTTGTTAATGGTGACAAATAGGGGTTCAGATTCATCTTTCTGCAGGTGAATACTCAGTTTTTTTCAACACCATTTGTTAATATTCTGGAATTTTAAAAACTTAAACTAAATGTTTGCTACTTGATTATTTATTTTTATGGCTTTTTTTTTCCTGACCAGTATAGAGCACAGACTAAGAAAACATATCTTATTACTTAGGTTTGGGGGATAATCATGTATAATGACTTTGCTGTATTATTCTATTTTGATAAAAAGTACCTAGAAGCCTGTTTTGAAAGAAAAATACTCTATTTTGAATCATAATTCTGTATTCATACAGATATAATTAATTTAGATAGTATAAATTTAATGCTCTATTTCCTTTTGAACGTGAATGTTGACCTATATTAATACAGCAAAGCATTTCACATTTAAATTTTTTATATGAAACAGTGTTAAAGCTTTATTAAATGAAAAATCCAAAAGTCCAAAAGAGTGAATATAGTGTGTTCTCTCGATGTAACATTTTTAAAAAATGTAGATATATATTTACAAATACACATAACTGATTTTATATTCATAGATTAAAAAAAACTTAATTGTGACCTTATTTGGGAAGAGAAACTAGGATCAAGAGAGTTCAGATATGGAAGCTTATTTTCAGTGCATTCCTTTTAATATTCTTTTTATACTTTTGAATATTCTTGTTATACTCTTGGAAATTTTTGTATCTTATATACAAATTACATGTATAAACTATTTTGAAAGAAAGAAAAAATATAGAGAGACAAATTTTACAAATAGAAGTTACCTCTACAGATAATAAAGGTCATAGAATTTGTTCATAGAACAAATTTCTCTACATTCTTTTGAAATATGACTCACTTTACAAGTACACTGAACTAAGATCTTTTTAGTTTAGAAAACTAACTGTATGTTATCAGCAACTTTTATACATGGGGGGAATGTAGTATCTTTTCTTTTATGTTACAAAGTGCTTTCATCAACCAGATTAGAATAAAATAACACTGATAGCCTGAGACAGACAGATCATCCCTCTGTGGGGAGCTTGAACACTATTGAAATAGAACTCTTGAAGGAAACAAAACAAAACAGTATGTCCCTCAAGAAAGCAAATTAAGAAACATTTGGAAAGGAAACATTAATAAATGGCAATAAAGAAAAAGATCTATTTCTTAGTCACCTTCCTTTGTTAATGTAGCCCTGTACTTTTGAATAGGATGCTGACATTCTTATCATTTGAGTTGCCTTGCTGTTTTTCTGAGCCTATTTGGCCTCTGAACCATTCATTGCTGCCACTGAAGTCTTAGCAGGATTTTGGTTTTCAATTCAAACCATTGTTCTAGAACAAGATGTTCATATGTGAATCATATTTTTGAACCATACTATAAGCTGAATGTTCAAAGTGCAAAAGATCAAGCTTTTCTGATTTATGATAGATTTTTCAGAGCACGAATCATATAAATCAGATAATTATCTTCTAACTAACATCATCTTACCATCCTTCCATAACAAAGATCTCTTTCTTCTTGGACATATCTCATCTCCAAAGAGCTATTTCTAGTTGACTGAGTCACTTGTAACAGTTAACAGGTTTATCGAGAATCTGGCTTTATCCAGCTTGTCCTAGTGTTATCTCCTTCACTGAGGAAACTCAAATAGGACAAGGCAGTTGCAGTCTGTGCCATCTGCATCCTTCCTTTTACCTTGGGTAGCTTATGTGCATTTCCAAATCTCCCAAACTGTTAAAGTCAATAAAAAAAGTGGCCATAAAACAAGGAAATATTAAAGTTAACAGTAAGCGGCAGCAGTGTTCTCTTAAATGAGCTCTTAGGTTCAGCAACATAGAAATAATAATGTACAGGATATTCTATCTTTAACTCTAGAGACCATAATTATAAAAATCCGCTTTAAAACAAGTAGCCGGAAGCAGCGTGAATAATAAACTTCAATTTTTTTTTTTTTACTATTTAAAATGTGTCAAACTTATTGTTTTGGCAGCTTAGATGGATAAAGGGCAAATGTTATAAGTTGACAGCTTGAGGAAGGAAAATGTCCCTTGAAGAACCTGGCGTCATAATATCCAAAATTATTCTACTGTTCCTCTGTAAGATATGTATTCAATGCATACCATACTAAATCATTCATATTATATCTGACTTTCCAAATAAACCAAAATCTTAAATATTTAGATGTTTATGATTCTGATGGTTTATCCATTTCATTTTTACAGGTATCAGATAAATAATAATGTGCTAGTTCCTATGAATCTGGTAATAATTGCCCATAAGTGCTAATAAAAAATAAAATATGAAGCCTGTAGTTGGTATAGTGGTTAAGGTACTGGACTTTCATGTGGCCGACTATGGTTCAAGTCCAAGACTTGGTGGCTTGAAACTCACAGCAGGTTTATGTGTGTGCATACCCAAACTCCTAAGAGGAGAATGGAGAAGAAAGGATTATGGCATGGCCATCCCCCATGGAGAGGGTGATTTCTCACTTTCTCTCTTTCTTTGTCTCCGGCAAGTGCATATGCCCCATAGCAAAAATCTCAAATAAATAAATAAATAAATAAAATATATTCTTGTGTGATGCTTAAAAAGAAAAACCTAGTTAATCAGTTTCATCTGTATGTGAGAAAAATTACTGTGTCATCAAAACTGGTTTGATATTATTTAACCACCTATTATGGATTGAGTTGTAACTCCCCAAAATTAACTGAATTCTGAACACCCGGTAAGTCGAAATGTGATCATATTTGGAAATAAGGTCCTTATAGAGGTAATCAGTTAAAATGAGGTCATTAGAATGGGTCCCTATTTAATGTGACTGATATCCTTATTAAAATGGGAAATTTGAACAGAGAGATAGATATGCACAGAGAGAAGACAATATGAACACATAGAGGGAGGATGCCATGTGAAGACAGAGGATTGGAGTGATGAATCTACTAGTCAAGAAATGACTGAGGCTACCAGAAGCTAGGAGACAGTCATGGAAGAATTTCCTGTCAGGTTCAGAATGAAAGTGACCCTACCCACATGGTAATTTCAGACTTCTGGCTTCCAGATAAGTTTCCATTGTTTTAAGCTATCCAGTTTCTGGTACTTTATTATGGCAGCCCTAAAAAAATTAATACACTGCCCTAGTTAAAGAACAAACAAACAAAAAAAATGTCTAAGAGACAAGTCCTACTCTTTGTCTGGGGTAGACATGCTTGTATCCACTAAACAGAGCAATGTGAAACCTCTGATGGTTACAGTAACAATTGTGCATGAAAGAAGGACTTAGAGGGTTCTAGATGCCATGGAATTACCATGATCCTGCAATAGTTTTGTACTCCATACTTGGCTTTTTAATTAAACTTAATGGAATTTTTAAAATGTGATTTAAAACTTTAGTTTTCTAGGTGATTTAAAGTATACAGTATTTTACATATCTGTGTACATATTGTTGATTTAAAATTCATTTTATATTCAAAGAATTAGTACCAAATTGTAATGCTTTAAATTATGATTTTTATAAAAGTAGTTTAAAAGAAAATATTAAAGGCACTGGGATAGTTACATTAAGTTCAGATTATACCATTAATTTTCTAAGTGAATTTACATACTTTGAATTCAGTTTCTTTTTCAGCAAAATAGGAACAGTAACACTTCACATGTGAAAATGGATATGAAAGTTATTAAGAATAATATGAAGAACTGTAAACATAAAACATAGTATTATAACTCATATAGATAATCTTGCCTGGCACTTGACAATTGAAAGTCATTTTAGCTCTATTTAAATATTCATAATTCGAAAATATACACTTATAAAATAAGTTTTAAAATAAATGTACTTACTTGATCTGTATTCAGCTTCTCTACTTTTCTTATTGTTTTTTCATAAATAACATTATTTCCTGGGAAGAAATGGCCTCCTCTTAGGAATGGAGACAGTGGTTCCTATAAGGAAAATAAAGACAATGCTTTGCTTTGAAAGGTATGTTTTCAGAGGAACCTTAACTTAAGCAAATATTCTCTCTAATAGGCTTTGAGGCAGTGTCAGGCTTTGGGAAGAAAGTGGAATGACATACCAATAAGGTTCTGACAGATGAAAATAAATAGCAATAAAGACAGTTAATTTTATCAAAGAGAATGATCTAGATTCCTCCCATTACATTTTACTAGGTCTGAAAAAGTTTTTTTGGGAATATTGGAAGGTTGGAAGAGAGTGGGAAAGATACTTTCTTCTGTTTCTAAGGAAAGATAGAGTGGGTTTCCTCTGAGATAGATAAGCATAAGGTCAATCTCATTTAAATTGGGTTGACTGGCAGATTCCTTTCTATGCAAAAGCATTATGAGAGAAATGCAAAATAAACATAATTCAGTACTAGTAGGCCATAAAGTAGGTAAAACTATATTAAAGATTTTTTTCTAGGACTTAATTTGGTTGTGCTTGAATTGTACAATTCTTATTTGTGATTATAATCAAGGCTAAGGCTCTTAGTACAACATATGTTTTAAATATTGAGAACAGAGTAGAGGCTCTAAGAGCCACTGTATCTCTGCATAATCAACCAAATTGCTGTAGGATTAGCCAAGGGCTTAGAAGATGTCAACCAGTGAAATAAAGGCTAGTAATATGTCCAAGATCTGAAAGAAACCAGGGAAGAGCTAATAAGAATCAGACCAGGAGTATAAAATAAATGTAATGTGCAATAAATTCTTCTCCCATCTTTTGGTTTTAATTTTAGCCTCCACTTTCGTAAGAAGCACTGAGTTTGTTTTATTATAAAAGAAATGTTGTATTCATTTATTTTGAAATATAAGGGAATAATACAGACAGGATGGTGGCCAGGAGGGGTGGACAAGCCTGTTACCAGTTAATGTTCTTAGGACCATTTTTAAATCAACATAATGCACTAGGATCTTTGTAGTCTGCTATCATAAATGTTCTTAGAACAACTGAACTAAAACAATGATTGTTGAGAAAGCAAGACACTATTGAACCAAAACCTATATACTTCTTATATTTAAGTTTGAATAAAAGGTGGATGATTTAGCTAAATGTTCCATATATACTTTGATAAAACAGATATATAAGTGACTAAGTTTGACTAGTTGATGAATTATTAAATACAAAGATGAATATATTTAGAGAGATTCTCCTAGAATCTATTTGCTGTTTCTATTTGTAGAAGAGCCTCTTTGGTAATTATTTGCAATCAAGTAACACATTTTAGTGCTTGCTGTGCACAATGTATTTTTCTAAGTTCTATGAGGTATACATGAATCAGATCCATATTACTAGAAGTGTCATTTAATATTGATCTGTGTTCCTCAAACTATGGCAGACAGCCTGTTTTTCTACTGTCTTTAATCTAAGAATGGTATTTAGATTTTAAAGGACTGCAGATAAAAACAAAGAAGACTAATGCTCCATGTGGTCAGCAAAGCCTATACTATTTTATATCTAGCCTTTATAGAAAAATGTTGGCATTTACTGGTCTAGAAAATATATGAACACAAACACTCATTATACAAGGTAAAAAGTTACAAGTACCCACAGAGGTAGGACTTAAGGGACAGGGTTCAGAGGAAGAAAAACTCATTTCTGTATGGCAATGTTCAGGTAAGATACTTGGGTCAGGTAGCATTTGAAAGAATGCTTTTTGGATAGGAGAAGATGGAAGAAAATGGTATTACAAATGAAGGAAAGAAAATAATTCAACTGAGTTTAGAAAAGTGTTATGTTATCCAAGGGGACTTCAAAAAATCTGTGGGAAAATTGAATTACAGTACAAGTTAATTTTGGTGCAAATCTTTAAAAATGTATTCCATGACTGAAAGAGATAGAGGAAAGGAGGAAGAGAGAGAGAGACAGAGAGAGAGAGAGAGAGAGAGCGAGCAGGGGACATCAACTCCAATAGGGTCTTGATGCCATAATCTACCCCCCAGCTTAAGCCAGCCCAGATCACAGTCACGTGTGTGCCATACTCAAAGAGGTCTCGGTGGTGAATCATCAACCTTCTTATGAGGTTCTGCATGAAAGAGAACTGCATTTTACCACCATGCCACCATTCAGCCTAAAAGTGTAAAGAAATTTTGAAATTGGTGCATATATTTTTCATAATACCATTTCCCATGAACATTTTGAAGATCCCTCTTATGCAGTGGGCATGTTTGGTAGATAGAACTTGGTTCTGTAAGCAGTAAGAAGTCTTTAAGTGCATTTAAACAGGAGTGTGAGGTGAACAGAATTCGACTTCAGTAAGATTTTTTTTTTGGGGGGGAGAGGTTTTTGCTATACGGCATGTGCTCTCACCAGAAAGAGAGAGACAGACAGACAGAAAGCAAGAAATCACCCCCCAGGGGGGATGGCCATGCCACAATCCCTTCTCCTCCATTCTCCTCTTGGGATCTTGGGCACGCATGCACACACACCCGGCATGAGTTTAAGCCACCAGGTCCAGGACTCGAACCACAGTTGACTACATAGTAGTCCAGCAACATAGCCATTAGGTCAACTGATGGTCCCATTTAGTAAGATTAATAAGAGGAGAGAAAGAGTACAAGTGACGAGACAAACTAGAACATTATCCTAATAATCAAGGAGAGTGTTTTTCAAAGATGACTGAAATCTTGAACCTGAGAACTTTATGGCCAATGGTTACCAGAACAAAAACATTGCCTTTTACATGCTCCTAGGCAGAATCTAGATCTGATTTATGGTTTTATTCTTCATAACTCTTAGTGAAGTATATAATACATAGTAATCACTTTAACCTGTGTCAAATAAATGTGAAGAACCACCAAAGATATTCTTTTCTTTTTTTTTTTTTTAAATGTACAGATGAGAAGTCAGCCCACAGTTGAACACAGGTCTAAAACTATGTGGAAGTTCAAGGTTAAAAGTCTAAATTTCAGAACCAACTACTTTAAAGTGCTATTTAAAGGGGATAGGGGTTACAACAATTAAACATGATGCTCTGAGAGACTGTCCCACATAGGAGGGATCCAGATTCATGTTCAGGGAGCTCCTTGAGTATGCCAGGAATGTGTGTGTGCATGATCTGGGACTGAGGGTTGATTGTAGCATCAAGACTATATTGGGGTGCATGCATGTCAGTGTGAGTGCATGTGTATGTAAACACATGGTCTTTCTTTCATGGAAATAACTAGTTAAAACCATGGAATTACTGAAAAGGCAAGTGAAGACCAAAGATGGAACTAGACAAGGCCTAACAGATCTGATCATCAGAACAGAAAAATACATAGAAGTCAAGAGAAGAGAAAATTTCAGGAAGCAGTAGGAAGGTAAAAGCATAAATGCTTCAGAAAGCTCAACAGGTATGAATTTTAAAGTGGGCTGGATTTGGACTAGTACTAAAAATTCACTAGGTTTGACTACCGAAATCAGTATAAGCAGGTCTAAAAGAGAAAAAGTTAAGTGTCATAAAACCTGTATTTTACCTCTTCCTTCATTACCTATGTGCTGTGAAAACTTTAGTAAGTCATTGACTTTCTCTGGGGATCAGTTTCCTTATCATAGTAATAGTAATAGTAAAGCAGGGTATTTTGTCTCAAGTAAAATAATGTATTTTAAAGTGCCCTTAATCTATATTTTAATGTATAAATGGCTTTGGTTCTAAGCAATGTAATAGAATGTTTAAAATGTTTACTATATTTTAAATAATTTTTGAGAATCTTATTAAAATTTGTGAGGATATCACATTAAAAAATATGCAGGGACCATCAGTTGGTGTAATGGCTATGTCGCTGGACTCCCATTGTAGTCGACTGCAGTTCACGTCCCGGACCCGGTGGTTTAAAACACGCCAGGCACGTGTGCGTGCGTGCCCAAGATCCTGAGAGGAGAATGGAGTAGAAGGGATTGCGGCGTGGCAATCCCCCCTGGGGGATGATTTCTTGCTTTCTTTCTCTCTGTCTCTCTCTTTCTGGAGAGTGCACGCGCCTTATAGCGAAAACCTCTCCCCCCCAAAAAAAAATGCAAAAAGGCTTACTGGGGACAAGGACTTCATTCTGAGTACCTGATAGGGAATGAACAGACCTTTGCGTGAGAAGGGATGATATGGATTATCTTAAGTACATAAGGATCTTCTTTTTTTTAATTATTTTATTTAACTTTATTTATTATTTATTCATTTGTTTATTTCAATTTGACCAGAGAGGGACAGAGAGAGAGAGAGAGAGAAAGTGAGAAAGCAAGCCGCCAGGTCCAGGACTTGAACCATGGTCGACCATGTGGGAATCCAGCGCCTTTAACCACCATGCCACCTGCTGGCCCCCATAAGGATCTTCTAAGAGAGGGAAAACAAACTTAACAAAAGCATGAAATTTCCTACTCTATGAACTAAGGTTCATTATAAGTGCTGAACCATTTTCTTATTTAGAAGAAAGATTGAGCATTAACAACATTGATTCTCTCTAGAATGTATATTGATCTTATTATTTGAAATGACTTACTGAAAAAAAAAGGCAACTCACCTCCTAAGTTAGGGGCATATAACTTCCCCAAATCTATAAGAAAGTAAAACCAAATACAGTTGGCACTCTATATCCACAGATTCCAATCTGCAGATTTAACCAACCAGAGATCAAAATATTTGGAAAAACAAAAAAACAAAAGATGATTGTGTCTGTATTGAACATGTATAGACTTTTTCCTTGTGATTATTCCCTAAAAAATATAGTAAACAACTATTTACCCACCATTTGCATTGCATGAAATATTATAAGTAACCTAAAGATGATTAAAAGTATATATTAGAAGGATGTGGGGGCCAGGAGGTGACGTGGTGGTTAAGGGAGCTGAACTTCCACATGGCCGAACAAGATTCGAGTCTTGAACCTGGTGGCTTGCTTTCTCACTTCTCTCTCTCTCTCTCTCACTCACTTTGTCACATTAAGATAAATAATGTTAAATAAAATAATTTTTTTAAAAAAAGAAGGCTGTGCATAGGTTACATGCCAAATACTATGCCATTTTAAATAAGGGCAGATTTTGGTATCCTCAGGGTCCCTGGAACCAATCTCTGGATACCAAGAGACAATTGTATTAATATGAATAAACAATTCTAAGCAAAATAAATCGAATTGGAAGTTTTGTATTTCTCAACAAAAAAGCTGCTAGATAATACTATTTTGGCAGCTTCTCTTTTTCAGTCAGTATATTTGAAATGGTGCCAGATCCACCCTAAAAATTAACAGGTGTTTTCAAAATGGCTGATTTTATCATTTTAATTGTTACTTTTAGAACCTCTGGCAGTGGTTCTCACATCTAACAAAGTCCATAATCTCTAACATCTCCTTTACTATTCCCAGGACAGGATGCCTTACTGAAGAAAATAAGAAGGAAGGAAGGAGGGAGGGAGGGGCGAAGGGAGGAAAGGAGGAAGAGAAGGAGGAAGAATGAAGAAAGGAAAGAAAGTTAGTTTGCTTATTTGGCTCATTACAAGTTCAACTTATCAAATTTCAAACAGGTCTTCCTTTGCCACCATACTTTTATTCATCAAATTCTCCATAACTGTGGTTACAAATCTTTCCATTTTCCTCAATCTCATGAGCTCATGCTCCCTAATCTTTTTACTTACAAAGAAAACCAAGATAATCTATCCCCCGTGAGTTCTCTTTTTTCTTCCACTCCTCAAAAACAAATCACATTGGGGCCAGGAGTTAGCGTAATGGCTATGTCGCTGGACTCCCACGTAGTCGACCACAGTTCGAGTCCCGGACCCGGTGGCTTAAACTCATGTCGGGTGCGTGTGCGTGCATGCCCAAGATTCCAAGAGGAGAATGGAGGAGAAGGGATTGCGGCATGGCCATCCTCCCTGGGGGGTGATTTCTCGCTTTCTATCTCTCTGTCTCTCTTTGTCTTTCTGGCGAGTGCACGCACCCTATAGCAAAAAAACTCTCAAAAAAAATCACATTCAGCTTCTGTTCTTTCCATCTTATTAAGGAGAAAGAAATACTCCTCCTTTTTTCCCTGAAGTAGCTTCTCTATCTGTACTTGGAATCCTATCTCCTCAACCTATCCCATTTCTCTGTTATATCAATAGTCTTCCTTATTACTGATTCTTTCCCCTTATCTACAACTCTTCCAGATTGCTAAAGTTTGCTTTTATCTTTTAGCTAAAATCTCATCTCCTTCCTTTGAACCATATTCTTTCAGAATAGTAATTCTCACTCATTCAAAAGGGCAGTTTTCAGAACAATAATGTCTCTATTTCCTCTTGATCCACTTGCCCATTAACTCCTTGCATCTGAACTTTGCCTCCACAAATATACTGAAACTGTTCTCTCAAAAATCACTATTACTTTCTTGATGGTGAAACTGTTTTTTCAAACCTTATCCTTCTTGGTCTTTTAGCCACTTGAAAGGTTGATCACCTGCTTTTTCTCTTTGCTTCAGTTATTCTGGGTTCACATCTCTCTGACAACTCTGCATATGAAAGTGGTCTTTTCCTTCTGTTCCCTTAAAGTAGGCATTTCTCAAAATTCTGATCTCAGAAATCTCACTCATTCTCACAATTTTGATGATAACCTTTGGAGAATAACTTCCATATCTTTATCTCAAATATGACATTTCTCCGACAATGTTAACCACTTGTTGGGCACCTGCCCTTCCATGTATCTCAAGTGTTACTGGTTCAAACAAACTTTACAGTTTTGATCCTTTCTAAGCCAGCTTTTCCTCCCTTTCCTTCCTTAATCCTTTCAATTGGGCCACTGTACCCTCAGTGACTAAAGCTGAGAAACTTAGGGTCATATTTGACTTTTCCCTTTTATTTAAACAAAATATGGGGAACCAGCAGTTAGTGTAATGGCTATGTCGCTAGGCTCCCACGTAGTCGACTGCGGTTCATGTCCCGGACCCGGTGGCTTAGAACTCACGCTGGGCGTGTGTGCGTGCGTGCCCAAGATCCCGAGAGGAGAATGGAGGAGAAGGGATTGCGGCGTGATCATCCCCTCTGGGGGGTGATTTCTTGCTTTCTGTCTCTATGTCTCTGTCTGTCTGTCTGGCGAGTGCATGCACCCTATAGCGAAAAACCTCTCCAAAAAAAAAAAAAAAATATGTACAACAGGGTTCCACAATGTTGTCATCCTCCTGCTTCAGCCTCCCAACCAGGACTACAGGTTCATGCAACCATACCCAAATCTTTTTCAGACAGGATTTCACTGTATTGTCCAGACCAGCCTTTAGTTTGCAATCCTAACTCAGCCTCCCATACCACATATAGACACACACCATTGAGGCTAGTCTTCAGATTGAACCAGAAATCAAACCCAGACTTCCCACTTGGTCCCAGCTTGCAGAGCACAGCATCTTAGCAGTTCACACTGCCACAGCTGAGCCTTGAGTTTTCTTCTTTTAACCTCCATATTCAATAAGTTATAAAATCATATAAAGCCATCCCTGTCAGAAAAAAATAGGATAATGTATTTGAGTTGGATGACCTGAGCAAGGCAGATTTACTTAAACTTTAGTTTTTTTATTAGTAAAAACAATGCTAATAATAGGGGCCAGCAGGTGGCATGGTGGTTAAGGGTGCTGGACTCTTATATGGTCAACTGTGGTTCAAGTCCCCAGTCTGGCAGCTTGTTTACTCACATTCTCTGTCTCTCTCTCTCTCTCTCTCTCTCTGTCTCTCCCTCCCTCCCTCCCTCCCTCCCTCCCTCCCTCTCTTCCTCTCTGGTCAAATAAAAATAAATAAATAAATAAATAAAGTTAAATAAAATAATTCTTTTTAAAAAATGCAGGGTCTGGGAACTGGTGTGGTGGTTAAGGGCACTGGACTCCCACATGGCCGACTACGGTTGAAGTCCCAGGCCAGGTGGCTTCCTTTTTTCACTTTCCCTCCCTCTCTCTCTCACTCTGGCCCTCTCTGGTCACATATAAATAAATAAATAAATAAATAAATAAATAAATAAATAAAGCTAAATAAAATAATTCTTAAAAAATACTAATAGCATCTTAATGCATTAAATTCCACAATAAATTCTTCCCTGATTTCCCCAAAACAAATACTTTATCTCCAACCTCTGAGCTCCAGTAAGACTATCTATATTTCTTTGATGGCATCTATCATACTTCTAACCAAATATTTTTCATAGCTAATTGTAGGCTTAAATTATTTCCCTTCTTGGGAGGATCTATAGGTTCCTTTGGCATAGAAATCATGTCTTGTTTCCTTGTTTCTGTTTGAAGGTTCTACAGTGTTTTCCTCATAGCAGGAGTTCCACAACTGGAAAATTAATGAAACTCATTAATATCCATCATATTTTATCTTCCATTGGAAAAAAAAGGTTATTTCTTAAGTTCTGGATCAAGTTATAATCAGAATGCATATATCCTTTGACTAAAATAATGACAAATGGATAATAAGGAGGATCAGGAATAACCAAAAATAAAAAAGCTGAACAGAGAAAGAATCATAATGAGAGAAGTGGATTGAGATTAGTTTAATTACAGGGAGGAGAAAGAAAGATTAGTCAAGCTGGAAGTGAAAGTTGTCATTTAGGAGGCACAGCTTATTATAAATATTGTAATTAAACTAGAATCTTCTTCAGGGGAGATTTAAAGCACAAACTAGAATCTTCTCCAGGAAAGATTTAAAAGGGATATGCTTAGATTTTTATAAATGGGGAATATATGTAGACATGATTTTCAAACTGCTTTGTAAAACCAGTTAGATTATTATTGTTTACAAAGCATGGGGATTGAAATTTGTTTTATTCCTCAACAGTGGAAAGAGTTAAAAGCTTTAATGACCATCTGTTGGATCTTCTTCCCAAGAAACTATCTACTTGTTTATAGATGACCTCAGTCATAATGAGGAGCTCCTATAGGGACAGGCTGTGTTTCTAATATTATATATATTTGCTTACATACTTCTAATTTCTCTGCCTTTATAACTAGATGGTGGGAAAGGGAGTGCAAAGATGACTTCCTGGATCTTAATTCACATCCATCATCAATTGTCCTTAATTTACAAATGGTTCTCTTCCTATTCTGCATCCTTTGATTTCAGTTCCAACTGTTGCTTTGCAACTGAGTAGTTTTGAGCCAGTTAAAAACTTATTTTTCAAGAAAGTTTGGACCTTGCTTTGTTCACTGTTCTATCCTCAGTTCTTACAGCAATTTCTGGCACATAATAGGCAATTAATAAAATATTCCTTGAATAAATGGCTGAATTTCTCTTTGCTTCTAAACAGAAGCATTCTCACTTCATTAAGATTAAATGGGATAAAATATGTAGTTGCCTAGTATGAAGTATGTACCCAATAAACATTAATTCTTCATTTTCTTTGTTAATTTAAGAATAAGAATTCATACAGAGTCACATAAGAGTAATTGGAATCCAAATGACTTGACATTTAAAATCTCTCTGGATATATCCAAGGCAAGCACAGCAATTCTCACATTATAGAAAAAGAAGCATTATCTAGAACTAACTCTTTGAAAACCAGGGATATCAAATGTAATACCCAGTTTGTGTGTCAAAGAAAAAAAAAAGACAAAAAGGAAGAAGGGAAATGTGTGAAGTGATTGGCTACATGAGAGAAGAGGTTCAATCTCCTCTCCTTTCCCAGGCCCTCCTAGCCTCCCTCTACCCCATCTTTCAGATTTGTTGCTTAAATATTTGATTCTGCAAAAGGAGGAACAAAGAGCTGCGTTAGCTGTAATCACATTCTCTTTCAATATTTACATGGAAATACGAAAACTCAAGCAAATGTTCAAAACACACCTCCCCAACTGAGAGTTTGTGTGCACATAGGTTCACACAGACAAGTGCAACTAGAAGCCTCCTTAGCTAAGGACACATGAGAATATGATTTTAAAAGACGTAAAGAAGGGGATAGATATTAGTAGAAGACTAGTACAAACTTTCCACCCACCTAGAGAAGCAGAAAGCTGTACCTTAATTTAACCCTTTGCTGAGGCAAATATAGATGGTCCCCAATTTACCACGGTTTGACTTACAATTTTTGACTTTATAATGTTGCAATAGTGATCATGTACTCATATAACGACCCCATTTTTCACATTCAATACACTACTCAATAAATGACATGAGATATTCAACACTTTATTAAAAAAATAATAGACTTTGTTTTAGTTGATTGGGTTCAACTGTAGGCTAATGTAAGTATTCTGTGCATGTTTAAATTAGGCTAGACTAAATCATGATGTTAGGTAGGTTAGGTAGGTTAAATCCATTTTTGACATAATATTTTCAACTAACGATGGGTTTATTGGGATGTAACTTCATCATAAGTCCAGAAACATCTGTAATTTATTTTATCTTGTTGAGAAGGAAAGGATTGCTTCCCACAATAAAAATAGAATAAAATAGAAACCAAAGCAACGAATTGCTATATTCCTATCTAAAGCATACTGTCTCCAATTGTTATACTGATGTCCTTATAAGCTCATAAACCTTTCTGTTTTTAGTAAAGGAAGTTGTGTGTATGTGTGTGACAGAAAGAGAAGGGGGGGGGAGAATGTTTGTGTCGAGAAAGGCTTATTACTACAGAAAAAAGTTTTCTTAATTTTCTCCTCAAAATGAGACAGAGAATATTATAGTTTGTGAAATAAAAGGTTATATATCTCTGTAAAAACTTTAATAATATGATTAAAAAGTAATCATTTTAATTAATGGATTTATTATTATTATTTTAAATTTGCTATAGGGCATGTGCTCTCACCAGAGAGAGAGAAAGAGAGAGTGAGACAGCATGCCACCAGATATAGGACTCGCACTGTGGTCAGCCATGTGGGAGTCCAGTGTCTTAACCACCAAGACACTTGCTGGCCCCAATAACGTAATTTTCTATAAAGCATATTGTTGGGCTCCAAAGTTCATGCACCATAGGCAACAAAGGCATAGGAACAACTTTGAACTTTTGACTTTCTTCTTAGCCCATATCTCAATGCAAATCTAAACAGACTAAAGACTCTAACACCTGATATAACAGTTGATAGAGTTTTTATGTGAAGTTTGTGAAAGAACTTTGTCCTTTTTTGTTTGGCTCAAAGTCCATAAAAATCCTTCATAGTGTGAAGGTGGGGCTATAGAAACAGAAAGCCTTTATCAACCAAGAATTTCCAAGCTAGTTAGAACTGTTGCACCTGTATGGAAATACGGTTTCCTCAAATTAAAGATGGCTTTTAAAAAGTTTATTTATTTTTATTTCTTCCATAAGAAAGAGAGAGGAGACAGAGAGAGAGAGATAAAAAGAGAGAAAGAGATACTCCCAACAGGGGTTTCATACCACCATCTATCCTCCATATCAACTGACCCAGACTACATGTATACACACATATATATGCCCAGCCTGGTCAGTAAGGTACTGGGAAATAAACCCAGGACCTGTTCCATGTGGGATCAGTTGTGTTACTACTGCACTGTCATCTGGCCCAAGTATGGCATATTTTTGATACTAATGACTAGAAATTTAATTTATAACTGGAAGAGAGAGCAATCTGATTTTAAGGAGGTGGTAACTGACTTGCTCTTCTTGTTTAAGCTATCAATTTCTAAGAAATTACATGTTAGGATAAGAATCTGTATCCTACCTGTTCAGGATTTTGTACTATATATCTCCTAATAGTGGTCTGTGGATATGTAGTGACTTTCACTGTTGGAGAATGGAGTTCCTGTGAAGAAAAGATAAAAGCTGTATAAAATCATAGTGATTGAGTGACTTTGGAGCTTTCAATAATAACAGGGAACAATTTACCCAGTGAAAGTTTAAAGTTATTTACATGAAACAATGATGTGTAATTTAAAATTTAGCTACTTCAGTCTCAGGAACATATATGAAAGTATGTGCTATGTGCCCAGTATTGTGATAGTTGTATTATACTCATTTCATGATATTTCATAAGTTTCTAAACTATATTTAATGAGAGTTTCTAAATATTAGTTTTATTGTAAATGATACCACATTATTAGAAAAAAGTGTAGATTAATATTTATTAATGAAAACTTTTCTTTAGAAAGGACATTGTGCATTTTAAAAACTGGAAGGAGACACAGAAAAACTAAAGTCTGTGTGTGTGCACACAAACGTTTTTATCTTCAGTATGTTAGGAGAAAGCCACAGATAAGATTAGACAAAACACTAGCATGAAGTCATTTGTAAACTTTTAATGGAAGTCAGTATCATTAATGTATGAGACAGTTTTCATACATCAATAAGAAAAAAACTTCATACTATTAGAAAAATGAGTAGAGGACATTAATAATTTATAAAATAAGAAAATCAAATGATTAATAAACCAAACAAAAAGTACTCAGTAAAACTGGGAATCAAATAAACATAAAAAAGAACACCATATTTTTAGTGGAAAATTAAAAACAATAATGCTGATGTGAGGGGAAAGATTAAATAACCATCCAGAGGCCGAAATATGTAGCCATTAAATAATGATCTTGAGTAATACAAATTTACATTTAAAAAGCTCACAATATAATAAGGTTAAGTGAGAAAATAAAGATACAGAATTGCATATATAGTAAGATCCCAGTTTAGTATTTGAATGGAAGAAAATGAAAGAAAATGTTAAGGGAATAAAGTAATTAATAAAATTCCCATTTTGGGGAAATTTGAAATAAAAAGAGTAGTATCTCTGAGTGGGGAGGGAATCATGAATGATTTTTTAAAATATACATTTAGTCACTGTACATTTTTATGGAGTTCAACATAGTTTTTCCAGCATGAATACAGAGCATATTAGTCAAGTCAAAGACCTTACCATATAAAAACAACATATTTCATGAATGATTTTTCACATTTTTTTCTTTTTTTTATGGTTTCAAAATTTTCTGCAACACACACATTTTTATTATCAGAAATAAAATGTACAATCAATTCAATTTTAAGGCCAATTTCTATGGAAAATAACAGTTAATGTTATTTTCTGGCTAGACTTGAGCGTAGTCAGCAGTACTGTGATTTAAGTGGACTTAACTTTACTGAGGCATTCCTACCTTGGTGATCCCATAGGTATCCTTTTCCAAGCCAATTGTAACTTTTATCCCATGATCCTGTGGTTTGTTATGTATGTGACATTTGCTAATCTGTGAGCTCCTTGAGAATAGTGATTGGGTCTAATTCACCTTTGTGCAGTATTTGACACATTCTTGGTACTTGGCAAATGTTTGTCAAATAAATGCAGAACTCTAATTAATCTAGCTCTAGTCTAAGTCAAGTTGGGAAGTGGTAAGAAAACTTTTTGTTGATAATCTTACTGATTCTGTATACTATCACACAGACATATAGATTAATGGAGCAGGATAGTAAACCCACATCTGTGGTCAACTGCTTTTTATAAAAAGTTCTTTTCCCTTTCTTTTCTTTCCTTCCTTCCTTCAAAACAGGAACCCCCAGAAAGTCCTTTCCACACCACAGTCTTTTCCCCCAGCCTTCTAGCTAGCCTGACATGTCCAGGTCAACTTGGGGTCCAACCTCCCAGGCTCCAGTATTGTGTAATGGTGCCCTACTTCCTGCACCACTGTGGCTAGACCTCAAATGATTTTTTATAAAGCTGCTAGTAATAATCTATGGGAAAAGACAATCTCTTCAATAAATGGTGTTGGTAAAACTGTATACCCACATACAGAAGAATTAAATTAGGTCCTTATCTGATACTGTATAACATAATCAACACAAATGGATTAAAGACTTAAGTTTAAGACTTGAAACAGTATAACTGCTAGAAGAAAACATAGGGGAAAAGCTCTATGACATTGGTATGAGCAATGATTTTCTGATATGATCCCAACAGATAGATGACAAAAGCAAAAATAAACAAATGGGTTAGCATCAAATTAAGAAGATTCTGCACAGCAAACGTAACAGTGAATAAAGTGAAGCAACAACTCACAGGATGGGGGAAAATATTTGCAAACCATACATGTGTCAAGGAGTTAATATTCAAAATATATAAGGAACTCAAACAATTCAGAAGGACTTACAAAAACATTTCTCTCAAAAGACATAGATATAGAAAATAGGAACATGAAAAAAATGCTCAGCATATTAAAAATTAGGGAAATTCAAATTAAAACCACAATTAAATATTACCTCACGCAGGTTAGAACGGCTCTTATCAAAAAATGAAAGATAGGCGCTGTAGAATGTGCAAAGAAAAGGGAACTCATACATTGTTGGTGAGAATGCCAATTAGTATAGCCACTGTGGAAAACCATATGGAAATTTGCCAAAAATCTAAAAACAGAACTTCTGTACAACTCAATAACCACACTTCTGGGGCATATTAGCAGGCGTCAAAAAGTTAATGGAAAATGTGTATTATCAAAAAACTATGTGTGGAGAGCAATATGGAGGTTCCTCAAAGACCTTCAAATAGAACTATTATATGATCCAGCAATTCCACTCTTGGGTATCTACCCAAAGGACAGGAGAATGCACAGTCGGAAAAGTGCTTGCACAACTATATTAATTGCAGCATTATTCATGATTGCTAAGACATGAAACCAACCCAAATGTCTACAAACAGATAAATATATTGAAAAATTGTGGCACATATACCTCATGGAATACTATTCAGCTATAAAAAAATAATAAGGCCCTTGAATTTGATAGAAAGTGGACAAATATGGAAGATTTGTTGCTGAGTGAAGCAAGTCAGGCTATGAAAGAGACACATTGTATGTCTCCACTTAACATGTATCGACTGCACTCTATGGTAGAGACAGAAAGACTGGAGAAAATAAAAGCATTAAAAACTGTAATGGACACCAGTAACAAAGTGGAAGGAGAATGTGGGCAGGGAAGAGCATAGGAAAGGAAATTTGGGCAAAAAATAGAGAGGTAAGACACTTGTGGGACATAGACATGGTTTATTATCTTGATGAGGATGTGTATAATATTCTCAACTGGGCTGCACTGAGGTGTACATCATGCTTGGTAAAGTCTCTTTACAATATAAATTATGTATAGCACCTGAATGTATGAATAATAATACTAATAATAAATAAAAATTTAAAATTTAAAAAAGCTAAGTATTCATTGATTTTAAAATTTTTGTACCAAAATAAACTCTTACTTTAATTATATTTTTCCATGAACTTTTGAAGTCCTCTTATATAGCCAAAGGAATTTAAATCAATTATGTTGAAGGGATATGTGCATTCCCATGTTCACTGCAGCATTATTCACAATAACTAAGATATGGAAGCAATGTAATACTCATCAATGGATGAGTGGATAAAGAAAATGTAGTATATAGACACAATAAAATACTATTTAGTCTTAAAAAATGTTTGGGAATCCTTTCATTTGTGACAATATAGATGAATTGGAGGACATTATGCTGAGTGAAGTAAGTCAGGCACTGAAAGACAAATACTGCATGTCCTTACCTATATGTGGAATCTAATAAAGTTGAACTCATAAAGTAGAGGATAGAATGATGGTTACCAGAGGCTGTGTTGGTGTAAAAAGATGGTGGCATGGAGAGTCATTGACCAAAGGATACAAAGTGTCACATAGACAGGAAGAACATGTTTCCAGATCTATTATACAGTAGGGTGACTGGTCAGTATCTATGTATTATATATTTCAAAATAACTAAATAAATTTCAAATGTTCACCATAAAAAATGATATGTAAGCGAGGTGTTAGATATGTTAATTAGTTTGATTTAATCATGCTGCAATGTATACATATTTCAAAACATTACATTGCACCCCACAAATATATACCACTATTATTTGTCCATCAATAACACATTTTTAAAATAAATGTTAACCATCACATTTTTCTTACTGTGCTCAAGTTCTAGAGGCCAGATTTTGTTAATTTCTCTCCTCACTGTCCAAGTACACAGCCTAGCACTTCAACTGGGTAGAACTGGTTTCTTAAAATAGTATCTCCCACTCTCCTATTTTTATTTATCCCACACCACCTATACTTTCCTCCCAAGTAACCACAAATTTAGTGTGTTTTATATTTTCTTTTCTTAGAATATATACTTTTTAATATATGGAAGCTAACTAATTAAACACATATTTGTTAATATGGTATTTAATTATGACATTAGATACCTTTTGCTCACACAATGCCTAGATTCAAGAATAATCCTAAAAGTGGGTTCACAAAGGCTAAGGAAGATAGACTTTTATATGTCTTTCAAATCATATACCTAAAAGAAAAGCTAGTTCTGACCATTTAAATTATCCACTCTGTATACAAACTTATAGTAGTATCATTCATAAACCGAAATCTTCAATCAATTTATGATTGACGTATTTTATTTGTGCTCAAATTAAGGACATTTAAAATATCCATAATCACTAGGTGATCCTTGGCTGAAGTTAAACTGCACACAAAGTAAAAGCCATTGGTTAGAGTAGGCGCTGAAACTGAAAATTCTGACTCAGTACTTGTTTCACATTTTTTTAGTGAGCTGAGCTAGTTCTCATGCGTGAGAATCCCCTTGTTATATTTGCGTATGTGCAGCCTTATGAGGGTCTGAAGATTGGTTACTCACATGAATAAGACTTACATAAAAAGAAGAGAAATTAATATAATCTATAACTTCTTTTACCTGTTCAGTATTTTGGGTTATATGTAGAGTGCTTGGGGCACAAGTAGATATTTTCAGAGTTGGAGAATAGAGTTCCTGTTAAGAAAACAAAAGGGAGTTCAGAAATTGTTACTGAGCAGTGTCATTTGAATGTCTTGGTTGCTTGGAGTTTTATTTCCATTACTTTCCTAATAACCTCATCACCCAGAAATAAGAGCATTGTGTAATGCTTTTGTAGGTGATGTCTAACATTCCAAAAAAACTAAATTTCTTTCTCAACTTTGTTGCCCAATGACAAAATAGTGTTTGGAGTGGTTTCACAGCAATACTTTTATTGTCTTTATACTGATAGGTTGCATTGTTTTCTTCTTTGAGAATGCTGCTAATATATATTTTAATGTTATTATATGTGTGCAATAAGATACAAATTTTATCCAAAAATATTAAATATAAGATTTTTCCAATCAATACAAAAAGCTACCTTTGAAAACTTGACTAAGACTATTGCCATTTGATTATTTCAAGCTGCTTCTTAATTATTATTTGTTTGACCTACTTTCAGTTTAATTTCAGAGTAGCCTCTGCTGTTTAAAATAAATAATCCATAATAGTGAAATAATGTGATTTTAACAATTATTAGATAAAATTATTATTCTATCTATTATGTGGGCATTATTTAACACTTTTTCACAAATCAGCAAAATTGCATAGGCTTATTAGTGTGCAAAGAGTTAATGGCATTACTCATTATCCCCATACCTTAGTATAATTTATAATGAAGTGATACAACTCCAGGATATTTTCTCACAATGGTAAAAATATATTTTTCTTTAGATCAAGGGAACTGTTGAAAGTCAGAATCATGGGGCTGGCACCATCCATAGCAATTAAATGCTGCACAGAGGATGCTGGATCCCACATGGATGACCAGGTTTCATTAAGTCTCAACCAGGGTTCAGTGAGGTTCGGCCTCTATGGCTTGAAAAACACACTGTGTGTGTGTGTGTGTGTGTGTGTGTGTGTGTGTGGGCATGTGTTCAGAGTCCTGCAAGAATGTACAATTGAAAAAAAAAGGATTGTCATCTGACCAGGCCCGACTGCGGGTGTGGTGTGCTTTCTCTCTCTCCTTCTCTCTCTGTGCACATACACACATCTCTGGAATTATAAAAACAGATTCATTCATCTGTTTATTTATGCAATTTATATGAACCAACAACTTTCAAATGAAGACATGCAAATAGCTAAATAAAGCATAAGAAAAAATATTTGACATCTCTTACCATAAGAAAAATGCAAATCAAAATGCAAATCACAATGAAGTATACCTAATCCCAGTCAGAATGTCAAGTGTCAAAAGAATACTTTTTAAAAATCAGAACCACAGACTTACAAAGAATACTTTTTAAAAATCAGAACCACAGACTTACGAGGGAAACGCTATCAGATTTATGGAATTATAAATGTAAGTGAAACATGTTCTTAAAACATGGCTACTCATTTATTCAGATTGCCAAATGTTCTGCATATTTTGGTTTCTGTTGTTCAACTTGTAAAATTTTCATACTCTCTTCCTCCTCTTACATCAACAACAATACTGCAGGCTCAGTGTTTCCAAGGCAGCCTTTGAATATGTTTCCAGATTTCCTGCTGATAGTTGAGGAGAACTGCTCAGACAGATGCAGATAATTGAAGACCATAGACCAAATAGGTAAATGTTCTTCAGTTTAAGAAAATGGTTATAAATATAATCATGTGCAGGTAGTTCTGGCTCACAGACCTAAGAGGAGTAGGTTCAGCAAGATTAAAATGAGGAGGGGGTGGGACCAGCAGTTAGCATAATGGCTATGTCTCTGGACTCCCATGTATTCGACCGCAGTTCGTGTCCCGGACCCGGTGGCTTAAAAACTCACGCTGGGCGCGTGTGCGTGCATGCCCAAGATCCTGAGAGGAGAATGGAGGAGAAGGGACTGTGGCATGGCCAACCCCCATCGGAGGGTGACTTTTTGCTTTCTGTCTCTGTCTGTCTGGCGAGCACACGCACACTATAGCAAAAAACTCTCAAAAAAATGAGGAGGGGGTTAAAATAATCCAATAATATACAAATAAATTCTTAATATAAACTTTATATAAAGTAAAAAGTTTCAAACATCTCCCTTTCATTTAAATAGCTTCCCCACAAGTAATCATCATTGTCAGTTAGGTATCTTTACATAAATATCAGTGTAACAGTAGTAATATTGTTGTCTTTATTGTTCTATTACTTAAACCTATGCTTCTTATATACCAGAAATGTCTTCATTCATTATTTTAAATTAATAGCATTCCGAAATGTTTATTTTGTAGCTTGTTTATATATTTCTCCCACTGATCAATGTTTAAATTACTCCCAAGTTTTCACTATGCTGCAATGAACAACATTGTGCAGTGTAAATATTTCTCTAGAATTCTGCAAAGAAGTGGGATTATAGGGGCACAGAGTTTGTGCACTATTCATTTTAACAGATACTGCCCAGTTGATTTTCCAAATGGCTATGCCAATTAGACATCCACGAGCAGTGTGTGAAAGAAAGTACTCATGACTAGAGAATGCTTTTCTACAACTGTTTGGTCTTTTAGACCAGGGCTAGTAATCCTAGTACCATTCTGAGAAGACAGTTTGTGCACAAGTATAGCTCCTAATAGGTATTCTATAAATGGTAGCTCTGTCCTCCCTTTAACCAATTTGTATCTGATGGCATCAGCAAATGAAACATAATGAATTTCACTAGCCAAGTGGATTAGCATTTAAGAGAAAAGAATATATGATAAATTTTATAAATATGCAGAAATTAACATGAATAGGAATACATACACACATACCCATTATGCATACAGACATTTATTTATACTAGTATAGGTAGGATTACTTTATTCAGATACCAAGATAGTAGGTATTTAAAGGGCAAAATGATGTATGTGAACAAAGTCTAGTCTGGCACTACAATGAAGTAATTCTTTAATCTCATGTTAGAAAGTTGGTACATTAATTCCATAGATTATAATATACTTAAACGATTTTAGCTTTAGTTGAGCCTTCATTACTAGAATCAATCATTTATGCAAATATGACTTCCCCCTTACAACCCTCATGGAAAACCTAGAGGACAATGGAATAGCTTCCAAATGTAAAATATCATCATGGTGGCTAAATACGAGCTAAAGAGATTAAGATGTTGACCAGCATGGAATCAAATTGTAGCACTATGAATTTAGGCTAGATATGAAAGAGTGTGAATTAGAAGATCTTTAAGCTCTTTCTACTTCTGATAGTCTGTGAATAGAGATCATTTCCAACTTACTTTTCCATACAGACAAAACAATTTCAAATCCTTTAAGCTTGTTTTTCCTTTGATGATAATGATAATGACAACTAAAACCCATTAAGAGCTCTCTGTGCCAAACATGTCATAGATCATTTTATTTAATACGTAAAACAACCCCATAAGGAAGATACTGTTACAACTCCATTACACACATTAGTAAAGTTAGACAATGATAGGTTAAGTAACTAGATGAAGATCACATAGCTAATACTAAGGTACTGGAATTCTAACTCAGGCACCATGACTTCAAAACTCATACTCTTAATCACTATACTTTGCCATATCCATAGTTTATCTCATTGCATTTTCTGTTTTTCATGTGTGGAACCTAATTATATGGTTAGGTTCAACTAGTCCTTTTAATAGGAAGCCAGATATTGGTCTATTTTATGACTTATTGTCAAAAGCAACTTTTGGATGCCTGAAAACAAGAGAACCATTCAAAAGTAACAGTGGGAAAGAACAGTCCTGACTAAATAGTTTGGACTTCTATGAATTAAATAGAGGTTGATTATACAGTTTTTATATTTATAGAGTATAGTCACAGACCTCTAAACTCAATAAAACATTGACTTTTTATTTAATATTTATATCATCTAAGCCTTTCAATTTTGCAAGAAGACCCTATTGTTCAAATAAACTATTTGCATATTATCGCATCATTTATTCCTATCATTTAAATATGCTAAATACATAAACATTATCTTGTTGGCAACTTTCTTTATGAAGAAGTCTGGTGAAAAACAATGTGTTTATAAGTAGATGGACTTCGGCCTGGTATAAAATTGAGGTCTGTTTTTTCTTTTTTTTTTTTTTTTTTCTGTACTGCTTCAAATAGTGACTTTCAACTTTGGGAACATTGTAACATTTCTCTTTCTCCTCCTTATCTTTACTTTTTATGAAATACATATAACATTACTCATTTTAAGAACAGAAGTGATTAAATCAGTCTGGTTTTAGGGATACTTTCACTATATACCACTTGAGATAATTATCCATACCTTAGTACAACCTACATCAGAGTTGGGAAATCCTGGTTTCCCTAGGGAATTCATAATTTACAAGAAGGTATTTTTATTAGCTATGTTTGACAGAGTTAAATCAGATGAAGTGCAATTGCCCCAAATTTCTTAGTTATTTATCTTAGTGAGAGTACTTTTGAGTAGCCTAGTACAATGGAGAAATAAAGGAAATCAGAGCAGGAGAGGTTTTATTCTCCTTTAGATAAGAAAAAGTTTAAAAACTTAGGTTATACTCTGATTTCCAGGATTATTTCAAGACAAGACTTTGACAATCAGAACAGCAACTTTTTTTTGTCCTCTAACTTATTTTTGATACTTTCCATTCTGACAATGGAATATGAGAATGAGAAAAATACAGTAAGGATAATCATCAAATAATTTGCTGAAATTGAAAAATATAAATTTTTTTAGACTGAGAACACTTTAGTATCAAATTAAAGTTAATTAAGAGAGACAGCTGATTTCTAAACTCAGGGCATTTATTAACTAACTGTGCTACTTTGGACAAGTTATTTGAGGTATTTTAACCTCACTTTATTGGTACAATAGATGAAAAAGTAAAAATGCATATTGTCTTTTTTGTACACTGTGTAATTTGTACACTGGACATCATAATGCTTTTCTATTTAAGTTTTGGAGTTCTAGTGAGTAAATGAGAATTCTGAAAATTAAAAATATCTATTATTATGAGGCATTATTTTTACTATATGGGTTATATTTAATGTGACTAAATTGTTCACTTGCACTTTGTTAACTACTTGTTATGTAATGACATTGAGAGAGATATAAAGGATGGATAGAATATAGTCTCCACCTTCATCAAGATTGTAATTAGGTAGGGGATAAAAACTATGATTACAAATAACAAGTAGACCATCATAAGAACAGTAAGTTTGATATGGGAATTTTGAAAGCTAAGAGAGAACTTCAACCTGAACACAAAGTTGCACTTGAATAAGATCTTGAAAAATTGATAAAAGGGATCAGAAAGTGGCATAGCAGTGAAACAACACTCTGCAATGCTGACCTACATGGGAAGATTTCCAGTTCATGCCTAGAGACCTCCCAGAACATGCTAGACATGTGCATCCCTGTAATCCTGGGCTGGTTGAAGTTAGGGTAAATCACAGCATCAAGACACTGTTGGAGTTAACTGTCCTTTGCCTCTGTCTCTCTTTTTGTATCACTTGTGGAAGAAATAAGTAAATTAACTTTTTAATAAAAATGATATAATTTCAGAATGTCTACATCAGTAAGGGTGAGGGATAGGCACATTTCAGGAATAAGAGCAGTATGAGTGAAAGATATAGTTGTGGTAAATTGAGGGCTATATTTTGAGAACATGCTTTACATTTAGGCTGAAACATAGGGCACTACGAGAGGAATTCAAGGAAATAGGATTCGTAGGAACCTGATCATGTAGGGCATTGAAAGTCAGACTAAGAAATGTATAGATACTGAGAGTCATTGTGTCATTAAAGTTTTTTGGCAATGGAGTAATATGATGTGTTTGTAGGGAATTTAAACAACTTTTCTGAAGAATATATTTTAGGTATAATTAGGTTTGTGAATGTATTTTCATAAAAATTATGCAAGAACTTTTACACCCAACCTGAAGTCTGTATTGGAAGAGATATGGGTAAATATGAGAAGCCTTCAAAAAGTTAATTGAAAATGCATATTATGAAAAAACTATGCATGCATTTCAAAAATCCTTGCATCAAAATAAATTCATACTTTAATCACAATTTTCCATGAGCTTTTTGATGTCCTTTCACACTATGTTTGAGATAAAAATCTTTTCTTGGAAAATTCTAAGTGCAGTTTGATGTGAGGATGAGTACTTAACAGTAGTAGTAGTTTTTAAGAGAGAATCTACAAGTACATTACTGATATGCTAAATAAATCACAGGGTAACCAAGTAAGATTCAATAAAGAAAAACACTATACCTAGATAGAATTTCAGCAGCAGGGGAAGTGAAGGGAATATCTCTATAAAAAGACTAATTAACAGCTTTGAGATAATTTGATTAAAGGAAGTGTTACAACAGGAAAATATGATGACAGATCAGAATAGCTCCCCCTTTAACATTTGCCATAATAAGTAATGGTAAATATTTGTTCTTGGTAGAGAGGAAGTATAGACCAAATAAAAACAAGCCAAATCCAGATGTGTAATGCAGCCCAGGAACTAGAATAGAAAACTAATTGAGTTATTAAACAGCATCCTTATACTTTACATGTTGTTCTCTTTTTTAAAAGAGGCAATTGTGTTTTACTTTCCATTTTCAGTTCAGAGAAGACATAGAAGAGTGAAACCCACAAACAGTACTGGTTAAATCATATATCTCTACTAATGTCACTGTTTCAGTTATGTTCAGATTCAGGCATTTTTGGAAGCTATAATCACAGAAAGGGAGGGAAGATGGAGAAGGAAAGCGAGAGAGGAGAGAGGGAAAGAAAGAAAAAGAAAGAAAGAGAGAGAGAGAAATGTATAATTTTCAGTTCCATTTTATTTTTCAAAATATTTACTTTTATTTAAGTTTCAATGTTTATGAAAATATCAACCATCGAGCCAGTTGGTAGTGTGGTGGTTAAGGCTATTGGATCCCACATGATTGAGTTTGTAATTTGAGTATTGGACCCAGCGGCTTAAAAAAACATGCTGGATGTGTGCATGTGTGCCCAAAATTCCTGAGAGGAGAATGGAGGAGAAGGTATTGTGGCATGGCCATCCTCCTGGGGAGTAATCTCTCTCTCTCTCTCTCTCTCTCTCTCTCTCTCTCAGGAGTGCATGTGGCCTATAGCAAAACTAAAAACAAAACAAAAAAAATCAAACATCCGTGTATAGCCAATTAAGGACCACAGAGGTATTGTAGTATTCAGTGTAAGTACCTGTGTTATTTTATAGTTAAATAATGCAAAGTGATACTAATAGTTTTAAAAGACTACATATAGGATGTAGGTGCAACTGGAGTACTATATGAGAAGGTGAAAAGTTCTGTGTTGGGAAAATTTTTAAGATGATTTTCCAGAGGAACTGTGAAGGATTGGTGAGATTCCAACAGAGATGTGAGGGAAGGGTGGATGTTGCCAGAATATGGAATAGAATGAACAAGGTAGCAATGGGGAGGGACATAAAATGCTCAGTTTGTTAAAGAAACAACAGTACTGTGCATCTAGAATACAAGGTGAGAGGAGGTGGATAACAGGAAGTAAACTGTGAAAGTAGGATGGGACTGTCGTAAGGAGGCCCTTCAACATCAAGGCAAGGAGTTTTCTCTCTCTTTTATAAAATGATTGTTTTTTATTTAACTTTATTTATTTAATTTGACCAGAGGGGCACAGAGTGAGAGAGAGGGAAAGTGAGAAAGCAACCCACCAGATCCGGGACTTGAACTACGGTCTGCCATGTGGAACACCAGTGCTCTTAACCACCACACCACCTGCTGATCCAAAGCAAGGCGTTTTAACCTAACCTTTGTACCTGATTATCAAAGTTTTTTAAAAGATTATAAATCAACTGTCATTTTATTGTTGAGATCATAAATTACATAACAAGCTATAAGCTCATTTTATTCCTTCATAATATTTTTATCACAGTTCTCTCAAAGCATGTATAACTTTTAAGTAACAACAAATTAATCAACCATTACCCAGTGCTGGAGCATTGTATATTTCAATACAAAACAACCCATAATATTTATGACAAAAATACAAAAATGAAATTCTAAAGAACGAAATAAACCTGCCTTCTTGATAGATAACATGGTATTTTAAAAGGATTAAAACACTCATTTACATTATTTATTTATGTCTTGGCTTATATCCCAAAGAATTTTAGGTGGCTTAAGATGGGAATAAATAAAAAAAAATCATTAAATGTAATAATCAAATATCAGAGACTATAATATAAATAAGAGTCAAATATTAAGGTCTGGAATATATAATATAGCACAGTGGTTATAAGCATAGACCTGAAAGTAAACTGAAGGATTTAAATTTCAGTTCTATAATAAACAAACTACATGAACTTAAGCAAGTTCACATAGCATATCTGTGCCTCAGTTATCTCAACTGCAAAAATAAGAATGATATTAAACTTTATATACTAAAGTGGAAACTTAGTTCAGTATGTTAAGGGAGGTAGGAGGCAGTTCCAGAGAGGATATTAAACCCATGTTATATTATTAAAAGAAAAAAAGATGCATTTTGATTAGGGGGGTTATTTTAATATTTTTTTTCCTCTTCATAACAGTTTGTTCTGTCAAAAAGTGCATTTCTAGGAAAAATTATACAGAAAATAGAATAGATACATGCATGCATGCATAAATCTTTCATTCAGCTCTTCTCTTAAAGGTTTATTAATTCAATTATCCTTCTACTGAAATAGTTACTTTAAAAATAAACTTTGAGAGGCTATGCTTAATTTTTTGTCTTATTCTTATGTGTCCACTGTAGCTGATCATATAAATTGTCTACAAATTGATCACACATTGAATTTCTTTTAATGTAATCATCTTAGAAGTATTTCTATATCTAAATAATAACTTGAATCTATAGATCTACATTGTCTAGTAGAGATGAAATAAATATTCTTTTTGGGGGAAAAAATTACTTATTCATTTATTTCAATTTGACCAGAGAGGGAGAGGAAGAGAGAGAGAGTGAAAAAGCAAGCCTCTAGGTTCTGGACTTTAACCAGGTCACCCATATGGGAGTCCAGTGCCCTTAGCCACCATGCTACTTGCCAGCCCCTACAATGAGAGAAATATTCTATATTCGTGCTGTCCAATACAGCAACCACTAGCCATATGCACTGTTGAGCACTTTAAACAAGGTTAATGTTACTAAGGAACTGAACGTTTTGTTTTATTTGAATTAATTTAGATGTAAATAGCTGCATGTGGCTAGTGGCTACCATATTGGAAGTGTATTTCTAGAGAAAATATTAGGTAAGAAGTGGACTGTAGGTAATCTTTAATGCTTTATGTCACTTTACATTTTAAAAAGGAAAAACAAAACCAAAAAAATTTAAAACTCCATCTCAAATACTGAGGTTCAAGTTCAAAGACCCTAAGAAAATGAGAACTTCCAGCTTACTCTTTCTAAAGAACACTTATTCTGTAAGCATTACAAATTCATTCCTGATGTTCCAGTCTTTTGATAATGTACCACATATTTTAGAAAATTACTTTAATGCTTTTCTTCATTAGTAGAGCCCTAATAAGTCTTTCAAACATTTGTGCTTGCCTAATCTTTCCAGTATCAAAGGAATTCTTACTTTATAGTCTGTTTATTTAGTTTATTATCCTGTCTGTACAGCAAGGAGCTTTTGTTGTCTATATTTTTAGAAATCAATAATACAAATGAAATAAAATAAAAGAGCACTAACTCAGTACCAGACATTGTGCTGGACACCTGAAAGAAAGAATATTATTCCCACTTTGCAAATGAAGAAACTGAGGTCATGAGAGGTCAAAGTAATACATTATTTAATATTTACTATGTGTCAGGCACTGTGCTGTGAGTTTTCTACCATATACTATCACATTGGCTTATAACAAAAACTCTATGAGTTAGGTTTTATTGTTTCCCAATTTTACAGTTGAAGCAACTAAGGAACATAGATAAGTCTCTGAATTGGAAGTAAGCCCCAAAAGTTTAAAGCTTAAACTTATATTCTTAGGCACTACAGCCAGACTGATTCACAGTTCTATTTTCTCAGAGTTTACCTCATCACTGCACATTTATTATTTCCTGCTCTGCTTTCCCTCAGAGATCCACAAAGACCCATTTGTCTGTGCATTTTCCTAATATGATATTCTCTGGGACTATTCTTTAGACTTTGTAAAATTGGAGCCTTTTGGTCACTACCTTTAGTAGTCCCCTTTTATTCATAGGGACACTGAGTGGATGCTTGAAATCATAGATAGTACTGAACCCTATGTATAGTATGTTTTTTCCTATACATATATAACTATGTAAAGTTTAATTTATAAATTAGCCATAGTAAGAGACTAACAATAACTAATAATGAAACAGAATATTTCTAACAATATTCTATAGTAAAAATTTATGTGAATGAGATCTTTCTCTCTCAAAATATCTTACTGTACTGTGCTCACGTATATTTGGATGAGAGTTGATTGGGAAGAGGTAAGTGAAACTATGGAATGTGGAACTATGGATAAGAGAGACTACTGTATTGGCTTTCATTTTCCAGTTGATACTTCTGATCAAAGAGTTTAAGATCTTCCCAGGCTGGTGGCACAGTGGGTAGCAAACTGAATTGCACTACTAGAGGTCATATAGCTGACCACAGGTTCAGATCCTTAGGTTGGCTGGAAAACATGCCAGATGTGCACATATGTGCACAAGATCACAAGGAGCTGGAAAGCTGGGAAAAGGGAATCACAATGTGCTGACCATGTCCAAGATGTTTCTCTTTCTCTCTCTTTATCTCCCATGCATGCACACATACTAAACTTACAAAAATAGAGCTCAAGACCTTGGAGCAATAGGCATGGGAGAGACTGATGGGGATGAGAATTAGGTAATTGATGGAGAATGGTGACATGTGCAGGGCAGGACTTTGTTCTTTCAATATTTAAAAACTTGTTGAAATGAACATGGAATACTTCCTGTTGTCTAATTTGAACTTTAAAATTTTACTTAGAGATTAATACATAGTATACTATTCTAAGAAGGAAAATCATCAAAACCTTGTGGATGTTCCTGTTAATCTCTGACTATGAGAATCACTGAAAGTAAAAGTTAGGAACAGTCTAGGGCAGTTTCAAAAGAGATACTATCTCGGGACCAGCAGTTAGTGTAATGGCTATGTCGCTGGACTCCTATGTAGTCGACCGCGGTTCAAGTCCTGGACCTGGTGGCTTAAACTCACACCAGGCGCGTGTGTGTGAATGCCCATGATCCCGAGAGGAGAATGGAGGAGAAGGGATTGCAGCGTGGCCATCCCGTCTGGGGGGTGATTTCTTGCTTTCTGTCTCTCTGTCTGTCTGGCCAGCCTGCACACCGCACACCCTGTAGCAAAAACCTCACTCTCAAAAAAAAAAAAATTAAAATAAAGGTACTATCTTTAAAAACCACCTGATGTTTACATTTATTTTAACATAATTTGCCAAGGCAAAGAGCCATTTAAATAAATTTCTTGAATAATATGAGAGATGTTCTTGTTTGAACCTTTCAAAGCTAGTAATATGGTGAAACACCTGCCTTGGTTATTGTTGAGATGTTATTCTGAACTTTATACAACAAAATCATGTAAATTATAATGAGCTCTCCTTACGTGAAACAAATACTCCCTTAATTTAGGATAAAATCTGTGATTCTGTTTGTCATGTAAACAAAGCTATAGGATGTACTAGTAATAGAACCACTCCCTGTGCATCTCATCAACCCAAATACTTCATTTAAGCATCAATTCCTTCCTGGGTTCTTTCTCTTCTTTTCCTGAAAAAAAAAAAAAAAAAAAAAAAAAAAAAAAAAAAAACTAGAAAATGAAGAGAAAAATACAGTTCCTTTATAGTGCATATTTTCTGACTTTAAAAACTGTATCTATGTTCCTCTGGAAGTAAAAAAGGACCTCTATTATTGGATATCTCCTGATGTGAAGAGAAAGTTGGTATAAATATATTTGTTCAGGAAGATTTTAACTTTTTTTTTTTTTTTCAGGTTTCTGCTGTAGGATGTGTTTGCTTCAGGAGAGACAGAACAAGACAGAGAGAAGGAAAGTGAGAAATCACCCACCAGGAGGGTGACAACATAGAATCTCTTCTGCATTTTCCTTCATCCTCTTCTTGGAATTTTGAGCACACACATACACACACACTCACACACATACATGAACTTGGTATGACTTTTTTAAGGAGCCAGATCTGGGATTCAAATCATGATGGGCCATGTGGGAATATAGTCCCTTAACTACCTGATGGCCCCAGGAAGTTTTAACTTTTTGTTTATAATTATTTTATTTAATTTTATTTATCATTATTATTATTATTATTTAATTTGCTATAGGGCTTATGTGCTCACCAGAGAGAGAGAGAGAGATAATGAGAAGTAAGCTGTCAGGTCTGGGACTTGAACCATGATTGACCATGTGGGAGTCCAGCACCATGCCACCTGCTGGACCAGAGGGTTTTAACTTTTAACTGGAATTTAAAGGCATGGAAAATCGTCCAGTTGTTTTACCATGAATTATCAAGAAAAGAAATCTGGAACAAACAGTTGAAAGACAAGTTTCCCTCTCTTCTCCACCAGTCCACCTTGATTTCCCTTCCCACCTCACACACAGAATGACAGCTTGTGAACACCACTGACTTATAACAGGCCCAGCAATTTATTAGAACTCCCTTAAACAAGAGACAATTGCCATAGACATTTTTACCTAGCAATTTCTATAGCTTCATTGACTTGCAAGCACAAAAGGGATGACCAAAGTTGAAAACACTACTCCTTTTATCCTATGACCTCATTCTTTTTTCAGGCAACCTACTTCCCTGAACAATCATTCACTTTAGTGACCACGCCCTTGAACAACAATTTATCAAAACACCACACCCCTCCCCACAGAACAGGAAAATGTTCTGATAGTATATAGATATACTGGCATAGTTCAGGAGCAATTCAATCTTTTCAAACAAAGAAAATGTAAAATGTAAGCAAAGGTAAGCCCCAAGTGAAAAAGTATTGAGGGCAGAGGCCATTCACAAACACACATTTTCCTGTACGCTACTCTCTAGCATGATATGTTGCAAATTTCATATTCAAAAGAAAGTAACCCTTATAAATGGCCATTACACAAAATATTCTTTTAAAATGAAATACAGATAAACATATGTGACACCTACAGAGCATACCCTCTGTCTGTCCTAAAAGTAGACTCTCTCTAGACAAGAAAATGGCATTTTCTAGAAAATCGCAATGCTTCCTACAAAATAGGCACTTTAATAAACGTGTTACATGAATGACTGGTATTAAAAACTATTTTATTTTGATCCATTTCTCTTTGTCACAACTGAGCTCCTCTATATACATTATAGATAGCTTGAATTTCAGGAAAACCTAAATTAGTGAAAGGAAAAATTACAAGTCCAGTGAATAATTCACATCAAAGCTGTTCATTTAAGGTGATATATCATTTTGATATATCATTATGATAGGTTAATATTTAAGCTTTCTAAAAAATTTCCAGAAGTGAATGTGCTTGCCAGAGAGAGAGAGCGATCACCTTTTACATATCATGCTACAATTCCTTTCCCTCCATTTCTCCATCCTATCAGGTTTTGGGGCACACACACACAGGGCCAGTGTATTCTTCAAACTGCTGAGACTGGGACTCAAACCATGGATAGCTATGTGAGATCCAGCTCCCTACACACAAGGCTTAACCACTGCACTATGGGGCCAGCCTGATATTTAAGCATTTTTAAAGTTTGAGCTATAAAGATAGATTTTGTTTTCTTTTTGTTTTAAGTAGTTTTAAGAACTCCACTTGTCTATTATTTTTTTAAAAAATCTATTTATTTATTTCTTCCATGAATGAGAAAGACAGAGAGAAATAGAGAGCACTACCAACAGGATTTTGATGCTACAATCCACCCTCAATATCAGTCAGCCACAGATCATGGACATATGTGTGCCCGGTATATTCAGGGAAATCTCGATACATACCCAGAACCTTCCCATGTGGGTCTGCCTTATGATGCATCACATTTCACCCCTGCACCATCATCTAGCCCCCTTTGAATTTCACTTACTTACAAGATTGCATCCAATTCTAAAATGCATCTGTGACCTTGAGTACACCTGTGTTTCATTATACCCATTCATATGGATAAACTCAGTAATTTTAATTCTACCATTAATTTAGACAGTTTAACCAGAAATTGGTTTCTACATTTAATTTTTTCTGTGAAATACCCTGTCAATCAGACAATATAATAACTGAGAAAATTATAAAGTAGATCTGATCAATTATAGACAAAAACAAGGCAACATTATATTAGGAGAAATTTTCAAATATGTTTATATCTATAAACACTATTCTAGTGTTCGAGAAGGCAATGGGGGAAAACATGTACTAAAAAGCCAGAAATAGAAAATATCAAAGTGCTGTAAAAAAGCATTTGGTTACATCTAAAATGTCTACTATATAAGCTAAAATTAAGATTCAGGAAGCCAAGCAGAGTGACATCAATTTTGGTTTATCAAAGGGAATATATTTTACTACTAGCAATATTTATTTTAAAATGTCATGAATTCTCTGAATGTCATCCAAACACCAAAATGCTAAAAACAAAGTAAAAGTTTAATTGAATTCTTCATGACCAATTCATTATAATACCCATTTTTCTCACTCTCATGGTCACAAACTCTGGGACCAGAGTAATTGCTGCACATCAACTCACTTGAAACATGACATATTAAAGAAAGACTATTAAAACATAAAACAAATAAAAAGCTTTTGAGTAATACGTGCTGCTTGTTCATGCTTAGCATGATACAGAATAAAGCTGCCATCACATTTCACCCATTTTGTCAGCATGAAGGTAATTTCAGATCGAATCTTGGTACTACTTTATACAATGCCACAATGCATCCCACCAATAAACAGAGAAAAAGAAAAATGAAACAGAAGAATTTCCTAGACATGTAGCCACCTAAAGCTGTCTTGCCAAATCTTCTAGTGAATTTGTAAATGCCTTTTCATGTTCAGCTCTGTTTGAAATGTTGTAGTCAAATTTTCTCCATTATTTGATTAATGGAATATGGCTTTGTTTTTTCCTATACTACGTAGGTTGAAACTCACCCCCTTCATCTGCATCCAGTCTTTACCTTTCTTTCTTTTCTATCATAATTTCAGACTTTACAATGCCCTCCATTCCAGTCACTTATCCCAGTTTTCATGGCCATACTTCCTGTCCCTCAAGTTTTATAAATGCCTCGGTGAGAAACTGTGCTTCAGGAGGAAGATAATTGTGTAAAGATCACTTTGGCAATTATCATGTAATAGAAGGAAAGTCTTATGGAGAGCTAGACCAGTTTGTCCTGGGATGATCAAAAGGGAAAGTTGAACCAAAGAGAAAACAATAAAGCATATTCCTATGGATTGTTCTATAGTTAATATTTATAATTTGTCAAATTTCAGCTTTTAAATGTGTATATATTTATTTTTCTTTTATTAGCAAGCTGACAAGAAAAGAAGCTAAATATATTTAAATAACTTATGACAAATAGAATATTTTAACATTTTGATGATAATAATTATTACTTTCATCTTCACATTTTTGTTTTTGGGAAACCATGGAACAAAGGTGACATTCACTTTGTTGTACATTTGCATCCTAATTATGAACACTGGAATCTATATTTGCATTATTTCTCTTATACAAACTAGTATTTTTGACCTTTATGTTTTTCTTCCCCTTGATAGGTAGAGTTTTCTCAACCAGGAAATTACTGACAGTAAATTCTAGGTTTTTCATTTTTCATATTTTCCCATGATATTAACCTGGGAGTGAAATAAGAGAATAAAATTGTGGCATTTGAAGTTTTGGGGTTATTAATACTCTGAAAAATTCTTCTAAAAACAGTTTTATTATGTACTTTAGAAATGTCACTTCATATGCTACTGAAATGTGTGGGTTTTGGAAAATATATTATTCCTGACTGGTATAATAACATGGTATGATATCACAAAGGCTGCTTTTTAAGATGCTCACAGTACAAATTGTATCCTGAAAACATAATTTCAGTTTGGACAGAAATCTTCAGAAAGCTTCAACAAATGCAAATTTAATGTAAAGAGAGAATGAAAATAAACATAAAGCTCTTCATTTTATATGCCTTACAATACTACTTTTTATTTATTGACAAGATTATTAGAACAGGTATAGATGCTAAGAAAACCTTAAAAATACATTTTATTTGTTTTAAAAGGTGTGTTAGAGGTCCATCTTTTGTAGCTTTCGTATAACAGTTGCTTACATCTTTCCTCCCTCAAACCAGAGTCTGCTTTTCCAGCAATCCTTCTACCAATATTCCACAAATTATTCACCTAGGCTGTATAAAATCGATGTGTCATTTTCAGAAGTTGGACATGCAAATTCAAACAAGACATTTATATCTCTCACTTATCCTGGGGCAGCATACTATTTATTGAACACAAGTAATTGCTCATCACTCCATACATGCTGTTGTTTGCTCCACCATGTTTGACACAAAAGAAACCTGTTAGCTTCTGATATGAAGTTACTTAGTAAGAATCTGTTCTAAAAACACTACTGCACTCCTGTTGAGGATCACTTTGCAGTAGGACCAAAAGGATACCTCAGATCAGATCTTCCAGACAAATCCAAAAGAGCCCTCTTATGCTCTTTTTAAATTATGAAAATTATTGGAACTGTTAAACAAACAGCTACAGGCACTAGTATATGAAAGAATCGCCAAATATGCAATTTGTGTGGCTTCCCAATAGATATATATAACTACAATCCATTAAGAGATAGCTGATAGAATAAAGGCAAAGAAAAAGAAGGGAAGAAGAGAAATAAAGTTCAAGATTTCCCTCCTGCACTAGTCTGGCAGAATTGTCTTTGTGGTACCTGGGAATGGTCGCTCCAAACCAAGTTTTGGTAAGAGGAGGCAGTTTTGAGAGGAGAGAGCACTTCCCGTGAGCCGATGGGGTCCAAGGCCTGCACCACCTTGTTCATAGGTCCACTGTAGGTCCTCACTCGCTCATACACTATATTTTTTTCTGGGGGCTGCTGGGCTTGGCTTGACTGGTGGTAACAGTGGTAATGCTGGGGCTGGTACTGCAGCACCTCTGAGGGCTGCTGGGTCCCACAGCTGCTGCTGCTGGCCTCACTCCGATAGCTTGAGCTCATCATCTTCTTAGTGGTCAGCTAGGGACTCCCTGGATGCTCTCGCTAAAAAACAAACACAGAGAGACAATGAAAGAAAGGGCAGGCAAGCTGGTACATGTATAGAAATCATTTATCAACTACTTTTGCCATAGTAGTGCCAGAGAAAGATGAGAGTTACCTGAGCAGCAGCAGGAGCAGGTCTGGCAGCTGCAGAGGAGGCAGCAAAGTATTTGAGCTCAAAAGGAAAGTGGAGCCACCCTGTGTAATTGCTCCAGGAAATGGTACTGACACGCCCCTGAGGGGCGGGTTCACCAGACAGGTTTACGTGCCAGGAGAGGCCCTGTGTTACCATGGGAAAGAGCTACAAGGCTGCCAGTAGACGAAGGAGTTTGGAAAGAGCAAAAATACAAAATTTTAGGCCTGAACCTAGAGTTTCCAAGCCATGGGATTGGAAAGTCATAAATACATGTCCGTGTCAAAACTTGCTAGAGAAAAAAGTCTCAAATGTCACCTGGTTCTTAAGGTTAGCAAAGGTACTTACAAGAATGTACTATCATTCTAGAAGCACTGATTAAAATAAGGAGTGTTAGCCCAGGGACAGTAATTTTTACAGATAACTTTGCATTCTAGGGAGATGGCTAAGGGGTACCCTTCTAACAACGTTTTCTAATATGTGGACCTGTTTATCTTGCTCTGGGCCTGGTATCCTTTTCTAACAAACAATGAAGGAGATTTGTCCAAATGACTGAATTACTGTCTAGAAAAAGGGAATGGTCAAGAAAAACTGAAAAGCGTAATTATTCCACAATTGCTTTGCAGTTTAGCATTTAATTTACTGTTTTATGTTTCTATAAATGAATTTATTTTGACTTTATTTGTGTCCAGAAACACTGAGTTTGATTGTCTTGTTAACATCCAGTTGTTAAAGGAGCTGTAAGTCCTGAGAGGTGCCTTACCTGACATAATAAGATTTAAATGTGTTCAACAATTTTATTTATTACTACTTGAAATTCCAATAATAATACCTACTTTTCCACCAGATTTTGCCTTGTAAGATACTTCAGCACTACTGAACTCTAAAATATTCCCTGAGAATGTCTTAAAAAGGGGGATAGTATTTTCCTGATGTGTATGTGCACCATAGTACCTACTGCAATTCTGGAGAGAAAGAGAATGTCATCCAGTTGGCTAGCCAGCTTATTTTTTTTCTGCTGAGTGAACAAAGGATAATGATTTGCT
The DNA here is from genome assembly GCA_026018925.1 of Tupaia tana. NCBI lineage: Eukaryota > Metazoa > Chordata > Mammalia > Scandentia > Tupaiidae > Tupaia > Tupaia tana. The sequence continues at coordinate 71,789,440 of JAKSZU010000009.1, read as the reverse complement.
GGTCACCTACTACGCACCGGACACTGTTCAAGGAGCTTTACCTTGATTATCTCATTCTAACAACTTTATGAGGATTTTTAGATGAGAATCTGGGGCCCAGATATGGAGAGGTTGAAAGACTTTCCAAAGTTAAGTAACTAATAAGTACTGGGTTTGGGACTTTAAATAAGGAGGTTCATTTTATAAGCTAAGCTCCCACCTATTACCTTATACTGCTAGATACATTTTTGAATCATTCTACATCTGACTATTTAGTAACTCTTCTAGGAAAAAAAAAATAAAAAAACACTCAAGAAATGGAAGCTTGGAAGCTTGTAGTGACTTTGAAAGGAATCTTTGGGGCCAGCTCCATGGCACAACTATAATGAGTTGCTCAAGAGAAGCAGGATCCCACACAGTGACCATGGTTTTTGTTGGCCTTAAACATGGGGCACATGCACAAGTGTCAAGGTCTGACAGGCTGGAAGACTGGAGAAAGTGGATGGTTAGGCAGTCAGATCCTGTGGAGGGTATTTCTCTCTTTCTTTTTCTCTTTCTCTGTCTCTCTCACATAAGTAAAGTATAAAAGTAAATCTTTGAATTTCTTGAAGGGAGGTATGCAAGTGCTGAAAATCAATCTTAAAAATGCTTTAAAATGAATTACATACACTTATTGATATATTTGCATGCTATGTGCAGAGCTCTCAAATCTAATTCTTGTTCATTTTAATGCTGTTTCACAAGAATCAATGAAAAGTTAGTGACCTGCCAAACAGCCCGGTAAAATATCAGGTCAATAATAACTCACTAATATCATTAGCCATATCACTTTGAATAAAATTTATGTGTGAATAGGGAATGGTTGTAACTAGGTCATCCAGTCAGCTTTGATTGTTGAAATAGGAATTTAAAACACACACACACACACACACACACACACACACTCATACACACTGTGGTCAATATCTGCTACCAGCCAAGAGGTGACCTAGTAAATGTAGTAAGACACTGAGATGAAGAAAAAGAAATTATTCATCCATAAAATGGTGACCATACCCACGCTCCACATTTCTTGGATATATGATATTTTGAGTCGGCCACCTTGATAGAGCTGGGTTATAACTAATGTGTGAAACCAATATCCTCACCCAGTCCCTGAGCCCATTCATCACTGTTCCCTAGACCTAGGTTTGAGGAAAAGATCTTGAAGTTCAGGGGTCAGATATGAGAAATGAGATTAGGTATTATCTGGCTAACAAACCATATCTATGAAGCAGATGCTGCTATCTTTGTTTACAGATGTTTATCAATCATTCTCACCAAAGTTTCTGCTCCTTTTCTGACAATTCACTTGTGTATTGTGTGACCTGTACCTTCAATTGTCTTATGTATCTTATGTATCTTTTATGAAGTTGATGTTTTTATTAATCTATTTTGATTAATAAACAAATATATTTATCTGCTTAATAATAGTACTTGCTCTCTTTTACACTTGAAAATCCAGGGGATCAACGCTCTGTTTTCTGCAAGCTTCCTGATTATGCTACCCTTCTAACATTGAAGTAGTAAGAGTTGACCCTCATTCTTAGCTCTAGACTTTTTCAGAGAATCCTTGATTTTATTTGTAGAAGTTCTTGATTAACTCAGTAATAGAGATATTTTATGTTTAATACTGAAAAAATTTACAATGATGGATTTAGAGGACAACTGATATTTCCTCAGAAGCTAATTCAGTTCTAATGGAACTTAAAAAAATCTTTATTGTTGGTTTTTGATTATAAAAATAACTCTTATTTAAAAATTCAAATAAGTGGGTCAGACAGGTGATGTGGTTTTTAATGAATCCCACATGGCTGACTGCATGATTCAAGTCTCAGACTTGGTAAATTAAAAGACATGGCTTAACTAATATGCACTATATTCATTCTGGGAAAAATAGCACAATGCACTCTAAAAATGTACAGTGATTAAATACAAATTTTAAATTGTAAAAAATAAAAACAATGATAATGAAGTAGACTTTGGAAGAATAGACAGATTGTAATAGTTAATATATGCTTTAAAACCAACAACAATAAAAAACTATAAAAAAGAGATCAAGAAAGAGACATGCTGGGTGCATGTGCCTGCGTGGCCAAAATCCCAAGAGGAGATTGTAGGAAAAAGGATAGTGATGTGATTGTCCCTCCTGGGGGGTAGGGGTGTTCTCTCTCTCTCTCTCTCTCTCTCTCTCTCTCTTTCTCACTCTCTCTCTCTCTCTGATGAGCACATGCACCTTATAGGAAATTAAGAAAAAATAATTCAATTAAGGGGGCCAGCAGATGGTGTAATGATTACATTGCTGAAGTCTCACATAGGCGATCACAGTTTAAATCCCAGACCCAGTGGCTTAAAATTCACATCAGAGGGAACCAGCAGTTAGCGTAATGGCTATGTCGCTGGACTCCCACATAGTCGACCACGGTTCGCGTCCCAGACCCGGTGGCTTAAAACTCACGCCAGGCGCGTGTGCGTGCGTGCCCAAGATCCGGAGAGGAGAATGGAGGAGAAGGGATTGCGGCTTGACCATCCCCCCTGGGGGGTGATTTCTCGCTTTCTGTCTCTATGTCTCTCTCTGTCTGTCTGGCGAGTGCACGCGCCCTATAGCGAAAACCTCTAAAAAAAATAATAATTCACATCAGGAACGTGTTGTGTGTGTGCTCAAAATCCTGAGAGGAGAATGGAGGAGATGGGAATGTGGTGTGGTCATCCCCTCTCCGGAGTGATTTTTTGCTTTCTGTCTCTCTGTCTCTGTCTCTCCAGTGAGCGTATGTGCCCTATAGCAAAAATCTCTAAAAAAATTCAATTAAGTAAATACACAAATATAGTAGAAACTGAAACATTCCATATTGATGGGAGTAATGGATAGAGTAAGGATGAGGAATTTCTTCTATATATATCAATGGTAACAAAACAAACAGTGGTTTGCATTTTGAATTAGGTGTCCTTAAGGCCATCTGAAAAGTTCTGATTTGATATAGGGTAAACACTGGAAAAACAAACAAACAAACAAAAACCAAACTCAGTTTCTCCTACACTCTCACAATGCATAATACCTCTATAACCACAAATGCGAGTGTGTGTTTTCCCAAACACACAGTGAATAATCAATTCTACTGCAAACATGAGTTGGGTATCCTCTAATTCAAGATAGTGTCAGATCTCACAAGTTATTAGTATCAAATGTGAAAATGCTCGCCAATTGTAATATACTATTCAAGTGTAAGATTTTCTTTAAACATTTTTTTCATTCATCCATGACAGAATGCATGCTTGTGCATGTGAGAGTGAGAGAAAGAGGAGCAACTTCCACAGGATCTGGCCATACCAGAATCTCCTTCCTTCATTCCTCCAGCCTGTCAGATATTTGGAATTGTGTGCATGCCTGAAGTGTTTCTGGTTAAGCAGGCCAGGGATCAGCACTGTCACCATGTGGGATACAGACTCCTTTGAGCAGTGCATACTACAACTGTACCTTGAAGTTGGCTCTCCAAGTATAAGATTTTAAAATATATTATTCATTGGAAATGTGGTGTGATTTTTGAGAAATATTGAGCTTTGAATAGCAAATATGCATGTGCCAGGAGTCTATAGGCCTGATTTTTGAAAAGTTTAGTTACCTGAACCCATTAATGTAAAACAGATCAGTAATTAATGTATCAAAATTGATATACAAAACTTAAAATGTTAAACAATAAAAGTAACTATAAACTTATTACCAAATATGTTTCATTAGCATCAGCAGTTTTTAATGTGTATAACTAAGCCTGCACTCCACCCTTTGTTTTATGGGGATACCCAAATTTCTCTCTAGTTCAGGCTCACCACTTGAAGCTAATGATATAATGGCAAAGGATAGAGTTAAAGCAAAGTTATTCAAGTCTCTTTACTTCTGCTTTCTCTATGATCAAGAGGACTATGTTCATACAGGAAGTGATCAACAAGCATTGGTCAAAGAGAGCTGAAGGCCAAGGTAGGTGAGATGATCCTGCAAGACTCCATTCCAGTCTTCTGACAGAACTTAATGTTGATCTTGTTTAACTGCTGTTGGGAAATTTTAGACTGAGCAACGTTACAGAACATCAGATATGAAAAAAAATTGTTATAATTTGAAATAAAATAAGTGGCAGAGTTTGCAAACTAGCCACTTTAGTCTAATATCAAGTCAAAATTCTTTGTGAGATTATCAGGTATCTGATTATACAAATATCTAGACTAGAAATACGATCCATGAAATAACTTCGGTATCCTTCTATCATGGGCTCTGAATTGCTGTCCTTAAGAAACTTTACTTGTGTTATATTTCTTCTTAGAACTAACTGATCTTAGTGTTGTAAGAGCCAAACTAGAAAAAAATCAAACCTGGATTCTTTTTTTTTTTTTTTGGAGAGGTTTTTCGCTATAGGGCGTGTGAGCTCGCCAGACAGACAGACAGAGACATAGAGACAGAAAGCGAGAAATCACCCCCCAGGGGGAATGGTCACGCCGCAATCCCTTTTCCTCCATTCTCCTCTCGGGATTTTGGGCACGCACGCACACGCGCCCGGCGTGAGTTGTAAGCCACCGCGTCCGAGACGCGAACCGCGGTCGACTACGTGGGAGTCCAGCGACACAGCCATTACGCTAACTGCTGGTTCCCCAAACCTGGATTCTTGACAGAATGAATAAATCCTTGTTATCATTTGCATGCACTATAACAGGCACCAAGTCTTTATGTTTCTGAAAGATCCTAAGGGATGACTGATCTCTATAAAAAATTTACATAGAGCAGCATTTCGCAAAGTGTGTCCTGAGTAACACTAGTTCTACAGGATGCTATACCTAGAAAAGTGTTTTGTGACCAAACGAGTTTAAGAAATATGTGGTTAAATATAATTTGAGATGTAAATTTATTGCTGCAATTCTTATAGTCTTTCATAAACAGATATACACTGTGATATTCTAAATAGATCATGGTGTACAATGATTTTTTGTTTGGTTGGTGATGAAATATATTTTTGTGGACCATATCTCTGATATATTGTGCTCTGTTTTTTTCTTCTTCTTTATGATGTTTTTATCTGTATGCTTAAGACTAGACTCAGTGAAAATTCATATCTAGTTTATAATTTACCTGTATCATGCAAATATGCCAAAGACTATTTGATCAGCCATTTCACTATACCAGTAATATTCAAAGTGAGGTCCCTGAATCAGAAGCATCAACTTCCCCTGGACCTTTTTAAAAAAAAGAATCATTGTACATTTTTTCAGCATATGAGATGGATTCTCAAAGCATAAATCAATTGCATGTCAAGCAAGTCAAAGATATTACTGTGGCCCTACCTCAGATCTATTGAGTCAGAAACTTTATTTTAACAAACTCTCATAATTCTCTACCTGAACCCATTAATGTAAAACAGATCAGTAATTAATGTATCAAAATTGAAGTACAAAACTTAAAATGTTAAACAATAAAAGTAACTATAAACTTATTACCAAATATGTTTCATTAGCATCAGCAGTCTTTATGTGTATAACCAAGGTTTGAAAATCCCTCACCTATACCAGTACAGTGTACAATTGGCCCTCTGTATCCATGGGTTCCATATCTATGGATTCAACCAATTATGGATCAAAAATATTTTTGAAACATTGGTTGCATTTTTACTGACCATGTACAGACATTTTTCTCATCCTTATTCTTTTAATAGTACAGTATTCCATCTGTTTACATGCCATTTTCCTTATATCAATTATTTTAAGTACCTAGAGATGATTTGAAGTATATAGAAAGATGTGCATAGATCATATGCAAATATTACACCATTTAACATAAGAGACATAACCTCCATGTATTTTGGTTTCTATGAGGGAGCTTGGAATTGAGGAATGATTGCATTTGGGGGTATGATTGGACAAAAGAAGAAGATTGTAATGACAGCAATGAAACTTCCTATTCAGGAATAAATTGTAATCAAAGCTAGCAGATGATGTGGAAATTAAAGTGGCTGGATCCCACATGGCCAACTGCATATTTTGAGTCCTGGACCAGTTGTCTTGAAAATCACGCCAGGTGCATGAGTGTGTGTTGTCTTGAAAATCGTGCCAGGTGCATGAGTGTGTGTTGTCTTGAAAATCATGCCAGGTGCATGAGTGTGTGTGTGTGTCCAAAGTTCTGAGAAGAGACTAGAAGAAAAAAGACTATGGCATGGCCATCCCCTCTGAAGGGTGATTTCTTACTTTCTCTCTCTCTCTCTCTCTCTCTCTCTCTCTCTCTCTCTCTCTCTCTCTCTTTTCTATCTCTCTCTGGTGATTGCACAAACCCTATAGCAAACTGAAAAAAAAGAAAAAAAATGAAAATGTAATTGTAGGCAGCTGAAGAGTAGGTGATCAGAAGTTTGCAAGGAAGTAGAGGTGAGCCATGATCCTGGGTAAGAGTCAACTATTCCATATGAAGAAGTTAGAATAAGAGTGAACTACATAGTAGTATTAATATGTTAATTATAGTTACCTAAGGTATTTTTATATTTAAAATAAAATGAGGACAATATTGGAGTATGTCAGACGCTGTATAGTATATTATTGATGAAAGCAGTTTTGCAGTCAGTCAGATACAGTTTTAAATTCTGGCTCCAGTATATATTAGCACTATGGCCTGGCAAAGTATACTACTTTGCTGAGCTTCTGTTGCTTCTCAGTGAAATGGGTAATAGCCCTTAGTGGAATTTAGAGTATAGATTAGATAAAACACATGTGAAACATTTAACATAGTGTCTGGTAACTAGTAGCTACACAATAAATGGCAGTTCTGATCATGATATTCTAGGTTTAGCTTGGGATAAAGGAAGAAAGGGCTTTCATTGCTTTGTAAGTAGAAATATCGATATACTAGAAAGTATTGGACCAGCAGATGGTGTGGAGGTTATGGCTCTCGATCCCACATGGCTGACTGCACAGTTTGAGTCCCAGATGGGGCAGCTTGAAAATCACATAGGCACATGTGCATGCATGCTCAAAATCCCAAGAGAAGATTGGAGAAGAAGGGATTGTGGCGGGTCATCCCCCAGAGGGTGATTTCTCCTTTTCCCTCTCTCTCTGGTGAGAGCATGTATCCTATAGCAAAAATAAAAAAAGGAAAAAATGGAAATATCATATAAGGCAGTCCTGACTTGTGAAAGTGGAAAACAATAGAAGATGGCATAGTTACACAAAAGGCTCAATCAACTTTTAAAAAGGAGAAGGTAGAATGAAACTTGAGTACAAGGTAGTCATTTATATAACTTAAAATATTTGGTTAAGGAGGAAGACCTTAGTTGAAGGTAAAGTCCTATGATATCTGTTCCAAGTGTCTGTGTTGTAATGTAAAGAAATTATAAGGAACCACTTTAAAATAATCAAATTATTTAAAATATATGTACAGAAATGCCCAACACACAGAGACAAAAGGAAATAATAGATAACAATAACAAATAAAAGAATTGACATTAATAAGGTTGAGAACAGAAAAACAATAGAGAAAAATCAATAAACCCAAAAGATGACCCTTTTAAAAAAATTCACAAAATTGATAACCCTCTAGAAAGATAAACAAAGAAAAAATAGAAATGCAAACAAAATCATGAATGAAAGAGGTTATATCACAACTGATTTCACAGTCATTAAAAAGATAATGATCACTCTATGCATGTACATTCTACAAATTAGCTAAAATGGATCAATTCTTCGAAAACACAAACCACTACAATACATCTAAGAGGACATAGACTTAATAGCCCCATGTCTCTAAAAGATTTCAAATTCTGAGTTATGAATGCTGAATTCTACCAAGCATTCAAGGAAAAATTTCAATGTTCTTTTTATATAATTCTCCTTCATAAAATATTAGGGAACACATCCTAATGTATTATATAAGGCCAATATTACTCTGATACTAAAATTTTAAAAAGGTAATTTAGGAAAAGAAAATTATAGAGTGATAACCTTCATGGAAATAAATTTGGAAATTTTCAACAAAATATTAATAAACCAAGTGCAACACTATACAAAAACAATAGTATAATAGGACCAAGTGAATATCTAGAAATACAATAGTGGTTCAATTTTTGAAAATCAATCAACATAATCCACTAATTCATGAACCCCAAATAAAAACCCATATAGTCATCTCAATAGATGCAGAAAAAGCATTTGACAAAATACTACATCTATATCTAATAAAAAATCTTGGTAAGCTTCAAAGAAAACTTCCTCAATCTGATAAAGATATTTACAAAATACCTATAGCAAATAGCATACTTGATGGTGAAAGACTCAATTCTTGGCCTCTACAGTTAAGAAGCAACAACATGTCTGCTTTATATCACTCCTATTCAATATCATACATGAAGTCCTAGACAGAAAAAAAGGAGAAGAATACAAACTAATAGGCTTCCAAATTTGAAAAGAAAAAAAATGAAAATATTCCTATTAACAGATGACATGATTGCCTACCTAGAAAATCCAAAGGAATCTAAAAAGTCTCTTGGAAGTAGTGAGTTTTAGGAACATTACAGGATGAAAGGTACACATACAAAAAATGAAAAAAATATATTTTATACATCACAAATGAACAATTGAAAATACAAATAAAAGCAAAGACATAATATCCCCTCAATAAAATATTAAGGAGTATATCAAACAAAATATGTGCATTGTATGCATCCTGACATCTACAAAATGCTGATGAGAGAAAAAAAAGACCTAAATACATGGAGTTATCCCAGGTTTATGGATTAGAAGATTCAGTACAGTTAAGGTACTAATTCTCTCCAAATTGGCCTATATATGTAATTAAGTTCCAGGAAAAGTTCAACAATATTCTTTGTAGATATACACAAATGGGTGTGTCAATATAAATATATATTCTAAAATTTATTTGGAAAACAAAGGATCTAAAATAGCATATCAATTTTGTAAAAAAAAAGATGAAAGACATATACTGCTTAATAGTAAGATATACATAATAATCAAGAAAATGTGGTAATGGTGAGAAAAATAGATCAATGGAATCAGATAAGAGATTCCAGACATAGGCCCACACAATTACAATGCATCAGTATTTTTTCTTAAGAGACAGAATCTCACTATGTTGTCCATGATGGCCTTGACCTCATGTTCCCCCTGCCACAGCCTACTGAGTACTAGATTTACAGGCATACACCACCATACTTGACTGATCAATCAAGTTTTGACAAAGATGAAACATATTTCAAATGGAGAAAGGTGAGTGTTTTCAACAGATGATCTAGAATTATTGCATTTGTATATTAAAAAAATTAAAAAGCAGATAGCAGCCACACTTTAAATAGAGGAAGGAGGAAATAACACCAGTATACAGTAAGGAAGTAAGGAAAAATCTCTGAGTCACAGACATTTTGTATGGAGGCTAGAGAAGTGAAAAATGTACCCAGGCCTAAAGTGACCAGAGAGGAGCAGCCCACTGTAAGGAAAAGGTAAGCAAAGTATGTCTAACACTATCCATCCACTCCCATTCTGCAGTCCTGGCTAAAGAAGAGCCACAAAGTCACCACTGATCTCTAACCCAGTTTAGGAATTGCTTGGAATCCTTTCAAGTGCACTAATCCAGAAAAGATACACTGGATTCTTTGTGCCCTTTGTGATCTAAGCTCTGATGGCTCAGCACCAGTTGCAAGCAGAACCACAGCTAAACTGCATCCTGCTCTGGGGGGATCAATAGACTCTGGACCTGCACACCCCTGAGGCTCTGCTGTTGCCCCTATGCACCTAGGCAAAAGGTAGCAGAGTCAGGCAGTTAGCCCCAATGATACAACATCTGACCCCAGCACCTGAGCCCTCAGAGTGCCTTGAATTCCAAGAAACAAGCAGTGCTCTACAAGGCAGAGGACACCTCTGACACCCAGGGAATTGATGCAAGTTCTTCCAGAGACTGAGGCCTTTTTGTTTTCCCTTCTTCCACTGCAGACAATGAGGCCTGTGAACTCCCTCCCCCTGAGTTGTCAAGGATTCCCGGTAATCCCTCCTGAGCTATTTAAGAATGCAGAGCCCTCCACCCAATAAATTAAAGAATCCAGACGCCCACCCTCACTATAACTAATACTAGAAGCTCCACTCCCCCTGCCTGGCATGACTTGACTCCATATCTAGCCAACTGAGAGCCCTACTCTTCCTGCAAGATACAGGTGGCCACACCTACTCCCTAGTCTCACCTTCCCAGTTCACTCCCAGAGATTGTAAGTCAAGTGGTTCGAGCTCCATAAGACCTGCACAACCATGCCCACTTACCAATCCAAGGCCTCTGCATGTTGTGCTTGCCCCACCCAGAGTCTGAAAATACTGGCCTGGATGTCCCAGCAGTAACCACTGCTGACTGCCTCCTGGATCAATGGAACACTTAAATGCTGAGTGTGTCTCACATGAGACCTGAGGACACCAGTTCAGATGCTTCAGCTGCTGCTGGCTGCCACCTGTCCCTTCAACCAAAACAACCTCTGTGCTATACATACACCCTAACCAGAGCCTGAGGACAACAGCACCCACATTCTTGGTACCTGCTACAGTCCCTGATCCCAGAGGTCAGCTCGACTGGTGGGGCCCCTGCGCACTGTATCACCCATCCAGAATCAAGAGGGCCTCTGTCTACTCCCCTGGTGACCCCCGCATCCCCAGTAAAGCCATGTCACAGCATTTACAGACATCTATAGTCTCAGTCATAGAACACTTGCAGACACCAGAGACACAGGTTCCACCTGGAAAAGTGTACAGAGACTACACTACTAAACCAAATTAGAACCAAAGTCAAAGCACACTACCCAGCTAATACTACAGGACACATCTACATGAAAAAGCACGTTCCCTTGGAGTGGTCAAAAAGACTATGCCATAAAAATAGAAAGAGGCAATTGTTTAACTATTGAAGGCCCAGATTTGACTCCTGTCTGCCCTAAAAGCCATACATGTAGTCCCAGCTACTTTGGGAGCTGAGGCAGGAGGATCATGACACAGCAAGATCTTGTTTAATTTTAAAAAGGCAAGCAATATAATTCATACATTAATAGATTAAAATAGCATTTGGCAAACCACAGCTCACTGGCCAAGTCTAGCCCACTAACCTGTTTTATTCAGTTTATTGGAATACAATTACATAAGCTTTAATAATATTTTTTAAAATATTATTATATGGACACTTTTGTGGTAGAATGGTAGAGAAATTGTAAAAGTACCATTATGGCTCACAAAATCAAAATATTTACTTTCCAACCCTTTATTGAAAAAATTGTTAGATAAAATTATGACGATCTTGGACTTTAGTTTCTGGCTTGGCATTTTAGTAGTTTTGAAGTTGCCATTCTGTCCTGAAAACAAATTTAAAAAAAAGGCTAAACAAACTGAAAAATTAAGATCTCCTTTTAGATCCATAAGAGAGTAAAGTCACAAGATACATCATTGTCCCCAAAATTATATATAGAGAGGCAGATACAGAGAACTTAATCAGAGCTGGTTCTTTGGAAAGATCAATATAACTGATAATTCTCTAGCTGGACTATGATTAAAAAACAGAAAGGACAAATTACACAGAGAACATAAGTGTGCACATGAAAGAGTGGACATCACTAGAGATCCCATGGACATTAACAAAATAAAAGAATACTATGAACAACTTATGTCCACAAAACTTGTAATCTACACAAAATGAATCAATTCCTTGAACAACATAATCTGCAAAAACTTGCAAAAGAATAAATATTTCAAATCGTCCTATATCTATTATAGAAATTGAATCCATAATTAATAACCTTTTAAAACATTAAGCATCAGGCTCATATGAGTTCACAGGTGAATTCTACCAGACATTAGAAGAAGAAACTATATCAATTCTCTGCAGTCTTTTTTGGAAGATAGAAGTAGAGGGACTACTTCCTAACTCATTCTATAAGGACATTAGAAAAAGCATTTAATAAAATTGAACTTCCATCCATGATTAAAAACTCTCAGTAAACTAGGAATAGACAAGAACTTTCTCAACTTGATGAAGAATATCTACAAAAACCCTGCAATGCATGTGAGAGAGAACACCCCTTATAATGAAGCCCAGTAATACTGCAAACTTCTTTTCCTTCATTTCTCCATGCCGTCAGGATCCTGAGCATGCAGGCACATGTGCCTGTCATGTTTTTCAAGGTGTCAGTACTGGATTTAAGCCACAGTCAAGCCATGTGAGATACGGATCCCTTTGCACAACACTTAACTGCTGTGGTATGGAGCTTTCCCTGCAATTAATATATTAGCTAATGATGAAAAACAGTGAACTTTCCTACTATGATCAGGAATAAGATAGGGATGTTCCTTCTCACCACTGCTTTTTTCCTTCCTCTCCTCCTTCTCCTCCTTCTCCTTCTTCTTTCTTCTTTTCTTTTTAAAGGTAGATTTTTGCCATGTAATTATTTTCCTACCTTAGCCTACCACCAATGACTGTAGACATATATCGCCACATCCAATTCTTTTTCTGTTAGATAGGTTTTCACTATGTTGAGCAACTCAGCCTCAAGTTCATGCCCTCCTGCTAAGCCTCCCTGAGTAGAGTTTACAGGCACATACCCTCATGTCCAACCTTTAGGTTTGACTTGGAATTAAACCTGGGCTTCACATGTGGTCCCAGGCTATGGAACATAGCATCTTAGCAGTGCATGCCATTGCAGCTGGGGATGCTTTTCAACATTGTACTGGAATTACTAGCTAATCCAGTATGACAAGCAAAGGAAATAAAAGAAAGACTGATTGGGAAGGAAAATAAAACTGTCTTTATTTTGCAGATAAGGTGGTAGTTTGTGTAGAAGATCTGTAAGAACTGACAAAAAAAAAAAAAAAAAACAAAAAAACAAACAAAAAAAACAACTTTTGGCATAATAAGTGATTATAGCAAGGTTATAGAATATAAGGTTTAAATACAAAAGATCACTTTTTTATATACCAAAAACGAACAAGTGAAATTTGAAAATCAAAGCACCATATCATTTACATCAGTGCCCCCAAATGAAAAAATTAGGTGTAAATCTAACAAAATAAGTACCAGAGCCTTATGAAGAAAACTACAAAACTCTGCTAAAATAAATATTAAAAGAACTAAAAAGAACTAATTAGGTGGAGAATTATTCCACATTCATGAATAGGAAGACATTATCATCAAGATATCAATTATTTCCAAATTGATCTATAGATTCAATACAATTCCAATCAAAATTCCAGTAAAATATTTTGCAGATATCAACGATCTGACCCTAAAGTTTATATGGAGAGGCAAAAGACCCTGAATAGCCAGCATAATATTGAAGGAGAACAAAGTTGAAATGTCTACAATACCAGAGTTGGCAGGAGGCATTGTGGTTAAGGGTGCTGGACTCCCACAAGGCCGACCACAGTTCGAGTCATGGCAGCTTGCTTTCTCACTTTCCTTCTCTCCTACTCTCTCTCACTCTGTCCCTCTCTGGGCAAATTAAAAGAAATAAGTAAAGTTAAATAAAATAGTTCTTAAAAAAAGAGATATTTACAATACCCGCTTTTAAGACCTCATATAGGGACCAGCAGATGGTGTAATGGTTATGTTGCTGGACTCCCACATAGTCCACCACAGTTCGAGTTCCAGACCCAGTGGTTTAAACTCACACCAAAACCCCAAGATGAGAATGGAGGATAAGGGATTGTAGTGTGGACATCTCCCTGGGGAGTGATTTCTTGCTTTCTGTTTCTCTCTCTTTATATCTCTCTTTCTATCTCTCCACCAAGCACATATGCCCTATAGCAAAAATCTCGCTCTTAAAAGAAAAAAAGAGACCTCATATAAAGCTCATCTAGACATTGTGACATTGGTAAAAACACAGGCAAACAAATCAATGGAATATAACTGAGAGCCTAGAAATAGATCAGCATAAATATAGTCACCTTATTGTTGACAAAAGAGCAAAGGCAATACCATGGAACAAAGATATTCTTTTCAACAAACATCGCTGAAACAACTGGACATCCACATATTAAAAAAAAAAAAGAATCTAGACATAGAATTTATATCTTTAACAAAAATTAATTATAAATACATCACAGAACTAAGCGTAAAATACAAACCTGTAATACATCTAGACTACAACAAAGGAGAAAATCTAGATAACCTTGGATTTTATGATGTATTTGTAAATGGAATACCAAAGACATAATCTATGAAAGGCAGAGCTGAAAACTGGACTTCATTACAACTTAAATTTAATTTTCTGCTCTGTAAAAGACTCAAGAGAACAAAGAGACAAGCCAGAGACTGGGAGAAAATATTTGTAAAAGGCATGTTTGGTAAAGAACTGTTAGCCAAAATATATACAGGATTGTTAAAACTCAAAAACAAGAAGACAAAATTTTTTGAGAGTTTTTTTTTTTTTTTTTTTTTTTTTTTTTTTTTTTTTTTTTTTTTTTTTTTTTGTCCCTATAGGGCACGTTCACTAGCAAAAGAAACAGAGAGACAGAAATTGAGATTTCACCCCCAAGGGGGATGGCCATGACACAATTCCTTCTCCTCCAGTGTTTTTTCATGACTTTGGGGACACATGCACATGTGCTCGGTATGAGTTTCAAGTTGCCGGTTCTGGGACTCAAACCAAGGTAGACCATGTGATTATCCAGTGTCTTAACCACTACACTACATGCTGGTCCCAATTTTTTTTTAAACTGAACTAAAAAATGAGCGATAGGTCATAAAAGGCATATTACTAAAGAAGATATACAAAGGCAATTAAGCATAGTAAAAGATGCTTCAAGATTATGTCTCAGGGACCAGCGGTTGACGTAATGGCTATGTCTCTGGACTACATGTAGTCAACTGCGATTCGAGTGCCAGATCTGAGCTTAAACTCACACAGGGCGCATGTGTGTGCATACCTAAGGTCCCGAGAGGAGAATGGAGGAGAAGGGATTGTGGTGTGGCCATTCTCCCTGGGGGGTGATTTATCGGTTTCTGTCTCTCTGTCTCTCTCTGTCTTTCTGGTGAGTGCACACTCCCTACAGCAAAAGCCTCTCCAAAAAAAAAAAAAAAGAAAAGAAAAAGAAAAAAAAAGATTGTCTCATCAGAGAAATGTAAATTTAAAAAACAGTGAGATACCACTATATACTTACTGTAATGGCCCAAATCCAGAATACTGACAACATCAAAAGCTAGTGATGTGAAGCAACATGAACTTTTAGCTGCTTTGGAAGATAATTTTACAGTTTCCTAAAGAACTAAACATACTTTTACCATTTAATAATTGTACACTTTGGTATTTATCAAAAGGAGTTGAAAACATATATCCACACAAAACATTGCACACAGTTGTGTATAGTAGTTTTATTCATAATTGCCTAATCTTGGATGCAACCAAGGTGTTATTCAGTAGATGAATGGATAAAGAAACTGAAGGGATTCAGAACAACTCAAAAGCCTAAAATCCAGCAGTGAACCTATGAAATGAAAACAAGTTATATTCTCCCAATGTACAATGACAAGATAAGTATAGGGTATACATCTCCACTGCACAAGAAGAATGGAGTAAGAGGACCCAAGAAGTTCCAAAATCCAAGAGAGCAGACATTCAATCTTTTTAAAAATTAAAAAAAATATTTGTGTGTGTTTCTTACATATTTTACTCCCCACCCCTTGATTCCCTCCCTCTCACCCTCCACCATTTCTCACCCTCCTCCCTCACTGTCTCTGGTATCCACAGTTGCTCTCCATGCTTTTATACCATTTGATATTTCAGTTTTTTCCAACTGAACAGACATTCAATCTTAAACTCCAGAATAATCTTTCAATCTATGTGTAGCCTCCTAAACACACTGAAAGTGTTGGGCCTCCAAAGCATTTGGAATCCTTGTCCACATGGTTTTACTCGGCTTAGTGATGCTTCAGCTCTTTTTCTGTTTAGAATATCATGCCTACAATTCTCTTAGGCTGGTGCAGAAAGCTATAACTTTATAGTTCTAGAGTGGTCTCACTCCTCTGGCTCTCCTAAGCATTTCCCTAAGCTTTGACCCCATATTTCCACTCGTCGTAGCCCTGGTGGGGGCTATAAGGTAAATCTGCCCCTGTAACAAGTCTTTGCCTAGCCCCCTTGGTTATCTAAGATATCCTTTAAAATCTAGGTGGGGGCTACTACTTTCCTCAGGCTCTTGAATTCAGTGAGCCTGCAGAATTTCTACCATATGTATGTGACCAAGGTCTGCCATTTGCATGTTCCAGAGTGGCAAGCAGGACAGTGGCCATAATAATAGGTGGAACCACACACGGGGCTGCTTGAACCACAACCAGGGCCAGAAATTTCATAACAAAAAGAAAGAAAAAATAAAATTAAGAGAGTAAGTATTGATACAAATAAATCTAGGGAATATATAATTATTTCAAAAGTAAAAAGTGTTTAACTAACTACAAGATTAACCTAAATATCCAAAAAGAATGTATTGGTATATTCATATGATGAACTATTATGCCAATATTAATGTTACATAGAGGGCCATCATGTGGCATATTGGTTAAGGCATTAGACTCCTACATGGCTGATCACGGTTTGAGTCCTGGACCTGATGGCTGGAAAATCACAACAGGCACATGTGCATTCATGCCCAGAATTCCAGGAGGAGAATGGAGGAGAAGGGATTGCAGTGTGGCGATCCGCCGTAGGGGGTGATTTCTCACTTTCCCTCTTACTGTCTCTCTCTAGCAAGCGCCTGTGTCCTATGGCAAAACAACTAAAAAATAAAAATAATATAGAAAAGTATTTACTTCCCAAGAAAACATATACCAAACAATAACTGAAAAAGCAAATTATGTAAATTATATAAAATGTTTATATTTTTGTAAAGAAAAATGTTTATAAATAGAAAGACTAGGACATATATACAATGTGATTGCTTTCAAGTGATGGGTTTACAAAGAATTTTATTTGCTTTGCTTTTTTTATTTCCTACAATAAACATATTTGTTCAACAATAAGAAATATTATTTTAAAGTAACATCTATTATTCCTCATTTTAGCTCTAATTAATGTATACTGTAAAACATTTAGAAAAGCTAGTAAGTATAAAAAATAAAGCCTCTGTAATACCACCACCATCTAGAGATAATTTTGCATATTGTATGTTAATATGATTTCAGTCAAAACCTGAGCCAAACTGGCATAAACTATAAGTACATCTATTATCTTATTACACTTAACAAGAAGTCCAAAGCTTGGTAGAAATTGAGGGATGTTGATTTAGTGGCTCAATGATATCAGTAAGTTGTCAATTTGGGGTGGTGTGTCCCTAAATCTGTTGTCTACAATGTCAATTTCATCCTAAAGCATTACTCTCATTTTTTATTTGATGGTTTCCAGTAGCGATCAGGGTTACAGTCTTCCCTGTTTACAATCAGCAAAAGAGAGAACATCTCTCTCACACAGTGTTGAAGAAGATTGGGAGCCTTTCTGTCAACGGAACAATGTGGGCCATATGTTCACTCCTGGACCTATTAGACTCACTACTGGAGCTGGAAGTTTTCCTTGAAGCATATGAACTACATAAAAAAGGACTGGATATCAAGATAAAATTAGTAGGGAACCAGCAGTTAGTATGATGGCTATGTCGCTGGACTCCCACGTAGTCGACTGTGATTCACGTCCTGGACCCGGTGGCTTAAAACTCACACCAGGTGCGTGTGCGTGCGTGCCCAAGATCCTGAGAGGAGAATGGAGGAGAAGGGATTGCGGCGTGACCATCCCCCCCTGAGGGATGATTTCTCGCTTTCTGTCTCTATGTCTCTCTCTGTATGTCTGGCGAGTGCACGCGCCCTATAGCGAAAACCTCTCCAAAAAAAAAAAAATAAAGATAAAATTAGTATTATGCTAGGAAGGAGGAAAAGAAGAACAGCTCTTGGAGAAGCAATAACAATGTTTATTACATATATTTATAAAAAATATATTACTTATTTACAAATCCTGCCATCTTTGTACCCATTGCAGATCCTATGCTCTTTTTTTTTTTTTTTTCATGGCCAAGTAAAATTTGCATAAACTTATGGTACACAAGATGGTCTTTTGATATAGGTATACATTGTAGAATAGCTAAAGCAAGTTATTTAATACATGCATTAATTAATATGTTGCTTTGTTTTTTTGTCTGTTTCGTGTTTAGATTTTTACCATAGGGCGCATGCTCTTGCTGGGAAGAAAAAGAGATGGTAAGAGGGAAAGTGACAAATCACTCCCCAGGGGTGATGGCCATGACACAATCCCTACTCCTCCATTCTGCTCCCGGGATTTTGGGCACACACACACACACACACACACACACACACAGTGTGATTTTTTTGAGTCTCACTAGGTCCAGGACTCAAAAAGCAGTTGGCCATGTGGTAGTCCAGCACCTTAACCATCAAGCCACCTGCTGGCCCACATGCTTTATTTTATTTATTTGTGTGTGTGTGTTTATGTGTGTGTGTGTGGTGAGAAGACTCAAAGTCTACTTTCTTGGCAATTTTGAAGTATACAATATATTGTTATTAACTATAGTCACCATGGTATACAACACATCTCTTCAACTTATTCCTCTTGTGTGAAATTTTATATCTTCAATGCTGGTCACTAATGTCGTATAGTTTTCAGTATACAGATCTTTCACTTTCTTATTTAAATTTATTCCTAAGTATTTCATTTTTGTAGCTGTTATAAATTGTCTTGTTTCCTTGTTTTCTTTTTTAGATAGTTTGTTGCTAAGGTCTAGAAATGTTAATACGTTTTTTGTTGACTTTATATCTTGTAAGTTTACTTAATTGGTTTATTAATTTTAAATGTTTTATTAAGTTTTTTGAGAAAGATTTTTTTCTATAGGGCATGTGCACATGCCAGAGAGTGACAGAAATCACGCCCCTCCTCCAGGTGATTGCCACGCCACAATCCCTTCTCCTCCATTCTCCTTTAGGGATCTTGGTGACACATGCACACATGCCCAGTGTGAGGTTTAAGCCACTGGGTCTGAGATTTGAACTACAGTCTACTACACGGGAGTCCAGCAACAGAACCTTTATGCCATCTGCTGGTCCTGTTAATTTATTGTTTGATAGAGTCTAAGATTTTTCTCGAAGATCCGACAATCTAAAAGCAGACACAATTTAACTTTTTCCTTTCCAATTTGGATGCCTTTTTCCCCCTCTTGCCTAATTGCTTTGGTTAAAACTTCCACTACTGGACCAGCAGATGATGTAATGGTTATGTTGCAGGACTCCCATGTAGTAGGCTGCAGTTCGAGTTTTGGACCTGGCAGCTTAAAATTCATGCCAGGTGTGTGTGCCCATATGTCCAAAAAATACCAAGGTACATTATTCTTTACTAAATTTGTTAAGAGTTCTTATTATAAAGAGATACTGAATTTTGTCAAATTTCTTTTTTGCATTTATCAATATAACCATATAGTTTTTGTCCTATATTTTGTTAATATGGTATATTACATTTATTGATTTGCATATTTTGAAAATTCTCACATTCCAGGGATAAAACCCACTTAATTTAAGGGCATGATCTTTTTTATGTGCAGCCGAATTCAGTTAGCTAGTATTTTGTTGCAGAGTTTTGCCTCTGTGTTAATATGTTCTCTTTTCATGCGGTATCCTTATCTAGCTTGGAATCAGGGCAATGTTGGCATCATTAAGTGAGTTTGAATTCTTCAGTTTTTTGGAAGCACATGAGAATAATTGGTATTATTTCTTTTTAAATATGAGGGGGCTTCATAAAGTTTGTGGAAGATGGAATTAAAGTACAAGTTTATCTTGGTGCAAACATTTTTTCGAAATCCACGTATAGTGGATTTATGATATGCATTTTCCGTGAACTCTTTGAAGATATTTACTTTTTGGTAGAATTCAAAAGTGAAGCCACTAATCCTAGGCTTTTCAGTGGGGGACTTTATTACTGATTTAATTTCCTTAACATATTACTGAGCTGTTCAGATTTTCTTTTTTATTTATTTATTTATTTATTTTTCTGTCAGCTTTTGCTATAGGGTGTGTGTACTCACCAAAGAGAGATAGAGAAAGAGACAGAGACAGAGTGAGAAATAATCCCCTAGTGGGGATGGCACCCTGCTTTTTTTTTCAAGCTCCCATGTCTAGGACTTGAAGCGTATAGTCAACCAGGTGGGATCCAGATCCTTTAACCACCATGCCACTGGCTGGCTCTGTTCAGATTTACTATTTCTCTCTCCTTTAAAGTATTAGGTAATTCCATTAATTTTTTATTGTAATTTCTAATTTATATATAATAGTTTTATATAATTTGGGAGTATAGTGTGGTTTTTCAAAACATGTATACAATGTATAGCAATCAAATCAAGGCAATAAATACATTCAGCATCTCCAACATTTTTCACTGCTTTGTGTTGTACACATTTGAAATCCACACTTTTAACTCTTTTAAAATATGTGTTGAATTGTTTCCAACTTTATATTTTACCATGCTATAGTATTCTGTAGTTCATTCCACTTATTTACATGCACTCTTAAACATTTTAACCACTTTCTCCCCATCTCTCCCCATCTTTCCTCCATCCTTCCATGCTCCAGTTTCTCTTCCTTTTCCAGATTCTGGTATCCATCATTACACTCTTTCTGTACAATTAAACATTTTAGTTTTTGCTGAGTGAAGGAATGCATATTTGTCTTTCAGTGCCTGGCTTATTTTACTTAACATTATTCCTTCCAGGTTCCATTTCTTCATACTTTAGTCTTGGCAAGTTGTATGTGTCTAGTAATTTATCCATCTCTTCTAGGTTATCCAATTTGTTGGTATATAAATTTTCATGTAGTGGCTTCTTATAGTCCTTTTTATTTCTATTGTATCAGTTGTAATGTCTCCTCTCTCTTCTGATTTTATTTATTTGAATCATATATTTTTTCTTTGTCTAGTTAAAATTTTGTCAATTTTTAAACTTTTAAAAAAACCAACTCAGTTTTGTTGTTTTTTTCTGTTGTTTTTCTAGTTTCTTTTATTTTTGTTCTAATCTTTATTATTACCATCCTTCTATTAACTTTGAACTAAGTTTGTTCTTCTGTGGTCATTGTTATTCTATATAGTGTGAAGTTAGGTTGTTTATTTAGAATCTTCTTTTTTTGATGTAGGCACATAATAAGCTACTCTGTTAGGATTGCTTTTGCTGCATTCCATAAATTTTGGTTTGTCCTGTTACCATTTTTATCTTTCTCAATATATCTTTTACTTCCTTTTTTTTTCATTTCTTTTTTGACCCATTAGTTAATAATGAGCACGGTAATTTCTATATAGTTGTGAATTTTCCAAAATGTTTCTTTTTATTCATTTCTAGTTTCATACTATTTTGGTTGAAAAGATACAAGTATTTAATATGATTTTCTTATTAACTTTGTTAATACTCCTAGTGGCCTAACATGATCTATTCTGAATAATGTTCCAAGTGAGTTTGAGAAGAATGTGTATTCTACAGCTATTGGATGGAATGTTCTGTATATGTCCATTAGGTTCACGTGGTGTAAGGTATAGTTCAAGTATAATGTTTCGTTACATTGATTTTCTGTCAGGACAATCTGTCCATTGGTGAAAGTGTGGTATTGGAGTTCTCTGCTATTTTTGTACTACAGTCTATATCTTCAGATCTATGAATAATATTTGCTTTCCAAATCTGGAAATTTCTTTAAATAAGTTTTCTTTATACATATGTGCTTCAATATTGGGTGCATATATATTTTTATAATTATCATCTTTAAGAATTGATGCATTTATCACTATATAATAACCTTGTTGTTCTCATTTTAGAGTTTGACTTTCAGTCTATTTTATCTGGTATATCTACCTCTGTTCTCTTTTGGCTTCCATTTTTATGGAATACCTTTTCCAATCTTTTCACTTTAAGTCTCCGTGCTCTACAATGTGAAATGAAACCTCTATAGACAGCATTGTTGGGTCTTTTTTTTTTCCATCCATTCAGTGACTTTATGTCTTTAGATTGGAAATTTTCTTACCATTTATATCCAAGGTAACTAATAGTAGATAATGACTTAGTACTGCCATTTTGTTCATTGTTTTCTGGTTGTTTTTCAGACCCTTTGTTCTCTTCTTTGCTTTTTGCTGTCTTCTTAGTGATTAGGTGATTTTTCTCCAGTGGTATGCTTTTATTCTTTTTATATTTTATTTATCTACTTTAGGTTTTGCTGGTGGTTACTATGAGGCTTACATACGATATTTTATACTTATAATAGGCTTTTAAAAGCTGATAACAGCTTAACTATGATTTCATTAAAAAAAAAAAAAAAAAAAAAAAAAAAAAAAAAAAAAAAAAAAAAAACACTTACACTTGGGACCAGGAGTTGGCGTAATGGATAAGTCTCTGGACTCCCATATAGTAGACCACGGTTCAAGTCCCGGACCTAGTGGCTTAAACTCACGCCGGGATCCCAAGATCCCAAGAGGAGATTGGGGAGAAGGGATTGCGATGTTGCCATCACCTCTGGGGGGGTGATTTCTTGCTTTCTGTCTCTATGTCTCTCTCTCTCTGTCTTTCTGGCTAGCATACGTGCCCTACAGCAAAAACCTCTCAAAAAAACCAAAACAAAACAAAACAAAAACCTACACTTTTACTCCATTTCCCCATTTTATGTTTTGGATTTCACAATTTACCTTTTAATAGTGTGTATCTCTCAATGAATTAGTGTAGCTATTAATTTTTAATAGTTTGTCCTTTACTCTTCATACGAAACATATCCGTGATTTATATACCACTATTATAGTATTAGAGTATTCTGTATTTGACTGTTTACTTATTTATGTATGATTTATTTTTATTTCAAGTTCTTTTATACATTCAATCACATTATTTAGCTTGCAAAGTTAATATTCCAACATGTGTACATTTCTCCCTAGTCCAGTTGATAATACTATAAAGTTATCTTCAACAGATATACCCCATTTCTTTGTCCCATTAATGCTTTGCCTCTTATTTTTTTTCTAAATGTCCTTCCTCAGACCCTATCCTTCTTCCCACACTATGTCTGGTATTCACAATCATCTCCTGTGTTTCTATATCCTTTAGTCATACAGTTTCAGTCATAGAGTGAGGACACTAGGTATATATTAAGTGGGGACATATAATGTCTCTCCTTCATAGCCTGGCTTGCTTCACTCAGCAGTAAATCTTCCATATTCATCCATTTTTTTTATGGCTGAGTAGTATTCATAGAGTATATGTGCCACAGTTTTTAAATCCATTCATCTGTTAGTGGGCATTTTGGTTGGTTCCATGTCTTAGCAATTGTGAATAATGCCGCAATAAACATTGATGAACAAGCAGTTTTCCGATTAAGAATTCTTCTGTCCTTTGGATAGATACCCAGGAGTGGGATTGCTGGATCATATAGTAGTTCTATTTGTAGATTTTTGAGGAATCTTCAAATTATTCAGTGGCTGGACCAATTTACATTCCCACCAGCAGTGTAAGAGAGTTCCCCTTTCACCACACCCCTGCCAGTACTTAATCATTTTTTTTTTTTAATCTTAGTCATTCTGACTGGGGTTAGGTGGTATCTCATTGTTGTTTTTTATCTACATTTCCCTTACATTGAGGGATGATGAGCATTTTTTTCATATGCCTTTTGGCTATTCATATGTCTTCCTTCGAGAGTGGTTTTTTCAATTCATTCTCCCATCTTCTAATAGGGTTGATCATCTTTTTTCAGAACAGCTGCTTGAGTTCCTTGTGAATTCTGGTTATCAGCCCCTTATCTGATGCATAGTGTAGAAAAATATTTTCCTTTACTGGTGAGTTTTATTTCTCTTTTAAAATGAACTTTAGTTATTTTTTTCATTAAAAATATTTTATACACATTATTATCAACATTTTTATACATAGAGATCATACATATATCTTAATGGCTATATAAATTTGTCTGAATATACCGTAATATTGAATACAATGATTAACAAGTCAATATTGGTCAAATTAGTTAATATTAGTCAACTATCGATAATATCCCTGACTAATGGCCATTTATATATTTTTTTTTCATATTTTTATACCTTTGGGTTTTTTTGGTTACTAATTAGTATCTTTTTTCTCAATGAGAAGAATTCTCTTTAGAATTTCTTACAGGACCGGTCTGGTGGTGATGAATTCCTTCAGTTTTTGCTTGTCTGGTAAAGTCCTATCTCTTCTATTTCAAGAGACAGCTTTGCCAAGTAAATCATTATTGGTTGGCAGTATTTTTCCTTCAGCACCTTGAATATACCATTCCACTCTCTACTGGTCTATAAGACTTTAGCTGATAAATTCCCTGTCGCCCTTATCGGGATTCTTTTATATATGATCTGCTTTTACTTTCTTGCTGCTTTTGAAATCCTCTCTTTGTCTTTGATTTTTAAAGTTCATTTTTATTCATGATAGAAAGCATGTGCATGCACATGAGAGAGAAAGAAAGAAAGCAACCCCTGGTGTGTTCTGGTCAAACTACGATCTTTTTACCTCCAATTCTCCTTTGTACGTGTATGTAAGCCCAGCCTGAAGCTGACAGACTGCGATTCAAATCTCAGTTGCCCATGTGGAATCTGGCTTCCTCTAAATAGCACCTAACTGCTACACCAGGGGGCCTGTCAGCTTAATTGTTATATGTCTTGATGTAGTCTTGTTTGGATTGAATTTGATTAGAGACTTGACTTTCTTGTACCTGGATATTTATATTTTTCCCCAGATTTGGAACGCTTTCAGCTATTATTTCTTTAAATAAGTTTTCTACCCCTTTGTCCCTCTCTTCTCCTTTTTAAACTACAATTGTAATGTTTGCTTTTTTGATGCTATCTCATAAATCCTATAAGTCTTCCTCATTCCCTTTCATTCTTTTTTTTCTTTTTTCCTTTTTAAGTATATTTTCAAATACTGGTTTCAAGTTTACAGATTCATATACTTGATCAATTCTCTGTTGATTTTTTCTATAGTATTGTTAATTTCATTCATTGTATTTTTAGCTCTGATTCCTGTGTATTCTCTTAGATATCTCTCTGACTCTCCATTTTCACATAAACATACACATACATATATTCTGCACTATGCCTTCCCTCCAAACAATTTATCCTGGGCAAATTTTGTATCAGTATATTGAGAATTCTCAATGCTATTAAAGATTACACATGGGTGACTGAGATTGAAGTTCTTAAAAAGAGTAAAGAAAATCTATCTGAGGGATGCTTATAAATAAAAACTATTAAACCTAAAAATATTGATCATATACTGTTAGAGTTCATAAACAGAGTTTTGTTTAAAAACAAAAATAAATAATAGAAGTAAAACTATTAAGTAGGAAAAAAGCATTTAAACAGGTATTATTGAGCAGAAAATGATCCAGTTACTAAGGACAAAACTATACAATGAAAAAATATCAACGAGAGTATTCAAATTCTGTGGAAAAAAATAAACAGTATGCAGTTGGTTGATAAAAGCTAAGATAAATAATAATAACAGTGTAATATAAATCAGGGGTCCTTGACCCTCAGACCATGAACCAGTGCCAGTTTGTGGCCTATTCCCCCCACTCCCCACCTTGCAGTGAGAAGTCAGAGGTGGTGTGCTAATGAGCAAATCTTCATTTGTGCTTGCAGCTGATCCCCATCACTTGCATTGCCTGGACTCTGCCTCTTGTCAGATTAGGATGGTATTAGATTCTCGTGGGAGTGCAAATCACATTGTGCGATTGGATATTACAATGTGGCAGTGGTAAAAATGAGGTACACAGTCAATGTGGTGTTTAAGCCACCCAGTGTGTGATAGTCTGTTATGTCAACCCTAGAAAATGAATATACTGCACTGGGACCAGCAGTTAGTGTAATGGCTATGTCGCTAGATTCCCATGTAGTCGATCGCAGTTCACCGGGTCCCGGACCCGGTGTCATAAAACTCTCGCCAGGCTCGTGTGCGTGTGTGCCCAAGATCCCAAGAGGAGAATGGAGGAGAAGAGATTGTGGTGTGGCCATCCCCCCTGGGGGGTGATTTCTCACTTTCTGTCTCTCTGTCTCTCTATGTCTATAGCAAAAACCTCTCCCCCCCAAAAAAGAAAGAAAGAAAGAAAGAAAGAAAGAAAGAAAGAAAGAAAGAAAGAAAGAAAGAAAGAAAGAAAAAAGAAAAGAAAATGAATATACTGCACTTGGGTCATCTGGGACAGACTCATCCCCTCACACCTTTCCTGACTCTGATCTGTGAAGGGATTATATTCCACAAGGCCAGTTCCTAGTCCCAGAAAGGTTGGGGACAACTGATACAAATGGTAGAGGAGAGGATTAAAAATACTGAGGAAATAATCACCAACATGTACAAGGAGAAGAGATTGACCTTGTTCTTTTTGCTTTTGACATTGTTTTTGTCCTTTTATAACAACAGATGCTATTCATCAAATGGCAATATACCCAGCATTGTCTTTCTACCCCACCCTCCCAAAAAAGTGATGCTAGGTACATGCTTTCTCTCTCTATCACACACACATGCATGCCCTGTAGCAAATTTTTAAAAATAATAATAATGATAAATAAAATTAAAGAAATAATATTTTTTAAGAAGTTTTTGCTATAGGGCACATGCGCTCACCAGACAGACAGAGAGAGACAGAGGGATAGAAAGCGAGAAATCACCCCCCAGGGGGGATGGCCACACCGCAATCCCTTATCCTCCATTCTCCTCTCGGGATCTTGGGCATGCATGCACACGCGACCGGCGTGAGTTTAAGCCACCGGATCTAGGACTTGAACCGCGGTCGACTACATGGGAGTCCAGCGACATAGCCATTACGCTAACTGCTGGTCCCAATAAATAATTCTTTAAAATAAAAACCACTCTGTGTTGAACTAAACCCTTTGTAACCAAAAATCATTACCACTGTTTGAATCTCCATGATTCCTTGTTCTCAGATAATCCCACATGAATTGCTAAATTGGTATCTCTACTTCTGAATTCTAAATGCATTTCTTCATCCCTGCCTTCACTCTCCCAGCCATTCATTGTACCAGCTACATATTAATCTTCTGAAAACTCTTTCTTTGACTAAGCCTCTGCTCTAAACTCTTTAGTATCTCACCATTCTTCTGCATAATTAAGGCTGAACTTTAGCCTTACTTCTGAGTACTTTGTATTTTGAAATCAATCTCCAGCTTTACTCTTATATACTCCCTCTACCTCAACTCATCTCCCTTGCCCCTCCACATATTGGATCTTCCACCCCAACCTCAACACGCCTCTCTCAGCTTTCTACACACTGAACCTTTCACCCAATGGATACCTAATCATAGCTATTGAATGTTACGTGGAGATCTTAGACTTCTGGCCTCCAATTCTGTGAGAAAATAAATTCTGTTTAAGCCACCCAGTGTGTGGTCATCTGTTATAGCAACCCTAGAAAATGAATATACTGTGTAACAAATTACCATAAATTTAGTCCCTTAAAACAACACCTAATAATTAGCTCACAATTCCTTGGGTCAGATGTTTGGCAAAGAGTGACTGGGTTCTTTGCTTAGTGTATCACAAAGGCTGAAATCCAGGCATTGGCTGGACTGAGTTCTAGTCTAGAGGATCTGAGAAAAAAATCATTTCTGTGGTTCTTCCTATGGGCAGAGTTCAGTTTCTTGCAAATGTAAGACAGTGGTCCTTAATTTCATTGCTGGCTATGAGAAGAAGCTGCTCTAAGGTCCTTGAGGTGAACTGCCTCTCTTGCCATGATAACTCTGCTGCAACGCCCCCCCCCCCACCGCCAACCCCCATGTTTTGAATCTGTCTCTTTTGCTACTAGTAGGAGAAAACTAGTGCTTTTAATGAGCTTAATTAGGTCAACTCAGTCCATATAATCTCCCTATTTTAAGATCAGCAAATTTGGGACTTCAATACATCTGTAAAACTCTTTTACATTATTACTTGCATTAGTGTTGGAATGAGAGGAGATATGTCTACACCAGAGGCTAACAGTCTTAGGGGAGTGTCTTAACATTCTGCCTAGCACTCACTTGTTTTTCTCTTCTTGCCCTCTTATAATCCACTCAACACATGATTTCTGCAAGATATGTTATAAAAATGTAAATAAAATATGACTCCCTTGGTTAAAATACTCCAAAAGTTTCCTATTACAGTGAGAATAAATTGATGCCTCCCTGACATACCCAATTGTTACCTTCATCTATATATTGGGCATGGGTTTGTCTATTACTTTATCAACTCAGAGAGAGCCCTTCAATTTGCATTTGTGTCAACTGCTGGATATCGAAACTGATGCTTTTATTTATTTTTTAAAATAAACTTTTGCTGTAGGGTGCGTATGCTTGTCAGAGAGACAGAAAGACAGAAAGCAAGAAATCACTCCCTAGGGGAGATAGTCACACAGCAATCCATTCTCCCTCCATTCTCCTCTTGGGCTTCTGGGCATGCACATATATGCACCCAGTTTCAAGCCATTGGGTCTGGGACTTGAACCACGGTCAACTACATGGGAGTACAACTTAACCATTATGCCATCTACTGGTCCTGAGACGGTTACTCTTATAGAATCTTCCAGTGTCACAGCCTGATCTCCCAGATTATATCCCACTTTCATCTATGACTTCTATATTAGTGACTACTGAATTTATGCCTATAGCACCAACCTTTCTTCTGAGCTCTAGCCATATATATTTAATTGTCAACTTGGCATGTCTACTTAGATGTCTAATAGGTATTCTTAATTAAAAACATTCTAGACAGAACTCTTATTTCCCCACCCCTCAAAAAAAGAACCTGCACTTTCCCGTAGCTGTAAATGCTTTTGTCTTCACTGTAGTTGCTCAGGGTACAAACTTAAGTCATTCTTTATCCCTGTTTCTCCCACAGTCCACATACAAGCCATCATCAAGTCTTGTAAGCAATCTATGAAACATATCCTAAATGTATCGTCTTCCCTTTATCCCCACTTCTACCATTCTGGTCCAAGGCACCATTTTCTCTTATCTAGATTAGTGCAACATCACTGTAAAGTTTTTCTGTTTCCACTCCTGCCCCCCTAAAGCCTACTCTCCATATAATAATCAAAGGGATTTAAAAAATTTAAATCAGATTATTCCTTCTTTGCTTAAATTATCCAATGGTTTACCATTGTACTGATAATAAAACTAAACTATTCATTATAGTTCCCCAAACTATAAATGATCTGTGTCCCTTCCCACTTTTCTACTTACTGTTCTACCGTATTGACTAAAGTTGCTCTCATCTCGGTATTTGTGTTGCTGTTTCTTCTGCCTAGATTTCATGACTGCCTCCCTCTCATCATTTAGATCTCACCTTAAATGTCCCTTAGATCTTCATATATAAGTAGCCTCCCCAGCCTTATTCCCATTTCTATCCTTAGTCACTCTCTTATATTACTCTGTTTTATTTCTTTGACATTGCTTCTGACTGTCTGAAATTATCTTATTTATCTATTTAGTATCTTTTTCCTCCCACTAAATTTAGAAGCTCTGTGGGAGGAAGAAATTTGACTGTCTGGTTCACTGTAATATCTCCAGCACTTGAAACAGTGTGTGATACATAGTAGTCATTTGACAATTACTCAGTGACTGAAAAAATGAACAATTATTTGGATTGACATTTACTCCTTCACATACCTGGAACTTGATGATTTGGATTGTGTCTTTCTCTAAAGGCAGGTAGTCATTTTGCCCTGACACTTTCCCCAGTCTCTATTTTGAACCAGGCTCAGCTCTCATCAGTCTTAGCAGTTTTCCTCCTTCTCACTGAGAACTCCTGACATGCCTCATGGTCAGGGTGGAGACTTTTATGACATAAGCTTTTTATAGGTTTTGGTAAGTGGCTGCATTTAACTGAAATCAATAATGCACTTATTACCAGAACCACATATAAGACAATTCTGGCAGAACTCTCTATTCTGAAGCAAAAGTTCCAATGAAGGTGCCATTTTATTGTGTTGTTAAATATACATGCATAGTTTTTAAGCCAAAATGTTTTCTTTCCTCCCTTGGTAAAAGATTGACAACTAAGAAAGCTAGGACTGCTATTAAAGAAAAACAGACCATGAAATTATTGTAATACTACACATTTCCAGTTATGAGAAATTATTGCAGACACAGCTTTCTCAGGAGAATCACTAGTTACTATGTTATTTACTATCCTTGTGCTTTCATAAAGAGGCCAAAACAGAACAACTCTGTATTTGGTTTAAGATCATAAACATTGCCAATTAAGAGCAATACATATGGGACTCCCACCTGCCTACAAGTACAAGTTTCCATTAAACTATCTAAATTTTAACAACCATCCTTCTTAATGGATGGAAAATTTTAGTTAGCAACCCCAATCACATGCTGAACTATAAGCTTGTCCTTTGCATAGGTGATACAGATGGTTAATTATTTAATGAAAATATTCTACATAATGTATAGTGTTATTCTGAAAACTTGAGGTTATTATCTAAAGTCTGAAAAGAAATTAATATTATTATTCAAGAATAATAATTAGGAAATTCATGACATTGGTTATACTTTGTAGTTAAATTGTAAAAGAAAATTATCATTTAGCTTAAAAGATATGCTGTCAAACTTTTTTCTTTTGATACATAGTTCTAAGAATTTTAGCACATGTATATATTTGTGTAACCACCACAACAATCAGGATATAGAACTCTTCCATCATTCCCCAAAACTCCATTGTATTACTGCTTCATAGTCAAACTCTTCCTCAGCTCCCAAACCCTGGTGACCAGTGATGTGTCTTCTGTTCCAATCGTTTTGTCTTTTCAAAAATATCATATAGGGAAAAGCAGATTGTGTAATGGTTACATCGCTGGACTCTAATTTCAAGTCCTGGACATGACAGCTTAAAACTCATGCCAGGCATGTGTGCGTGCATTTCCAAAATCCCAAGAGGAGAATAGAGGAGAAGGGATTACAGTGTGGCCATCCCCCGCTGGGTGGTGATTTCTTGCTTTCTGTTTCTCTGTCTCTCTCTGTCTCTCTGGCAAGCACATGTGCCCTATAGCAAAAATTTATCTTTTAAAAATCATATAAATAGAACCACGCAATATGTAACCTTTTGAAACTTTCTTCTTTCCCCCAACATAGTGCCTTTCAGATTTTTCTAAGTTGTCTTTTGTATTTATTCTTGAGTGGCTGGACAATAGTTTGTACAGCCATTTACCCATTTCAGTACATAAGGGCTTTTTCCAGTTTCTAGAAATTATAAATAAAGCTGCTATATACACTTGTACAGGTATTTGTGTGAACATGTTTTAATTTCTCTGGAATAAATGAATGATTCAATTATTAGTTTTTTGTTTGTATCATGCATTTTTTCCTCTGTTTCCCATTTCTTGCCTTGTTTTAAAATTACTATTTTACTACTTCAAGTGGAATGCAGAAATCTTATCACCATACAGATCCCCCCTTCATGTTGTAGTTTTCATATACATTACATGTACATACTGATGTTATTTTAAATTAATAGTCAAATAAGCAAACATATATTGTAATCCCTAAAGGAAATACAAAGAGATACAGTCACAATGATAATAGATAAAATGAAATGAAAAATTAAGAAATACTCAAATTACCCAAAACAAGGCAAGAACTGGGAAACAGAGGAAAGAAAAATGAATGATACAAACAGAAAACTAATAATAAAATGATAGACTTAAATTGAAACATTCATGTATTCTAGAGAAATTAAAACATGTTCACACAAATACTTGTACAACTATTATTCTTTCTACCCAATGTTCCAATTTTCCTTATTTTATTACTTCCTTTCTGTTTCAAGAACTCCTTTAAGTGTTGTTTTAGGTCACTTCTGCTGATCATGAATTCCTTAGTGTTTTCACATCTGAGAATATTTTAATTTCACCTTAATTACTGAAAGACATTTTAGGTGAATAGAGAATAGTGAGTTTACACTTTTTTACTTCTTGCTCTTGAAAAAAATTGTCACTTCCTTCTGGCCTCCGTGGTTTCTATAGGAAATCTGCTGTCATTTCCCTTATAGACAATGTGTCATTTTTGAGTTTTTGAGTTTTCAGCAGTGTGTTCTTAATGTATCTGGGCATAAATTTCTTTTGGTTTATCTTATTCAGAGTTTTCTCAGTTTCTTGAATCTTTCATCAATGTTAGTAAATTGTCATCCATTATGTCCTCAAATATTTTTTCATCATACATCTCTTCTCCTCTGTTTCATAGACTCCAATGATGAGTGTTAATTCTTCTTGTGGCCCTACAGGTCCCAAAAGCTATTTTAATGTTTTCATTATTTCTCTTGATCAGATTGGGTAATTTCCATTGATCTATCTTCAAAATTACTGATTTTATTTTAGTCTCAACTATTCTATTGAGCCCATTCAGTGAGCTTTTTATTCTGGTTATAGCATTTGTTTTTTAAATTCTAAAATTCCCTATTAGTTTTACTTTATGTTTTATATATATGTCGACACCTTTCATTTTGTATTGAATCAAGAACATTCATAAATGCTTATTTGAACATTTTATTAAATTTTTTAAAAGTTTATTCATTAACCTTTCCAAGAGAATGAGAGATATAAAGGCACCCCCAACAAGGTTTCTGTACCTCCATCCACCTCCAGCCTCAGCCTACTCAGACTATGGGTACATGCATAGTTACCCGAATATTCAGAGGGAGGCCCTGGGTTATGAACGTAAGATCTTCCCTTATGGCCTTAGCAAAACAGAGCATTGCATCACTGCCATTTATTTCACCATGAGACTCCTGAGAATCTTAATGATGGATGTCTTAAATATCTCATCAGCTAATTATAAATTCTATATCACCTTGTCATTGGCATCTGTTAATTATCTTTTTAAAAATTTATTTATTTTATTCATGGAAGTATGTGTGTGTGTGTGTGTGTGTGTGCGTGTGTGTGTATGCAAGAGAGAGAGACAGGCACCGTTGACATGGTCTTGCCACATCACAATCCCATTCCCCCGGTTCTCTAGCTAGTCAGGATCTTGGTCATACATACACCTAGGGTGTTTTCAGGTTAACTCAAGATCTGAACTTACAGTCAACCATGTGACTTCCAGCACTGCAGTTCAGTACATTACTGTGTGTGCCACCAAGGCTTGGCCTGCTATTCAACTTTTTCAGTGTAAGCTGAGATTTGTGTTGTTACTCATATGTTGCTTCAAACTATGATTTATATCTTGAGCATTTTAAGACCTTGGTTCTAGTTCATATCCTATTGGTAATATATACATGTTTACTTTGGCAGGCACTTTACCTGGTTAAGTCAAGCAAATGGGGAAAGAAAGAGACAAAAATATGGAGAATTTTCCCCACTGCTACTAAGCTTTAGGAGTCCCCTATTCACCTTCTTGAACCAGAATTAATGGGTTTCTTCTGAATCTTTGTCCCTGTCTGTACTCTCTTCCATGTTTTAGGCACCACTGAGTTCTGTATAGGGAAGAGCAGAGAAAAATAATGGTAAACTCACTACCAGTTTGATGGCACTTTAAATTTCCAACATTCTTTCCTGATCCTCTTGCTCATACTTTTCTGGGACCTCAAATAACTGCACCACACATTATGTACAGATTTTATTGTTGCCATCTATGGGATAAAGTGCGACATGTTTACTCATGTTGCTTAGAACTAGAGTCCTTGCATGACTGTTTTTAAAGAGACAAATGTGAAACTATGGTGTAATGAAAGTCAATGTAATGATTGAAGTCAAAATACTTGGGTTTTCTGTCTATCCATTGGGTGATCTTCATAAAGCAGCAACCTATGTGTATCTTGGTTTTTCATCTGTAACATGGAAATAATAAAAGTATATATCTCAAAGGGCTATTGGAATATTAAAGTAGATAAATGAAGTAAGCATAGGTTAAATAGAAAAATATAGGATAAGCAAATATTGACAGAAACAGATAAGATGTAACTAAGTTTGTTTAGAAAATGTTTAAACTACTCTCAGAAAACAAAGTGAAATTCAAAAGCAGTAACCACCTTTCAAATATTTGCTATGCTAACTTCAAGCACTCTTAAAAATCTATAAAGCAAATCCTATATAAAGTAATTTATTATTTGTAACTTAATTTGATGGATATAAAATTAAAAATCATAAAAATACATTTCCCTTAAAATGATCTATACTCTTTTTATGTCTTCAGATTAACTTCTCCAAGTAGTCCAGGAAAGAGCTGGTTTATTATCTGTTAAAAGAAAAATACTAACTGCATTTAAGTTAAAGTTGCAAAGTGTATCAAGTTCTAATGTTCATGTGAACATGCAAATTTCATTGACTGGCAATATGAATAATTTAATGTTCCATTTTCTCACACACTTTCCTACTACTCAAAGGTCTTAATGACACTTAGAACATTCAGCTTTGCAATTTAATTTTAGGTTGCTTTGTATAGTTGTTAATAAATTATTTAAAAATGTGTCAATTTTTTCTATCTGAGCTAAATTTTTAATTTACTTACAAACTGATCCAGTCATTATTTTCTCTTGACTCTCTCATGAGATCCCTTCAAAGGCTTGGCTCAGAATAAGTTCTCAATTAAATATATATCCACTTGGAGCCAGCAAATGGCAAAATGGCATAGCAGTTATGTCAATGGACTCCCACATGGCCTACTATGGTTCAAGTCCTTAACCTGGTGGCTTAAAACTTGCGCTGGGTGTGTGTGCATGCGTGCCCAAGATCCCAGGAGGAGAATGAAGAAGATATTGCAGTATGGCGATTCACTCTGAGGAGTGATTTCTCACTTTCTCTCTCACTGTCTCTGTCTTTCTCTGGCAAGCGCATGAACCCTAAGGCAAAAATATTTTTAAATACACTATATATATATATATATATATATATATATATATATATATATATAGTCGACTGTGGTTCATGTCCTGGACCCGGTGGCTTAAAACTCACACCAGGCGCGTGTGTGTGTGTGCCCAAGATCCCGAGAGGAGAATGGAGAAGAAGGAATTGCGACGTGGCCATCCCCCTTAGGGGGTGATTTCTCGCTTTCTGTCTCTCTGTCTCTTTCTGTCTTTCTAGCAAGTGCACATGCCCTATAGCAAAAAACCTCTCCAAAAATAAAAATACTTAATGGTCTTAAACTAATTTAGGTGTCAATGATGATTAAAAGAAGAAGGGGAAAAAACAGGTCAAATTAAAGAGTAATGGATGAAAGAGATACCTAGATCCTTAAAAAAGATAATTCTCTGACCAGTACCACTGTTTTGATAAATGTATTATTGATCTTGCTTGCTATAGTCATTGATGAGCCTTCTTTCTTTAGTCATAATTGACAAGACATATTCTAGTCTAAGCTTTTCAAGTAAGGCATTCAAAACCCAGCACATTCTTCTAACAGCTAGTGTAGAGATTATTTCTTAATAAATTAATTCTACATCTTAATTTTCTATAGCTTGTTTGGTTTGTTAGCTTTATAGCAAGAAGAATAAAAGAATAAAGGAATCACTCGCATAATACAAAACTAACTTTTTACCAATCTGTAAATTAATAACTTAGCAAATCAACTTTCAATTTGGGATGTGGTCACATTCTAAGTGTTTATTTTGGCATTTGTTAAAATTGTTTATACTTTAGCTGCCTTTCTTTTTTATTTTCTCTTTTTATTTTTTAATTTTATCTATTTATTTATTTACTTATTTTATACATTCGATCACATTATTTAGCTTACAACTTGAACATTTCAATATGTGAACATTTCTCCCCAGTCCAGTTGGTCAACTTTAGCTGCCTTTCTATAGTGACTGTCTTGTTATCTACCAAAAATCCAGTCTATAAGAGTGAAGTGATTACAATTTAAGGATCTATATTCAGACTACGTGAGTTCAAAGTTTGGTCTTACACTCTCCTAACTTTACCTACAATATGTAACACTGTGAAAATTTCTTAAGCTCACTAAGAATATATTTAAATAGTACAGAACAAAATTTGGTTTATAATGAACCCTCAGCGAATCCTAGCTATTCTTACTCATTCCCTACCACTTTTTCCTGCCAAACTCTTCCTTTTTATAGATCAACTTCCAATGGAATCTCTTTTTAAAAGCCTTCCCTAAGACTATCAGGTAGACTTGGTCCTTGCACTGGCTTTTGTGTGTAGTTTGGCCATAGTTATTCTTATGATACTGCACTTTAATTATTCATTTATATATCTGTTTCATTACTTGACTGTGAGCTTTTAGCAGACAAGATAGCTATTCCTTCCCTGGACTTACAGACCAAGCACATATCTCAGTTATATTCTTTATCACATTATATCACAATTTGTTGTTTAAATATGTCTTTATATCACTAGAATATAAGCTGTTTCATCATTGACCAAATAAGCACTTGGCACATTATAGATGCTTAATAAGTCACTGTTGAATCTGTGAATTGATCCCATGTATGTACCATGTGGGATGAGATGAATGTATAATACTAGTGAAAGCACCATGAATTTTATAAGCCATAAGAATTATCACTGAAAGAGCAATTGACTCTTTTTTCCCCAAAAGTCATGGCTCAGAACAATCTATTACAATTACAATCATCTAGAGAATTTTTTAAGAGAGATTTTTGCTATAGGGGGTGAGTGCTCATAGAAGAGATAGAGAGAGACAGAGAGACAGAAAGCAAGAAATGACCACATCACAATCCCTTCTCCTCCAGTCTCCTATCAGCATTTTGGGCATGCACGTACACATGTCCAGCGCGAGTTTGAGGCTGCCAGGTTTGGAACTCGAATCCTGGTTGACTATGTGAGAGTCCAGGAATGTAACCATTTATGCCACCTGCTGGTCCCAGCACCTGGAGAATTTTTAAGAAAATTATTGATGCCTACAAATTATCCCCAAAGATTATTTAATCAGAATAGGAGGAGACAAGTCTTTGTGTTATGTAAAAATTTTTATTGGGATTGGATCAGCCAGTAGTGTGGTGGTTTAGGCATTGGATCCCACATCATCATCTTTACAGTTCGAGTCCCAGACCTGGTGGCTTGAAACTCACGCCAGGTGTGTGTGTGCCCAAAATCCCCAGAAGAGAATGGAGGAGGAGGGATTGCAGTGTGGCCATCCCCACTAGGGGATGATTTCTTATTTTCTGTCTCTCTCTGTTTCTCTCTATCTCTCTCTCTCTGGTGAGCACATGTGCCCCATAGCAAAAGTAAGGAGAAAGTAAAAATCAAATAAAAGTTTTATTGGGGTATATGTTATATACCATAAATTCACTCACTGGAGGCATACAGTTCAGTAATTTTAAATAAATTTACAGAGTGTTGTATAACTATCACCACAATCTAATTTTAGATTATTTACATCATCTACCCAAAACCTCTTACCATTTGTGGTCAATTATTTTTCTAACTACAGCCTATGGATTTCTATATGCCAGTGTGGGTTTTCTTTACACTGAGGTATAATTCACATGCCATACATTTCATCCACTTAAAGAGTAGAAGTAGCTTTTAGTATATTAAAAAAGTTGTGCAAATATCACAACTATCTAATGCTGGGGCATTTTTATCAGCCCCCCAACAGACACTTTTTATTCATTAGCACTCACTCTTCATTGCCACTCCCTCAAACTCTGGCAATCACTAATCTCCTTTCTTTATCTATGGTTTTACCTAGTCTGGACGTTTAATATCAATGGACTCTTACATGTCTTTTGTGTTTGGCTTCTTTCACTTAGTATAATATTTTCAGGGTTCATTAGTACAATATATTCATTATAAAATAGTATAAATTCTTCATAACTTTTATGATTGAATAATATTTCATTGTATTGATATATTCTGTGTATCCATTCATAAACTGATAGACAATTTGTTTTCAGTTTTGGGTTAACATAAATATTGTTACTCTGAACATTTGTATATATATATATTTGTGTGTGTGTGTGTGTGTGTGTGTGTGTGTGTGAACAATTGTGTTTTCATTTTTCTTAGGTAGAGCCCAGAGGGTAAATCTACTGGGTTATATGACAATTATGTTTAAATTTTTAAAAAGGATTATTTAATTTAATTTTATTTGTTATTATTGTCTTTTAATTTGACCAGAGAGAGACAAAGAGAGGGAGGGAGGGGAGGTGTGAAAGCAAGCTTCCAGGCCCAGGACTTGAACCACAGTCAGTCATGTGGGAATCCAGCACCCTAACTTCCATGCCACCTGCCAGCCACCTATTTATCTTTTCAAAAAACTGCCAAATTGTCTACCAAACTGACTACACCATTTTTTAGTGTTAGCTAGTTATTCATTCAATCTTATTTTACAACTAAAGATATGCTTCCCATGTTCAATGAACCTTACTTAGTACCCTTTTGGAGACGGAGAACTTGGGACTATCCAAGAGATGGAGACAGTGTTTAATATGTTTAATAATTTAGTGAATAGTATGAATGAGGGAGCCCATGATGAAATTACTTAACAGAGAACGAAGAGGCCCCAGGTGATTTTTTCAGTGTCTTAAAGCTAGTTAGTAGCAGATACATAACTAAGAACTGTGACAACTTGGTCCTTAGTTTGGTTTTTCTTCCATAATATGTTGCATCTGTTCCTCTAAATTTGTGAGAGATATTTAACTTTTATGTAGGTGGTGCATTACCAGGCCTATGGTGAGAATTTTGAGAACACTTCTAAGGTTGAGAAGATAGAAAAGTATGAATGAGTTTCATCATGGGCAATTTCAACTAAATGCATTTGTGGGAAAATTATCCCAAGTCCAAAATGTTAGATACACTCCTGGTGAACAATTAACAACTCATTATAAAGGCATGGACATCATTAGGAAATGTTTTAGGGAAAAAACTAAAAGCATTAACATCTTCTAAGACAAAATGATAATGTATATATGCCTGGAGCACTATATTTAAGTTTAGTCACACTATCTAAAGGGAAACAAATAAGGATTTACAGGAAAAGTTATAGGGAGGATCAAATAAAATTATCTAAAAACTAGAGAAAAACATTCCACACTAGGAAAATATATAGTAGAAGCAAATAACACAAATAATTATTAAATTTTATTAGTTTAAAATACAGATAAATATAACCTATTAGAACTGAAAGATGTAGCTTTGAGACTCTTTCACCAGAGATTTAACACATTAAATAGCTATTTTTTGGACCCATATTCCTTGTCTTGTTTCATTCCCCTCAGGGTCTTGGCACATGCATCAAGGGCTTCGAGAGAAGGCAGCTTTAAAGAGCTATGATAGTAATGAAAAGTGTAACAAGAGGTAGAAAAATACCATTTGGAGGATCAGAGAAAGTAATAGACATTCCCTGCTCTTTACACCCAACTCCCTCCTCAGATTAGTATATGATATGCAATGTGAACTTTATGGTGAGAAACATGCATGGTGTGGTTATAATAATTAGACATTAATTACAGACAAAGATTCTCTCCTTAACCAAATTCAAGCCAGGCTCCTCTGAGACCCTTCTTGACTATGACTCAACTTTAGCTTTAAGACTTTAACAAAATAGGAGCATAGTTTTTAAAAGCAGCTACATATCTGAGATGGCCATAGCGACCCCTTAAAATGCCTGCCTAAGAAGTCAAGGCTGCCAAAATATTTTTTTTCTCCCAGTCAATACCTGAAGATACAGACTCTGTCCCTATGAGAGGATAGAATCCTAAATCTTTACTAGCTAGCAGACACAGCTGGCCTAAGCACATTGACACTGGTAAAATCTAACTTTTCACTTCCTTGACTCTACTGAGGGCCTATACACATCCCCTCCCTGTTTCTTCATCCATTCATTTATATATATATATATATATATTTACATTTAACCACTGTACATCTTTGCAGTGTTCAACATGGCTTTCCGTATTAGTCAAGTCAAAGACATTACCATATACATTATCATCAGCAGACAAGTTTTCAATTTTGTATCTATTCAATGTATTTGTTTGTTTTCTCCATGATCCCCTCACTCTCACTCTCTATTACCCTCCCCATAGTGTCTCTAGTATCTAAGGTTGCTCTCCCTTCTATTATACCTCCCAATATTTTAGTTTCTGATATAGAATGCAAACATTTGGTATTTATTGAGCAGGAACATACAATGCCTGTCTTTCATAGTCTAACTTGCTTTGCTTAGCATTAAATCTTCCATATTCATCTGCTTTGTATCAAATGTCAGGGTATCATTGTTGTTTTATCATTGTATTTTTCCATAGAGTACATGTGCTACATTTTTACAACTCACTGGTCTATTTTTGGACATTTGGGTTAATTCCATGGCCTAGCAATTGTAAATAATGCTGCAATAAACACGGATGTGCAAGTGTTTTTCTGATTAAGAGTTTTCCTATCCTCTGGGTAAATATATAGGAGTTACTGGGGTGGATGGTAGTTCCATTTGTAGGTTTCTGAGGAACCTCCATATCATTCTGCGTGGTGGCTGTCCTAATTTACATTCCCACCAAAAGTGTAGGGGGGTTCCCTTTTCACCACAGCCTCTGTTCAGCTCATTTGCCCATCTTTTAATTGCTTTTTTCTCTTTTTTTTCCCGCAAGTAAATTGTTTGAGCTCCCTGTATATTCTGGTTATCAGTCTCATAGATGAGGCATAGTTTACAAATATATTCTCCCAGTCTAAGGGATGTCTCCTTACACTAATTGTTTCCTCAGCTGTGCAGAAGCTTTTAAGCCTAATGTCGTCCCACTTGTATATTTTTGGGATTATTGCCTGTGCTTTGGTGGAGCATCTTCTTTAAGAAGTCTTTGAATTGAAAAAAGCAATCTATTTGCTTTTTTCTACTACTCTAATATCTCCAAGAGATTTCTCAGTGTTTCCTACCGTTAGTTTTATAGTTTGAGGTTTTATGATTAGATTCTTGATCCATTTTTAGTTGATTTTTGTTAGCGGGGAGAGACACTAACAGAAAATTATTTTTTTCAATTCAGCCTCAGTTTGATCATTGCAAAAATGCTATAAATTTTTGTATGTTGTCTTTGTATCCTGCCACCCACCTTTTTCAGTACTACGTACTGAAGAGATTTTTCTCTTCCCCATTGAATTTTCTTGTACCCTTTGTAAAAAATCAGTTGGTTGTATGTTTTGAGGCTTATTTTTGTGTCCTCAATTATATTCCACTGGTCTACCTGCCTGTTTTTGTGCCAGAACCATGCTCTTTTGATTATCACAGCTTTGTAATATAATATGTTTTGAGGTTAGGAATTGAGATGCTTTAGCTCTATGGGGCCTTTTATGATTCCAGACAAATTTTATGATTCCTTATTTCTATTCTGTGAAGACTATATAAGGCACATTGATAGGAATTTTACTGAATTTGTAGATTAATTTGGATAGGATGACATTTTGATTATATTAATTCTTCCAATCCTGGAACATGGGATGTTTTTCCACTTTTGTAACATTTGCAATTTCTTTTTGAAGTTTTTATTGTTTTCCTTGTAGAGATCTCTCTCTCTCTCTCTTTCTCTCTCTCTTTTTTTGGTTAGGCTTATGTCTAAGTATCTTATTGTTTTTGTGACTATTGTAAATGGATTGCTTTTTTCAATTCAAACTCAGTTTGTTCATTGTAGGTGTATAAAAATGCTATAAATATTTGTATGTTGTCTTTGTATCTTGCCACCTTACTGAATTCATTTATTACTTCCAGGAGTTTTCTTCTATGGATTCTTTTGGACTATCGATGTATATAATCATACCATCTGCAAATAGAGATAATTTCACTTCTTCTTTTCCTATTTAAATGCCTTTTATCTAACTTTCTTGTCTGATTGCATTGGCAAGAACTTCTAGTACTATGCTTAAAAGGAGTGGAGAAAGTGTGCAACCTTAACTTGTTTCAGTTCCATTCAGTATGATGTTAGCTATGGATTTGTCATAGATAGCTTTTATTGTGTTAAGGAATGTCCCGTCTATGCCAGTTTTTGCAGAGTTTTAAATCATGAAGGGATGTTGTATTTCATCAAATCCCTTTTCTGCATTGGTTGATATGATCATATGATTTTTATCTTTCTTTTTTAAATGTAATGTATTATATTTATTGTTTTGCATATGTTGAACCATCCTTGCATCCCTGGAATAAAACCTACTATTATGTTTGTTGTAATATCACCTGTTTCATTGATTATTTGATTTATATTGTTCCTTTCTCTGTTCTTTTTTAGTAATCTAGATAACAGTAGGACAATTTTGTTTATTTAATCAAAGAACCAGCTCTTGG
The DNA here is from genome assembly GCA_026018925.1 of Tupaia tana. NCBI lineage: Eukaryota > Metazoa > Chordata > Mammalia > Scandentia > Tupaiidae > Tupaia > Tupaia tana. The sequence goes on along the minus strand of JAKSZU010000009.1, from coordinate 71,747,165 downwards.
TTTTACATATTTTCTGTATAGTTCTTTTATTCTGTATTTTATTTATTCTGCTCAAATCTTTATCATTTCTTGTCTCCAGGCATTTTGTTGTTGTTGTTGTTGTTGTTGTTGATGCTGCTGCTTTACTAGTTCTCTGATGTGTCATTAGGTCTATTTGTCACTTTCCTCTATTTTTTTTTCTTGTGAGCACTAATTGATGTGAACTTCCCTCATATGATTGCTTTTGCTGTGTCCCATAGATTATAAAAACTCATCGGAATTGGAAATCATTTTATTTCAGTCTTAATTTCTTCAATGGTTCAAGAGTGAGTTGTTTAGTTTTCATGTGTTTTTGTAGTTTCAAGGGTTCTTTCTGTAGTTGATTTCAAGTTTGATTCTATTGAGGTCAGAAAAAATGATGATGGATATAGTTTCTATTCCTTTGAATTTGTAAAGGCTTGTTTTGTGCTCTATTGTGTGGTTGACCTTCAAAAATGTTCCACGTGCAGGGTGAGAAAAATATGTATCTTTAGTTATTGGTTGAAATGTTCTATAGATGTCTGTTACATTCATTTGATTCATGGTATCATTTAGATCTTGTATCTCTTTGTTTATTTATTTATATTCTTTTTTTGTCTAGAGGATTGGTCTAGAGGAGACGGTGGGATGTTGAGATCTCCGGTGATTGTTGTATTGTAGTTTATTTCTACTTTTAGATCTAATAGTCTCTCTTTCATGTATTTGGGTGCTCCAGTATTGGGTGCATAGATATTTATAAATGTTATATCTTCTTGGTAAATTAATCTTTGAGTACTAGTGTTCTTCTTTGTCTCCTCTTATGGCTTTCATCTTGAAGTTTGCTTTATCTAATATCAGTATCAATACTCCAGGCTTTTACTGATTTCCATTTGCTTATAATATTTTTTCCAGCCCTTCACTTTCAGTCTTTTATGTCTTTATCAGTGAGGTGTGATTTTTTGTCAGCAGCATATAGAGGGCTTCTCTTTTTTGAATCCATTCAGTCAGTCTACGTCTTTTTCTTTTTTAGATATTTTTAAGTAAATATTTTTTACCCTATTTATTTTTCACATGAATTCACCAGAGACAGAGAAAGAGAGAGAAAGCAATAAAGGAAGCCACATGTCTGGGACTTGAACCATGGTCGGCCATGTAGGAAGTTCAGCACCTCAACCACCACACCACCTGCTGCCCCTTTTTTAGAGATTTTTGCTACAGGGTACATGCACTTATCAGAAATACAGGGAAATACAAAGAGATAGAAAGTGATAAACCACCCCATAGAGTGGATGGTCACACTGCAATCTCTTCTCCCCCATCCTCCTTTCAGCATTTTGGACATGCATGCATATGGTCCTGCAGTGAGTTTCAAGCTGTCAGGTCTAGGTCTTGAACTGTGATTGACCACGTGGGAGTCTACCACCTTAACCAAATTGCCACCTGCTGACCTCTCTCTGGGTCTTTTAATAGGAGAATTTAACCCATGATTTCACCAGAGACAGAAAGAGAGAAACCAAAAAGGAAGTCACATGTTTGGGACTTGAACAATGTTGTAATCAATATTTGAGGACTTATCTTTTTCATTTTGTTAGCCATTTTCTTGGTTGTTTTTTGTTCTATTTCTGTTTGTGTTTCTTTAGTTTTCCTGATATAGTATTCCCTTCAGTACTTTTTGTAGAGTTAGATAGTGTTGGTGAATTCTTTCAGATTATGTTTATCTGAGAATGATTTTATTTGTTCTTCCTATTTGAAGGTTCATGTTGTCAGGTATAGTATTCTTCTTTAAAATTATCTATCTATCTATCTATACACACACACACACACACACACAAACACAGATATTAGAAATCTCTCTCTCTAGAGAGATTTTTTTCTTTTGCTGTAGAGAGAGAGAGAGACAGAGACAGAAAGCGAGAAATCACCCCCTCAGTGGGTGTGCCACAATCCCTTCTCTTCTAGTCTCCTATCAGGATTCTGGGTATGCAGGCACATGCACCCAGCATGAGTTTTAAGCTGCCAGGTCCAAGACTTGAACTGTGGTTGACCAATGAAGCCATTACACCATCTACTGGTCCCTGAAATATATTTTTTAAATGTTTTGAGTATGTCTTTTCTTGCCTGCATTGTTTCAGTTGAGAGGTCTGGTGCTAATCCAATAGGATAATTGTTATAAGTAATTGAAGTTTTTCTCTTGACATTTTTAAAATCTTGTCTTTATTTTTTGTTTCTACCAACCTGGCTTTGATGTGCTGGATGGAAGATAGTTTTATGTTAATTTTATTTAAGTTGTCTTTATTTCTTGAATCTGAATTTTTCCATGTTTCTCTAAAGTTGAAAAGTTTTCAGATAGTATTTTAAAGAAGAGGTTTTCCATGCTTTTATCAACTTCTTCACCTTCTGAAATATTCATTATATGGATATTTGCACATTTTGTGGTGTCCAGAATTTCCTGTAAGTTAACTGCATTTATTATTGTTATTTTTTTGGTTATTTTTTCTTTTCTTAAGAGAGATTTTAACGTCTTGTATTATATTCTTCATTTCTAGTAGTTCTGGTGCTTTTTTTGTTTTTGTTTTTGTTTGCTTGTTTGTTTGTTTTATCTATCTTTTTATGGAATTCATGCTCCATCCTCCATGTCTCAGAATGATCTTCTCACTTCCTGGAATTGGTTGTCTGTTCAATCTTGCATGTCTTTGAGTTTTGTTATAATGAATGTTCAGAACTCTTTTTATGACATTTTAGTGATTTATTTCATGTTGCCCGTTGTTGGTGAAGGATCACTGTGTTCCATTGGGGAAAAGTTATGTCCTTAATTACTCATGTTTCTTCTGCCTCTGCCCTGGTTTTTGGTATCTGATGCAGTACTCATTTCTTCCTATTTACTGGAGAATTTTTGATAGTATCAGAGGAGAGACTATCACCCTTAGATCCCAGGTGTGATCTTGTTAGAGGGCTGTGTCTTTGAGATCAGAGCAGATAAAATCCATATAAGTAGCTACATGTGTTTGGCTCCTCTACCAAACTTTCAGTTTCTGATGAACTGAGGATGAGCTACGGAGATGTGACTTAGTGGAGATGCTGAAGTCACACACTGTGTGTGCACCTTGCAGCCGGTGGGTTGGAGGGCCCCCAGTTCTGTTGACATGCCCTGAGGGGGTGGCACTCAGAAAGAGAGGTCTGCTAAGACCAGAACCAAAGTCTCCCAGCAGATGGTTGGGGCCAGAAAGCAGGCTGTGTGGCAGCATAGTTGATGTGTCTTGAGTTTGAAGTACAAACCCAGGGAGGGGGTGGCATTGAAAGAAGAGGCTTGCTAGGATAAAAATCAAAGTTTCCTGGTGAACAGTTGAGGCCCAGAAAGCAGGCCACCTAGCAGCAGAGCCAATGCCTCATTCTCCCTTTAAAACATCAGTTACCTCTATACAAATGATATTTGAGTTCAGTTCACACTGGCTTTTTATTATTATTATTATTATTGTACTTGTTAAAAAACTGTGCTTATCACTTTGACTAGTGTCCAGTTTTGCTTATGGCTGACATTACACAGAAATTACAGCCTCAGATTTTTATCTTCTATTTTATTAAAATATGTTGTAGACTTTAATGAAATAAATAGAAGTGTGTAGCGCCATCAGATGGAGTAGTAATTACATCACCAGACTCTCACATGGCTGACTGTAGTTCCAGTCCCGAACCTGGTGGTGCCAGGTGGTGTGTGAAACTCATGCTGGATGCATGTGCATGCATGCCCAAGATCTCAGGAGGAGAATAAAGGAGAAGGGACTGTGGTATGGCCATCTCCCCTGGGGGGTGATTTCTCACTTTCCCTTTCACTATCTCTGTCTTTCTCTCTCTCCCCCAGAAAGTTTGCCCTAAGGCAAAAACCTGTAAATAAAAATAAACAAAATAAATAGAAGTGTGATTTACATTAAACCCCTAATTTCTGGTACTTCTGATAAGTGTATCATATTTTCAGCAGTTGAAGAGTTTCTTCTCTGAAATTTAGTGTGTGTATAATATATGCCCATATGCCCCCTTTATGCTTATGATAAGATCAATAAAAGCTTTCTTCCTCTCCTACATTTTTAGTTGTTTCAATGGTAATACAGGGAGAGGCTAATTTTGTGGCCTGAGATGTATTCTGTCTGGTAAGTCTTTCTAAATCTCCAGAGTGAGGAGAGAGGTCCCAAGAGGAAAGAAAGCAAGACTCTCTTATCAGAGCTGTATTTAAGTGCTGGAGATTTTAGGAAGAACTGTAGAAGAAATTTTATTGACCAGCTCAGCTAACCAGGGAACAGACTAGAATACCACCTAATGTCCATTGGTATCCTTTATAAAAGCAAGGAAGGGGAATAGAGAATCATAACGCTGGAGTAAAAGCTGTTCCAGGGATCTTCCATATCCGTGCTTTCAATGGTAAAAAGTATCAACTTATATTTTTTCCCCTTGATTTCTAAAATAATACACACTGCAGAAGACTGGGAGAACATAATAAAGGACAAAACATAACACAAATCACTCCTACTACCACTAGAAGACAAATGCCATTCCAGTCTCTTTTTTTTATGCTTATGTGAACTGATTTTAAAATAATAGTATCATCTGAACATATTGTCTTGTTACTTGCTTTTTCAACTAGCAATTCTTCATAAATGTTCCAATGTCAATACATATTGCATTTCAAGAAGATTTTTTTTAAGTTTGTTAGAGGGTATGTGCACTCATGAGAGAGAGATAAAGAGATAGAGAGAAATGAGAAAGTACCCCACATGGGGTTGGTCATGCCCTAATCCCTTCTCTATTTCTCCTTTTGAAATTATGTTTTTTAAGTTGCTGGGTCTGGGACTTGAACTTAAATTACACAATTGACTATGCAAGAGCTAGTCACCTTAACTACCACACCACCAGCTGGTGCTCAAAAAGATATTAATAGCCATGTAATATAGATAGATGTATTATACTTTAATCAAGAAATCTATTGTTAAACCTCTAGTTGATTATTATAAATGCAGCTTTGATAAATTTTCTTGTAAAGACATCTTTATGTATTTATAATTATATCCTTAGAGTAAATTAATTGCAGTGAGTCAAAAATAGTATTAATAGATTATTAATATTAATATGTATTATTAATTTTAAATATTTTTATTTGTCCTTTGGACCTGTATACAATTGCACACCTATCATCAGTGTTTGAGAGTGTACCTACCTCATTGCATTTTCACAAAGGAAAACAAACATAGGTTTTTATTTTTTTGAGAAGAACATACAGATTGAGTGAACCAGACACTACTCTTTCAGGCATGTACGTTCCTCTCCACTTTTTATAATCCTAAAGGGAAAAAGAAAAGAGATTTGTGAAATAATAATATGCCCAGATGTGTGGAGAAAACCATAAAGTAATTTATGGTATTTACTGAGTTCATAAGGAAAAATAATCTGAAATTAAAGTTAAGTTTGAAAGCTACTGCAGGAAAAGCTTCTTGCATAATAGTCATTATTATTCATCATCTTTACCTAAGTAGCCACTAGACATATGCGTTTGAATTAAGTACTTCATGTGTTTTACTTAATGAGAAAGGAAATAAATGACTACCTATTAATTTTTCTTCATCATGGCAGTGGCTGTTTTTAGGTACTGCTGAAAGAATTCAATTCTAAAGATAGTATTTATCTAGCCTTCCTCCTTTTCCCAGTGCCTTATCTTTAGCATGGTTTTATTAGTTTCAAAAAATCACTGCAAAGGCAATTATTTTGAAAGAGGTCAAAGTCCTATATGATTCATTTCAGCACTGACACACAGATTAAAGGTACAAAAGTAATCAAATGTTGTGCTTAGTCAGAAAAGACCTGAAAGAAATCTATTCTAAAAAATAAGATTCATCCTCACAGATGGGTGAAAGATGTTTTATTTTTAATTACTGCTTCTGTTTGGTTTGAAAAAGGAAGCTGAATGGAAGCTATTTTAGAATGATCTTGTCTGTTACAGGGGCATGGATTGAGTAGAATGGTTGCCCATAAGGATATTGAAAATTGAACACTGAGAAATTATCTTTAACTCAGATACTATTGAAGTTAACACCAAAAACCATTCAATTGCTTCTATACATCTAAGCATTTTCTCATTTCCCTAAATTTTGAACTAAGACACCAATGTGTATTCAATGTTCAGAATAATTACTGCAGCATAGCTCACCAAATTTCAAGAAATGAGCAAACTATTTTACTACTCAAAAGATTAACTAATACATACCTGCATATAAAATAACAAATCTTTTTGTAGCAACTAGCTAGGGCAACAGTCTAAGATGAATGCTAAAGGCAAGAATTGGCTTTGTCCTACCAAATACTTAGACATTTGTTTGCAACCAGTACCTTCTACCACATTAAGGGAGATTTGCAGACAAACCTTTAGTAATTAGATGATGGTGTGCCACACCCAAGCATGTTCTCATCCAGTTTTCCCTAGGTTCTTGCAAACAGATGCACGTCAGACATTTATCTCACCCAGATAAAATCATAGTCGTGTATTTTATGAAAAGCGATGCCAAGTCTCTTTTTAAAAGAGTATCAGATCTCAGGGCTCGGCAAAGAAATCTTGTGAAAGTAGAAACTTAGATGGGAGGAGAGAAAGCTGAGTTTGTATTTAAGGAAGACAGTCAGCTCTCAAATATTTATGCCCATGGAAGAAAAAAAAAAGACTTGGAATACAAAAAGAAGATAAAGTTTTCTCCACTAGGGTAAATGACTTGAAGTAAGATAATTTTAAGTACCCAGTGAGGAGGATAAACTCCAGTCAATTAGATATGGGGCCACTGCATCTGAAACCAAAAGATGATATATCCCTGGTAAGTCAAGGAAGAATCAGTCAATAATGTGTGAGTATGTGTGTGTGTGTGTGTGTGTGTGTGTATGTGTTAGAAATATTAAGACACCATGATTTGAGTTTCTACTGGTAGTCTAGGGCTAAATGGAATAGAATTGTCAGCAATGTAGCTTTGGGACCACTTTCCCATTATATATATTTTAATACTCTCACTTATAGTTCTTACAGTGCACTTATTAATCTTACCACATTCTCTTTTGATTAGAGCTCTTTTGCAGACAAATTAACTATAAGATAAATGAAATCATCTGCAGATACAGTACAATATTAGCCCCTTTAGATTTTGAGAGGAGGATAATAGAGGAGATGTGGATTTACTACTGTGGAAATTGCATGCCCAAAAAGTAACTTCTGTTTTTCCCTCAATTTCTGTAAAAATTTGCCTCTATTGTCCCCAGATCCACCATTTTATTCTGAAATGTCTAATGCTTCAATTACTTTTTACTCTTAATTCCTTAATTACTCTTAATTCTAGGCTCCTTTTAGTCTCCATTCATCACTTTGTAAGATCTCTATCTCTATTAGGTCATCTTTTTCTCTTGCTTGCTGTTAAGATTTCTTATGCTGTTTTATTTGACTTACTTCATACTGTTCTGGTTATTTGCTTTTTACTTTGGTGACTTTCCCACTTTCTAATGTTTCTGTCTTCTAAAAACATAGTGGATTTTTACTTACAGTCATTGATAGAATCTAATTTATTTAATGTGTTTATGTGATTAAGTGACATTATCTTTATGCTATCTTTTTTTTTTTTTTCTTTTTTTTGGAGAGGTTTTTGCTATAGGGCGCGTGCGCTCGCCAGACAGACAGAGAGACAGAGAGATAGAAAGCAGGAAATCACCCCCCAGGGGGGATGGCCACGCCGCAATCCCTTCTCCTCCATTCTCCTCTCGGGATCTTGGGCACGCACGCACACGCGCCCGGCGTGAGTTTAAGCCGCCGGGTCCGGGACTCGAACCGCGGTCGACTACGTGGGAGTCCAGCGACATAGCCATTATGCTAACTGCTGGTCCCTCTTTATGCTATCTTGATTGTAAATAAAAATGAGAAATAGGGGCCGGCAGGTAGCATGGTGGCTAAGGGCACTAGACTCCCACATGGCCGACCATGGTTTGAGTCCCAGACCTGGTGACTTGCTTTCTTACCCTCTCTCTCTCTCTCTCTCTCTCTCTCACACACACACTCTCTCTTTCTCTTCCTCTTTGGTCAAATTAAAATAAATAAATAAAGTTGAATAAAATCATTCTTCAAAAAATGAGAGATAATGATAGTAAGCATAAATACTAAAAATGGCTCTTATCTTGAGAATTTTGCTTAGAATCCATTTTTGTTCAGATAATTGCCAGTGACATATTTATTTGTCTTTTCCAGTGAGAAACAAGAGAGGAAAGAACAGAAACTGGAAATCAATACCAGTAATCAAACCATACCATTGAAGTGAAGAAAGAAGTGAAGTCCAAGAAATATAGGAGTAATGATAGGAAGATACTGCTGAGTGCCCTTTTATAGGTATAATTCTCCAACTCAGACAAAATAAAACTAAGAAAATTGAAATAATTTGCTGACTGAGTTGCTGAATCATCAGTAATTCTGAGCAAATCATGAATATCTGTAAAGATCCTAAATGCCTGGAAAGTTGGATTCTGGAAGTTATAGATAGGTAAATTTAATTTCAATTCTTTTTTTAAAATTTTTACTTTTGGAGACGTTTTTGCTGTAGGGTGCATGCGCTCACCAGAAAGACAGAGAGGGAGAGAGAGACAGAAAGCAAGAAATCACCCCCCAGGGGGGATGGCCATGCCTCAATCCCTTCTCTTCCCTTCTCCTCTCGGGATCTTGGGCACATATGCACATGTGCCCAGCGCGAGTTTAAGCCACTGGGTCTGGGACTCGAACCGTGGTCGACTACATGAGAGTCTAGCGACATAGCCATTACACTAACTGCTGGTCCAAAATATCAATTCTTGAAAATATTCTAGAAGAATAATATATAGATCTTCCTCAAAAAAAAAAAAAAAAAAAAAAGAGGGAAAAAAACCCAAAAACTAAAAATAGAATTTCCATATGCTCCAGTAATCGTACCACTGGGTATATATCCAAAGAAAAGTAAATCAGTTTATCAAAGAGATCTACAATCCCATCTGAATGCAGCACTATTTGTAATAGCCAAGATATGGAATTAGCATAAGTATCCATCAACAGATGAAAGCATAAAGAAAGAATCATATATGTAAACACGATAAAATATTATTTAGTCATTAAGAAAAATAAAATACTGGACAGTGGTGCAGCAGTAATGCAATTGGAACCACATAGGAAGGTCCCTGGTTCATGTTTTGGGGCCTCCCTCTACACACTGGGCACATACATGCCCGTGATCAAAGCTGGATGATGCTAAGGTTGGATCACAGCCTGGGGACCCTGGGGTGCCTGTTTCTTTCTCTCTCCTTTGTAGATTAAATAAATAAACTTTAAAAGTAATGAAATTGGGCCAGCCCTACAGCCTAGTAATTAAGGGAGCTAGGAATCTCACTCTGGAAGCTAGAAAAACAAAACAAAACAAAACAAAAACAAAAAATAAAAAAAAAAAAAAAAAACCCAAAACCAAAACCAAAAAAAAAACCCCAAAACCTGAGATCCCACATTGTGTGCTATAAAAATATACAATGATTAAGTGTAAATATAAATAAATAAATTTAAAAGATCACACTGGGCACATATGTATGGGTGCCTGAAATCCCCACAGAATGGAGAAATGGAAGAGAAGGGATTGTGGTGTGACCATGCCCCATGGGCTGGGTGCTTTCTCCCTCTCCCTGTCTTTCCTTTTCTGTTTCTCTACCTCTCTCTGGCTAGCGCACATGCTATCTGGCAAAAAATAAAAATAAAAAAGAAAGAAAGAAATCTTGTCATTTTAGACAACATAGATGAACCTGGGTAAGCCAGGCTCAGAAAGAGAAGTACTTCATGTTCTCAGGTGGAACATTAAAAAGTTGACTTCACAGAAGTAAGAGAGTGGAATAGTGGTTACTAGAGGGTGAGAATAAGAGGGGAGAGGAGAAGATACATAGATACTGATTAATAGGTACCAAATTACAGTTAAAGATGTGGAATAGAAATTAAGGAGGAAAATAGAGAGGCAAGATATTTATGGGACAGAGAAATGGATTATTATCTGCTGATGATAATGTGTTTTTTATCCTCAACTGGACTGGTGTGAAGTATACACATGTTGGGTAAATTCAACTTACAAGCTAAGTGATGTATAGTGATTAAATGTAAACAATAATTTTTTTTTTTTTGGAGAGGTTTTTTGCTATAGGGCGCGTGCGCTCGCCAGACAGACAGAGAGAGACAATAGAGACAGAAAGCGAGAAATCACCCCCCAGGGGGGATGGTCACACCGCAATCCCTTCTCCTCCATTCTCCTCTCGGGATCTTGGGCACGCACGCACACGCGCCCGGCGTGAGTTGTAAGCCACCGGGTCCGAGACGCGAACCGCGGTCGACTATGTGGGAGTCCAGCAACATAGCCATTATGCTAACTGCTGGTTCCCAACAATAATATTTTTTAAAAAGTTGTAGAATAAGTTCTCGCAGAGTAGAGTTACTTTATGTTAACAATAATTTATTATCTATTAATATATCAAAGCAGCTAGAAGAGATTTTTGAATGTTTCCATCACAAAATAATGATAAATATCTGAAGTGATGAATGTATTAATTACTCTGATTTGACACATTGTATTCATGCATTTAAATAATCACATTTTATACCAAGAATACATGCAAGTATTATGTATTATTTAACAATTAAAAATAATCTATTTTTGAAATAATAGAACATCGCAAATGATTTCTGCGTATGTAGAAGAGCTGTGGGATACAGCAAAGGCCTGTTAGAAACAAGTTGTAATGAATGGGTCTCATTTCCTTTCTTGACAAAATGACTAGATAGGTAGATTAAAAAAGGGAATGCCCCACACACTGTATCTCTTATTCTCAACAAGTCACTTGACAGTGTCTCATTATGTCCTAGTCAATAAGATGAGAAAGTAAGAAATGAATAGAATTAGATGAATTGAACAAAGAAACCCAAGCAATGCTAGTTTATGTTACTCTGGAAAGTTATTAAATGTTGTGCTGCAGAGATCTGTTCATGAACTTGTTATCTCCAGCATTTTTATTATTATGTGGATGAATATGCAGAAGTGAAGTTTATCATATACGTAAAATAAACAAAGCTGGAAAGAAAAGGTAATGAGGGTCTGGTAGGTGGCATGATGGTTAAGGGCACTGGACTCCCACATGGCCGAACACGATTCAAGTCCCAGACCTGGTGGCTTGCTTTCTCACTTTCTCTCTCTCTCTGTCCCCCTCTGGTCAAATGAAAAATAAATAAGAAAGTAAATAAATAAAGTTAATAAAATAATTCTAAAAAAAGGAAAGAGAACATAATGATAAACTCAAGACTGTAAAAGATCTTTAATATTTATTTTGAACAAAATAGAATTTTATGAATGTGCTAGCAAAATGGTGAGAACCTTCTGTAAGAGCAGAGTTTAAAACATGCAGTAGGCATCCCATCTAGATAAGGGAAAATGGCATGAAAGTGATAAGAAATTTAATAGATACACATGTAAAGTTCTGTATTTAGTTTTAAAAGTCAGAGACAATAGCTCATAGGAGAAAGTCTTATGAATTTTATTGATCACAAACAGGCTTTGAACCAACTAATACAACAAAAATGAAGCAAAACAGAAAATCTATACAATCTTAGCTAGCACTAGTAAGAGCATGGCATTCAGATATGTAAAATCAGAGTAATAGAGAAGATTTCTCATGGCTCCTGAGAACTAGGTATTTCAGGGCACACGAGAAATGAAGATTTTCTACTGATAATTCAGCCTCCAGCAAACAAGCTAGTGTGACTGAACTTCAAAAATGTGAAAGAAACACACCACCCATCAGATAACAAGAAATCACTGCCGGATCACAAGAAATATGGGAAAACAAGAAAATACCTCTCCTCCAAGGGAAAAGAGTAACTCTTTTTCATTCACAAGCAGTTCAGTTAAAATCATGGAAATGTCTGATAAGGAATTTAGAGCATGCATAATGTTGAAGCTAACAGAGATGGAAGAAAAGAGAGACAATGAACTGCTAAAGAGAAAGGAGAAAGAAGTTGACAAGTTCCAGTAGGTGAGGAAATTCTTGCAAGATCTAAAAGAGGAATTACACACTTTACAAAAGAATCAAACGGAACTGTTAGAGATGAAGTCTATAATACAAGAAGTCAAAATCTCCCTTGAAAGTATTAAAAGCAGACTAGATCATACAGAAAATAGAATCTCAGACGTAGAAGAGAAAATGGCTGGCCTAGAAAAATCCACCATGAAGACTGAGAAAATGGCCCAAAAATTTGAGAATAATATACGAGAAGTACTAGATACCATCAAATGTCCAAACATCCGGATAATTGGCATTCCAGAAGGTGAAGAGACCAATAAGGGCATTGATAATCTATTCCATGGAATCCTGCAAGAAAACTTTCCAAACCTAGAGAGGCACTCGAAGTTCCAGTCTCAAGAAATACAAAAGACCCCAAATAGAATCAACCCAAGAAGATTTTCTCCAAGACACATTATAGCCAGGTTGACCAAAACTGCAGACAAAGACAAGATACTAAGATTGGCAAGAGAAAACATCAAGTTACCTACAAAGGACATCCCATCAGGCTAACAGCAGATCTCTCATTGGAAATAATGCGGGCGAGGAGAGAATGGGAAAATATATTCAAAGTGTTAAGAGAAAAGCAATTTCAGCCGAGAATACTGTACCCGGTAAGATTATCTTTCATGTGGGAAGAAAAGACAAGAACATTCTCAGATAAACAAAACCTGAAAGAATTTACCAGCACCAGACCAGATCTCCAAGAAGTTCTCAAGGGTGTACTATATCAGGAAAATTAAATACAGACACACGGAAAGAAAAGTTCAAAAACTAAGAAAGCGGCCAGCTTAATCATAGGGACAAGTCTGGAGTTGAATATTATGTCCCAGAATTTAATAGGAAAAATGGAACCAGAACAGAAGATAAAGTACATGAGACTGATAGGTTCATGCACCTACCATTTGAACAGAATGCTAACTTGTTTCCTGGCTTTAAGAAAAGTTCCTTAGCATTTCAATAATTTAAGTTAAAAGTGGTTTTCTTATTAGTACCATATGAACTTACCATTGAAAGTAGTTAGATTATTTAAGAAATTGTGTGATCAATACAATGTGGGTGGAAAAGGAATAGAAGACAATTGTAGACACCAGAGACAGTGGGAGAAGAGGGTGGGAAAGGACAGAGGGTCAGAAAGAGGGGAAAAAATTCTAGGAAGTATAAATGGAAAATTTTGGATAATAATATGCATGATTAAGTCACTATGCAGTATATTCTGGATGGGAAATCACATTTGGTATGCTGTGATGATGCTTAGGGAAAGAATGTAAATTAAGTTACAAAAAAAAGAAAAGTTTCAGGGAAAAAAAATCCATTCGATGATCGCAGTTAAGATATATAGCCCCAGCTATGTGCTACTTTATAGGATGCCTAAAGTAAGACCTGTGTTCATGGAAATGTATATATCAGCTGTGTTTGCTATGAAAATATTTAGATTAATTAAGGTCTTTAGTAATTCAATAAAATGTGGGGGGAAAAACAGTATAGAAAGCAAACATAGATGCCAGAGACAGTGTGGGAGAAGAGTGGGAGATGACAGAGGATAAGAGATAGGGAATCAAGGATGGGGGAAAAAAGCAAAACATACAGAAAACAAGAAATGGAAAATTATTTGCTGACAATAACATATTTGTTGATGTGCTTATCGAGACAATATACAGTGTACTCTGGATGGAAAATCTCATTTTGTATGCTGTAATGATCTACAGTGAATGAATACAAATAAATAAATTTAAATAAAAAAAGAAGAAAGAGGATGAATATGGAAGATTTACTGTTGAGTGAAACAAGTCAAGCTGCGAAAGAGAGACATTGTATGTTTCCACTTAATACATACTGATTGCGCCCTATGGCAGAAACTGAAATATTAGAAGATATAGAAGCAAGGAAAATGGTATCAGATACTTGAGACAGTGTGGGAAGAGTATGGAAGAAGGGAGAGAGTGAGAGGAAAGGAATCAAGGAGAAAAACAGAGAGGCAAGACATTTAAGGGACACAGAAATGGAAGATAGTCTGTTGTTAATAACATGTACGATATCTTCAACTGGATTGGTGTGAAGTGTATATATGTTGGGTATATTCTTTTTATAAGCTGTATTGATGTTTGGTGATTGAATATATAAAATAAATGGACATGATAAAAAAATCAAGGTAATAATAATTACACCTTCTCAGAGGTGTTGCAAGGATTAAATGAGAAAACCCATGTAAAACATTTAGCATTGAGTTAAGTGTAAGTATCCAATATATTAGTTATTATTACAAATAAGAAATATTGAGTGTTACTTTACTAGTGTCAAATCATTATTGGAGGAGTATGTCCATATGAAGGATACTGAAGAGGGTAGAAATATCTGATCCAATATGAAGACTAGAGGAAACTTGGAGTGGGGAAGATAAAAAGAGTCTTACAAAATACGAAAGGCTGATAAAGAAGAATCAACTTTACCCCTTGTGACTACAAGCATTACCAATAGGAGAAATAGGTGAAAACCATATTTCAGTGCTATTAGAACAAACTTTCTGATGATCAGATTTAGAGTTGAAATGGATTACTGAAGAAATGGTGAGTTTATCATTTGAGATATCCAGGAAAAGACTTGCTGACTACTTGGCAAGTAATTCTGTAGAAGGTATTCTTACATGATCTGTATGTTATGCATTCATCCATTTATTAAGATCACCATGAGGGAATCAGCAGTTAGCGTAATGGCTATGTCGCTGGACTCCCATGTAGTCGACCGCGGTTCATGTCTCGGACCTGGTGGCATAAAACTCACATCGGGCTCGTGTGCGTGCGTGCCCAAGATCCCGAGAGGAGAATGGAGGAAAAGGGATTGCGGCATGGCCATCCCCCCTGGAGGTGATTTCTCACTTTCTGTCTCTACGTCTCTCTCTGTCTGGCGAGCGCACGCACTCTATAGCAAAAAGAAAAAAATAACTCTCTCCAAAAAAAAAAAGAGGTCACCATGAGACAAATAGGGAAAATTTACTATAGATGAACATTCTGATAAACAATAGTGAACATGTAAGGTTCTTTCCAAGTGAATGACTGCATTATTTTGAAAAAAATAATTTAATATTTTATAAGGGATGCCTAAGCTCCATTGTAGTGGTGCTGTTTCATTGGAACTTATTCTACTGCCCACTTTCAATAGCCTCAACACAGCTTACTACAAAAGCAAATGCCTGCTACCCATTCCATGTTCTGCCCTAGACACTAGTTTTTCATGAATTACATCAAGTTGAAGACTTTTACCATTTCAGCAGCGTAACTGTTTTTTCAAATCCAGTTGAAAAGCCAGAGGAGCATACACAGGTTTTTTTTTTTTTTTTTTCAAAGAATTATTTAATTTTATTCACTATCATTTTCTTTAATTTGACCAGAGAGAGAAGGAAAGTGAAAAAGCAAGCCACCAGGTCCAGGATTCAAACTGCAGTCAACCATGGGAGTACAGCACTCTAACCACCAGGCCACCTGCAGGCCCCAACTTGAGTAGACTTATTAAAGAAATTAAATATGTAAATAAACTCTTACAATAAAGCAAACCAACCAACCAAAAGGTCAGAGGAGCATACACTGTTTCCATTTCAGATTTTACTGCGACTGTGTGATTTTCATGTTGAAATGGTATTTTCTTTTCAATGTAAACATTTTTAGAAACCTGTTTAGAGATTTTAGTTTAACAAATGTACTAGAATAGCCATGCTTTGCCTTCTGGGTGAAATCTTTTTTAAACAATGTTAGAACAAAGAAATTCATTCCCTGTAAAAGAGGAGCTAGCTAGGAAATCATATAAACAGTATTCACACTGGTGTTCCAGATGAGGTACTCTCCTTGCAGCTGTCAGCAACATTTATTGCCAAATTCACTAACTGCTTCAGCCTGACCTAGAGTGGATAAACAATATAATCTTCCATGCCTCATCTCACCAGCCTCTGCTAGTCAAGAAAAGCATGCCTGTTTAATAATTCCGTCACAAACAAAAGCATTGTGCTGTACTACAACAGCAAAGTACTTGAATTAACAAATACATTCTTCCAAAGACTTCCCAGACAACAAAACAAAATAAACCCCAAACACACCGAAGAGCTAGGCACTGGGTGATCAGTAAAAGCAGCTTGAACACTGCTACAAAGTGCCTTAGTTAACAATAGCGTAGCATAGAGGTGAGAAGCCTATCAAAAATAGTCAGCAGAAGGGAAGCATATAAAACAACTGGACAGACTTAGTTCCCAAAGAGAAAAGAGACTCAAAAATAGTTAAAAATGCTTGTGCATGCTCTCTTTAAAAGAGTAAGAAATTTAACAAAATTAAGTACAGAACATTGCAATAAATATATGAAATATTGTGACTCGTTCAGACCTTCCCTACCCATGCAACAATCAGATCATGTTCTATACCCTCATATACAAACATATAATAAAAGAATGGGTAAGTGCCATTCTTTTCTACTTGTTTAAAATACACTGTCCTTTGCCCTGGTTGAGCGACAATTTTGAAATCTGTTCTAACAGATTTGAAACTTGGATATATGGGGCTGGCAAGTAGTGTGGTGGTTAAGGTGCTGGACTCCCACATGGCCGACCACAGTCCTGGAACTGGCGGCTTGCTTTCTCACTTTCCTTTTTTTTTCCCCTCTTTCTCTGTCTCTCTCTGCTGAAATTTAAAATATAATAATAACAAACAAAATTAAATAAATAATTCTTTTTAAAAACTGGGTATACAATTTGTATCCATTCAGCAATATCTGTAATGTCACCATTTCTAAAATGGGCAGTAATGTGAAAAGGTGACCAATTTAGAAGAATTTAAATAAGTCAACACAGCAGAACTTTCTCATATAAAATCAAATGAGATGACTTAATACTGCCCCTCATTATCTCCCTTGTATGAAGGTCTGAATAGTGCCATCATTCTATTTTAGGGGGGATATTAGGATGATATAATGGAACTGTCTTCAGTGGGCGGGTGTTGCATAATTTGACCTTCTTGATTGAGTGGTAAACAAACAGAAGGTAGTATAACCAGAGCTACATGGAGCTTCATGGCCAATAAAGAAAAGAAAGTTTAATGACTAAAAGAGTATTAAACTGCACATAATCTGAAGATCAGTAGTGTGTGTTTTTCCTCCACAGAAACTATAGGATTAGCTCATGTATTGTGAAATGTTAGTTGATGAGATTTTTTTTAATGAGCCTTGATTTAAAACATCAAAAAAGGGGCCAGAAGGTGGCATGATGGTAAAGGCGCTGGACTCCTGTGTGGCCAGCCACAGTTTGAGTCCTGGACCTGGAGGCTTGAACCTCAGTCTGAGTGTGTGTGTGTGTGTGTGTGAGAGAGAGGAGAATGGAGGAGAAGGAATTGCAATGTGGCCATCCCCCCCTGGGGCGTGGTTTCTTGCTTTCTGTCTCTCTGTCTTTCTGTGCGACTCTAGCAAGTGCACATGCCCTATAGTAAAAATCTCTAAACAAAACAAAACAAAAAAAAAGCGAAAAGCTAAACCAAAAAAAAAAAAAAGAGAGAAAACAAATTTAAAAAATGGTAATATTTACTTTTTTAAATGGATGAAATGGCCAATGGAAATGCAGTGCTCAGCAATAATAAGGCCACAGGGGAAGGTCTTGGGTTTGCATCTCAAGGTTTCCTTGTACATTTTGTGTCTACCCACATGCCCATGATCTAGACCTATTGCAGTTGGTGGTAGATCATAACGTGAAGACCCTACTGAGGGTGCTTCTCTATCTCTTTCTCTCTTTTTCCCTCTACCTTTGTCTCTCCCTCTCTTAGGGAAAAAATAGATAAAAATAAGCTTTAAAAATGAGTTAAATACTGGAATAAATAATTCAGAAAAGAAAAATATCTGAAAAAATTCCATCTTCGTTAGCTGTCAGAGGTGAAAATTAAACCAAAAATGAGATAATATTTTTCACCTATCAACTTAATAAATATTAAGAAGAATGATAACTACTAGTATTGGTGATGGCATAAGGTGCATGCACTCACCAGATATTCTAACACACTGCTGGTGTGTACAGTTTCTGGAGAGCAAGCTGAAGGTGAGTACCCCAATACACTAACTGGTTTCTGAGTGGTGAGAAATTTTTCTCTTATTTTTTTAGTGTCTGTAATGTCTAAATGTTTTATAATGATGGCATTTTATAATTTGACAAATAGATACTAACCAGAAGTATTAAAAAGTAAAATCTACAAATGAAAAATGTCTTCTAAATTCAAGAATATATTTCCACCTTCCCCTCATCTCCAAGCATTCTGGACTAAAAAATTGGGGTATTTATCTTATTGTGCTCTGTATTGTTTTATGTATTATGTATTATTTCCCCAACTAGATTGTAAACTTCTTGATGGTACAATATTTTCTCTGTATCATTCATATCCTTGGACTGTAGACCAACTTAATAGACACGCAATCAATACATGTTAATTGTATTTCCTAAAACCAAATTAATCTTCTTTTCCCTAAAAATAACCCCTACCATTCCCTCCCCCTTGTACCTGCCAATATAGTCAGTGCCAGTAACATTAAGACTAGCTCGGTCTTAATATTGTGAAGTCCAGTGACTTACCTCCAGTATCTAATCATGAAAGCCTTTAGATTATTTGTGGTGTTTAATATTCCTTTTCGGTCCCAGAATAACCCTCTTTCTTTTATTGTTTTAAGGTTTTTGACATAAGGTGAATGCACTCACCAGAGCGAGACAGAGAGAGGGAAGTTGATAAATCACCCCCTCTCCTGAATGGAAGGGATGCCCATGCCACAATCCCTTCTTTTTCATTCTCCTCTCAGGGTTTTGAGCACACATGCACATGTGCCTGTCATGACTTTCAAAGCTACTGGGTCCAGGGCTTGAACCATAGTCAGCCACATGGGAGTCCAGCACCCTAAAATCAAACCACTTGCTGGTCTCAACTCCATGGTAACCATCTTATTCAGAGTCCTAACATTTACTTGTGAACTACTGCATTTGCTTTTTTATTGGGGGGGGGGGGGGAGTTTGCTAAATGGCATGTGTGCTCAATGGGGAAAGAGAGAAATAGAGAGGAAGAGAGAGAGAAAGAAGTAAGAAATAACCCCACAGGCAGTATGGCCATGCTGCGATCCCTTCTCCTACATTCTCCTCTCAGGACTTAGGATACATATGCACATGTGCCTGGCATGTTTTTCAAGCTGCCAGGTCTGAAACTCAAACTGCAGAGTTGGCCATGTAAGATCCAACCACTTTTACCACCATACCATCTGACTGGCCCTCCAATTGCTTTTTAACTGGTCTTCCTACCTTTAAATCTATCTTATACAACACTCTCACACCAACTTTGCTAAATCAATATTTTATACTGGGCACCGTTCTGCTCAAAAAGCTTTCAAGGAATTCCTATGAACTAGAAGATAAACTCCCCATCCTAATATTCACAGTTTTCAAGAATCTGGCTCCAAATGATATTATCTTCTTCTCTTCACTAATAATAATAACAAGAAAAAAAAAGAGTTGTTTAGTGTTTACTATAAGTCAAGCACACACACACGCACAAATTTCCCCAACAGTCCTGTGACGTATGAGGTAGGTATCATTACTATCCCATTGTACTGATAAGAAAGCTCAAGGTCACACAGTGATAAAGTGACAGAATTTTGTACACTTTTTTTTGTACTCTTTTTCTATTCCCAGTGCCCTGAACTTAGCACATGTTGTATCCTGACATCTTTGCTTATTCCATATCTTCCATCCCAAATTCCCTGTCCTTTTCATTAACAAAATTCTGTCAGTCTTGGGAACCAGCAGTTAGTGTAATGGCTATGTCACTGGACTCCCACGTAGTCGACCGTGGTTCGTGTCCCGGACCCGGTGGCTTAAAACTCACACCGGGCACGTGTGCGTGCCTGCCCAAGATCCCGGGAGGAGAATGGAGGAGAAGGGATTGCGGCATGACCGTCCCCTCTGGGGGGTGATTTCTCGCTTTCTGTCTCTATGTCTCTCTCTGTCTGTCTGGCGAGCGCACGCGCCCTATAGCAAAAAAACCTCTATAAAAAAAAAAAAAATTCTGTCAGTCTTTTGGACCAAGATCAAGCTTTCTGTGACCAGCTCAGTTCAGACTACTTCTTTTTTTTTTTTTTTTCCATAGTTCTTCTTTGCTCACAGTCCAATAGCACTAGTCTCTATCACCCTTTAGCACTTTCTATAGATTATTCTGGGTTGTTATTTATATACCTATTTTTTTCCTATCACCTTAACTAGTTTAGGAGCCCACTGAGAACCAAAATCACATCATATACTTGATTTACCCAGTATCTAACACAGTGCCTGAATTTGGTAGATGCTGAACCAATGTATATTAATAATAATCATTCATTTATTCATTAATTTAATATTTACTGAACATCAAATATAAGTTGTTCTAAATTCTAAAGAAATAGAAATGTAAAGATAATTGGAGTGCTGTCCCTCCTGATTCACAAACTCACAGTCTAAGGTGAAGGGAGGAAAACTTATAATTAATTATCATAGTGTTGCCATTAGTATTAAATATATGAAATGTTATGTGAAAAATGAGAAAGGAAAATGTACAGAGCATAGGCAAAGGAATTATTTAGAACAGAACAGGAGATGGAACAAGAAGCTGAAAAACAAGGTAAAAATGTGTATGGCTACAGATAAGTTTATAAATATGGAATGATATGCTTTGGGATTCCAACCTAATGATTTGTGAAGTAGGAGGTAAGAGAGTTTGCTGAGACTTCAGGCATGGGAGTTCGTATGTGACTTGAAGAGAGAGGTAAATAGAAGGAACAGTCTTACGGAGTAACTGTGTGTGATGGTATTGGAAAATGAATTCTGGATTGACTGAGAGAGGAAGGAAAGGCAAAGCGTTCTGGTAGAAAAGCAACTAGGTATCAAAAGGACAGAGATACCATTAATGTCGACTGTGCATGTAACAGAAGGAAGGGAAGGAGAAAACTGAAAAGCTTAGAGTTTATTTTAGTCAGAAAGTGGGATGATAAAGTTTATAACTTCAAGGCTCAAACATTTCTAGGTAAAGATGAGTCCACCGTTTTATTTGCAGTTATGGAGATAATAGGTATTGGGAAATACTATATCAGGAAATTTAAGCAGATCTTATCAACTTTACCTTTAAATATATCTCAAATCAAACCATTTCTCATCAATTTCACTAAACCACTTAATTTAACTCACTATCAGCTTTTTACAGTAGTCTCATAAATACTCTCTCAGATTCCACTCATGCCCAACCTCTCTCATTTCAGACAACTGTGGACAGTAGGCCAAAGCGGATAGTAGATCAAGTAATACTAGTAATACTCCCCACCTCCTTTGCACAAAGCCCTCCTCCTCTGTTGACTTCCTTCTAAATTACACAAACCTTTTCAAGTTTACTGCCTAGTACTCTTTCCGTCTTCACTGCACTTCAGTTAAGCTGGGCTTCTTGCTATTTCAAGAACACACTAAGAATGCCTTAACTTTACGGCCTTTAAACTTCTTCCCTCTGTCTATAATATATCCCTACCACTACCTCTTCAGATCTCTGCATGACTCCTACACTTATTTCATTAATCTATTGCTAACATTTCTCTTCAAAAAGCCCTCTCCTAAACTATCCTACTTAAAAATATAAAGCATTGTTTTTCTCTACCCGAATAGTCTGCAGTATCTTCTTATAACACTTTTACTACTTTTATCTGGTACTTTTTTGAGATATTTTATATTTAAATGTTTATTTCGTTTACTCCCCTTTCTCTACTCTCCACCTAGAATTTAAATGCTGTGGGGTACAATGGTTTTATGTGTCTTGACTTCTGTTTTATTTCATAGCACCTAGAAAAATTCATGGCACAAAGTAGGACTAAAGCAAGCATTAGATACTTGGCAGCTCTGCTCAGAGTGCTGAATCTACAAAGACGAATAAGTTGAGGTTATTACTATAAGCAGCAATGACTTCCAGACTGAGGAACAGAAAGGAACACAGAGACAGGTATACTGCCCAGAGAATGGCAGAAAATGGTAGATACTGGGAGATTCACTGTTTAACTCTTCCTTTTGCTCCTTTTCCTGCTCTGGCAACCTGTATAAAGCCCAGAACTTTCATTTCTCAAAGATCATCCTAAAAAGATTTTCAAAAACATGCACAATTCTTGGCCCTGGATTAGGCAGTTGTGTTGCCATTCAATGATAGCAAAAGTTAAAGAAAACACAATCGGCAATCAGATAACAAGAGTGTATTAAAATATGAGAGGGTGGGCCCCATAACCTAGTGATTAAGGGAGCTGGATCCTAAATGGCTGATCACAAATAGACTTCCAAACCCATCTACCTGAAAAACACGCTGGATGTATGTGCATATGTGTGCCCCAAATCCTCACAGGATGTAGAAATGAAATAGAAGGGACTGTGGTGTGACCACGCTGCATTGAGAAGTGTTTTCTCCCTGTCTTGTCTTCCTGGCCAATGCATGCATTTTCTAGCAATTAAAAAAAAATAGAAAACAATAGCAAGAGGAACCAGCAGATGACATAATGGTTATCTTCCTGGACTCCCATGTAGTTGACTGCAATTCCAGTCCCAGACCCAGTGGCTTTAAACTTACACCAGGTACATTTGCGTGCGTGCCCAAAATCCCAAGAGGAGAATGGAGGAGAAGGGATTACATCGCCCTAGTGGATGATTTCTTACTTTCTGTCTCTCTGTCTCTCTTTGTCTGTCTCTCTGGCAACAGAAAACAAAAATCTCTCTTCAAAAGAGAAAACAAAACAAAACAATAATAAGAAATGCCTATGAGTTTCTACTTTATCTATTTTTATTATTTTTAAGAGAGATTTTTGCTATAGGGTACATGTGCTCACCAGAGAAAAAGAGACAGAGAAATAGAAAACAAGAAATCACCTCCCACGGGTATGGCTACACCACAATCTCTTCTCTTCCATTCTCCTCTCAGGATCTTGGGCATGTATGCAAATGCGCCCAGCGTGAGTTTACAGCTTCCAGGTCTGGTACTTGAACCGCAGTTGACTAGGTGGGAGTCCCGCGATGTAACCATTATGCCATCTTCTGGTCCCAAGTTTCTGCTTTATTTAAATATCATCTTTCCTCAAAGTATTAAAATACTCTTCAAACTTACATAAAATAATCATTTTGTAGTATTTTTTTTAATCCTTCCAGTGGAATGATTAAACCTTTCCAAGATCTTTGCCCTAAGGAGCATATCCACATTCTTAGTGTTTTTTCTTTTCTTTTCTTTTTTTTTCTTTTTTTTTTTTGCTATAGGGCATGTGCACTCACCAGAGAGACAGAAAGCGAGAAATCACCCCTCAGGAGAATGGCCATGCCACAATCCCTTCTCTTCCATTCTCCTCTTGGGATTTTTGACATGCACACACACGTACCTGGTGTGAGTTTTAAGCCTCCAGGTCTGGGACTTGAGCTGCAGTTAGCCAGGTGGAAACCCAGCGATGTAACAATTACACCATCTGCTGGTCCCCTTAGTATTCTTTTATCTGCATTCATTTTGCAAGTGAAAAACCCAAGAGTTAATTGCACAAGTTTGTGGTCATCCAAAAAATATATATAAGTTTTCCATTTTCATTGACTTTCCTTTTTCTCTCAGGTTTGGCTGAAATCTTGTCATTGAGATAGTACCTAAAGACTAGGCCATGGCTATGGAGTTACAATACAGTCCTCAAGGAAACAGATTAGGAGTGCCTACTGTTATGCTAGGGTTTTTAAGCTGTTAGTCTTTTTTTTTTTTTTTTTTTTTTTGGAGAGGTTTTTGCTATAGGGTGCGTGTGCTCGCCAGACAGACAGACAGAGACAGAGAGACAGAAAGCAAGAAATCACCCCCCAGGGTGGAAGGCCATGCTGCAATCCATTCTCCTCCATTCTCTTTTCAGGATCTTGAGCATGCACGCACATGCGCCGGGCGTGAGTTTTAAGCCACCGGGTCCGGGACTCGAACTGTGGTCGGCTACGTGGGAGTCCAGCGACATAGCCATTACGCTAACTGCTGGTCCTTAAGTTTTTAGTCTTAAAACCCACCCTTTATTTCCTTTTCCCTACGGGGAAGGGAATAAAAGCCCCTGGTGCAGAAGTATTGTGATATACTTCCAACCTTGATTTTTTAAAATGCATCTGTTACCTTCATCTATCTTGTAGCTAAATCCCAAAAGGTTGTAGTTTTCATTTCAACATACTAAAGCACTAACATACTTCCTGGTGAATTGTATGTTTTATTTTTGTTATATGTGCTAGTGATATTTTTGCATATGTTCATACTTGTCTGCATTATGACATGAATGAGAAATAACAGATGCCATATTTAAGAAGAAAATTTGCTTCCCGTAAGAAACTAGTTAAGTTGCAGCTGAAGCTACTCTTAAGCAAAAGTGTGGAGTAGTGCTTGATGTAAGTATGCTTCATCTAATTGGTGTAGTTCCCAATCTCTTGTTCAAGCCAAGCTTCTCATTTGGCTCCATGATCTCACGTGCTTGGCTGAGTGAGTGACAAGCTTTATTGTTCCAATTTCCTGAGTTCGCTTTTTGTGAGTCCAGATAATTGCAATAGACTGTGTGAGCTATCAGTTTTCTAATTGTTTTTCCCTCTAAAAAAGGTAGTGAAACCGGAATGAGAAGCAATAAAAAGGAAACAAAAACCCCAAAACAGTAAGTGAACCGTTCACTTCCTTTTTGTAATTTTTAAAAATACAGAATAGTAAATATGTAAATTAAATCTACACAATGCAGTACCAGTTATAATGTCTTTGTCAAGAGAAAAGTGTCATGCCTTTTTAGTTCTTTCACCTTCAAGAAACCCTGTAATACCCCCACCTTGTCCTAAACAAAATCTTCCCTTTTTCACTCGCCTGGGGTATTTAACCAATATGTTAATTTTTAATTTATAATCACCTGTACAAATCTTATTTGTATACTACAAATTCTGCTATAGGTTTCTGGATGAGCATTGCCTTTTTTAATTATAATTTTTAGTATGTACCTCATGGCTCTTAATCTAGAGTTTATTACAAAGTTGTTGCTTAATTAACACATCTCCTGAATTTACCCCCCTAATCCCAGAGTCATATATCCAACTACCTACTTGAAAGCTCTGTTTGGAGGGAGTTCAAACTTATTATGCCAAAAATAATAAACTTTAGATTCTTCCTATTACAAACTGACTCCTCCCCAAGTACTTCTCATCTCAATAAATGTCACTACTATTCACTAAACTTGAGAACCAATATTTGTTTTTGGCTCTTTTTCTGTTCACACCCTTAATCCAATCCATCAAGAAAACATGTCAGTTCTACCTTCAAATTTTATCTGAAATCAAAACACTTCTCACCATCTCCATGACTATATTCCTAATCCAAACCACTATCACCTCTTGTCTAGACTTGCCTACACATGTACAATAGCCCTCAACTACTCTCCCTGCTTCTGCTCTTGACTCCTTATATCCTATCTTCCACACAATTATATTAATGTTTTAAAAACGCACACTATATCATGCCCCCTTCTTTCTTCAAACACTCCAATAGATTCTGGTTGAATTGAGAACAAAATCCAAATTCTTTTATAGTGGTCTACAAGTCTCTACATCATTTAGGCTCTTTGACCTATTTTCTATCACTCTCCCCTTTACTCATTCTTCTCTAGCCACAGTGGTGTTCTTACTGTGCAAAGAACATAAAAATTAACTGTCTGATTCACTCCTATCACTGAATTATTTTGCTGTGTTGTGCTCCCTTCAGAACTTTGCATGGTTTGCCTTTTTTCTTTTTTCAGATTTCTGCTCATTTATCATATATTAACAAAGGCCTCCCCTAACTCCCCTTTTTTTGTTGCTGTTTCTTTGTTTTTACTTTTAATTATGGAAAATTTCAAGTGCAAACAAAATAAAATATTGTGATGAACTCATATGTATTTAGTTTGCAATTCTAACAATGATCAACTCATAGCTAACATTCTTTCATATATATCCACATCCATTTCTTATCCCACCTCCTGGATTATTTTGAAGTAAATCACAGACACTATGTCATTTAACCTGTAAATAATTCAGTATATATCTAAAAATTAAAAAAACTCTCAAAAAATTAACCAAAATATCTGTATCATATCTAAAAATTAATAATAATTTCTTATTTTCATCAAATATCTAGTGAGTATTCACATTTTCCTGATTGTCTCATCTACGGTGATTTTTTTATTTTGGAGAGGTTTTTGCCATGGGACGCGTGTGCTCGCCAGACAGAGAGAGACAGAGAGACAGAAAACAAGAAATCAACCCCTGGGGGGAATGGCCACGCCACAATCCCTTCTCCTCCATTCTCCTCTCAGGATCCTGGGCATGCACGCACATGTGCGGGCGTGAGTGTTAAGTCACCGGGTCTGGGACCCCGAACAGGGGTTGACTACATGGAGTCCAACGACATAGCCATTACACTAACTGCTGTTCCCCCACGGTGCTTTTTTAAAATAGTTATTTTTTTCTAATCAGTATACTAATAAGGCAATATATTGCAATTGTTTATTATACCTCTTATATCTCTTAATGTATAGGTTACTCCCTGTCATTTTTTAACATTTTCTTATGATTCATTTATTGAAGAAACTAGGTTGTTTGCACTGTGGCATTGTCAATAATTTGAGTTTTGCTCGCTGCATCACTATGGTATCATTTAACACATTTTCTGTATTTCCAATAAATACATTGCTAGATCCAGAGGCTTGATTATATTTTAATTAGGTTTAGATTTGATATTTTGGCAAGAATATTTTATGGTCACTGCTCTGTACTTACATACATACAATACTTATTTTTGTTCTCATTTTTTTCTCTCTTTCTCTCATAGCTAACAATGACTATTTACTGGCTCTGTATATGGTTACTGTGATGGCTATTTTGTCTTAAAGAGAGGCATCACAGCATTTGCCAACACTTGCAACCCCCTTAACCTTTTTTTTTTTTTCAAAGCAGTTTGAATTATCTGACAGTATATTATATCTATTGACTTGTTTATTGCTAGTTTCAACCTCAAGAATGTAAACTCCATGTAGGCAGAGAAATTATTTTTATTTATCACTGTACTGAGCACCTAAAACAGTGCTAATAAATGATAGTTAGTCAAATATGTATTAAATGGATACTGAGTAAATATCATGTATTGATTGATTGATTAAAAAAATACTATGTATGTGCCACATACTTATGAGTTCCAGCAATGAAAACTCTACAAGAAGAACACTGTTTCTAAGACCTCAAGAATCAAAATTGGAATATTAGCAGTAGTGTTCTATAACATCCTTATTAGTAAGACAATGCCCAAGATAAAAGTCCTATGCATATATATATATATATATATATATATATATATATATTCACAAATATTACCTTTATTATTTTTAAAGCAAACTATTTTAAAACAAGTTTCCTATTTTTAATTTTAATTATACAAATAGCATGAACCTACTATAGAAAAAATTTAAATGAAAGTAAACACTCATCACATACTAAGAGCTTTATCAGTTTTTGTGTAACATATATTATTCTAAAAGGTGGAATTATGCTGTAAATAATGGGTTGTGGGTTGCTTTTTAAAACTGATTCAAGATATTTTTAACATTTTCACATCAAAACATATATTCTATAATATTATTCTCAAGAAATCTCCTTAATTTATGCAACCAGTTCCTTACTGATAAAAAAAATTTAGATTGTTTACCCACTTTCATTATAAATCATCTTTTGACTAGTAATTTTAGTTAAATTTTTGTACACATTCTTAATCATCTCTCTAGATCAGAGGTTGGCAAATTTATTCTGTAAGGGGTCAGATAATAAGTACTTTAGACTTTGGGGGACCATAGGGTCTCTGTCGCAAGTTCTCTGCTATTACAGTGTAAAAAGCAGCCACAGACAATATGTAGATGAATTACCATGGCTGTGTTCCAATACAATGTATTTACAAAACATGCAACAGTCAGGAGTTAACCCTTAGGTCATAGCTTGCTGACTCCTGCTCTGTAATAAATTTCTAGAAACTGAATTGATAGATCTATGAAATATACATATTTAAGGCTTTTGATATATATATATATATATATATATATATATATATATATATATATATATCTCAGTAGGCCTTCAGAAAGGTGTTGCCATTTTACATTCTTTCTAATGGTGAATGTGATCATCTATTTTCCCCCCACTGTGATAATTTTTTTTTAAAATATTCAAGTTAACATCTCAGTGCAGAGGGAATTATGAATCTCGAAAGAGCCACAAAACTCAAGGACAACAATCCGCCAATTTAGAAGATTTAGATAAGCTACATTCTAAGCCTGGAATCTTGTGATACTTTTCCTTATGAAAAATCAAAAGTGTCAATCTATAGTTCTGGTGAAAGCATCATTATTACACATGAAGTGTTATTAGTAGTATTTGTGGTATTTGACAGGCCCAAGCCAACCACAAAAACATCTTAAGAAGTCATTTATATTAAATTAAACATTGTTTTAATGGGTCTCAAAATTCTGTGACAGATTTTTGGTCAAGTTGTTTCCATTAAAAAGTACTGATTTTAAAAACGAATAACTTAAAACTGCCACACACAAAAAAACGAAATGGTCCACAAAACATTTTCCTTTCCTTCTGAAGGTTTTACGATGCATTGTTATCATTAACCAGTCTTTTACTATTAAACTTAAATGGCCAATTGAGACAAACAGTTCTGAGACTGTTCTTCCACCGCTGATTAAGACTGGGGTGGCAGGAATTAGGGATATTCATTTAGCCTTCTGAGCTTTCTGGGCATATTCATTTAGCTTCTGAGCTTTCTTGGTGACCTTGCCAGCTCCAGCAGCCTTCTTGTCCACAGCTTTGATGACACCAGCAGCAACTGTCTGTCTTATGTCACAAACGGCAAAATGACCCAGAGGGGGATAGTCAGAAAAATCTGTCACAGAATTTTGAGACCCATTAAAACAAAGTTTAATGAGAAACCTGTGTCTTCTTTTGGTCAAAAATGAGACTTCATAGAAAAATGTTAAGGAAAAAAGCTGAGTTTGTAAATCACTCTTGTATTAAGAATCTGTTGGAACTTTTTAAAGAATATGATAATTTAGATAATTTTTTTCTGGTTTGGGAGTTTGGGTCATTTCTCACCTTTCTAAGAAGGCAGAATCTTAATATAATGCCTGTTTACATATTTCTCTAGAAGGCCAAATCTTGTAATAGTGGCCATGTGTTGCATATGAAATTTTGTAGTTAATCAATATTAAGTAAATTTGTTTGAACAATCTCAAAAAAAAAAAAAAAGAAGTCATTTATAACTGACCTCATGAGGGTGGCAGTTGGTGCTGAAGAAAAGATTTTTGGAGAGCAGCAGGGTATAGTTAATATAAATGTTTCCTCGTTTCCTCTCTGCTGAAACACACACACACACACACACACACACACAAATTAAACAGAGAGGGACTCTGAGAAACAGAAAGTCTAAAAGAAAAAGTGATAGAAGAAAGAGAGTGTGAGAGAGAGATTTGAAAGATGCCTGAAGGCATTCACTTGAAAACACTCAAGAAAATGGATTAATGGTATAATGCAAAGCATATTGAAAGAGAAAACTAAGAGTATGGGATAGATTCATGAGAAACTGTCTTGTATTCCTTTGTATCCCCCTCTCAAGTCTTACTTAAATGTGGACAAGAAATAACACATTACTATTTCTCATAACTGTAGTACTAGCAGAACCACTTACTCATTTTATAACCTTGCATAAGATTACCTAGTCTTCCTAAACTGTAGTTTCTTATCTGTAAAATAAGGATATTGCCATCTACCTGGTATGTCAGCAGATTGCCTGACTCATAGTACTTACTGAATAAATGGTAGTTGATTTCACCATTATCACTGTCATCATTGCCAAAATACCTAGCACCCTCTCTGCTTCCCATGATGATGGCCCTGTCCTTAAAACTACAATTCTCTTCCAATAAGTAAAAAATAGGTAAGATAAATGTTGTTCTGGGAGAGTCTTGTGTAGCACAGGTCTCAAGTATTTGTTAATTTATTTCCAAAGATATAGTTTCTCACTACATTCCTTGGCTAGTATAATTCATATTTGTGAATATGTTCAGTGTTGGTTTTGAAACCTGTTTAATCAAGAGCTCTATGCATCACAGGTCATCATTATTACTATATTTATTGAGAAGATGGTACTATTTTACTCTGCACAGCAGTTATCTGTTTTGCTAATTCATTAATTCAGAATATGACTCCTTCTTACTTCAGAATTAAACAACTCAGTAAGCTTTTAATTCTTTATATCCCATCATTTAACTCATCCATTAACAAAGTGAGAAAAAAAAGAATAAAGAATAAAGAATAAAGCCACAGTAAACAAATGAAACAAACACTTGTAAATTCTGGAATGTTAAGGAGTCTAAAAACAACATAGTGATTCTCTAAAAACATCTAGTTATATAGGAGAAAGATTGATGTGTATAGAAAAATTAAGAGTAAACTTTAAAAAAAAATCCAACTAGGCTTCACATCCAGGGTTTCTGGTGTTTAATATAATGATCTTTCCCCTACCTAGCCTCCCTGCCTGGATATGAGAAACAGAGCAGTGAGGAGGGGAATCTATTCATTGAGAGAGCTTAGAATCACTTCAGTTTGTAAAACAAATGAGAAAAGGAGAGCACTATGGGAAAATAGGAGTGGTGATAGGGTGTATTCATTTTCTGCATTGTTGGGCACAGGTTTTGGCTTGCTTAGTTTAAGAATTGATGGAGGAGCAAGAGAATATGTACTTACTAAGCGTATGACTTCTTCCAGAATTCAAGTTCTGGAGTTTAACTTGTAACATAAACAAGTGAACTTAGAATGAAAATTAAACTGATTCTATCAGTCTTTGGCTTATGTTTATTTAATTTTCATTACAGTTTCAATTTCTTGGTAGGTGTCTCTTGAGGGAGGAAAAATATATACTAAATATGAATATAAAATATTCTTCCCCTTTCATTTCCATTGAATAGTACTATATTTGTAGTATGTGTGTGTGTGTGATAAATTTAGTAAAAAACGTACAATCAATTTTTAAAATTTTGCTACAGGATGTGTGTGCTTGCTCGAGATAGAGACAGAAAGAGAGAAAGCACACCCAGAGGGTATGGTCATATTTCAATCCCTTCTTCTCCATTTCTCCTTTCAGGATTTTAGGCATGTATACACAACCTCCTGGCATGTTTTGCAGCACATGAGACCCAAAACTTGAACCACACTGTCAGCTATGTGGGATCCAGCCACTTCAACCACCATGCTACTGGCTGGCCCACAAATTACAATCTTTGACATAGTCTGAACATAATTTCTTTTGATCTTAAAAGGCCAGTGTTGAATATTTTATTTAAAGGTATTGAAAAATACAAGTTTTCAGAAAGCTCAGCCTTTGCTTGTGGGTTTAGTTTTCCTTCCTTTCTCATGAATGAACTCTCATGGTTTACTAGTTAACTGATAAACTGTGATTAAGTTATGTCTGCTTTGCAAGAAAAAAGTAAAAAGTGGGACCAACTATGGTTGTGCAGTGGTAATACAATGTTCTGTGATGCTGGATGCACTTGAAAGTTCCCAGATTTGGTTTGGAGATCTCCCTGTGCACATCAGGCATGAATGTGATTTCCTATAGCCCAGATTTCATGGGGCTGGAGGTGGATTGTGCCAAAAAGGCCTGTTGGTGAGGGGGGGGGGGGGGGGGGTTCTCTCTTTTCCTCTCAAGAAATAAACTTTAAAAAAAAATAAAAAGCCTACAGAAGTTTGTTTCTGTTAATACTGAAACTATTCCCTCCAAAAGCAGCCTAAGTCATTAAAAAGTTACTCATACAATGACTCACAACTTGACATCCTTACTAGTATTATTACAACATTTTATAGCTCTATTTACATTATTAGTGGCATGATAGGAACAACAAAGTATGAAAGACTTGTATCTCAGTGTACTTGTTATACTCAATGAACAATTTACAAATTAAGGCTTATACTTCATGTTCTGAGTCTTAGTTCTTTCATTGAGATTAATCTTCTATTACAGTTACTGAAATGATTTGGCTTTGGAAGAACTCAATACATGGATAGATTCTTTGTGAATTATAATGTCATTTAAAACAAGCTTTTTGATCAGAAGTAGCCTTTCTTTGTATTAGTTTTATTGCTAAAAAACAGTCTAGAAGTTACAATATTTGTAAAAGTATATGAATTGAAAGGAAGAATAACAATAGCATAAACAACTTATAGAAACCATGGGAACTTGAAAATCTATAATTTGACTTGGTAGATTATTATAAAGCTCATTGAATTAGAATCTTTATCTAAGATATTTAGAAATTTTACTTAGGATGGTAATTGAAGTTTGCACTGGAGGAAAAGAAAATGACTATATTGTTTATACTCATCTGTAATCAAAGTTTTGACAATTATAAAATATATAAATTTTTTAAAAATTTAAATGTTACCAGGTTCGAACATTTTTACTCCCAAGTGTTTCAGCTTTTGTCCTCAACTGGAAAGTAATATCAATTGGTCTAATACAATCAGTAAAGGACTTAAATTATGAATTTGTTCTTATACATATTGAAATATAGCATTTAATACCTTCTTGATTGAAGCTGAGAAATTTTATTGAAGCTGAAAAATTATGTAGCATAAGCTCTATACTAGATAGAAGTAAAAGTCTCCCCCACCTTTTTTGTCTTCTATCACTGACCCACTGGTTCGGTAGTCTATTCTTTTTCAACTTTTATTTCTGTCATCAGAACTAGCATGATGCTATTTACCTCATAGTAATGTGGCATGGGAGTGAGAACTTTGGGAAGCAAAAATACCTAATTAATATATTAGCTACTCTGTAAACTCTGCATTATGAGTATAGAGGGTTGGTTTTTCAGTTTCATGTTGTTTAATATCATGTATCTGAATGAATTAGAGGGCTAATGAAGGCGACTATGGAACATGGCACTATATATAGCTTCAATAAAATGATAAAGAGAGAGAATATAGGTTTAAGCACCTCCTGAGTGATACCAGGATGGTTCAAGAATGGAGAGCTAAGGCTGAAGAATTTCCAGGTACCATATATAAAAGGAAGTCTGAGTGATTCAAGAAATGTCATTTTAGTAACATCCTTACCCAGAATACATCTTCTCTAACAGTGTGCCACCACCTGGGAACTGCTCCTTTGGCTTACTGCATTACTTTTCTAGAAACCTTCTGTATTGTCTTTGCTTTATGAATGTATTCACAGTGGTTCCCAAATAGGGCTATGCATTAGAAACATTTGGAAAATTTGTTTAAAGTACACACTTCTAGTACCTACCCTAAGAGCTTCTAATTCAGTATGTCTGCCAGAGATCCTGGAATCTGAATGCTTGCCAGGCTATCAAAGTAATTTGTTGTTTCAGAGTAGTATTTGAGAACCATTTCATTAGTAGTAATTAATAATCAATGGTGACTGATTTCACTGTTCTCATCCATTAAGCTTCTATAGGAATGAGAAAGATAAAAGGGAGAATTATTTTTGACAAGGATATGTAAAGAAGTTCAGAGTTGAGAGATACCTTAGGAAGGAAACACATAATTCAGGAGAATAAATGGCCAAAACCTACAAAAAGATAAGGGCTTCCTGAGGGAAAAGGTTTCCCAAAAGGGGATGAGAAGGCTACACATTAAAAAACACAAAAATTATCTGTGTCATAATTTTGTACAGATAGACTTCAGCTTTCCTTAATAATCAGCCACTGTACCTCCACATCCAGAGCTACCTGACTAGTCCTTATTAGGAAATGAGGCACAGTGGAGAAATGAGGACATTAAGGGTGTGTCTGCATCAAGCATTGTGAAACAATTTAATTACTGTTTCTTCTTTGATCATGCAAGTTCCAGGTGACACTCCTGCTAGCCCATTAAAACTCATGTTGTGAGATTTAAAATTTCTGAGCTATTACCTTTTCCACAGGATCATTTTCTCCCCATCACTCCCCAAACATCAAAATACTGAATAACAATACACCATAACCCACTTTTTTTTTAGATATTTGGAATCTCCACTCAAATGATTGAATCTCCCTCACTTACCATGGTTTTCTATGATGAAATATATATCTGGCTCAATTGTCAAAGATATTTAATGATGGGAATATCTGAAAAAGATTGAGTGGCAGTAATAGCTGGGGGCATTGAGTATATATCATGATCTTAGCATTTGAATTAAACCTGGGTATCAGAACCAGAAAGTATTAAACCAATTTACTGCTTCATTTTCTGTGTGAAGTTGCTTAATTTCGGCACTTGAATCTTGTAGGATCATATTTTGTTTTAGGCAGAATCTCTGTTTTGTAAAAATAGAAAAATTACTAACTGAAGCTGTGCTTAGAAATCTTTACTCCCTGAAAAGAGAAATGATAGATGGCAAATATAAAGATGACATGGAAGTTAACATAAATCAAGTTCTTACTCTGCTCCAGATTCTGTGCTATGACCTTGACACACATTGTCTCATTTAATATTCAAAAAATTCTATGAAGTAAGTAATGTACTTATTTGTAATCTATAGATTAAAAAAAAGAGAAAAACTGAGGCTTAACAAAGTTATTTTCCAAGGCTAGAAAGTGGCAGAGCTAGAAATCAAACCAAGATCTATATGAAGCTTGAGACAATATACTGAATGAGAAGATCTCATAAGAGAATAATTCAGTAAAATTTTAGGGCATGAATGTGGTACTGCTATAAATGGACACCCAAAGAGGTCATCTTCTTAGCATAATGGCCACAACAAGTTACTAAATTATAGAGCAGTGCAAAAACTAACACAGACTACCCACTGGGTAGACCCTAGGTATGGCTGGCAGTAATGGTCTTGCTCTTCAGAACACTAAGTAATGAAGTTGCAACCTACTTCAAAAACTCTCCTCTTGGAGACCTCATTGTATAACTTTGCCTATTCTATATGTTCTCCCCCCAGCATTTTAGAAAAAATATCTATCTATTAAATTATTAAGGAGAAGAACAAAACTTTCTCATATTCTTACACCAAAGTTTCCAAATCAACAGCATGTACTGTTCATTAAATGAGGATCCTATTTGTACTTTTAAGAATCCTATTAAAATAATATTTTTATACTATTTTTGCCAATGATAATTATTAACTTGTACTATGTTCACCTTGATCACCTCAGAATCACTAATATTAACCAAGAAATATTCATGTGTTTTTAAATTTGTACACGTGACTTTTAAAAAGTTATAACTAAGCTACAATGTAGTATTTATGTTAAAAATGATTACCTAACATAGTACGTATACAAGTAATAATCCATGTAATGAATATTGGTGGCAATACTTTCTAGTTGTCCCTTTGTCTTTTAGCTTTGACAATGTACATGCTGACTAATACAAAGAGAAAATTCTTCCAATGTTCAGTTCATTATGAAGAGGTCCTTACACCTAAGTAAGCATGTGATTCTGAGTCATCGATTTAAGGCTAAATTATCATTATCATCATCATTGTGTAAGATTGTTTCAAGAAACTTGAGGATGGTGCTCTGTAAATGTGGACAAGTTCATCAAACACCCTTTCAATGCCTAAGTAAAGGATGCTTTAAGTGAAACCATAGACACTCTGAATCAAGGCCACAGAACAATGAGGTTTCATTTGCTCTAATTACTCTGATACAAAGTCTGGATCAAATTTGTCTTCTAAAAAATTATGTCATGTAATCCCTATATACCACTGAAGGTGATATATCAATCATTTGTTTTGTTTTGTTTTAATTTTCTTTACTCATTTTGTTAAAAGACTTGGGTTGCAATACTTAATTTTCTTATGAAGGAATTATGTTGTTAAGCATTTTCATTAAAGGTAAATGGGTACCATCATTATAGTTCTCGTTTAATTTTTCAGTGCTAACGGATTCTTTCATGGTGAAGTGTATTTTTTTCAATTTGCTAGAGAGCATGTGTGCTCACTGGAGAGAGAGAGAAAGGGAAAGAGAGAAAGCAAGAAAACACCCTTCATGGGAAATAGTCATGTTGTAATCCCTTCTATTCCATTTCTCCCTCCTTTTTCAATTTTGGACATGCATGCACACTTGCCTGGTGTGTTTCTCAAGACTCAGTTTCTGAGACTCAAACGACACAGTCAGTCAATGTGGGAGCCAGCCACCCCAACCACCACACCACCAGCTAACTCCTAAGTATATTTTTTATATTTGTCTGTGCATGGTCCATACTAGATGTTTGATAAATGCTTATTGATGAATGAATAAATAACTTAGTAAGCATTTAGATGAGCATATACATATTTGTAGATGTATCAACCCCTGTAAATGGGCTAGTCTTAGTTGACTCCATGTTGGTGTCCTAGGTCTTCTCTTACTGCACCTATTCTCATACTCCCATTATTCCAATGGCTATCTCTGCTGATGATTTTTACATCTCTATCACTATGCCAGATGTTCTCATAGATTCTAAAGCAAATGTTCAGCTGCTTATTGAATATCTCTACTTCCATGTTCCTCAGTCATTTAAAGTACAACACAGTCATATTTGAATTCATTTCTATTCTCACTCTTCAAATCTATTCTTCTGTGTTCCATGTTCCAACACATGCCATCACTACCTATCCAATTGCCCAATTAACAATCTGAGTGTCATCTTTAATTCCTCCTTCTTCTACATCTTGTACACTTAATCAACTACTGATTCAGTTTGATTTTATCTTAATAAGTCTAATTTATATATTATTTTTCTATACTTACTGCCACCACCTTATATCAAGTTACTATTATTTCTTACATGGACTACTGCAACAAATCTCTTAACAGGTTGTTTTTATTACAATGCCTCCCTCCACCTCCAAATTCATTTTCCACTCTGTAGCTAAGCACAAACATTTCATTAACAAACCCACAAAGCATTTTTACCATACAACAATCTATAAAGCAGTGCATATTTATCTTCCAAGTTTCACCTTTGTTTTCTTCTTTTTCTCTGACTTTGGATAAGCATAATTTTCATACTTAGAGACCACCCCATTCTTTACTTTTCCTGGTACTTACCACATTATATCATAATTATAGATTTATTATACTGGGAACATTCATAGATTGTGAGCTCCTGGAGTGCAGGAAACATGTCTGTTTCATATCCCTGACACTGAGTTAATACTTGGCATATAGTAGATACTCAATAATTATTATTATTTTTAGAGGTTTTCGCTATAGGGCGCATGCGCTTGCCAGACAGACAGAAAGAGACATAGAGACAGAAAACGAGAAATCACCCCCCCGGGGGGATGGCCACACCACAATCCCTTCTCCTCCATTCTCCTCTCAGGATCTTAGGCATGCACGCACACGCACCCGGTGTGAGTTTTAAGCCACCGGGTCCGGGACGCGAACCGCGGTCAACTACGTGGGAGTCCAGCGACATAGCCATTACGCTAACTGCTGGTTCCCTCAATAATTATTTACTACATGAAGTAAGGAAGAAAAAATGGCAAGGAGTAAGTGAGTGAAGGAATAAGAGTTAAATCCATCCGTATGTCTATCCAATTATTCTAATTTTACTAAAGTCTGAGAGACAAAGTAGTGGAGTCCTTTCAGGACTTTTCTTTCTTTTAATTTTGTTGAATCTCTTTTTTTGTTTTCTTCCCTTTTATTGTTATTTCAAAATTTATTTTATACATTCAACCACTGTGCATCATCACAGCTTGTAAAATGGATTTTCCCAACATGAATACACTGCACACTAGTGCAGCTAAAGATATACACATTGGGACCAGCAGATGGTGTAATGTTTACATCACTGGACTCCCACATAGTCGACCACAGTTCAAGTATTCGACCCAGCAGCTTGAAACTAATGCTGGGTACGTGTGCATGCATACCCAAGATCCCGAGAAGAGAATGAAAGAAAAGGGACTGCTGCATGGCCATATTCCCTGGGGGTGAATTCTCACTTTCTTTCTCTGTCTCTCCAGTGAGGGCACGCATCCTATAGCAAAAATCTCTATTTTAAAAAAGGTATCATATATGTTATCATCAACAGACAGTCCTCTTTCTGTGTCCCTTAAATATCTTATTTCTCTATTTTTCCTGCGATCTAGTAGATGTTTGTTTAGAGTGTTTATTTGAATTAACCGATTAGGAAGAAGCAGATGAATTAGCAATGCCTTCAGGAGAGACACATGTGTGTACTTTCTCTTATAAATTTATGAATGGTACTGGAATGAGCCATGGGTATTCTAGAGAAAAGGACAGCTTTGACTAAAGATACAAGTTTTACTGATTGTTGTTGTTATTGTTGTCGTTGTGTTTTCTTTATAATTTAGTCTTTTTCAGATCAGATAATAGCTACAAGGTCTTAGTATGTTTGAAGTAAAGATTTACTGTGTGACATGTACTGTGACAGTCATCATTTAATCTGAAGAGATGGGCATGCCTGCTCTGTGTCTCCCTCCAGCAAAGGTTTGGGAGTTTAATTTGGGTTCCTCACTTTCCTATTCCAGGATGTCATTATGTTGATTGGTTTCAAAATCTATTGAACGATTAATGACCTATATTAGTAGTCTATTCAATCATTTTAAATGACTGTTATATGACTAGAACTTCTAGCACTTTTACATTTATGCAAACTAATGTTTAGACTAAGTCCTGTAAGCTAGGAGCCCAAGTCGTATAAACTAGGAGCCCTGATATTAAACATGATAAAAGATCACATCCAAGAACTTGTCCAAAACTTTGTCACGATATCTTTTGGTCAGGTCATAGACAAAGAAGGAAGGAAAAAAGAGGAGAATGACTGTTTTAACTCTTTCAATTCCAAACAGCAATTAAGAGAGGGTTGGAGGGAACCAAGGCGGGGGGGGGGGAGTAGTAAAACATGTAATAAACACAAGATGGAAAATTACCACTTGAAGATAATTTATATGGCAGTATCTTTGAGAAAATATACAGAGTACTCTGGGTGGGAAAATTAACTTTGTATGCTATAATGATATACAGTAAATGAATGGAAAATAAATAAATTTAAATTGAAAAAAATAAAAAAGAGGGAGTTGTTTATTATTTTATTTAAGAAAAGAGTAGTTAGACTCATGGAGTTGTGCTGTAATAAGAATGGTGTTGGGGACCAGCAGATGGTGCAATGGTTATGTTGCTAGACTCCCATGTAGTCAACTGCTGTTTGAGTCCCGGACCTGGCAGCTTAAAACTCATGCTAGGTGTGAGTGTGTACGTGCCCAAGATCCTAAGAAGAGAATGGAGGAGAAGAGATTGCAGTGTGACCATCCTCCTGGGGGGGGGGTAATTTCTTGTTTTCTGTCACTCTGTCTCTCTGTCTCTCTCCTGTGAGTGCATGCACCCTATAGCAAAAATCTCTTAAAAAAAGAAAGAATAGTCCTGTTTCTTTTCTGTGTTTGTGTTGCTTCTCATCCCATTCTTGTTTCTCAAGAACATCTGAAAATGATTAATTTAGAGCCTCAAGTTGGCTTTGTACCCCAATTCAATAGACCTTAAAGTGAGAGCTTCTTACAAAACCAGAGAATAGGAGAGCCTACTTGTCCATGAAAATATTTCAAATACAGAAGATCAATCAATATGAATAAATACATACAAAATAGTGTAAGCAATCAGAACCTGGCATTTAGACACTTTGATAGTACAGATTATTTTTTTCTTTATGTTATATAATGTAAATGGAAAGTTTCTTTCTTACATTTTTCCTTTTGTGATTGCTGATTGTCATCAGATCCTGAATTATTTAAACACAATTTGTCAAGCTCAAAAATACATAAACAGTAAGAACAGTATTCACAGTTCCATTTTTGGTTAACCAAAAAACTCAGTACCTTAAACAGCAAGCTTTTTGTCTCTCAAAATCTGAGTCCTTTTCATTTTCTAAAGTGTGTGTAATCTGAGGGAAAGGGCTGAGAAGAAGGAAGTGTGTTTGATAAAGCGTGTATTTGAGAGAGAGTTTGGTGGGGGAACTGGATTTCCCTTCATTTTATCCTAGCAATACTTTCTACATACTGTTCCCCCTAATTCTGTCAATTTATAAATATCATGAAGTTAGAATATTTCTTTTTATTTTAAATTATTGGCTTAATTTTTTTTTTACTTTTCTTTTTCCCATAGGGTGCATGCACTCACCAGAGAGAGACAAAGGAAGATAGAGAGAGGAAAAGTAAGCAATCTCTCCTCCTCCATTCTCCTCTCTGAATTTTGGGAACTCACACACACATGCCTGGTGTGATTTTCAAGCCTCTGGATCCTGTGCTTGAATCGCAGTCAGCCATATGAGAATGCAGAAACTTAACTGTCATGCCACCTACTGGACTCTGGTTTAATTTTTTAAGGTAATACAAATGATGCATAAGTAAAGTTAAACAATACAGAAGTATATGTAATACAAATATAGAGCACCGCTAGACATTACTACCCCATCCCAATCTACTCCCCAGAAACAGCTATTGCTAACAGTTTAATGTGCCTCTTTCCTGCTCACTGTAGAAAACATTTCTAGATGTTGAAACAATAGAAACTCAATTAATACCAAACAATTAATAATAAACAATTTATAGATCTTGAAACAATTATAAACTTTCTAGATCTTGAGACATTAATAATAAATAATAAAATGAATAATCTAGAAAATATTTGTGGACCATGAAACAATAAATAATAAACACATGTCAGCAGGTGGCATGGCAGTTAAGGTGCTGGACTTCCCCATGGTTGACTATGGTTCAAGCCCATGGCTCAGAGGCCTGAAAATCATGCCAGGCATACGTGTGTGTGTGTGTGTGTGTGTGTGTGTGTCTGAAATCTCAAGAGCAAAATAGAAGAGAAGGAATCACAGCATGGTCATTCACCCTGGGGGTTACTTGTCATTTTCCCTCTCACTGTCTCTCTCTCTCTCTGTGTCGCTGTCCAGCAA